>CM053772.1:168991465-169071617 GCA_028658325.1 Potorous gilbertii | reverse complement strand
GATTGGTGATAGGGGAAATTAGAATGCTCAGTGTACTGTGGTGGGGGGAGGGGACAAATAGGGAGAAAATTTTGGAACCCAAAATTTTGTGAAAATGAATGTAAAAAGTTAAATAAATAAATTTATATTAAAAAAAAATTGAGCTATTACAGGAATCTCCTATTCAGGGGCATCTATGTTTAGAGGAGGAAGAAAATGTGTTTTTAGAAGTAAAAAACAGTATCAAGAAACAACACAACCATAAGAGAGAATGTAGTTCTGGTATAATTCATCTTTTGATAGAATACATTATTTTTTTATTTTTTTTATATTCAATTAATTTTTTTTCAGTTTTCAACAATTGTGTCCATAAGTCTTAAATCCTCCTTCTCTTCTCCTCTCTCTCCCTGAGACAATATGCAATCTCATATGAGTTCTACACATACATTGTTATTAAATACATTTTCATGTTAGCCATGTTGCTTAGAAGAATTTAAATGAATGGGAGCAACCATGAGAAAAACCAAACCAAACCAAAACATAACAGAAGAGAAAATAGTCATTCTGCATTCTGATTCCATAGTTTTTTCTCTGGATGTGGATGGTATTTTGCTTCAAGAGTCCTTTGGGAATGTTTTATGTCCTTGCATTGCTATGAAGGTTTCTATCAGAAACAGTCTTCACACACTGTGGCTGTTAGTGTATATGATAGTCTCCTGGTTCTGCTCATTTCACTCAGCATCAGTTCATATAGTCTTTCCAGGTTTTTCTGAAGTCTGATTGTTCATCATTTCTTATGGCTCAACAGATTATATTGCATTCATATACCACAACTTGTTCAGTCATTCCCCAATTGATGGGCATTCCCTCAATTTCTCGTTCTTGGCCACCACAAAAAAGAGCTGCTATAAATATTTTTGTACATGTGGGACCTTTTCCCACTTTCATGATCTCTTTGGGATACAGCCCTAGAAGTGATATTTCTGGGTCAAAGGGTATGCACATTTTTGTAGGCTTAGGGCATAGTTCCAAATTGTTCTCCAGAATGGTTGCATTAGCTCACAGCTCCACCAACAATGAGTTAGTGTTCCAACTCTCCTATCTCTTCTACATTTATCATCTTCCTGTTTTATCATGTTAGTCAATCTGATAGGTGTGATGCAGTACCTCAGAACTGTTTTGATTTGCATCTCTGTAATCAATAGTGATTTAGAGCATTTTTTCATATGACTATAGATAGCTTTAATTAGAATGCATTATTTTCAAATCCCTAAATCACAAACTACCATTTCCTTATTTTGGTTGGAACTGAAAGTATGCCATGCTACCCTCCCATTCCCAAAAATGTAATGGTTGTCATAATATAAGAAAGACAGAAGAGTACCTAAAGCTCCCTTGGTATGGTGTATTTTAGGGCTACCGATGGACAACTTCTATGGTCATTAATCCAGAACTAATAATAGACATTTGCATATCAATTTAAGGTTTACAAAGCACCTGGCCTCATCTGCTCTTCACCACAGCCCTGAGAAGTAAATAATACAGGCATTATTGTCTCCATTTTCACTAATTTCCACTAATTTCACTAATCTCCAATTTCACTAATGAGAAAAAGACTTGTCCCGGATCACATAGTAAATAAATGTACAATAAGTTGGGAATTGAACTCAGCTTTTTCTGCATGATTCCAGCTCTCTATCCATAATGCTATCTAAGGCTAATTTATCCACAGCAATTTCCGTTTAAGTGATCTCTGAACACCTAGTCTTTATGATTCAGTCAGATACATTCTGTTGGGGGAGGGGAAAATGAGCAACAGTCAAATGATTATAGATACAATAGATTTATTTGGGGTTTTTTGTATATTTATTATAAACAGATTTGCAAACTAGAGAAAAAAAGACAAAATAACTATTTACCTTAGTGTTCTAGGAAAGAAGATTTTACACAAAGAATTTCAAAAACTCTTAAAAAAACACAATAGTATGACACGTCATCTTTAAAGTCTAGAGTAAATAGAAGATTTTAAGGTTTGTTTTAATGTCACTGAAATGAAATTTGTGCCTTCTAGGGCTAAATGATCTTTTTTGTGCATTCTTTTTGTCAGAAGTTATAACATTTCATCAATATAAAGAACTCCTTCCATCTATGCAAGTCATTAACTCATCTATAATTCAGGGAGAGATTGAGAGGTTAAATGACTTTTCCATACACAACTGGAATATCTCAGCACCAGTACTTGAACCTGCGGCCTCTTGACTCAATATAATTTTCTTTCCATTACTCCATTCTGGACTCTGTTCTAAGGTTTTAAAATGAACCAACCATTTTTGTTAAGGCTCTCAGTAGATTTTAAGTTTCATGAAGGCAAAGATGTGTCCCTTATTTTATAGTCCTATAGTAGACCCTCAATCTGTATTTGTCAATTAACTGAATCAACGAATTTTATCAGCACCAAGAAGATTAGATAGACACAGAGAAACAGCTAGCTAAATGTAGATAAGTAGACAAATAGAAAGATATAGATACACAGATAGAAAAACAGGCAGAGAGAGAGGAGAGAAGAGAGAAAGAGATGAGAGAGAATTTCAATTTGATAGAAGACCAAAATGAAGTATGATCACAAGTTAAAACAAGAAATAGAAAAGAAAATGCCATTTTTAGTAAATTCATGTTTACTTTGACTGTTGAATATCTCTTAGAGGAACCAAGTGAAGAAAAAGAGGAACATTTTTTCCCTTGCAAGTGGTGACTGCCCTGCCAAGAGCAAGCTTGGGGAGACATGCCTTGATCAAAACAAAATGAATCCATTTTGATTATGGTCTGGCCAAATTCGGCAGTTTGTGACCGCCTTCCTCTGTCTCAATAATTTACTAGCTATTAATTCACTGATTCAGCAGGCACACTTCTCTCTTGTTGGCTGCATGGGTGAGTCCCATTAGTGGTAATGGACTGTGTCATGGGTAATCACACCCTCTGGACCCTTCTACCTTCAGCTTTAAGATTCGAGCCCAAAGCTATTAGTCCTGTAAGGGGTGAGGAGAGAGCAATGACCTGAAAAGGATATTTGAGAACCTCTGGAGATATTAGGTTTAAATTTAATAAAGACTCATTAATAAATAAGGTGCAGTGCAATTATCAACATGAACTACATTTAATAATTAATAGCTTGCAAATGGAATAGATGTGAAATATAGAGTTGAGATAGATTATATTTAATTCCCCTAGAAAGCCCCTTCTTGAAAGGAAGACCCCAAAATATTTCATAGGTTAGAATTGTCTTCTTGGCCCACAAGTCATGTTGGGAGCTACTTAGCCAAAAGGGTGCTCCGGGATGCTTTCTGCTATGACAACAAGGCTGTAGTTATATCCAATTCTCCTTCTTTTATTACTTCCATCTATAGTGTTTCCATTTACCTCCCATCAGAGTGTCAAGTTGTCCGGATGTACATTCCTAAATATCAACAGTGAGAAACAGAAGCCAGTGAAATCGATCACTCTCCCACCTACCCTGAGCCACCTGGGACATTCTTAGGCTGAAAGATAGTGACTAAGTATTCCGGAATGACTTAGAAAATCGAAATTTCTAACGAGCAGGTGAACAGATAACGAATGTTTTTAAAAACCCTCCGAGTCAGCTAGGAGGCATAGTAGGCAGAACTCTGAACTTGGAGTCATGAAGACTGGAGTTCAAATATGACCTTAGATATGTACTAACTGCGTGACCCTGAGAGAATGACAACCTCTGTCTGCCTCAGTTTCCTTCACTGTAAAACAGGGATGATAGTAGCACCTATCTCACAGAGTTATATGAGGATCAAAGGGAATAATAACATAGTGTCTGGCATACAGTAGGTGCTTAATAAATGTTTGTTTCCTTCCTTTACTCCCTTCTATGTATCACTATAGAGAAATTACAAAGCAAAATGGAAGAATTTTAATCAGAATGTACCGCAGAGGCCACTTAGCTTTGCCTGAGTCCACAGTGGCAACAGTGTTTACATTATGTGTCCAGGCCTATGATTTCATTGGCGTGGGGAACTCTCAGCCTAGAAACGCCCTCCTCTGATAGAATGTGCAACTACAAGTCCTGCTGAGTCCATGGGATGCAAAGAGATTAAATGATTTATCCAGGGTTTTGTGGCTGATGTATGTCAGAGAGACTTGAATTCAAGTGTTCCTGCTTCCAAAGGTGGTCTTCTGTGACACAGCCTCCCTTGGTATTTAGATAATGCTTCGCAGAGTTATACACAAATGTCATAATCCCTGCAACAACCCTGTGAACATTATCTCCATTTAACAGAAATAGAAGCTAGAGTTCGGAGGAGCTCGGTGGAATATACACGATCTCTCAGTTTGCAAGGCCTGGGGCAGAGATGATATCCTGGGCTCCTAGCTCCAAATCCTGCGCTCTTCCCATTATATTGAGAAATTCCCTCTTCAACCTCCCCAGCAAAGGGCAATCGCCAGGCTTTGCTTCAAGTCCTCTAGTGAGAGAAAACAACCATTAATGTATATCCAGAGCCAGCTCATGTCACTTTTGGATAGCTCTATTTTTTTATTGTGTTTATTTTATTTTTAATTTATGGAAAACAACCATTTCCATAACATAGTATGATAATAAAAAGATGATAGCACATGAAACTACAAATCTATTACGTAGTTTGCTATTCGTTTTAAATGTATAAATATTATGGAAATATATAAGCATTATAAAATATAAAATATGCATACACATATTATATATAAATAAAAACTAAAAAAAGAAATTTACACAATAACTTCATTAAGTTATTGTGTAAATTTCTTTTTTTAGTTTTTATTTATTTGCATCCAGAGAAAGAACTGATGAATAGAAAATGATTTTATATACATATACATATTTGTATCTATGTCCGTGTTTGTATCTAACAGTAGCCATCTCTTTATAACTTCATTAAGTTATTGTGTAAATTTCTTTTTTAAATTTTTTTCTCCCTATCTCCTAGAGATGGCTACTGTTAGACACAAATGTGTATATAGATACAAATATGTATATGTATATAAAATCATTTTCTATTCATCAGTTCTTTCTCTGGATGCAAATAGTGTCTTCCTTCATATGTCCTAACCGTTAAGCTCTAATTGTTAAGAAGTATTTCCTTATATCACACAAAAATCTGCCTTTGTGCAGATTCTCCTCCTTGACCACTGTCTCAGCAGAATTCGAATCCCTTGTCCACATGTGGTCTCTTTAATCATAAGATGAAATCTTGTCTTCTTCATCTCCCAAATCCTCATGTAGCCTCCTATAGGTTTCTAGTCGGGACACCAGGCTTGGTGGTTACTTCTTTGGCAACTCTACAGCTTGTTTGTCTCAACTGAAGTATTAAATACAAAATTAAATGTGATAAGATGAGGACTAGTGTGAGACTATTTACTCTCTTTTCAGAGACCTGCAGGTTTACACCAACCTCCTGGCCATTATGTTAGTCCCAGACACTCTTCAGACCACTGTCCATAGGGTCCTCCCAGTGCCTGGTGCTAATAGGTCTTCATTCTTCTCCCCAGTTCTCTGCACCAGCTCCTGTCATTCTTTGAATGCCAGGACCTTCCTGGCATCTTTCAAGGATCCTTTTGTGATAGGGTCTTCTCCATTCTTTGGGAGGTCATGCACTGGAGTAGACCTCTGTTTTCTTCAGCTTCATATTTCTAACTCATCCCTCCTAACAAGACTCCTTCCCTCTTCCCCTCAGGCTGCCTGTTCCTTCCTGTTGTGAGGCAGGTCTCTTCCAGCAGCCTCACCAGATATGACATCAGCATCTTCCTCAACTACAAGGAATATCCTTGATTAGTCTGCTCACCTGCCTACCCACTGCTACTCTGCCTGAACTCATTTTCCAATGCCTACTGCAAACTTCTCATTGTCTCTTCTTGTCAATGATACTGAATCTCTGCCCCCATCTCCAGTCCATACACATTTTCCATTTCCAACTGTTGCTTTCTCAATTCCATCCTCTCAAGCATGTCTCCCAATGTCCTAGGCATATGCTCTCTGAAATGAATGCTCTGTATTTGGAAAACTTATTTTTAGTATAAAACTTTTCCTTTCTTACTCTTTTCATTTTCTGACACTGACAAATAACTTCCCCTTCATGATATTATAATTCTGGTCACCTTTTCCAGCACTGGTTTCTCATTTTCAATCACATCCTTGCCTCACTGGTTTTGAAGGGGGAATTGGAATATTTTTTGTTCCTCATTGTCATTTCAAGATTCTCCCTCCACTTCAGTCAATCAGCTTATTATCTTTTAGGTTCATACTATCAAAATTGTATTACCGAGTCCATATTGTGGTAGCCATTATCTACTGGACATTCTCCCCTGCTCCTGCCCCATCCACATTCTCCTTCCTCAATAAGTGCAGTTCCTTGCTCACAGGCTTTCCCTCTACCACATCTCCTGCCCTCACACTAAGTGACTACATCATATGTATCGATACCCCCTCAAATACACTAACTAAACGGTTACTCAATCTACTTCATTTCCATGACCTTCTCCTTCACTCCATCTCAGAGATGATCATATCTTGATTTTTCTACCACCACAAGCATTCCATTTCTGCATTTATGAACTCTGCTATTTCTTTTTCTGATGTCCTGGCCCATCGGTCCACAGGAGTTTGGATGATACCCCAGGTCTCTGTTTCTAATGAATTCATTGCAAGTCTTGGTTCAAGTGTCATCTACAAGATGCCCTCACTGCTTTTTATAGTTATTGGTGCTTCTCCCTTTCTCTTTCACCAAATATTTTATGTTCATTTTGTATGGAGTTCATTTTTGCTTAATCTGTGTTTGTCTCCTTCATACATGTGGTAGAATGTAAATTTCTTGAAGGTAGGGATTATTTCTCTATCTCTGTACCCCAGAGAGCTGGCACAGTGCTTAAAATGTAATTAGTGCATAAGAAATATCTGTTAAATTCAATGAAATTGTCAGGTACACAGAGTTTGAATTGTTTTTTTAATATGCATTTTGTCCCTCTTGTACTTCAAAAAAGGTTGCTTGAAATAGGCTGATGACTTCATACCAGTTAAAAAATAATGTATCCCCCCCCCACTAATATATGTATTTTATAACAGTTCCCTTTCCTACAATTGAGTACATATGTATTTCCGTATCTTCCCACTCTAGACAGAATTCGTATTTGAATCATAATGAGGTCATTATGAAATAATGTCTTATTCACAGACTCCTCCAATATTTCCTGTCATATAGTCAGAATTAAGTCCAATAGGTTTCTTTTCCTCTAACTGTGAGTTTGAGGATTCAGTCTTTTTCTCTTTAATAATACTAGAATCAGAGATTGTAGGGCTACAAGGGACTTTATAGTGTCATCTAGTTTTGACCCCAGCTGCCAAGGCATATAGTATATTATTATAGCCATGTTATGGATGAGACCACTTGCCTTAACCCCCAAACCTTTCAGACCTTGTACTGATGAATTCGTCAAACAACAAATCAATGTGTGGATGTGTGGAAGCCTGCTAACCATATTACCTGTCCACATTGCAGGGCTTCATGAACTCATCAAGCATTGCTAACTCAAGCAATAGATCAACGCATAGTGACTGAACATTCACACGTTACTAGACCCTGTGAAAAGGAAAAACAAAAGAAGATATTATTACCCATGCCTTACCTAAATAAAAAGGCAAAGTTTTCTGGAAAAGAATCAGTAACTAAACTTTGAGGACCTCAGGTGCTCAGATAGTATTGACATCTGCGGCAGTTTGAGAAGGTTTCATGGAGGAGGCAAGATGTGACTTGGGCTTTGATGTTCAGATGGGGAGAGGGTTGGAGAGGAAGAGAATATATGCATTTTGGGCTGATTCCATTATCTTATCAAATCAATTGTGTGTAGGGGCAGCTTAGATGCCATCTAATTCAATTTCTTTTTTTATAGATGGCAAAACTGAGGTGAAATTACTTTCCCAAGGTCACATAAGTAGTAAGTGATGGAAGCAGGATCTTGATCTAGTGGTTTATTCCTACATTTTTAATTATGACTCTGTATTAGAGGTTCTTCTGTTCAATAATATTGCCATATGGTTGCTGTTGGTTTGTCTTTCTCATTCCTATACCTGCACCTGCCCAGTACACACTGTATTTCCTATAAAAAAATTATACTTCTACTTTTAAAATATTACTCATTGACTTTTTTTCATGTCATTGTCAATTTCCAATGATTTTCCCCCATCCACTAATGTAAGAAAGAGAGTTAAGCAAACAAACCAAAACAGCAACCATGACTGACAGGACACATAACGTTGAGTGCCTCTAATCTGCCACCTCTCTATTAAACAATAGAAACACATTTTATTATCAGGATACTGAAATCAAGATTGGGTATCATGCTCATTTAATTTTTATGTCTTTCTGTCTCATTTTTCCTTACGTTATTGAGCTTAGTTTTTGAATTCTGCTTTCTTTGTTTTGCATCAGTCCATACAATTCTTCTTGAGTTTCTTTAAAATTCTTTAAATCTGTTATTTCTTAATACATCATAATATTCGAGTATACTCATAGAACACAATTATATTAGTCATTCTCCCAATGATGGATGTCCAATTTGCTTCTAGTTTGTTTATTTTTGTTGTTTCCTGCCACTAAAGTTATGAGATCTTTCTTTAAAATAGTGTCATATTGATTTTTTGTTGGTTTTATAGATATTACTTCCATTATACAAATCAGGAAACCAAGGCACAGAAAGGATCACCAACTTGCTCAAAATAATATAATTTGTGAGTCTAGTCACCAAAAGGATGACAAACTTGCTTGCAGTCATAATCACAATTAGTAACTGTCAGGGCAAGATTTTAAAGTTGAATCTCTTTGAAAGCATGATGACATGGTAGAGAGAATATTGGACTTGAAGTCAAGAAGACTTGAGTTTAAACCTTGTATTATCTTATATGATACATGCATAATATATTTAATATATTAATAATATACAATATACTTCATACAATGATAATATAATATCATTCCCCCCGGGGGGAAGGCAATGTTATTAAACCTACTTTACAGATGAAAAAACTAAAGCAGAGAGAGGTTGAGTGACTTGCCTAACAGTCACATAGCTAGGAAATGTCTAAGGCAGGATTCAAACTCAGGTCTTGATTATATCTGGTTACCTTCTACTTAGTTTTAGGACGAACTTGACAATTTAAGAAAATAAAATGAAGATGGAACAAACATACATGCATATATATGAATATGTGTGCATATATTTGTGTTTCATAATTTCTCTTTGTTATTTGTGACCCATGAAACAGAAAATAGCTATTCAGCTCAAGGCAGAAAAAAATATTTTCATGCAAATAGATAAATACTAACAGGATGTATGCCTTATTAGGAATAATTTATCATTTCCATAGCAACTACCTGCAGGAGATGTCACAACTGACAAGTTCAAGATTTTAAATGTTGAGTTCAGATGAACAATAAGCTCTCCATGTAAATATTCTTAATAATAGGAGACAAATCATGAGATACATACAAATTTGTAAAATATATACATGACCCCAATTATTTGTAAAGGAAATAACTCTCCAAGGTACCAGAAGTACTCTTAAAGCAATTTTGTGTTTGTGAGTTATTTTTTATGCCCCCTCTCTTTTACTTTTATTTTTCTCTTATCTCTCCCTATTCTCTCATAGCCAGTTCCCATTCTTTCCGGATACACAATGCTGTTGGGGGAAATTAGGAGTGATTTTGGAGGAAGGTATCATGAATGCTGAAAAATTTAAGATTCTCTGGATTATTTGCATATTAATACCAAAAGAAGTTTGCTTCTCTGATTCAAAGTTATTGGAAGATGGGTTTTTCATTTGAACCTCATGTCCACACAGCATGTTTACTTCCCTATATTGAAATGCTACCTTGTTGCCTAATTCCTGATTATCTACCACTGTATGTACTAGAACCAGACCAAATCCACAGACAGAATTTTTGCCCACAGTCACCTAGACATAACAGTGATCCATAAAAAGTATTAACTTTCAAAGTGGATTCCCCCTATTTTGGTTAAGTCAAAGTTGTGGCATTGAAATAAACTTAAAGGACACTGGCATTCTTTTGCATGAGCAAACTAAAGGGAGGACTCCTTCTTCTATTCTATTCTCCTTAGACAATGTTATCCTTTAGATTCTCCAGGGCAGGGTGGGGGCGTGGGGGAAACATAGCCCAGAAATTAAGACAACTCAAATTAGCACACTAATGTTAATAAAATTCATCATCAACACAGATTTCTTCTATACTATTTCTAACTTCAGAAACTTTTACAGGGATCACACATATAAGAATAAGGTTTAAGGTCCAACCCACTGCCAATTAATTACAGAAGTTCCAGACATTTCATTTGAATCAATTAATCAAAAGTGACTAAGTATGATTAAGTTCTTAATCAATTTGAGAGGCTCACAGAGGTTTTAGTTTGTTGGATAAAGACAGATAACGTCACATAGGTAATACTTTGTGATTGATTGAAGAGAATCACTTATACCCCATGGAGCAACACATAAAACAGCAAGTCAGTCTAGTGGTAGAGGAGTGCCAGTCAAATCCTTGATAGGAAATCTCTGGAAGAAGGAAGAGTTTCTCCCCATTTTTTGTTCTACCTTCCCACTGGCAACTTGGGATCATAGTAGTGCCTTTCAGGGCAGAAGTGGAAGCACTTCAGAGGAAGCGCCTAAAGATAGATTTGCAAAGACAGGATAACAACTTTCAGAAATGAGATCCTTTGAGAAAGAGAGAAGCATTGGTGATGGACTCTGAAAGGGCAGCAATCCTAAGAGCACATATAGAGAAATTCATGATCCACAAAGGAAGGAAAGCCCAGGACTTTGCCAAAAGCCCTCTATGTGCTTCCTACTGCCTTTGTACTTTGAGTCTCCCCAGGGCCCTTATATTTGTAAGGGGAAGTGTGCTCCCAACGCAGGTTGGGTGGGAAATTGTATTTTATACTGCTTATATAATATCTTATCAGCAAATTTCCTTTATAAGAACTAATCGTTATCAGCTTCTTGATTGATAATGAGGAACGCACCATTTGGGGCTCATGAGTGACAATAATAGAAACCCAGCTCTTCAAGAATTAGCCCTACAAGTGCTTTGCTGTTGTTCTAGTTGTATCCAACTCTTCATGACTCCATCTGAGGTTTTCTTGGCAAAGATACTGGAGTAGTTTGCCGTTTTCTTCTTTAGTTCATTTATAGATGAGGAAACTGAGGCAAACAGGGCTAAGTGACTTGCCCAGGGTCATACAACTAGTAAGCATTTGAAGCCAGATTTGAACTCACAAAGATGAATTTTTCCTGACTCTAGATCCAATGCTATCCACTGCCTCACCTAGCTGCTCCTGTCCTGCCTAGATATCCCAACAACTCTAAGGGGTTAGTATTCAGTTATCCTAGGAACCTGGCCTTGACCTACTGCACTCTGAAGTCCATAGATTGGACAACACTAGGGCCCTGTCCAAGCTCCACTTAAGGGCTGTATTCTGGACCCTCCTGGCTTAAGAGTGATTGTTAAGAGTAAATGTTGCTGTTTCCTTCCCAGTCTGATGTAGTTATTTTTCTTTGCCTCATTAAAGGGGCCATCCCATGACTACTTCTTAAATGGACTTATTCACTGAATGGGTATTACTTTACCCTAAGTGAGTACCTGAATAGCTCAGATTCAATCTAGCTCAGAATCTATCTGACCCATTTGTATTAATAAGGGTTACAAATGGCGAGACTTCTTAAGAGTCAACCCACTATGGTGAAAGGGGTCAAGGTCTCCCATTGCACCCTGGACCATCTCCGGTCATCCTGAAGAAGATCTGATCACTGGATCCAGATGACTCAGGAGGAGAAGTGAGGCTGGTGACCTTGCACAACCCTCCCTCACTGAAACAAAGTCAACACAAGTCATGTCATCATTTCTCTGATGGCGTGGTCTTCTTCTACAATGAAGGATGAACACAAAAAAGCAGATTATACCCCCAATACTTACTCTCTATGTGATCATGAAGGACGGATTGCTTTTCTTTAAAGGGGGGATAATGACACTTGCAGTATTGATCTCATAGGGTGTTTGTGAGATGATGTACATAAAGTACGTTGTAAACCTTTAGGTGCCAAATAAAAGAATATCAGTTCTTTTTTTCATGTTTTTTTTCCATGAGGTTAAGATAGAAATGTTCTTTGGAAAACATGCTACCCTGCTTTATTCTTTTGTATCTAATTCTCTACAGACTACCTTACAGTTGGATAAAATACCTGTTTTTTGTAGTAAATAAAAGTATCAGGATGTAAACTTATCCTCTGCAGTCCCTCTTTAAGAATCCTTGGTAGAACTCTAGTAGCAAACAGAACAGAGATATGTACATTACCTATTCATGTACCCAGAGAAAATTTTCTTTTCCCCTCCTCTGCTAGCTCTCCCTCTCTTTTTAAAAACATTTTATTCCATGT
This sequence comes from Potorous gilbertii, assembly GCA_028658325.1. Taxonomy (NCBI): domain Eukaryota; kingdom Metazoa; phylum Chordata; class Mammalia; order Diprotodontia; family Potoroidae; genus Potorous; species Potorous gilbertii. The sequence goes on along the minus strand of CM053772.1, from coordinate 169,059,139 downwards.
GGCTTGAAGATTATGCATGTCTTGTAAGATAATGTCTATTAAAAAGTTTTCCTTAAGTTTTAACAATCATCGTTATGTCCAGGTGGATGGGAGAAACAATTTGTTCTATAGGATTGATCTAGTTCCAATACACTTCATTGACTAAGTTCTCTAAGGTATTTTGAGGTCTATATTTGTAGTATGGGGACTTGTTATCTGTCAAGCCATAAAAAACAGTTAACTTCTGATGAAAGATTCTATCTACTAGGTAGTGTCTTAGTATTTGGCAGGTGCAAAACATTTATAGAAAGCAGCAATGTATTGCATTCAGTTTCTCTACTTCAGAAAAAAATAAGTGTGGACTTCCTTATTTTTTTGTAGTTTCTTTTTTTATGCTTTTTAAATTTTATTTATTTTCAGTGTTCTACAATTACTACCATATAACTTAGAATTTTTCCCTCCCTCCCTACTTCCTGATACGGCATACAATTTTATGTAGGTTCTACACATACATGCCTATTAAATACATTATCACCATAGTCATGTTGCATAGAAGAATTAAAATGAATGGGAGAAATCATATAACAAACTAAAACAGAATACAAAAGAAAATGATCTGCTACATTCTGCAATTGAATTCCATAGTTCTTTCTCTGGATGTGGAAGGCATTTTACCTTAAAAGACCATTGGGAATTTTTTAAGTCCTTGCATTGTAATAAAGTTCTAAGTCTACCAAAAAAAATTCTTGCTGTATGATTGTTGCTGTGTACAAAGTTCTCCTGGTTCTGCTCCTTTTGCTCAGCATCAGATCATATAAGTCTTTCCAGGCCTCTCTGAAGTCTTCCTGTTCATCATTTCTTATAGCACAATAGTGTTCCATTACATTCATATATCATAATTTATTCAGCCATTCTCCAATTGATGGACATTCCTTTGATTGCCAGTTCTTGGCTACCACAAAGAGAGCTGCTATAAATATTTTTGTACATGTGGAACCCTTTCCCATTTTTATGATCTCTTGAGGCTACAGTCCTAGAAGCAATGGGTCAAAGAATGCTGGGTCAAAGGGCATGCATATTTTTATAGCACTTTGGGCATAGTTCCAAATTGCTCTCCAGAATGGTTGTTGGTTTCTGTAGTTTCTAATAGCAATAAACTGGTTCAGAATTGCAACCCTAGCCCACTCATAAAAAAATTCCATGACTCAGTCTTTTTTTCACTTCTTTGTCAATCTATTTTTGGTTGATGATGCCCTGGGAGGATTTAATTTACTTCACCATCATCATTAATATCATCATCATCAATAGTTGCTGTTATTTTTTTCTCACTCTGGATGATCATCTTCTCTGCCCCGCTCCATCCTCATGGCCCCTTCCTCTGATTGGTTGGTTCTTCTTCAAACCTGCATTTTGAGGGAAGTCCTGAGTCAGCCACATTCATTCCTTTATTCCTCTCCGGGCTTTGCTTCTGACTTCCCTCTCTTGCCCCCAAGACTTCTTTCTTCATCATGCCCAGCAAAAGTACATTATTCTCTCCACTCCCCACCAACTCTATATCCCTGAGCTTATGTTACCTTCTCCCATGTGAATGTAAGCACCTTGAGGGTAAATTATCACTTTTTTTTTGCCTATATTTGTATTCCTAGGGCTTAGCATTAGCACAATTCCTGGCACATAATAAACACTTAATAAATACTTGGTAACTGACATTAGACTTGAGCTCAAGAAATTACAATGGCTGCATTTTTTCTCCAGAGCAAAAGACAACCTCTTCTGCTGATCATTTAAAAACCTTCACAGTCTGCTTCTAGCTTACATGCTTTCTTATTGCTCCAGTCATATCCAACACTTAGTTACTCCCTTTCAGGTTTTCTTGGCAAAGATATTGGAGTATTTGCCATTTCCTTCTCTAGTTCATTTATAGACAAGGAAACTGAGGCAAACAGGTTTAAGTGATTTGTCCAAGGTCACACATGCTTCTTGTGTGTGTGTGTGCATGTGTGCATGTGTGCGTGTGTGTCTGCATGTGTGTTGTATCTGCTTCAGGCTGTCTACAATTTGCAAACTGTCCTATTTACTCTTTTCCCTGAATTTTGCATTCTATCTCCAAAATCTGTTTCTTTGAGCAGATAATACCTGCAATACACATTCTCCTTACCTTTGCCTCTTAAGATCTCAAGTTCAGATCATGGGCCATCTCCTATGAGGACCCTCATCTCCTCCCCTTATTAGTTTTCTCCCTCCCTCCTTTCATCTCTCTCCTCTTTCCTCTCCCTTCTCCCTTCTGCCTCCTGATAAACTGGAATCTCTTGAGAGAAAGGATTGTTTTGTTTTGTACCATTTTGTCCTTGAGTCCTCAGGTCCTAGCATAGTGCCCTGCTCAGAAAAGTTGGTTAAGAAATTCTGTTGGATTGAAGGGAAAGAAAAGACTGCTAAGAAACCCCTTGAACACATAGAAAAAGAAAGAAGCTCATTGCCATGCAAACCTATGTAGTATATGACTTTTTTTTTTAAAAAAATTATCTTTTCTTCATTTTTCTCATTTTTAAATTGTTGCAATGATTGTTTCTCAAGGTGAGGCCTAATTAAAGTTAGCAAAGTGTTTTACTACCCCATATGGGAAGCATTATAGTATTTGAGCAGTAACTGCTTATAATAGAAACTGCCTGTTAATATACTTTAAATCTTAAAGCCCACCTGCTGTCAGCATATGTCTGCATCCCAGACATTTTCTAGGGTTTTGCTTGGGAGCCTTTTCTTCCATTTGCTCACAGCTGTTTGAATATTCACTGATGAGTGGATGGGAGTAAGGGTAGAAGAATGAGTTTTCAGTAGACCAATTCTATGATACACGAACTTAGTCTAGGCTCTCAGAGGCTTTCCAGATGGTAATCCTAGTTCTGTCACTGATCCCTTCTGTGACCTCAGATAGGTTAGTTTACCTCCTTCTCTTAGTCTCCGATCCTTGAAATAGGAATCATAATCCTGTTCTTAGAACAGTATCATATGAATTAAACATCTAATGGACCTAACCCTGAAGACAGACAGGAGTAAAGCAGCTTGTTCTTGGCACAGCTGTTTAACTGTTTGGGTTCAAAAGGTTCATAGATTATTGCCTTTGGAAAAGATGACGTATGTTGGCCTCAGATGAGCCTGAATATATTAATGTACATCTCCAAAGGGAATCAATCTTAGTTTTGGAGGAAAGATGAGGTTTATCATAAGCATGAGTGGGTTTCACAGTGAAGCAGCCATGTTCTTAGAAAATAGATCCCTTTTGGAATTTAGGCGGTATTTGTGAGAAATAGAGAAAGAGGGAAATAGGAGAGAGAGAGACAGAGACAGAGACACAGAGACAGAGAAAGAAAGGCGCAGAGGTAAGAGACAAAGAGATTGTGTATATATCTGGCTTTTTTCTTAACCCATTGTGTTCTCTTTTTTATTTACATATATTTCTTTACTGTACTTTTCAATTCTTGGCCAGTTACTTCAGTTAGGATATAACAGCAGGAACTGTGTCATAACCACATTAGTATTCATCTCCTCCATACATACTTTGCTCTGTGCTTACTAACTAGGTATTGAGTGACTAAAGTAAGTGAGTGATTACATGAATAAATGAATGGTTCTGATGATGTACAGGTCACAAATTTGAATTTCATAGAAGTTACTTACTGTTTCAGAGAAAAACTTGATTCTTTTTGGTGTCCTTTCATTTTAGTCTCTCCCATCAATATTAAGATCTGTGGAGGATTCTCAGATCTAATCATTTGCCTTGCTGGTTACAAGGTCATTAGGATCCTGAGTTTAGAGGTGTCCTTGCAGACTTGTTTACTTGATTGATCTTAATCAAAGTGAGAACCTGAAAAGATCTTAGCCTAAAAGGACCAGGTTCTCCCATTGCATCTTGGGCCTTCTCAGATCATCCTGATGAATATCTGACCACTGGATCCAGATGGTTCTGGAGGAGAAAGTGAGGCTGGTGAGCTTGCACAGCTCGCCCTCACATGGTTTTCTTCAAGAACAAAGGACAAACACAAGCTCACACAACCACTCTTCCTTCTCTCTACAATCATTAACCCAGCCTTCTGAGCAATCCTGGTACTTAGGAACAAATTTTGTATTATTTTGACATCCTGTGTCTTGCCCAAATGTAGCTTCTTTGCCTGAGCAGCTAAAGGCAACAGTCAAATGGGAATCCGTTGTGCATGACCAACGGAGCACCTCCAAAAAGCACATATTTGTATAAAGATAATGCATTCACCGGATTATCCTGTTAACTTTCATTTTGATATTGCTGAATGAAGATTTAGCTGGGAAAAAAACATAATTCAATATATGTTTTTTTTTAAAGACATGCTTTCTCGATGAGTGATTATAGCAAATTCTTGAATCTAGCAGTTTTCCTTAGGTGTCTCTCATCTTATCTTTATTCTATTTGTAATTGTCCTACGATTTATACTCTCCTATGTTTATTCTTTATTTTGTTGACATGAGATAAGATAATATCCTCCTATTGAGGTATTTCCACTTTAAGTCACCAAAGAAGAACATTAAGAAAGGAAAAGTCTCAATTCCCTTCAAAATAAACTGCTTCTTCCTTTAATTCAACATATTAAATAAGCTGCCGTTGCTGAAAAGGCAGAATAGGTTGGGAAAGATACCCAAGTCATGTTGGTCAGTTTGTAGAAAAGGCCTGATGGTGGATGATTTGGGAAGAAAGCATGACATATGTAAGAATATGACAAGAAGATCAAGTGCAAAGTGTCCCGGATCAAGCACAAACCAGTTTTTGAGACCGTTGTTGTTAAATGTTTATTGTTAGTATTTATACCTCAGAAACTGGGAAATTCTAGAAATCAGGGCTCAGTTCAATGTTACATGAATTGTCAAGAGTTGAGAAAATGGAGAAAAATTATTAAGGTAGATTAAAATTAAAAATGTGTCATGCATACATTTATATTAGATAACTGCTTGCTAAACACTTACCAGTAAAACTGTGAACTAACAGCAATACATAATTCTGCTCACTAAAAAGAAAACCATCCACATCTAGACTAAGAAAGCAGATCATTCTGATCAAGAGAAGAAATAATAGTCCATTTGGGCTTCTCACTAGATAGATCATGGATGTAATACTGAATTTAAACTTAAGCATTACATTTTTCTTTTCCCGAAAAATTACTATTTTTGTTTGTTAATATTTTTCTCCAATTACATGTAAAACAATTTTTAACATTTATTTTTTAAAAGTTTTGAGTTTCATAGTCTATCCTTCCTTCTGTCCCTCTCCTCCCCTCTACCTGAGATGGTAATCAATCTGATATAGGTTATACATGCACAATGACGTAAAACATTTCCATATTAGTCTTTTGTGCAAGAAGACAAATTAAAAAAGAAAGAGAAAGGAAGGAAAGAAGGTAGAAAGAAACAAAGAAAGTTTTAAAAAAGCATGTTTCAGTTTGCATATAGACAATATCAGTTCTTTCTCTGGTGTCAGATAGCATGTTTCATTATGAGTCCTTTAGGATTGTCTTGCATCATTATATTACTAAGAAAAGTTCAGTCATTCACATTCTTCATTATCCAGTATTTCTGTCACTATGTGCAGCATACTCATGGTTCTCCTCACTTCACTTTGCATCAATTCATATGTCTTTCCAGGTTTTTCTGAAACCATCCTGCTTCTCAATTCTTATAGCACAATAATATTCCATCACAATCATAGATCATGGTTTGTTCAGCCACTTCCCCATTGATAGGTATTCCCCCGATGTCCAATTCTTAGTCATCATAAAAAGAGCTGCTATAAATGTTCTTTTTTTGTACAAATAGATCCTTTTTCTTTTTGTGTGATCTCTTTAGGATGTAGATCTAACAGTGGTATTGCTGGATTAAAGGGCATGTACAATTTTATAGCCCTATGGATGTAGTTCCAAATTTGAGCATTGCATTTTAAGAGGAAAAAAAATAAAATGAGACATCCAAAAGAGAGTGCTCAGAAATGGGGCAGGATGCAAAGTCCTGCCGGAAGGTGATATGTGGTTATTACTTTCTACCTGTGTAACTTTGAGCAAGTCATTTAAACTCTATGTATCTCAGTTTCCTCAAGTGTAAAATAAGGAGATTGAAACAGACTGTGATGCTATCATTCTAAATGATCATTTGAAGAAATTAAGAAACATTCATTTGGGATCAGACTGTTCTCAGGATCTAAGAAAAGGCTGCCTTTCCAAAAAGCAAATGAACTGGGAGGGCCTGTATGAAAAATGACTAATGACTAGGTTAAGTATAGTTCATTTTGGTCTGTCAGTTCATTTATAAATGACTTCAGAATTTTAAAGACTACAGCTATAGCAAATAACTAGTTGGGAATTCTAGGATGACTATATAAAGGATATATGACTCAGATCAGCCTTGAGACAAAAGTAGATTTTTTAGAATTCCACTTCATAAGGTAGAGAGCAAGTCATTAAAGACCAGAAGACTCTTATTTGAGGCATTGGAGAGGGGCAATCAGAATTTCTGGCTGGATAATGATAGAGCAGGAAAAAAAAAGCTGAGTACAAGAAGAGTCGGGAACAGAAGACACAGAAGGTACAAAGAGAAGCTGCTGATAGAAGTCTATCTAGAACCTGATGAGCAGTCTATAGATGTTTTGCTGGGAGCTCTGATGAATGAATGAAAAGGATTGCTTTTCTGATAGCTGATTGCCTAGAAAAGGGTCTTTATTGCACTCTAGTTCTATTGATACACTTAGGGAAAATATCAGGAGCGGGGGTGGGAGTTGCTTTTATTGCCTTTTAATACTCTGTATGATTCAAGAATGAGAAATAGACAGTGAAAGACAGGCTGTTTTGCTGTAAGAAGTGCCCACTGGAGAAGTATCACTTGACTTAAAGTTGATTAAAGAAAGCAAAACCCTGAGCTACTTGAAGACATGGCTGACTAAGGGAAAACTAAATGATGGTCTTACCATAAACAAGTTGAAATGGAGGAGTTCTTCAGAGCCTCAGGGCAGATTCTAGGAGTTTGGTATTTCTCTGGCTTGAGAGAACTGCTTGTCACTGAAAGAGCTTAACATTGTCTTAACACCCCATCAAAGGTGGCTGTGTGCTAAAGGCTTGATGCGTCCACAGCTTCAGAATAGCAAAAAAAAAAAAAAAAAAAAAAAAAAAAAGGACCAAGGATGAATGGTGTAGACTATTCTTGAAAAGAGTAAAAAGACATTAAAGCCTGTCATCCAGAGTCATAAATTTTCCCTGCTACATGATTTCTTTATTTATGTACCTTTCTGCTAGGTTTCTGTAAGTGTAGATCCATTCTCTTCCCATGGACACCACATGCATTAATAAGAGAAAGTGACTCAAGTTAATGGGTAGATTATGGTATTTTTATTATATCTGCACTTGTCTAAACAACCTCACTTTTAGAAGTAAAAGGTGTCATTTTCCCCCCATTTTGTGTAATTGAGAAGCAAAATGGAGGTGTCTCAGGAACGGTAGTTCCTACCCTCCTTTTGTCCTTCTCGCCACCCCTCCCCCACAGCAGACTTGAACCTAGGACCCTGAGAAAAGAAGTGGTAGTCATGTAGCTGATTCACTTACAAACCACCTTGATATATCCTCAAGGACAGATAGAGCCTTGGGGGAATTGAAAGTCTGTTTCATAAATGGACTACAATTTGACTGAGATACAGAGTACTTTGAGTCCTAAATGGAGTGCTTCCCATTTATAAAAAATCAGACACAATGACATCATAGACTAAAAATTAAATATCACCATTCCATCACATCAGGGTTCCTGGCTGTTCTCTTGCCTTCCTAGGGGAGAGGAAAGTCACTATTCTACAAAGAACCAATTTCTTGCATCTGGGGCAAGGGTAGAAAAACCCTTTGTGTCAGTTCTTCTGCTTTTTTGAGAAAGTAGGGAAATGGAAGGGAAGGAGATACATTTATACAGTACTTACTATGTGCCAGTCACTGTGGTAAGTGCTTTACAAATATTATTTCATTTGATCCTCAAAACAACTCTGCTAAGTAGATGCTATCATCCCCATTTTACAGTTGAGGAAACTGAGGCAAAAAGAGTTAAATGACTTGTCCAGAGTTACATAGCTAGTAAGTACCTGAGACTGCATTTGAACTTGGGTCTTCCTGACTTCATATCTGGCGCTCTAAGCTGCCTACTTGCATAAGGGGAGAAATGGAATTCCACTGTGCAAGAAGTCCTATCTGACCTCTTGTTCCCCAGAAGAAGAAGAGCTAAGTTCTCTGTCTAGTCTCCTGTCATCCCAGGAAAGAGGAGAAATGTTATTTCATTGTGGCAGGCATCTTAATTCGTTTCTTGGCTACTGCAGAAAGAAGATAAATGCATTCCATTATATCAAGTCTCTTAACTAGTCTCTTCTCTTCCTGAAGTAGAGAAATGTCATTTCATTACCCTTCAGTCTCCTAGTAATGGTCCATCAGTCTCCTGCCAGTCCATAGTCATAGGTCCCCTCTCTGGTCTCCAGTTGTCCTTATTTGTCCTTTAACCTGGACTCCATAAGTCCTTTAGAGGATTCTACTCTGGGGCCAAACCCCTAAGGATACTGCTAATTTACTTGAATTCATTCCTCAATGATAAATTCCCATCTGGTCACACCTTCCCCATTCCAGTAATTCAGTGAACTCCTAGATGTCATCACTCAATGCTCCATTCTCTGTCCTCCATCTCCGGATGTATTGTTCCCATTCCTCTCAGTCCAACCCTTCCTCCAACTCCAGTGTACCATTCTGTGTCTATCTATCCTTTCTAACGTGCTCTCTGGTACAACTACTCCATAGGGATCAAATTGGCTTTGATTTTAAATCTTTTTCCTCCCAGCTCCTTTAATCTTTTGGCTCTCATTAAGACCTGACTGGATCCTAAGGACAGTGTCTCTGGTCTCTCTTCCCAGCAATGATTGAACTTTCATTCCCATGAGGCACCAGTCCAGGAAGGAGAATTTGAATATTCCTCGTTCCCCATTGCTGTTCCCAGGCTCCCTCTCTAGCACCATCGCTAAGTGACCTCTTCTTCTTTTAAGGTTCAACTCAAATGCCGTCTCAGATACTTAAACTCAGGTACTTAAGAATCAAAATTCTGGTATCTATTGTCTACTGACCTCTAGGACACTCTGTTTTTTGAGCTCAGTTCTAGGCTCACAGTCTTTCCTCCACAACACTTGCCCTTGAATAAGGGGATCTCAGCAAACAATCTAACTTCATAGTTCCTCTATTGACTCATTTTTTCATGACCTACTCCTCCGCCCCACCTCAGATGCCCCACCTCAGATACACGCATAGATTCTCATACTCTTGTCATCACTCACGAATGGACTTCTCTATTCGTGGACTCTGAAATTGCTTATATAATGACCTGTTGTCATTCTATCTCTCCTTCTGCCTTGCAACCAAATCCTGTATTTCATTCCAATTTTGACGTCCTATTCCTCAATACCCTTATTCTTTCCCAGGGCATAAATCTAGTGCCTGTGTTCTCCTCTCTCCATCATGATTCCTGCCCCTAGTTCCAGTTTACATAGTTCCCTTCTCTTAAGTCCCTTGCCCCCTTACCCTATTACTTGGTTTTTCCTGCTAGGTTTCAGTCCTTGATGTTTCCTACCATAAGCTACCTTTGTGGCTACTCAGATGCTGCTGAGCAAAGCTTGAGAAAATAATGAAACCATGCTGCCTGGGCCCACTACGAATATATATTGCATAATCTCAACCAGATCCTCATTGGAGAAAGGCAAATCTTTCACACATCTCTAATGAGCTTAGTTTTCCTCTCACCACAGCAGCTCTTCCAAACATTTTTATGACTCCTCAAACCTCTCATGGCTCCCCCACACCTTTGTCCTCTTAGCTGAGAACTTTGCATCATATTTTATTTAAAAAAAAAGGAAGTCATTTGCTAAGAGTTCCCTCTTCTCTCCTCCTGCTCTTCTCACATCAGCCATGTGCCTTCTGCCACTATCTCCTCCTTTACCTTTCACAAGTGGTGGCTCTTCTCCTTGACAAGGTAAGCCCACATGCACACACACACACACAAACACACACACACACACACACACACACACACATATATATATATATATATATATATATATATATATGTATATATTTGTATGTATGTATGCCCAGATTATTCCATTACATCTTGTGTTCTTTGGAAGATTGTTCTCTCTGTCATCTCCACTCTGTCACTTACCTTTGATCTTTCGCTGTCTACTGCCTGCTTCTCTGCAGCCTATAAACATGCCTATGTCTCTTATTCTCAAAGGAAAAAACAAACTTCCTTAACCCAGCTATTCTCTCTAGTTTTCATCTTATACTTCTCGTCTATTTTTTGGCCAACGTGGAGAAGGCCATCAACAGTAAGTCCTTCACTCCCCTCCCTCCTCCCCTCTCCCACACTTCTTTTCCTTCACTCTATTCTTGACCCTCAACAGACTGGTTTCTGACCTCATCATTCAGCCAAAACTCTTCTTTGCAAAATGATCAATAATCTCTTAATTACCAAGTCTAATAGCCTTCGTATTCATCATCTTGACCTCTCCTGCAGCTTTTGACCCTGTCAATCACCCTATTTTCGACAGTGCCTTCCCTCTAGGTTTCTGTGACATTACTCTATCCTTGTTTTCCTGCTAACTATCTGGCTGCTTGGCCATTTCTAGGCCTTCCTTGCTGGAGCTTCATCCAAGTCATTCCCACTACCAGTGAGTATCCCCTAGGACTCTATCCTCAGCCTTCTCTTCTTCCTATATATTAGGGGTTAGTGAACTACAGTCTGAGAGCCAAATTTAGCCTACTGCCTGTGTTTAACATGGCCTGAAAACTAAGAATGGATTTTACTATTATTTTTTAATTAAAAATGAAAATTCACAAAATTTTCCTGTCTTTTAAAAATATAAACAATACTTTATATTTTAAATAAAATAAAAATACAAAATTATCAACACAAAAACAAGTGGTGGACCAGATTTGACCTTCTGGCCATTGTTTGCCGACATGTTTTACATAGTTTCACTTAATGATCTCATTAGCTCCTCTGGATTCAATTATCATCTCTAAGCTGATTCTTAGTTTCATTTATCCTAACCTTTCCTCAAATCTTCAATTGTTCATTTCCAACTACCTGTTAAACACCTCTACCTGAATATCATGTAGATTTCTTAAATTTAACATTGCTAAAACATTACCCCCTGAATTCTTTTTCCAAACTCCCCTATTACTATGGAGGACATTACCGTATTCCCCACGTTTGTCACCTGTATATCCTCCTTAACTTTCCACTCTTTCTAACCCCTTCCCCATATGAATCTGTTACGAGGTCCTATCAATTTTACCTTCATAACATAACTTAAATATGCTCTCTCCTCTGTGACACTCTCACCACCCTGATGCTGGTCTTCAACACCTCATGCTTAGATTGTTGCAATAGACTGATACCTTGAGTCTTTCCTCAACTGTCAAATGGATCTTCCTAAAGTACAGGTCTAACCTTCTCCACACCATTCAATAAACTCCAATGGCTCTCTCTTACCCCTAGCATTAAATGTAAGACCCTCTGTTCAAAGTCCTTTAGGACCTGATCTTCTACTTTTCCAATCTACCTTACTCTCCCCAACCCCCACATACTCTGTGTTCCAGAGTCACCGACTTTTTTTCTGTTCCTGGCATAAGATATTTTATCTCCCAACTCTTGGCATTTTTACTGACTTTCTCTTGTGCCTGGAATTTTCTCCCTCTTCATCTCTGCCTCTTGGGTTCCCTGCTTTCTTTTAAGTCTGAACTAAAAATTCCCCTTCTACCTGAAGCCTTTCCTGTTCCCATTTAATGTTAGTCCTTCCTCTCTATTCATTTTTCCCCTGATTTATCTTGTATATATCTTGTTAGTATATGGTTATTTTCATGTTATCTCCCCTATTAGATTGTGAGCTCCTTGAGAATAGAAATTACCTTTTTCTTTTCTTTTTAATCCCAGCACTTAGTACATAGAAACATGAATAATCACAATATTTACTCATAATTTATTCAATAAAAATTTACTCAAATACAGGAATAGTTATAGAATTTACTAAATATTACATATACATATAATGTGAAATTGAATAGTGACAAATGTATACTTCAAAAACACAAAGTAGAATTGGAAAAGAATGTGAACCCAAGATTTGAGAAATTTAAGACTAATTTTCACTTATTTCCTTCCCTGCATCATAGAACTCCATTGCTATCCTGACAAAAACTTCTTCCTCCTCTTGTTTGAAGAGACTAAAATTGGGGAAGGGAGGGAAAGAGAAGAGCAATGACAGGAGATACGGGGAACATGATAGAAAGGCCTTCAGGAACAATGACAGGTAAATTTAAATGATAGGAATGAAATGGCTTTAAATTTTACTATAAGAGTGTTCATCCCCTTATGAGGAATTCTGAAGAGGGGGAAGATAAGAATAAAGTCTAATGACAAGATTATGGAAATAAACACAACCAAAAATAGAATACTCAAACCAAAATTCAACCCAGTGTTTCAGAAAAAGGGATGTGTTCTAAATTCCTATTATATCTACTCTTTTGTAGTTTGTTTTATAGTTTTTTGATTTTACCTGCCTAGTCTGCCAGTCCACTGTGGCTCAGAACCCAAAAGAGTTCTGTGGGATAGTTTGTGTGTGTGTGTGTGTGTGTGTATATGTGTGTGTGCACATGTATAGATATATGTATAGGTATATATGTATGAATACATGTATATTTCTAATGAATACATATGATGAATATATATTTCTATTGAATATATATATATATATTTGCAAATGTGTATATTTCTAATGAAAGCAGTACAATAGTTAGTGGTTGTCACTGTGAGGGAATAGAAAAGATGGGGGATTTGGAATCAGAGATCTGGATTTGAATCTCCTTAGAAAAATATAACTATGAATATGTTACTTCTCCTCAGGATGCCTTGATTCTTTCCCCTATAAAAGGAGAAATTTGCTATAGATGATTCTTGAGGTCCCTTTAGCTCTAAATCTATGATATTATGCTTCATGTTCATACTATAACAAGTATGGTTATTGAGAGGGCTTTTTATTGCATAGAGTCAATAATTTCATGAGCATTGTTTTCCCCTCACTATAAGCCTGAATATGGCATTGCAAAATAAAGCAAAACTTTCCCAAAAATAAAAACTATGAGTAATAGAATCATAGGGGCTAGATCTAACCAGAAGAGGTCCTGTGATCTATTTCCTTCCTCCAGATGCAGCAATAGTCAAGTCGTCTTAGAAAGATACCTAACATTTTCATAAAAATATCTAGAGAAGATTACACAACTTCCCTTGGCAACTCATAACAAATTTCCTAAGTCTCGAATAGAAAGTGTTCTTAGTAAGGAAATAAAGGAGTGCAGAGAAAATAAATCCATTCTTTTAGAGTTGTGATAGGCATGCTTCTAATCATAGGCAAAATCTGAGATAGCTCAGAAACACCCCAGAACAACATTTCCAGGTCCACATTATTTCATTGTTTCCCCACTGGTTAGGGTTCCAAACAAACTGAGATAAAGTAAAACCCTTATAAGGATACAAACAAATAATTTTTAAAGGAAAAACTCTCAAAATATTAGTAATCACTTGAAAAAATATTGAAACTCATTAATAATCAAAGAGTTACAAATTCAAAGAACTTTGAGGAATCACCCCATGCCATCTCTTTAAAGAGGTGGCAAAATAACTAAAAGTAGGGAAATGCAGTGTTTGGGCATGGAAAAATGTATATTCATGCATTGCTGATAGAATTGCAAGCCACTAGAATCCTTCTCAAAACAACCTGGCAGTTTTCAGTTAAAGTTACAAAAACCATTCTTAACTTTTGACCCAATAATTCCCTTTTAGGAATAGGCCCTGATAGAATAAACAACTCTGTATTTTTTTAAATGTCATAGAAAAATTTGCAGTTATAAAAAAGGACTGCTCCCACATAGTATGGGAGATAGAGAGAATGATCAAACAAACTGTGATACATAACATAAGATAATAAAGTATGAGGAATATAGAGAGATATGGAAAGACCTTTATGAACTAATGGAAAAAATGAAGAAAAAAAGCAGAACTAGAAGGAAAAAGTAAGAGCTAAGATCTTCAATCACTGTACAAGCATTTATTAAATGCTTACTGTATACTAACGGAATTGAAGGGATTAGGATAGCAAGTGTTTATTTAGTTGTGTGAATTGAGTGAACCATACAGATTCCATCCTGTGACTCAATTCTGGAGCTAGCCCATTTCCCTTTCTATTCAGTTATGGATCAAATCCAATTTCTGTCATGAGAAAACAATATTTTAATTGATTGTACCATTGTTATATTATGTTTATAACACATAATATATAAAAAGAAAAGGCCAGAATTAAACTAAAGGCTTTATAATTTACTCAATTCCTTTGAAGAATGACAAGAAAGGCATAATTCTCAATCAGCATCAGTCATTCATTCAGTGTGATCAGAATGGTGACAAAGTATGGGGTATGGAGAATGTCACTTTTAGGACACTTGCAGTGAAGGTCCAAACTATATAGGATTCATTGGCTTTTTAACAATTAGAAGAGCTACCCCAGGCTGCTTTAATTAATGTGCTGACAGGATAACCCACAATTCTCCTTCAATCTTAGGTGACAAATAAGTTACATAGAATTTCAATATAGCAATTATCACCTACAGTTTGTACTTCAGATTGGCCATGCAACTATTTAGGACAGGGGAAAATGTGCCTGGATGATAACACAAAGTCACAAATATGTACCCCACCTCCCCAAAGAAAAGGCCCTGTTTAATTTGGCACAGTGCATTTTCAAATGGTGAGACTACCTTTAAAATCGAGTGATATCATAAAGTATTATTTCATAAATATGTTTGGAGGGGTCAAAATAGAGCCCAGTCATCCAACTCACAGAGCATTGCTGCATGTGGAATGAAATGCTTTGCTAAAACTAGAGGGTATGCTAATTAATTCAGAGGCAATCTAGGAGGGCCCTTCTACTACTGTATTTAAGGAATTAATTTGTTTGGATTAGTGGAAAGTGACAGATCAACAGCAGAACAGAGTTCAGTCATAAGACCGTCTATAGTTTTAAATTGAACATTTGTTCATTTATAGCTGTCCAGGTTTATGGAGCCTAAGAAATCTGTTTTCAAAGTTTGGGCTGAGCAAGTACAGGACAATGACAGTGTATTGCATTGTAACGAGGGTAAAGAATAGTAAAGGCAGGATGCCTTTGACTCTTGCTTGAAGGGAGCCATTGAAAGGGAGCAAGGTTTGATAGTCATAGAGATTGGAAGAAGGTCAAGTGTACCTTGATAAATGTGAAGTTCTGTGTTTCTAAGAGTGGGGTATTAGGCTTTGCTCAACACTGGAGCCTTATGGGAATCTTGTTTCCCATAGACATAGCCAGGGCAGTGTGGGCCAATTAAGTGGTTAGATAAATTCATTTCTCCTCTATGTGACTCCCAATCCCAGAACATCACAGTGGGGAAGGGAAGGGAGGTACCATTCAGTGAGTCATGTATTCATTCATTCAACAAACATTTATTAAGAGATCTGCTCTGTATAAGTCACTGAGCCAAGCATTAGGAATAAAAAGAAAAAAAATAATTCCTTGAGAAATTTGAATTACACTCACCCTCAGTGGCTAATGTGTTCCAAGACCTCGAAAGGGTTATTTTAGTTTAATATAAACTCTTCTTCGAATTCCCATGAAGGTCTTAAATCTTCTCAGCATCCCTGGAAAAGCTCCAGACCACTAACCTGGCAGAAAACACACCTCCACACACAGGGATCATAGGTTAGAGCAGTTCTTTGGACACACATCACTTCCAAGTACTTTTCTCCAAGATATTTTCACCAAGGTACATCAGAATTTCTTCAAAGTTTACAGACCCAGGATTGGAGTCCTTGGCAAATGCTTCCAGAGGTTCTCTATATTAGGATGGGATAAAGGAACTTTGAGGCACATAGGGACAGAGACAGGGCTTATGATTTCATCAGTGTGGGAACTCCAAGGTGAGGAATTTCCTTCCACCAATGTAGGTCAGTACCTTCTTTACAACTTAACATCTTTGAAAAGTATAGAGCACTGAGACATTCATTGACTGGCCCAGGTCACAAGGTTAGAGGCAAATATTCTTGACCAAAAATAAGTAAATATCTACTACAACAAAATGTCTTTCATGGGGCACATAGGTAGGATTTTTAGAAGAATTGGAATCACAGACCACTATGGGTCTTGGGGAAAATGGAGGTTTTTCTTGATAAACAGGTCAAAAGTCAAAGAATTAATGAGTAATACTAACAGATTGTCTGAGAACTTCCTATTTACAGAAACTTCTTTTTGCCTAATCTTACAGACAGAGTTCCCTAATTGGCCAAAAGAACCATCTAAAAGAAAAAAACAAAACCCTAGTAGATTTAATTGTTGCCTTCATATTATAGCTACTTCTTATCAAAAACACAGTTCCAAACTGAATCATATTTGGTGATAAACATAGTTAAGTAAAAAACACTGGATACAGAAACTTTCACTGACAATGTATACTATATCATGTCCTAGGAAAACCCCCACACCATTTTGTAAGGGAGGAAGTGAAAAGCCCACTCTTGCAAATGAATTGCATTGAAAAGTTCGTAGTGCAGGAAGTCATGTCTAATCAGATGTTCAGTGGGACAAAGAATAACATGAAATGAAACCAATTTCTGGGTAAAATGAAAGGGGAATAGAAGTTTAAGAGTTCCCCCAAGAAGCATTTCCTATACAGGATGTAGTTAAGTATAAATGCCTACTAGAAAAAAAAGGGTCATTTACAAACCGGGAACCTTGTTATGGGTAATAGCAGCTAAACTAGTTAAAATTTATATAGCACCTTCCTAATGATTACCAGCATATTGGATCCTCCCAAAAACCCTGGGAGGTAAGTGATATTAACAACCCCATTTTACAGTTAAGGAAACTGAGGCAAATAGAGCTTAAGTGACTTATTTGGGTAAGTGCATAAGGTCAAATTTGAACTCAAACTTTCCTGTTTCCAGATCTAGAGCTCTATCTACTATGCTACCCTGTAGATGGTAGGCAGAGGAAAGTTGAGCAATAACTGAGAATTATTTCACCTGAGGCACAAAAGTGCTATGAGAGCCCAGAGGATAATACAACAAATGTTATTTTTTTTTGTAAGAGGAGCTGGTTTATGCCATAGAGAGTATGAGCCCCATCATCACAGAATATGGGGAAAGACATGGAAGAGGAGAACCACAGTGATGGGACCTGGGGCCAATTTGGGGGCACAGTGGTGCCGGAAAACCGATAGAACCTAGGCACTGGAATGGTCATGTGGAGAGTGGGAAGGAAGTGTGCCCCTGGGGAGGAATCTCAGCCCCTCCAAAGATCCATTCACTCTCACAGAGGCAACCATGTGACTTAGTAGCTACAGCACTGAGTTTGGAATAAGGAAAACTTGAGTTTCAATCCTGCTTCAGATACCTACCAGTCATGTGACATCTGACAATTCCTTTACCTTGTCCTTATCACCTGTAAAATGGAGGTAACAAACTACCTCAAAGGGTTACTGTGAGGATCAAATGAAACATGTAAAATACTTTTCATATCCTGTTGTGCTGTTAAGTGGTAGCTATTATTTTATTAATGGTGCTTGGAGAAAAGGATGAGGGGCACCTCCAGGTGCTTGGGGATAGAGTTTAGTGATATACAGGTCTCTTCAACAATGAACAAAAATGAAATCGGAATTTAGAATAAACATTCATTCAATTCCTCAGTTCCAGACCACCTACCAAATAGTACAAAAACTGTACTAATCCTCCATCATAAGCAGCTAGGTGGCACAATGGATAGAGCACTGGGCTTAGAATCAGGAAGACTCATCTTCATGAGTTCAAATTCAGCCTCAGATATGTACTAGCTGTGTTACCCTGGAGAAGACACTTAACCTTGCAGTTTCCTTACCTGTGAAATGATCTGAGTAAGGAAATGGAAAACTATTATCCAAAAACATTATCCATTATCTTTACCAAGAAAGCCCCAAATGAGTCAGACATGGCTATAAAACAACACAGAAACAAAATCTTCCATCAGAGACTGTTCAAGTTGCTCTTGTTCTGGGTCATGGCAACAGGAAAGAGGAACATAGAGGGCTAACACCATCTGAGAAGTAGCCCTTTGGCTTATTTTCATCAACCATAAAGACACTAAATGGTAATATCCAGTACCCTTTGTGTTGTATCTGGTCATTCTCACCTAATTCTTCCCTACAGTATGTATACCCATTCTCCCCTTCCTCCTGGATTTGAAAAGCTTCTTCTTTTAGAGTGACAACTATGTTCGCATCTTCATAAAGGGCCCAATGGCATTGCTTTAAGCATTTGGTCATTAAATGGATGATACTCAGAGAGAGAGCGGCAAAGATCATTAGAGGTGAAGAGCATTGAATTTCCAGGAAAACTGCTTCCCATCAGCATCAAATATCACCTCATTCTTTCATGCCTCTCTTGGTATCTATGTTATACATCATTTATTTAAAACAGCATTAAAAGAAGGTCACTGAGGTTTTGGAATTGTAGGTTCATACTAAAAGTGAACCACTGATTTTCATTCCTTTATTGTCCATTTACTGAGCACATAGAGTGCAGTGCGTGGCTGAAGACACAATGGCCTTATTTAAGAATCCCTAAAAGGTCCATGTGCCTCTGCACAAATAAAGATGAAGGACATAATATTAAGCTCTAAAGTGGCTCTCATTCTTGAGAAATGAATGGTAATTTTTGTGCCTGTATTACGTCTTCGGCCCATCTCCTAAATTCTGGTACTAATGCCCTCTCTAACACAGGCAGGGACAAATTGCTACAGCAGGCCAGCCTTAGTGTCTGCAGCCATAGTTCTTGGTAATGAATTGGAGTGATCAGACAATCCGATCAAGCTTGTTTTAGCCTAAGTGGCAGCTTTATGGGGAAGAACAAGAGAGGGTAGTGAGGGATACAGGGATGCATCATAAACCTGCAGGATTTTTACAAGGCAAGATAGATGTTAAGATAATGAGAATAGACTCACTTGTCAGAAGCTTTGTTGAAATTACATTTTTTTTGGAAAGCTAAAGGGTTTTTATTGTTGGTAGTTGTTTCAGAAGAGAATGTGTGGTTAATATGTACAGAAAACAACAGCCCTCCTGAGCGGTTGATAAGCCTCAAGATGGGTATAAATCAATAAGCACAATAAGCATCTGCCTACGGTCACAAGGAAAGCCTGTGGATAAAATGAGAAGGAGCAACTTGAAGTACTAAGATATTTTCATGCATTAACTTTTGCAGGCCCATCTGGAGTTTTCTCTCATTACCCTGGATCTAATTGAAGGATCATACAGAGGATGAGAGAAGTCATTCATTTGGGATTCTATACTGGTTTTTCATAAAACATTCTCAAGGGGGTGAGACTTGGGAAATTTAGTAACCATAGGGCAAAAGGTAAAAAGTTGCATCATTAAAACTTACTTGAAAGGAAGAAGGCAGAGAGCAGAAATAAATGACTGATGCTCAGAATAGAAAGAGGTTAATGGTAGGGTGGCCCCAGAGTCCAATTTTAGAGCTGATAATGTTCAATGAATTTATTAACCTGGGAGAAGAAATGGTTACTGAGTCGGAAAGTTTGCTAATGTTAAGGAAGTGTTTAAGGGAATTGAAGATATGGAAAATTGGGAGGACTTCAGAAGATTGGCTACCCGGTTTATGCAAATTCAACTTGGATAAAGAAGTAGGATGGGAATAACTAGGGAATAGCATGGCATTGAATCCTTGGACTCTGAAGAAAGTTTCAAATTATGTTCACTGAATTCTGGGCTATCCTAAGCTGCTTGTGTCTATCAATGAGTTATAAAGGCAGTTTCTTAACTTGGGAAAAAGATAAGAAGTATGTAGTTGTGACAATTTAAAAGAATTTCTGACACTTATTAGGTTAATTTGGGGTAATTAATCTCATTTCAGTTATTCCAGTACTAGTATTCTCCTCTCTTCTGCTCTTTTCTGAAAATGTTCATACACCATGCTTGTGTATGTTCTGTTTGACTCAGTGGACCTTCCCACTCATAACTAGTAACTCATTGCCTGTGACATCAGAGGCAAAAACCTAATCAGATGTTCTAGGGAGAACCCACCTTCACCCTATAATACTCAGGACTTTCAGTGTCCCTAGTGAGATAGACACCCTAGTGTGAAGGTGGTTATCAACTTAATGGGAATCGTATCAAGGAGTTCATTGAGGAGCTTGTCAGAATTGAGTATGTCAAGTATGGGGGCATACCCTCCAAAAGACCATCACTGACCCTCTCCCTCCTTTATCCAGTGACCAGAAAATATCCTGATTGTATCCTTAGTTTGTTTCCCTCATTCTCTCACATGCTCGCCTTCAATTGTTTCATTTTAGGCCTTGAGCTTGATCTATCTGTTTCTTTTGTGAAAACCCCTCTGAGTCCCTAATTGCTATTAAAGACTGGGACAGAAATATTCAATGAAATATGCTCACAAAATATCCATGAGCTAAAGGGCTTGAACATTGGTTTCAAATGGCATCAAAGAAAACACAAGCATCCATTCAACCAATAATAACTGGCAATAACTTTGCCTGAATTATCTCATTTTCATCTCACAACAACTTTTTCAAGAGGGCACTACAGGGATCACTATCTCCATTTTACAGATGAGGAAACTGAGGCCCAGAGAATTAGGCCAGTTGTCCATGGTTACAGAAGAAAGATTTTGAACCTAAGAATCTCCTACCTCCAGAGTAATCACTCTTGCCACCATATCATCACCTCTAAGAATGCTTAGGAATTCACTGGACAAGGAATGTGAAGGGAAGACATTTCAGGCACGGGGTAAGAGCAAAGAGTTGAAGCCAAGACACTGTGAGGTATTTTGGAGGATCGAGTGCTAATGCAGGTTAGCTAGATTATAGACTGCATGGAGGGCAGAAGTTGGACAATCCTGGAAAGGAAGGGACTCCAGATGCCTCACAGGAAAAGGAGAGTATTGCAGAAGCAAGATTCCCCTCTCCTCCTAACACCCAACACCTCCAGCTGCTCCAAATGGAGCAGCAAAGTGAAATTAACAAACTCCCTTGAAAATGTGTAACAGTTAGGCTTCAGGAAGCTTGTTAATTTCCCTTCTCCTGGGGCTCTGAGTGAGGCCTTGGAGGAGAGTGGAGAGGTAAGGAGAGTGAAAGGAGAAATTAACAAGGCCTCTGAAGCATTGCTTCCTCCGGCTTTCCAGGGAATTGCTCATTTCACTTTGTTGCAACATCTCAAACCCAAAGTTTGATGAGAGCTGCAAATTAAAATGAGAAATAAAAGATGAAGGCAGATTGAGTAGGAAATGCAGGGATTAGCAAGATTTTAAAAAAAATGACCTCACACTCAAACATTAGTTTTGCCTAAAAATGCTCATGACAGTTAACAAGTACATAGCATGAGTTTATCTACTGAACAAGGTGTGAAATTCTCTAGGCAAAGTCAATTGTTCATTCCTTGGCAAGGTGTGAAATAGCCCTTTTCTTGAATCTTAAAAACAGTTTTGCAAGGGAAAAGAGAGTCTAAGAAGTATTTGTGTGTTTAAAGTACTTAAGACCAAACTTGGATTATGAGTTCTGGTGATAAGAAATTTCTTTTGGCATTGATAATGTCTCCTTGACAAAGTGTGAACTTGATTTGTCCTGGATACTTTGTTACCTGGTTGAAAGAACATTAATGAGTGATGGGACACTCTTACGTACATCTGGAGAAATTCTTAGACTTTGTCTCTAAAGGAGGGCTAGGAGAGCCAGGAACATGAAAAGGTATTTTAAAATAATCAATGAGTTATTTGATGGATGCTACAGATGGACTCATCATGAAGTGAGAATGGAGGATAACAGATGGGCAGCAGTGGTACTCAGATAAGATCAGGAAATATAAAGGAGACCCATCAAGACTCAGGGTAGATTTCCTGTGGAAGATTTATGAGAGAACATGAGCAAGTATGACAGAAGATGGGAAGGCATGGAAGGATTGTAGTCTTAACCAGCAAGGGATGTTCCAGAGTGATAGTATTATGAATCCCTCGATGTATTGAAGTAAATTAACCATTATGAAGAATATTAACCTACATTATACTTGGATACCTGGATTGGATCTGCCTCTGAAATTAGATCTTTTGAGTCTTGGTTTATTCAAATATAAAACTTTATATTAGTTTTATGGTATATCTGTAAGACCTCCTTTTGAGTCTATTGTGAGGATAAAATGGAACATTTTGCATGAAGTACTTCAGAAACCTTCCAGCACCATATAAATGTTAGCTACTGCTATAACAAAGGCAATATTTCCCAAGTTCAGGGAAGATAGTTTAGCAAATCACATCGAATTTGATTACAGTCTTACTTTAAGACTCCTCAGTGTGAATCTTCTTGGACATGACCTTAATAATATCTCTTTTTATTGTAGCATTGTTTTGTACTTAATAGTATTTTTTCCCATTACATGTAAAGATAGTTTTCAACTTTCACATTTGTAGGATAGTCCAAATTTTATATCCTTTCCTTCCCTCCCCACTCCCTATAGACAGCAAGCAATATGATATAGGTTATACATGTGCAATCATGTTAAACATATTTCCACATTAGTCATGTTGTAAAAGAAGGAATAAGAACAAAAAGAAAAAACCACAAGAAAGAAAATTTAAAAATACAAAAAAATGTGAAAATAGTATGCTTTGAAGTGCATCAGACTGCACACTTCTTTCTCTGGATGTGGATAGTACTTTCCACCACTAGTCTTTTGGAATTGTCTTGGATCATTGTATTGCTAAAGAGAGCTAACTCTATGATAGTTAATCATTGTACAATGTCCCTATTACTGTGTACAACGTCCTCCTGATTCTACTCACTTCACTCAGATTCAGTTCGTGTAAGTTTTTCCAGGTTTTTCTGAAATCCACATGCTCTTTAATAGCATTCCATCACACACATATACCATGACTTGTTCAGCTATTCCCCAATTGATGAACATCCCCTCAATTTCCAATTCTTGGCCACTATATAAAGAGTTGCTATAAATATTTTTGTACATGTGACTCCTTTTCCCCTTCTTATGATCTCTTTGGGATACAAATCTACTAGTGGTATTTTTGCGTCAAATGGTATGCATAGTTATAGCCTTTTGGGCATAGTTCCAAATTGCTCTCAAAAATGGTTGGATCAAAGATGGCGGAGTAGAAGGATGGACCTGCTCTTAGATCTACCTCCAAAGCCCATAAAATACGTGTAAAATGACTCGAAATAAATTCTAGAGCAGCAAAAGCCACAAAAAGATGGAGTGAATGAGATTTCCAGCTCAAGGCAGCCTGGAAGGCCAACAGGAAAGGTCTATTGCACCAGACTCAAAGCAGAGCACAGCCTGGCCTTAGCCGTGTGGCATAGCAGGGACAAGATCAGAACGGTGGAATTCTGGGTAGCAGCTGTGGTTCCCAGATTCCCACAAACACCAAAGACAGTTTCAAAGGTCAGTGAAAAAGCTCTTTTCACCTAGGTGAGAAGGGAGCAGGGTTCTCCTTTAGCCCTGAGCTCAGGAAGGCAGCAGTCACTGAAGAAGAAGCAGCATCCAATTTAGGAGCCCTCAGTCTAAAGCCCCTGGGGAAATCAAGTTGCTGATCTGGATCTCAGCCCTAAGTGGCAGCCCTGGGGTGAGGAGGAGCACTGACTGGTAGAAATGGAGGCAGTTGTGGAGAAGGAAACTTACTCACAGATCCTTGGCAGAAAGGAGTACTTGTGATTGCTCCCAGACCAGAGTGCAGACCAGGGGAGGAGTAAACTCCTCTCCTTTGATTGTGCCACCTTGGAGAAACTGAGAACTTACAGGTCCCTAAAGTATACCTTCCACTTGACAAAGGACTCATAAGTCAAGTAACTGATTGGGAAATGCTTCAAAAAGGGAAAAAATAAGACTATAGAAGGTTGCTTCCTTGGTGTAAAGGCATTTTCCTCCATCTTTTTGGATGAGGAATAACAAAGCATACCATTAAAGGAAGATATCAAAGTAAAGGCTTCTTCATCCAAAAGCTTCAAAATCAATTTGCAATAGTCTTAGGCCATGTAAGAGCTCAAAAAAGATTTTGAAAAACAAGTAAGAGGGGTGGAGGAAAAACTGGGAAGAGAAATGAGAGCAATACAAGAAAATCATGAAAAGCAAGTTGACAGCTTGCTAAAGGAGATCCAAAAAAATGCTGAAGAAAATAACAACGTTAAAAATAGACTAACCCAAATAGCAAAAGAGGTCCAAAAAGCCAATGAGGACAAAAATGCTTTAAAAAGCAGAATTAGGTAAATGGAAAAGGAGATTCAAATGCTCCCTGAAGAAAAAGGTTCTTTAAAAATTAGAATAGAGCAGAAGGAAGCTAATGACTTTATGAGAAACCAAAAAATTACAAAACAAAACCAAAAGAATGAAAAAAATGGCAGACAATGTGAAATATCTCATTGGAAAAATAACTGACCTGGAAAATAGATCCAGGAGAGACAATTTAAAAATTATGGGGCTACCTGAAAGTCATGATCAAAAAAGGAGCTTAGACATCATCTTTCTTGAAATTATCAAGGAAAACTGCCCTCATATTCTAGAACCAGAGGGTTAAATAAATATTGAAAGAATTTACTGATCACCTCCTGAAAGAGATTCAAAAAGAAAAACTCCCAGGAATTCTGTAGCCAGATGTCAGAATTCTCAGGTCAAGGAGAAAATATTACAAGCAGCCAGAAAGAAACATTTCAAGTGTTGTGGAATACAATCAGGAAAACACAAGATCTAGCAGCTTCTACATTAAGGGATCTCAGGGCTTGAAATATGATATTCTAGAAGTCAAAGGAACTAGGATTAAAACCAAAAATTACCTACCCAGCAAAACTGAGTATAATATTTTAGGGGAAAAAATGGTCATTCAATGAAATAGAGGGCTTTCATGCATTTGTCATGAAAAGACCAGAGCTGAATAAAAAATTTGATTTTCAAACACAAGAATCAAGGGAAGCATGAAAAGGTAAACAGTAAAGAGAAATCATAAGGGACTTACTAAAGTTGAACTGTTTGTAACTCTTGAGACTTTTCTCAATATTTGGATAGTTGGAGAGATTATATACATATAGACAGAGGGCACAAGGTAAGTTGAATAGGAAGGGAATATATCTAAAAAATAAAATTAAGAACTGAGAGAGGAATATATTGGGAGCTGAAAGGGAAAAATGGAATGGGGCAAATTATCTCTCATAAAAGAGGCAATAAAAAGCTTTTTCAGTGGAGAGGAAAAGCGGGGAGCTGAGGGGGAAAAATGAAGCTTACTCTCATCACATTTGACTTAAGGAGGGAATAACATGCACACTCAATTTGGAATGAAAATCTATCTTACACTACAAGACAGTAGGAGAGAAGAAGATAAGTGGGGTATAGGGGTATGATAGAAGCGAGGGCAAATGGGAGGAAGAAGTAATTAGAAATAAACACTTTTGGGGAGGGACAAGGTCAAAAGAGAGAATAGAATAAATGGGGGAAAAGGGTAGGATGGAGGGAAATAGAGTTAGTCTTTTACAACATGACTACTATGGAAGTCTTTTGCATAACTATACATGTATAGCCTATATTGAATTGCTTGCTTTCACAGCAGGGATATGTGGGGAGGAAGGAAGGGAGAGAAGTTGGAACTCAAGTTTTAGGAATGAATATTGAGAATTGTTTATGCATTCACTGAGAAATAAGAAATACAGGTAATGGGGTATAGAAATCTATTTTGTCCTACAAGAAATGAGAGAAAATGGGGATAAGGGAAGGGAGGGGTATGATAGAAGGAAGGGCATATTGGGGGAAAGGGTATTCAGAATTCACTGTGTCTTAGAGTGGGAGGAGGGGAGAGATGAGAAAATTTGAACCTCAAAATCTTGTGTAAGTGATTGTTGAAAACTAAAATAAAAAAATTCATAAAGAAAAAAAAAAAAAGAATGGTTAGACCAGCTCACAATTCCACCAACAATGTATTAGTATCCCAATTTTTCCAATCTTCTCCAACATTTTTCATTTTCTTGTTTTGTCATGTCAGTTAATCTGATAGGTGTGATGTGGTACTTCAGGGTCATTTAAATTTGCATTTCTCTAATCCATAGTGCTTTAGATTATTTTTTTCATATGTCTATATGGAGCTATAATTTCTTCCTCTGGAAACTGCTTGTTCATAGCCTTCTTAATGATGTCTCTTAAGGTTAACAGTTAAGATACCAGTTTTGTTCATTTTTTTTTTGTTTTTTTGTTTGTTTTTGTTTTCTGATGATAACTTTTGTATTCTGGCCTCTAATTTTCTATCTCCTATCAAGCTTCCTCCAAGGAGAGGATACGAAACCCAACCCAAGTAAAAATAGAATAATCAAAAAGAAAATAGGAAGAGGATGGCAGGAATTGAAGATAGAAAAAGCTAAGAAGGAGGAAATACTTTGGGGAAAATAGGGATCACCACAAAAAGTAAATTGCTTAACTTCTCAGTATCCCCAAGCAGTTCCCTAAAACTATGAATTATAGTCATTGACTATCTCCATTTGGTAACCCCTCCCTCCCTTTCTGAATCCTTCTTCCACCAGCTATCCCTTCTCTTTTACCCTATTGGCTCCCTCCCACTCCTTGAATTTTCCTTTCTAATTTGTGAGAGAAGCTTTCCATGAAGCTTTTAATTGACCTCCTAGACTGAAGTGCTTCCTGATGGGTGAGACATGAACCTGGTACTTGAAGACTGTGTCAGAACACAAGACCAGGCAGGTCCAGCCAACTGAGAAAGGTTTTGAAGATAGGCCTGGCTGTGGACTCTGAGGGAAATTCAACTTAGGGAAAGGGAAGTGGAAAGTAGGAACAGGGAAGAATCAAAGTAAGGAAATAATATATGTAAAGACTTGGGCAAAACTTAAGGTGGCATGAACATATTTATTATCATATCATCACCATCAATATCACCATCATCATCACATTCTTCTAAGTGTTTTCAGTGAAGTTCAGATGAAAATTGTCCTGGAACAAGTCACCATTCAGTTGTTTTTCTTTCATAGTTAATGTTCTGTTGATTCCTGTCTAGGGAGATACAATAACTGGTACATTGGCTCATCCTTTAGGTTTGCTGACATGACACCTCATCCTTTTCCCACATGTATTTGATTTCTTCCATTAGGTTTATCCATTTTGAAAGTGTTCACCATCATCATCATCATCATTATTCTCATCTGCTTCTCATTTTTTGATGGGTTCAAATAAACATGGAGCTGGGTTGCCTGAACTTCTGTCCCTCTTCCAATTCCTTCTGCTTCCTCTAATTATCAGATTCCTTGAAGACTTAGTTCATGTACCTCTTCCTACTAGACTCTGGTACCGATCCTCCCATAACCTGCTTTCTCTTTCTCTTCCATCCAAATCAATCTTAAACTCCATGAGGGAAGGCACTGCTTTGTACACCTTTGTATACCTAGCACCTAGCATAGTACCTTATATATACATAGTAAATATATGGTAATAAAAGTCAGTCAAGAAGGACTTATTATGTGCCAGGTGGAGCTATCTCCACTTGTCCTGATCTATATAATGCTACTGAACCCAGATGGCTCCAGAGGAAAAAGTAAGGCTGATGACTTTACTTAGTCCTGCCTCACTTAAATCCAATTCACTTGCAAATCATGACACCATCTCCCTCAGGCCATGGTCCTCTTCAAGGATAAAAGACAAACAAAAATTATGTGCCAGACTCTTTGCTTAAGTGCTGGAGATATGAAGAAAGGCAAAGAAACCTTCCCTGCCTTCAATGAGTTCACATTATAAAGGAGAAGAAAGCTGGCACATAGTTATGTACAAACAAGGTGTCTAAGTAGGATATAGGAGAGGTCATCACAGAGGGAAGGCAGGCACTAACATTAAGGGAAACCAAGTCAAATGTATTGCAGAAAGTGAGATTTTAGCTTAGACCTGAAGGAGACTAGGGAAACTGGGAAACTAGGAAGCAGAGGTGAGAAGGGAAAGCATTCCAGGAATGGGATGGGGGTGGTGAGAGAGGGTAGTCACTGAAAATGAATAACAAGAATGACAGTACTTACGGAGCACTTTAAGGTTTACAAAGTGCTTACATATATCCTTTCATTTGATCCCCACAACAATCCTGTAAAAAAGTATTATCCTCATTTTACAGTTGAAGAAACTGAGTCACTGCTTACATAGGGTCACATGTTTAGTAGGTTTCTAAGGTAGGATTTGAACTCAGATCTCTATTAATTGTATTATCTAGTCGTCTCTAAGAAATTCCTATTGAATCGGAAAGAAGTTTATAGTAAATAACTAAGTTCTACAGATGTATACCCTTCAAGGAATTGAGCCATAACTAAGGTATGACAATAGATAATTTGCCCTCAAGTTACCAAAATTTAAAGGATGTTTACTTAACTAAGATTGGCCACTAATTAACAATACTTATTAATTTGACTAGAAAGCCCTCCTCTTCACAAATGATCCTCTGTGGCCTCAAATCAGGTAAGTATATTTCCAGCCCAACCTCCTCCTCACAGCCCTGTCTGTTTTTTATATTTTTGTTTTTTGTCTCCCTGCTACACACAGCAGTCTCTCAAGAACTCAAGGACACACTTCCTGCTGCTTGCCCCAAGCAGGGTTGTGCACTGCTGTCCCAGGTGCAAAAATTGCTAGCTGCAACTCTGTTAAGGAGAGATCTTTTCTTACTTATTACCCATGAACTAGCTGCCCCCCCTCCCATTTTGTGCTGGATGGCTGACAGCTGCAAAATCTCATCATAACAACCTGGTCTCGACAGCAAATCCCTTCTCAAACTGTCTCTGAAGCAGGTGACTCGTGTTCTCCCCTTTGCTGTAAGTCACCAATATATCAAGTCAAGGGGCAAAGAAGAAAATCAATAGAAGACAAGAACATGAGGCAATGTGATAAACAATGGGATTGCCTCTTACTTGCTTGTCATTTATTTGATCTCTCCTCATTTTGTTTGGATTGGCAGATTACAGGGGACCCAGTCTGTTATTTCAATTTTTAACATCAAAGACCTAGAGGGATAAAAGGAGAGAGCTTGGAGCACACATTCATAAAATATTTAGAGCATGAATATCGTTACAGATCAAAAGCGTAAAAGCATGGTCATAGTTCTAGAGCTGGAAGGGACATCTTAGAGGTCATCTGGTCCAACTCCATTTTACAGATGAGGAAACTGAGGCCCAGGAAAGTTAATTGATCTGACCAAAGTCTCATAGGTAGTGAGTATCAGAATCAATCTGAACCCAGGTCAATCAATCAATACACGTTTATTAAGTACCTACTATGTATCAGGCATTGTCATAGTCATTTTAGATACAAAGAATGAAATAATTTCTACTTTCAAGATTACTTTTGTAGATTTCACTGATTGCAGAGTCAAAACTCATTATCTTACCATGTATTCATTTTAAGGCTGTGGAGATATCCCAGAAGATTCCATATAATAATTATCACTCATGATTAAAAGTTGTCCTTCAAACAACTTTATTCAAACACTTTTTGGTTAGTCAAATTGTTGTTGGATCAGAGTTAACTTTTTCTCTCATATATTCAGAATAAAGAATTCCTTCCATTCAGCTAAAACCTTGATGGATGTCCCTGAAAAGGAAAACTAGAGCAAAATGAAATTATTGTTGCAGTTGTTATTGACTGATTTTCAAAATTAGTTTTATTAATGTTTTTACTTTTGACATTGTGGTCATTTCTGGATGCAAAGACCATGAGTCCACATTTGTGACAGAGAAAAACAATCACTCCAAACAACACTAAGTGGTTACAACTGAGCATGTGAACCACTCAGTACTGGTAATCCTCCCCTTCTCTCCTTTCCTTATTTTCCTAGTCCAAGGACAAGATGAAAATCCAGTAGCTTGTACTTCTAGAGGGCCTTAACTCTTCAAAAGAACTGGATCTCCCTTTTTCATTTAAACCTCCCAGCAATGCTGTTAAGTAGATGCCATAAGACATGAAAATAACAATAATAGATAACATTTATACAGTGCTTTAAGATTTTCAAAACCATATATATCTACTATATATGAGCACATATATACATATGTTTGTATATATGTATATAAAATCTCATTTTATCCTCACAATCCTTTTCTCATTGCCATTTTACAGATGAGGAAACTGAGAATGAGAGGTTACGTGACTTGTTCAAGGTCCAAAAGTCGTGACAGACATAGAATTTGGCTTTCTATGGATGGTACCGTACTGGCAACATACTCTAGACTTGGAGCATTCTGAGGTGTCACTAAAGACATTTGCACTTGAGAATGGGATTCCTAGAAAGAATTCCTGACTTGAAATAGGGTGCTTTTCTTTTCTGGGAGTAAAGTGTCCTTATAGCTCAAATGATTATACTCTGTCCTGTGGATTGTGTTTCTTACAGTACCTCTAGAGGCTTGTAGGAGGCAGGTGAGTCCTCAAATAGAAGCTACAAAAAATAAGGATTGATATGTTCATACCCCATATTTATAAAACACCTTTCTTCTGAGGCAGAGTACTTCAGAGATCTGGGGATCCTTCCTTTCTCCCCCTTCCCTCAACTCCATCCCATAACTCCAAAGCAAACCTGCCAGGAAGGAATGTTGGAACCTATAAATGATGAATTCCATTTTTATAGGGTTAGGATAAAGACAGGCTAGGGGCACACATTCTCCATCCCTACAACCCCAGTTAAAAAGTGACATCATGGAATATTGGAAACAGCTTAGGTTGCCTGAGGAGATTGTAAAATAATCTCTCTCCTGCTACAACACAGCATTGAGATGTGCCTTGGGCATCACTCAAGTAACTGAGCAGACCCCCAGATAATTATAGAGCTCAGTTCCTTTTAAATATGTTTCTACATGGCAGTAGCTGCAGTTTACCACCTGTTCTTCCAGCCTGCAGACAGCGGCTTGCTAAGAGGAGTAGGTGCAGGCCATCTACAAACCTGAAACTAGTTATTAGCCCCCGTTAACATATCATAATGTTCTCCTGAGACGTCATTGTCTGTCAACCTCTATCAGAAAAAGAAAAGAGTGCATTCCTTAGCAAAAGAACCACGCCTTCCCTGCCCCAGACTGCCAAATTAATAGCTTTTCTGTTCAGTGTTTTCACTCTCTAGTCAAGCCCTTCATCTAAGATACTTTTAGACCAATTTGATAAAGGAAAAAACAAAAGCAAATTATCTGACTTGATCAAGAGGATTCTGCCAAAGTTCTCTTTGTAAAACATGGATCAATCAGTCAATCAATAAGCACTTATTAATTACCTATTATGTTCCAAGTAATTCACTATCATCTTGACAAGATGATAGTGAAGAGAGAGCATGGCTTTGTAAAAGGTGCTGGAGTTGGAGGCAGGAGATGAGTATTCTCATGCACACTATATATGACTCTGGCTGGGAGGATCTTGAACTGCATTATTCATTCCTTTATAAAATAGAAATAGTGAGATTTGTGCTGTATATTTCGCAGGACTGTGGTGAAGAAAATGTAAACTAAGAAGTTCTTTGTAAATATGAATCTGTATTATTGTAGGTGTAAGCCTGCCCTTTGCCTCTTCCCACCCTACCGTCAGATCCAGGAACTCTGAAACCAGTTCAGGTGATGTGAGTGGCTAAAGTATTGAACTTGGAGACAGGAAAAGCTGAGTCAAATCCATCTTCAGAGACTTACTGATTACGTGACCCTGGTCAAGTCACTTAACATCTCTCAGCATTAGTACACACATCTATAAAATGGGAGTAGTAATAGCACTTACTTCACAGGGTTGTTGCAAGGATAAAATGAGTTAACATGTGTAAAGCACTCCGCAAACATTAGAAGTGGTATATCAATGCCAGCTATAAGAAGCCCCAGGCTAGATCTGATCTCCTAACTTTCAAACTAAGCTTGCTCTGGATGCTCTGAGCCACAGGGTGTGGAATAGAAGAGTCTCTGGTGCCAGAAGACCTGGGTTCAAATCCTACCTCAGACAATCTATAGCTCTATAATCCTAGGCAAAGCACCTAACCTCTAATAGCATCCATTTCTTTTACTGCCCAATGGGAACAACCATAGCACCTCTTGTTATCAGAGCTGTTGTAAGGGTCAAATGAGATAAGACATCTAAAGCTCTTTGCAAACTTTAAAATGCCACATAAATGCTCTTATTCATAAATTATAATTACAAGTGCTCTTATGCTCCCTGGACTATGGTTTCCTCTTCTGTTAATTGGAGGGGTTGAAGCCTTTTCTGGCTCTAAATTTATGATTCTCTTAAGCCTAACTAAACCTAAAATTGTAATATTCAGGAGAATACAAGCTTCTGGGGGGGCAGAGATTGTTTCCTTTTCAAATCTTTGTCATCTTATCCCCGCCACACAAACATACAACCTAGCACATAGTCAATATTCACTTAATACAGTACAATATATTAATGAATTAATGTTGGTATTTAGTTGTTTTTCAGTTGTGTCCAACTTTCCATGAGCCCATCTAGGGTTTTCTTGGCAAACATCCTGGAATGGTTGGCCATTTCCCTCTCCAGTTCATTTTACAGATGAGGAAACAGAGGCAAACAAGGTTAAATGATTTCAGGGTCACATAGCTGGTAAGTGTCTGAGACTGCATTTGAACTCAGGTCCTCCTGACTCCAGGTCCGGTGCTCTATCCACTGCAACCCTAATTAATTATTATAATGTATTAATTAATACAATAGTAAGTGCTTGCTTAATATGATGTATTATATGCTAAAGAAGAGGAAATAGAGTTTCCAAGCTGTGAGACTCAGCAGA
This sequence comes from Potorous gilbertii, assembly GCA_028658325.1. NCBI lineage: Eukaryota > Metazoa > Chordata > Mammalia > Diprotodontia > Potoroidae > Potorous > Potorous gilbertii. The sequence continues at coordinate 169,026,226 of CM053772.1, read as the reverse complement.
GGCAAGGACCCCCTGCTTTATATCCCTTAGTGACAGCACAAGGGAAAGAGACCCAAGACATTTCTCTCCTACTCTTTCCCTTACACTCACTTCTTCTTCACCCACCCAGTAATGTATTACTTCTGCTACCATACACTCCCTGGCTCACACACAACTCTATAGCAACATTCTGCTCTTCCAGGACCTAGGCCAGCTTCTACATTTATCACCCTTCACCAGAATGTGACACTGTGTCTTCTTTCTGGACGATTCATTGCCCCCACAGAACCCCAATCAATTGTTCTCTCCAGTTACTCTCTCTTCTACATTGTAAAGAGCACCTACTGAACCAGTGCTTTCTCTCCCAGCCCAACAGAATCCCAATATCCACATACTGGAATTCGTATATAATTTTAAAAGAATGCCACAGATATGGAAAGAAATGTGCTTTTGTAAGTCATGAAGCAGCCCCAGGTATCATTAGAGATTCTAGAGACAAGTCAATGTGTGCACAATCTCATAGACATATAGGTTCCCCAAGTCTGCCTGGATTCTTTGAACAGTCCCTTTAATGAATGCATGGAGTCATATGAGTCTTGAATGCCATAATTTGGGCACAGCAAGGTGGCTCTTTATGCTGTGAAAATGAAAGCCCATTGAAGTCGGAACATTTTTCTGCCATTTTTCATTCCTCAAGGTCATCAGTACAGGACACCAGCTCAACAGCAATTTAAGAAAATACAGTATCTATTTTTTTTATAGGAAGATATGAGAAAAACTCATCTAGTCACCCCAAATCCTCCAGCTCACAAGGACTTCCATGCTGCCTTTAGTTTACCACTTCTATGCCTATCTCTTCCATATAACTTAGAGATGAATGCCCCATTTTGGGAATAACTGGATAGATCTATTCTGGCCCCATAGCTCAGCCCAGTTTAGTTGATTCCTTTAGATGCCTCTACAGTAACCCAGAGGGTTTCTAATTCCACCAAAGAAACACCAAAAGTTTTTCAATTTCCCACCCCTATGAATCTGTGGAGCAAAGAATAATCAGTTTTTCCAAAAAGTCCATCAGAAGGCAGAAGTCCAGGCCAACCCACAGGAAGGAACTGAAAAACTCTCCCACTAACAGCCATCTCTACTAGGGGCCCTAATAAAGCTCTGTTGATCTCCTGTTCCTTCCAATGACTCATTTTCACTCCTGTGAACATTTGTTTTTAAGTATATAACAAGCAGAAGCCTGGAATTTGGGGAGGAGTGGCTGGGATTTATAAATACCATTTAAGAAGGTTCATTTTATTCAGAAAGCAATATCCAGAATTCATTTTTCATCATTTCACAGTTAGCTGGGGCTAGACTTGGGATCCTGTAGTTCCTTTGCTTAACATTCAAGAGAATTAGATTTTTTCATGGGAACTGGTGTTACTGATCATCATGGTGACAGGCAGGAGCTCAGCGAGTTCCCGCTTTTGCCTGTCTGAGTTCTGAGGAGTGAAAGAAAGGCAGAGAATTCTAATTTAAAAAGAAAAAGAAATCAGGGAGGGGAAATGCTGAGCAGTGAAAGAACATATCCCACTGTGGGGAGGAGAAAGGATTTTAAAGGCAGGAGGAATTGCATTCCAGAAAACTTCTCCTAAGGAAGGAAAAGAGAAGTCTAGGTGACTGTCCAGCATCTTTTCCCACATCCCCCTCTCCCTCCCTCCCTCCCCCCAACTCAGAACAAGTTTCATTTTAACTTGGTGCTGCAGAAACAGTAACGGAGTAGAAAAGTGTGGTCTGTCACCGGGGAAGAAACAGGCTGTAGCAATAGAAGGCAATTGTTCAATGTCGTTTATTACTGTATCAATTACCTCCTTAATAACTATCCAAATACCTGATTCTGCTATAGCACTTTACAGTTTCCAAAGGGCATTGAGGGACATGATTTTATTGGAGTCTCACCACAACCCTTGGAGGTAGACAGGGAAGATTTTTATTGCCCAAGCTTTACGAGCATAGACCCTGTTTGTAGAAAGGTGAATTAACTTGCCTAATAAGAGACAAAGATAAAAATCTTCTACTCCAAGCATTGGGGCTGGTCAAGATGTCCAGTTATGTAGTCAATAAGTTTGTGTTAAAAGTTTACTATAGGCCAAGTAATGATACTGAGGACACTGGGCAGCTAGGTGGTGGGCTGGACAGATCCCTGAGCTTGGAGTCTGGAAGATTCATCTTCCTGAATTCAAATCCCCCTTCAGACATTTTACTGTGTCACCCTGGGCAAGTCCCCCAACCCTGCTTTCCTCAGTTTTCTCATCTATAAAATAAACTAGAAAAAGAAAAGGCAAACCGTTCCGGTGTCTTTCCCAAGAAAACCCCTAATGAGGTCACAAAAAGCTGGACACATCTAAAACAACTGGACAACACCAATACAAAAAAGGGCAAAAACTATCCTTGACCTCAAAGAGCTCGCATTCCAAAGGAAGTCGGGGAGGTAAATGTACAAGTTGCTCCTCTTGGGGGCTTTAAGCAGTGACAGGGTTTTTGAGGGTATGACTGCTTAATATGCACTGGTGTGGTTCAGAAGAGCAGCTCTAACCTACCAAGGTCACTGAACCTTTGGAAGATCAGGGACCCCAACAAAGCAGAAGTGATTTAACTTGTGACTCTCACCAACAATCAGTGTGTGGTAGTGGTCCTTTGTGCCTGTAAACTATCAGGAAGTCCTAGATTCATAAGATGCTAGGTTAATAGTGGGAAGGGACTTCAGAGCTTATCTCTCCATTTTACAGAAGAAGAGAGACTTAAGGTTTAAGGGTTAAATAATTTGCCTAAAGTCACACGGATATTAAGTGGAAGAATCAGAATTCATTCAAGCCCAAGTCTTCTGGCTCCAAATCCACACTCTTCTGAGACCCATCAAGACCTCCTTAATTCTCTGAAGGATTCTGGTTAGTTACTATTAATTTCCAGAAGAAGAGATTGGGAAAAGACCAGGATCGATTCAGCTATTGTCCGACAATGCCATGAGGGGAGGATAAAGGCAACTTCAGTAATTTTTTTAATACACATTTGGGGATAACAACTGATTTGTAACCATTTCCTCGCAGCAATTTATGGTTTTCTTTTCCTCCTCCCCCTCCTTCTTCTTCTTCTCCTCCTCTTCCTCCTCCTCCCCTTCTTCCCCTTCCTTTTCCTCCCCCTCCTTCTTCCTTGTGTTCAGATCAGTGATAATTATGTAGAACCATTTGGTCAGTTCCTTGGGAGATAACATAATACAATGAAAAGAACATTGTTTTTGGACTAGTCCTGGGTTTAAGACCTTGCTCTGTCACTACCTGTGTGAACTTAGCTGGGTTACTTACCCTCCTGGTCTCAGCTGCCTCTTCTGCAAGTAGAAGGGGGTTAGACTGGAAGTCCTCTGAGTTTTCTTTGGAGAGGATGGCATGGCAGAATGGATAGAGTTCTGGATTTCGTATCAGGAACAACTGGATTACAATTCTGCCTTGGGTAAGCCACAGTTTATCTAAACCTTATTTTCTTCATCTCTAAAATGGGAAAAATAATGCATATAATACTTACCTCATAGGCTTATTGTAGCATTCAGATAAGATAATATATGTAAAATGCTCTGTAAACTCTAAGAGGCAGCCACTATTCTTATAAATGGCTCCAAGAGGTAGGAATGGATAGAATTCAAACTGAAATCTGAGGCCTTAGAAGTGGTCTTATCCAACCCCACCAACCTGCCCATTTTACAGATAACACTGAAGTCCAAAGGTCTTCTATGACTTATCAACTGTAAAAAGAAACCAAGCCAGGATCTGGATCTTGACTTCAAATCCACCACTCTTCCGTCATGCCACACTGCTGGCGAGTGCCAAGGCTTTCTAACTTCACATGAAATGCTCCTAGAGGCATTCTCCTATGTGGCTACTCAGAACAGGGTCATGGGCTCTAAAATGAAATGGAGACACCTGTTCTTGCTAAACTTGCTGTTTGTTGATAATGAAATAGGCTCACTACTGAGACCCCACACCACTTCTTTTAAACTAATGATTATGAGAAGTGTAGACCTCCCTTTCTTACCATTTGCAGTTGCAATAAATGGGATGTGACAGTGCTCACAGAGAAGATAATGGCCATCTCAGTGTGGGAGGAGATGGCATAGCCTTTACACACATCAGTTCTCAGAGGGGAGTGTTCCTGGCACCTCAAGAAAGAAACATCAACAGATTCTATTAGCAACAGCAAATAAGAAGCTTTCTACACAAAACTCTGCCACATTGCCTCAAATACACACCCTTGCTGAGTAAAATCCACTTTGGATGTCATTACTGATTCCTCTTCATCATACAAACTATATTACAATTTCATTAGCCAAAAAAAAGATAAAAAACCTTGCATTTATCAATTTATATTCTCTTGTCTCATAGAACACACTCCTTCCAAGTTGGTTTCCTGGGAGGATGTGCTTGGAGCAAGGATTCATTTGTTCCTCTCTTTCCTATCCACCCCGAAAAAGTTGACAATGCCAAAGTAGGTACAAAACAATACAAACATAGCAAATGGAAGCTATGCCTGTAGCAGTCATAGGGAAAGGAACACTAATTAAGTCTGAGAGAGACATGGCAATGAGAATTCTGCTGTTTTAGGAAGATATCTTGTCAGGTCTAGCCCTGGGGGAGAGGAGAACCAGGATGAGTCAGGTAGAAATGAACAGAGACCAGAGAGGCACTGCTAACCCTTTAGCATGTAGCATCATGGTGGCCCACAGATGGCAGCTGATGAGGGAATGGCTGGCAGCCAGGCATAGACATGAAGTGTATCACAGGACTTCAGCATCAAACAAATGAAAGAAACTCAAACAAGTAGGCAGCTACTGTCAGAGTAGACTGACACCATGTGGGTATCCTGGTTGACAAAGTGTCAGGTTACAAACAACGGGTAAAGATCGGAATAGGCAGTTGGTTGGTATTAGAGTGATATTGAGGCAAGTATTAGAGACCCTACAACGGAGCACTGTGTCAGGGTCAGGGCAAATGGTCAGGGATGGAGATCATTAGCAGGACTAGTGAGAAAAAGATAGGGTTGAAATTGAGGTCCCAAGCAAGATGAGCAAGGCAGGAGCATGGGAATAGTTACTAAAACAATTCAGTCCAACGACCATCTGTTAAACAGCTCCAGTGTGCCAGACACTATCAGGAGTCCTTTGCTAGGGAGCAACCCTCCAGGACAGTGGTCTCCAAGTAAGGACAATAGTGACCCAAAGATTTCACTGTAAGAAAGTATGGAGAGAGGAGAGGATTTTACAGTGACTTTCATAGAATGTGAGGTATTTCTTTTTCTGCCACAGCCAAATAATTGGTTTCTATGCCTAAAGTATAGGCTTGTGGTCCCCTTAGAAGAAAAGGTAAAAACTCTTTCCACTCTCCACATTATTAGAGACAATGAAATGTTCCTTTTTTAAAAATGGAAGAAGGTCTTCAGTAGAGAAAATAAAGAGGCTAGAGTGTAAGAATGAGGGGTAAAATACTATCCTAAATGACCCCTTATCAATTTCTCCATAATAGGTTTCTGAATCATTTCTTAACTTCTCAAGTCTCCTGTAACACTTTCCTTCTCTAACCTCGCAACAAAGGATCTTGGCTCAAACTAAGAGAATACTGAGAAAGTAGAGTCCACATATCATGGGATCCCTCTTGTTCCCTGTTCTGTAACTCAAAACCCCTTGACACCATCCCCCATTCTTTCCCACTGTCTTAGTCTCTGAAGAGGTGGCCCTTCTTGTCAAGGCTTATTTCTGTCCTTTGACCCTTGATCTCCTACTGTGCCATCTACTACAGCAGTTCAATCCTGAATTCAACCTCTTTCTAATTTTTATTATGCCCCAATCTACTGACTTCTTACTAGCTGTCTACAAATACAGTCAAGACTTCCCCACCTATAAAAACTTTTTACTTGACCCTACCAGGCCCTTGAGCTACTGCCCTGTGATTCTCCTCTCCTGCATAGTTAGTATCAGAAAAATTTGTCCGCACCTGTTGCTTCCACTATTTGTTTCTTGCTTCCATCTCAGTACTTTGCCATTTGGATTCCAACTTCACATCCACTTTAAACGCCAAGGTAACCAATGATCTGTTGATTGCCAAATGTTTTGACCTTTTCCCAATCCTCATCCTTTTGGAACTTTGTAGCATTTGACATTAATGACCACAATCTATCTACCCTTGGAGACTCCTTGAACTTTCATTACACACTTTCTGGTTCTTCCTCCTATCTTCTCTCTTCATCTTAATCATACTTTTTTCCAATCCAGTATATGTGTCCCTGAATTCTGCACTACTCAGGCCTTCTTTTCCCTCTCTAAACTCTTTTTCTTGGTGTTCTCAGCTACCCTGGCTGCAATTATCAACCCTATGTAGATAATTCCCAGATCTATATACTCAGATAGTGTCTCTTTTCTGAGCTCCAGTTCCACGTCATCAACTTTCTTCTATATATAATCAATTGGATGCCCCATAGGCATGATAAACTCAACATGTTCAACACAAAACTCATTCCTTCCCTGGAAACCTTCTCTGCTTAGCTTCCTTGTTTCTTTCTCTGCTTCAGAGAGTGCAACTCTGATGGACTGACCACATTGTTTGAATGCAAAGCATACACTTTCCAAAAAGACTGTTTTTATGGAGAACTCAAATAGGGCATGTGTTGAATGGTGGTTAGAAGAAGAGATACAAGGACACTCTCAAGGTCTCTCTCAATAACTTTGGAATTGATTGTGTGACATGGCATGGCATGATCACATAGGAGAAGGTGCAGTGCTCTATGAGTAAAGCAGAATTGAAACAACTTAAAGGAAATACAGAATGTGCAAATTTAGAGAATCCACCCCAAATGTTCACAGTGAATATTTGTGCCCAACCCTCTATGGTAGAACATTGCAAGCTCATATTGGTCGGATCAGTCAGGGTTGGACACATTGAAACCTGGCTCTTTGTTCCTCTCCAATCATGAAGGACAATAACTAGTCAATCACCATCCCTCAGCCTCCCAGCATTACTACCTCTAAGGTTTCCTTGACTATTCCCTCTTGCTCACCCTGTGTACTTAATTAGGTGTCATATTGCATTGTTCCAACCATCATAACATTTCACATCCAACTCCCTCATCAGGGGCGGAGCCAAGATGGTAGAGTAGAAAGACACACATTTGGTAGCTCCAAACCCACAGCCCATGGATTTCCTCTAAAAAGAACTCCCAACAAATCCTGGAACAGTGGAAGCTGCACAGCAACACAGTGAAGGAGATTTCCATTCCAGAGAGCCCTGAAAAACCAACTCCCTCATCACCATTCACACAACCACTACTCTAGTTTAGGTTTTAGCTGATTTAGGACATAGCAATATTTACTTAGTCAGGTTGCCTCTATTTTCTCCTCTCTCCAAATAATCTTCCACAAAGCTGCGAAATTGATATTTCTAAAGCACAAGTCTAGCCATGTCACGTTCCTGATCAAGGGACTATGATGGTTCCCAATTACCTCTAGTATAAAATGTTTGACATTTTAATTTCTTCATAATCTGGTTCCAACCTATCGTTCTAGGTTTCATGTACTAATATCTCAACCAAACTGGTCTACTGACTGTTTTGTTTATTAGATCTCATTCTATATCCCATTTCTATGATTTCTTCAAGGCTTAGCTCATAAACTACCTCTTATAGGGAGCCTGACCTTATCTTGTTATTGTTTAGTCATTTTCCTACCATGTACAACTCTTTGTGACCCTCCTTTTGGGGGAGGTGGGTGGGACATTCTTGGCAAAGATACCAGAGTAGTTTGCCATTTCCTTCTCCATCTCATTTTACAGATGAGGAAAATGAGAAAAACCAGATCAAGTGATTTGCCCAGAGTCACACAGCTAGTAAGTGTCTGAGACGAGATCTGAACTCAAATCTTCCTGACTCCAGGCTCAGAGGACTATCTACTGTGCCACCTTGCTGCCTAGCCTCATCACTCTCCTCTTAATTTGCTTCGTATCTTCTCCCATTCACTTCCTGTAATTATATTACATTTACTGTATATAGATTTTGTATTTACTTTTCTATGATACCCAATGGAATTCTGATTTCCTGACAATCTTAATCTCCTTGAGGGTAGGGATGATTTTGCTTTTGTCTATGCCCAGCATAGTGCTTGTCTCTGCACTGTGAGCATTAATAAATGTTTGCTGAATCAATTAATTAGTTAACTGAATGTTTGGAGCTAACACGTATAAAAAGCTCTTCCTGAAGAGGAGAGAACAACTGCTATGAATCCAGAGGACAGATCATCGAGTAAGGGTCAGAGAAGAGAAGAAGCCAGAAATAGAAGTCTTTGCCAATGGGGCAGCTCCAGTGGTACAGTGGATAGAGCTCTGGGGCTGGAGTCAAGAAGACCTAATTTCAAATTCAGCCTCAAACACTTACTAGCTATGTGCCCCTAGGCAAGCCACTTAACCTACATCTGCCTCAGTTTCCTCAACTGTAAAACAGGGATGTATCTATAAAATTCTTAGCAAACAATATAAAATAAATACTTGTTTCCTTCATCCCATGCTTCCCTCCTTCCTCTTTCTTTCCTTCTTAATGATCTACTAAGGAGAAATAAGAAAGCTTATTTATGTACTTGATACCTTTAAAGAGAGATCTCCTAAGACATTTAAACAGGAATGACACAGAAATTTCCCAACCTTGTCGAAATGAATAACCACTGTCTCCTTCTGGTGATTCTTTTGGGTACAAAAGGAAGCTTAGCATAAGGGAGACTAGTAGTATTTTCATCACCGCTTATCATCAAAGTCTGGGGATTCAGAAAAGAGAGTCAGATTTTGGAAGGAAGCATCTGGTCAAAAAATGATGACTGAGAGTAGCATTTGGATTTCTCAACATATCTTTTGGAAAGGAATAAAGTGCATCTTCATTCCTGGGCTGGTAGCAGTATAGTGATTCAGAGTCTTGAAAATCTAATCCAAAGAGTTTTAAAAAAAAAAGAAAAAGGGGAAAATATTGTCTGTCTGTATTTTATTAACTTAATTTTGACAGATAGTAGCTACGATGTAGGAAGTAGAAGAGAATACAGATGTTGAGAAACGCAGAGCTGATGAAATATAAGAAAAGAACCAGCAGTAATGCTAATGTCCTCAGATATTCACAGATTCACAAAGAATAGGTAACAAGCATGCTGAGCTGGAGACCCTTATTCAAGGAAAGAAAATTGCCATTATAGATATTGTTGAGAATTGGAACAAACCCATGACTATCAAGTAGCTCTCAAAAGGTATGCTTGATTCAAGAGAATGGATAAATAAAATTGGGGAAAGGGGATATGGCTAGTAACTTTATATATCAAGAAGACAAAAATATGTGAAGCCCTCCAAGAGACAAAAGGTGGGGAGAATGGTGGAGAACTTTTCAGTCAAGTTCAACAGAGATATGAATTGAAGAAATATTATCATCAGACAATATTCCAGAGAACCTTAACAAAAAGAAGAAATACATGAGAAATTTGGGACAGAGATCACAAATCTGTCACAGTGGTATGTTATAGAAGTGAGGGGAATTCATGTATTTGGAAATGCTGGACTTCTTCAAAAAAAATTGCTTAATCATTTATTAGTTTGCCTCATAGACAATTTAATTATTTAAATAGAGAAAGAAATATGGTGAATTACTATTCTACAACCCATTCTAACCAAGTAGAAGAAATGAATTGTGGAAGTAAAAAGAATGGAAACCTTGTGGGGAAGTAGTAATTCTATCTAAGAAGGGAAACAAGGGAAAAGCAATTCAACATCTTACATACACCCAAGGAATGTGGGAGAATCTGAAAGGGTTCAGAGAAAGAATACCTAGGAAGTATTGACAGGGAAGTCAGCCAGGGAGGAAGAGAAAGTTCTCAGGAACCAAGTACTGAAGACACAAAGAAGAAGCAGCTCTAGTTCACAGGAAAAGGAGAGATGTCTAAAGATGTCTAGTCTAGATGACTAATGTGAATCATAGGGAATTCACCAACCAAGTTAGACTTTCTAAAAACTTACAAGAGTTGGGAACAAGGGCACATGATTAAAGATGAATCTGAAATGGAAGCATGGTTCCATAGGAATAGAGTTAAGCTATCTATTAAAGCTCTAGAGGAACTGAGGTTGAGGAGCAATAATAGGAAGAGCAAAAAAGGATTTTTAAATAAACTATTTGGAGGCAAAGAGAAGGCTCAAATAAAGGATAGCACCAGAACATAGAAGGAACTGGGCAATGATATTGGAAGGAAGACAGATCTGCTTGGTTCTCTACTTTTCTTTCTTTCTGTGCCAAGGACAACAGTATCTGGACTGGAAAAGTTAGCAAACAAAATGATTAGAAAGGAGTTGAAATCCAATATAAATATCAAGATAGTAAGAGAGCATCCAGCTGCCTTTGAGTCGTCACAGGTCCAGACACACTATATTCTAGGGCAATGGAAGAGATGATAGAAATCACTGCTGGGACATTATCAGTTGTTTTTGAAAGACCAATATTGGGAAAGCTACCACAGTTTAATGGAAGACTCTGCACACTCTAGTGCACTCTAGTTTAACTCTGATTCCTAGCAAAATTCAAGCTCACCAATGGGGCAATTAATAATTATTATTAAAGCTGCAATCACAAAAACTAACTTTCCCTCCAATTATCTTGTATTTGCTTATCTGTGAAAATGTCTTATCATTTTGGACCACCCCTCTCTCTCTGCTTATATCAGGGTTTTGATCCACCTGTTTTGGACAGGCAATCAGGGTTAAATTACTTGCTCAGGGTCACACAGCTAGTAAGTGTCAAGCATCTCACACCAGGTTGAAACTCAGCTCCTCGATACCAGGGATGGTGTTCTGTTCACTGCACCATCTAGCTGCCCTCCTCCCACATCCTTTTAACCTAAAATGTACATTCCTTAATGGGAGAGAATATTTGGGGCAGGGGCTATATCATCTGAGCATCCCCAACACCTAGATAACTGCCTTGTACATAATAGAAAATTCTGAATTGATTTGATTGAATAATTGAATTGAATCAAGAAAAGGTTATGCTAGGTTCATCTCATTGTTTTTTTTGAAAGGGTAACTAAACAAATAGGCTGAAGATTTATCTACAGATAAAACTTACTTAGCTTTGGCTATTGAACAAATAACTTTGCAGAGAAAATGGAGAGATGTGGGCTAGACAATGCTCCCATTGGATAGATATAGAAATGGTTCAATGACTGGGCCAAAAAAAAAAATGAGTCACTAATGAGTCAATGTCAGTTTGGAAGAAGGCCTCCAGGGGAGTGTCTCAGGGACCTATGCTTAATTCTGTGCTATTTATCATTTTTTTTTAAATCAGTAACTTGGATAAATAGATAGAAAGCATACTTCCATGAATCAAGACAATTGATGCAAATCAAGAAGAGCAATTACTATATTAAATGGCAAAGCTAAAATTTGAAAAGATTTCAGTAGCCTATAGCTACAAAGTGAAATTTGATGGGCAGAAATGTAAACTAAAAAATAAATGTGATAAACACAAGATGAGGGAGATGTGGCTAAATAGCACATAGCCTGAAATAGAGGCATTTGAGTGGACCAAAAACCCTGAGATGAGTAGAGAGTAATGTAAGAGCCCAAAAAGTGAATGTATCTGACACTGCACTAGGAAGATGGTGGTCCAACTGAACCGCACTGTAGTAAGATTTCATGCTGAGCACCTTGTTCAGTTCTAGGTGCAACATTTTAGGAAAGATTTTGTCTCTGAAAGGCTCATAAGAAAGTAACAAGGATGATGAAGGATTTCTAGATGCTATCATGAGATGGGTTTAAGGAACTGGAGGAAGAGGAAATTGAACTTAAAAAGACAAAACACGTATCTTTAGGTATCTGAAAGATTGACATGTGGAAGAAAAATTAGGCACTCTCTGCTGGGCCATGGAGGTCAAAACTCAGAGTAATGGATGGAAGGTGAAGATAGGCAGATTTAGGTAAGATAAGAAAAATTATATTTTCTAGCAATTAGAACTCAAACAAAGGAGTCATAGGCTGCCTTGGAACACAAAAGGTTGCCCTTTTTTGGGAATCTTTAAGAACAGGCTAGATCACTACTTCTTGAGTATATCAAAGAGAATTTGTTGGGTTTTTGTTTGTTTGTTTTTGCTATTGTTAAATTATAGTAGATTGGACCACATGTCCTGAGAGGTCTTTTCCAACTCTGAATTTCTGTGAGTCTATGGACAAGGAACGTATTTTGTTTAAAGAATGGTTGTTAAAGGTGTTAGGATAACAGGGAACTTCCACTCCAGCAGGGATTGCATTTACCAGGTGTACGTAAACTATAAGAGACAATAACAAATCATATTTCCCTTAAAATAGCCCTCCTAATGAATGAACATAAGGGAAGATAGGAGGAGCAAGGAAGGTTTTTAGTTCGATGAGATATCTTGACCAGGATGCCCTGGCTTCTAAGGGTGCCTTTCTTGCCATGTGTGGCTTTGTATCTGTCCTCCCCTAGAATATTTGCTATTCAGGAAAGGCAGCTAAGAAGGCATATCGCATGTGATTGCTTGGATATGTACATATATGTATATATACATATATATTTATATGTATTATTCATTTGTGTCTGCAATGAGAAAAGTTAGATTATGAATAAGGAATTGGCATTGTTGTTGTATGCCTGATATTACCGTAATAAATTACGATGTTTCTCACTTTAATGTTGTTTTTTTAATTTTCTTGTGCATCATTGATATTGCCCAATGTCATTGCCTCAATGAACCCTCTTTTGTAACAAGTAAGGGTAGCTAAGCAAATTAGGCTGACATGGACCATGTCTGGCAGCCTATGCCTCGTTTCCTATCTGCAATTCATCACCTCTTTGCTAAAGAGAGGGTAACATGTTTTATGTTACCTAGAGAGTTATAATTGGTCATTGAATCTCATCTCTCCTTCAGGGAATGCTCACTGCAGTGGTTAGAGACTGTTACCATGCAAAAGCTCAGGTGCTTGAGCAGGATGCACTAGTCTTTTTTTTAGTTTTGAATGCAAAAAGTACGCTTGCCAAAAAGACTGTTTTATGAAGAACTCACCCAGGGCAAGGGTTCACATGATGATCAGAAGAAGTGATAGAAGGACACTCTCAAGATCTCTCTTAAGAACTCTGGAATTGATTGTGTGATGTGGGAAATGCAGGCACAGGACCATTTAGCATGGTATGCCCACATCAGAGAAGATGCTGCGCTTTATGGGCAAAGAAGAATTGAAACAGCTCAAAGGAAATGTGGTATGCACAAATTTCGAGTATCCATCCCAATATTCACACGAACTATTTGTGCCCGGTAGAACTTTCCAAGTTCATACTGGTCCGATCAGACACTGTCAGATACATTGAAACTTGGCCCTAACCTAGTGATGCCATTTTGGCCCTCTTTGAGAACAAAGGACAGCAACTGATCTACCAAGGATTCACCATCACAGCTGGAATAGCAGAAATATGAACATGTCAGTGAGCTCCCAGAACCTATGTATCTTATATTTCTTCTGCCTAAAGGGCCAAAATAAACTCAACAAGGCAGATTTGAAGCTAAGCTTGAATGTGATTTTAAGTTATGTCAACTGAGGGTTCAAAATGTAGGGTAAAGGAGGCAATATACCTTATTCAATTTTTAAACCTTATGTAAAATACTTTTTATGTGTTGTAGGGGAGGAAAATCTATCAAACTCACCTCTTGATGTCAGATAATCAGAGAAAAAACTGGTTATTGGTAATTTGTAGAAAGAATTAAATACCCACTGGAACTGTGTCTACCTAGTTCATGTAGAACAGTCATGGTATATTCTAGAATGAGTTTCCAAGCCCATCTTCCACACTTGCTGTCTAGTAAACTTAAGTTTCTTGGCCTCACAAAAAGTTGAGCTCTCATCCATGAAAATAAGCTTGTTCCTGCTGCTAAAGGGAAAGGAACTACTTGTTAATGACTAATTGGTTTAGCTCCAGTAAACAAAGTTAACTTCTGATGAGGTGGGAACATGTCTTCTTTGGGATTTTATTACAGGACACATGAACTGAAAGGATTGAGGGGGATTAGGGAGGATTATTTATACTAAATAATGGTCACTTTGGCTAATGATAAATGTTGGTAAGTAGGAATGGAGCAGCTAGATGGTACAGTGGATAGACTGCCAGGTCTGAAGTCAGAAAGTTCAAATCTGGCCTCAGACACTAGTTATGTGACCCTAGCTAAGTTATTTAACCTTGTTTGTCTTAGTTCCTTATATATAAAATGTGCTGGAGAAGGAAATGGTGAACCACTCCAGTATCTTTACCAAGAAAACTCTAATGGAGTCACAAAAAGTCAGAAATGACTGGAATGAGTGAACCATCACCACCATCACCACCAAGAGAGTGACAAAAGGAGTCACACTGTAGCCTAATAAGTTTATGAGCACTAGATCATGGGGACTGAAAGGAATTCCCATATCTACTTCAGACTATGTGCTGTTTAGCCACATCTCCTCCATCTTGTATTTTCGAATATCAAAAACGCAGTTGACATTTCTTTCTGATAAATTTTATCCTGTTAGATATAGGCCAGCATTTTAGTCTTTTTGGGTCTTGGTTCTAACATTTAACATGTTCTAGATTTGTATCAATTGCCTTGATTCATAGAAGTATGCTTTCTGTCCATTTCTCTAAGTTATTGATTTAAAAAAATGACAAACAGTACATTACATAACATGGAATTTTATATACATTAATTATAACATTAGAATTTTACAAAGGAGAAAAACTAAGGTCTGGAAAGCATATATAATTGACCTAAGATCTCACAGGTACTAAGTGACAGAGCCGAAAATGAAATTTCTTTTTCAAAATTATCTTAGCTTTTATTGACAATAACTTCCTCTCCCTCCAAGGGAAAAAATCTTTCAAAATGAGTAAGTATCAGATTTTAACTTCTTACTGACTTTTTTAGTAAGAAGAACTAAAAATATAAACAATGCTGATGTTAAGGGAGTACAGAGAAGATATACTTGTCTAGGACTAGGTCAAAAAAGATTGTGTGGCTAATCAGATCCAGCTACAACAGGATGGAAAATTAATTATCTGTAGCCTCATCATCATACTCCTAGATTTTGCCTAGCAATATGGGGTTAACAGGAACAGCCAAGGGTCAAAATGCATGCCAAATACTGAAGCAGACATTAAGTGTATGAGAATAAGATCATAAGATTTAGAGTTGGAAGGGACCTTTGAGGTCATTTAGCATAGTGTTATCAAATGTTGCATGCAGGGCAACACTCCCAGGGGAAGCAGAATCAGATTCAAATGCTATTGGGAAATACTTAACAAAATCAATAAAAATATAATACAACATGGATAATGTTGATATGTGGTTTTCTAAGTCAATATGTGCATCAGGGATTCTCATTGTTGGTTTATTGATCCTGTTTCTATTTGAGCTTGACACCACCAATCCATACCACCCCTTTTATTTTATCTCACCTCAGACACTTGACACTCACTAGCTGTGTGACCTTGGGCAAGTCACTTAACCCCAATTGCCTCATCCTGGGTCATTTCCAGTCATCCTGATGAATATCTGGTCACTGGATTCAGATGGCTCTGGAGGAGAAGTGAGGCTGGTGACCTGCACAGCCCTTCCTTATGCAAAACAAAGTGAAGTGCAAGTTATGTCATTATTTCTCTGATGGCATGGTCTTCTTCGGCAGCGAGGGACAAACACACACACACACACACACACACACACACATATCAGGAAAATTAAGCCCAGAGAATGTGATTTGCCTTGCAACAAAATAATAAAAATCTGTATATAAGTGGGTAGTTTAGAAAAATTCATAGAGCATCCCCACTCTTACTGTACCACTTCAAGCCAGGAAACACACACACACACACACACACACACACACACACATTTTCTTGAAATAATTAATTGAGGACAGTTATATTGTTACCTAAATTATCCATTTTCCCACTTGTACTAACAGAATTAACTCCATAACTGCCAAATCTTTGACTTTGTTCTCTGACAAATTGGCGATAATGCTCTATTTCCTTTAAAATACAAGTTCAGAAGACCTGGATTCATCTTTGTATTCTGATGGAGAGCTAGACATAAAAGAAACACATAGTAAGCACTCATCCAAATTCATGTAATGGACATGGTGCTGAATTGAGTAACAGACTATCTGAGTTCAAAGTCTGGCTTTGCTACTTACTACCCAGATAAATCACTGGGTCAGTTTCCTCATCTGTGGAATGCAGATATTGGACCAAATGCGCTGCCAATTAAGTTATGTATGTACATATGATGTGTCTAACTGTATTGAAAGGTGGTTCATTAGTATGGATAAGTTTTCTCTGTACTCTTGTCTACATTTCCCCAAAATAAATTGTGATTTCTGCCTTCTAGGGAACAGAAGGGCCATAAGGTTAGCTGATCTATTTTCTAGTCTCTGAGAAAGGAGTGCCAAACTAACTACTCCAATAAATGTTTCTAGTATAGGAGTACATAAGTTCAGAACATAGTCACTTTTCTGGCTACTCTTCCTTAAAGAGGGAAAGGTCACCCAAAATTTATACTTTCAGGTTTAAATCCCTTCCACTAAAAATTGTCTACAAAAAGACCATCATAAAAACTAAATAACTAGTAAATCCATTCATATAAGCATATAGCAAACGAAAGTTGAAGAAGTTAAACAGATTATACTATATTATAAAATGGATAGTAAATGAGCTCTTTAGATGGTAGTAAGATGCGATCTCACCTCAAACAAGACAGAGAAAAGCCCCAATTTCCGTCAAGGGATAATTTCCCCAAAACTTATAGGGAGGTAATATGGAAGTCAAGGATATGATGAAGAGCTAAATTTCTCCTTATAACTGCAGCTTACAAAGTCTTTCTGTCTCTGTCTCTCTGTCAAAGTATGTCTCTATCTCTGTATTTCTGTCTTTGTGCCTCTCTAAATAGTCTCAGAGAGAGTCTGGAAACATCTCTTGAAGAAGGATAAAGAATGTGTCTCCTCTTTAAAGCTCTATACCAACTTAGTGTCTCACTTCTCTACATTTGACTTGAAATCATGCCTACATGTCTAAGGTCTATTCCAACTCTGAAACCTACGAACTGAAGTGTGGCAATCAGAGTGGTAACTCTCATTTATTTTGTTGCCTCATACTTCTTGATTAAAGGCATTATAGTGAGAATGGAACAAAATTTGGAACTTGGGATCAGATTCTTTATTCCTTCTTGTCTTACTGTCTTACTTCCTATTCTGTTCCCCCACATATAAAATGAGAGGGCTAGAACTCCACATATTCTTTTATTTCTAAAATCTGTGCTCTTAATGATAACAAAGTGACTTTAATCTCTTAAGGCCTCGGTTTCCTCATCTGTAAAATGATTGAGTTGAATTACATGAACTTTAAAATCCTTTCCACTTCTAAATCCATGACCTTCAATCCTCTGATTTCAATCCCTCTTATTTCTCTAATCAAAACCAAAAATAAGTGCTTCCCTGATGCAGCTTTTTTCTCTGATATCCAGCTCAAAGATTTATCATGTAATTAATAATTTAACTACAGAATTTAAATTGCTTCAAGATGTAATATTTATTTTTGCTGATAAATTAATTAATGTTCAGTATGTATCATGCAAATGCTAGTTCATATCCATTTCTTATTTATAGAAAATTGTGATGCTTAAATCTAATTTAATTCAAAATGTTCAAGTGATAATCTTTCAATAGTTGAAAGATCATTGATTTTTATTAGTATGAGTCTTTTCTTTCTAGTGCACTTCAATTTCTTTGATTTGGTAGAGTAAATAGTCTTTATAAATTGCTTTGTCCCAAAAGTTCACTGTTTTGTGGTCAATCTGGAAATAAATTTCTCTCACCATAGTGAGAGAAGTGACAGAATACAAAGCCCACTGCAGCTCTTATCTGCAGATTTTCCAGCTTGGTAGAACTTATTAGAACTTATCTTAAATGTAATCTCATTTGGTTTAGCATTTAAGAATCCAGTGTTTACACCCCATCAAAATGAGGCCTGAAAGTTCAGATGTGTTACTCTTCAGTGGACACTGGTGTCCTTTAAATTATACTCTGTAACTTATTTAATAACTTAAATCTTCTATTCATCCTTTGATAAGATGATGACTATCTTCAAAACCACCCTAGACAAAATGTGTCAACTATTACCAACTAAAAAGCTTTAAGATGAACCCAGGGGAATTCTTGCATATGGAAGAGGTGGAGGAAAGGAGGTTTATTTATGGCCAAATTTTGCGCTTGGATTCATACTTCTCATTAAGAGTATTCCATGTGTCTCTATGACAATTATTTCTGATTTGATTGTCTGTGTATAACTTAGAGTCTTAGGAAGTTGTCAGCGCTTCAAAGAGATTAGTGAGACTTGCCCATGCTCACATAGTAGTGTCAGAGATGGGATTTGAACCCAAATCTTCTCCACTCTAACTTACATTCTCTATCTATTCCACCAAACTACCTCTCAGTTGGTTTTGTATGATCCTGTATTCACTCCCAAATGGCTATTTGATTTTTATGTTGATCTCCCCATAGTTGAAGTTTATATGTCAGTATCTTTTCCAAATGATAAAGAAGTACAGGACTTTTTATAAAGAACTTGGTAAAATTCCACAAACCAAATCAACATAAGCTTTGAAGTTCACTGTCATCAATGCAAAGATTGGTCACAGGGAAAATGAATGAAAACTATGTTGGAAAATATAATTGAGGGGGCATGAAAGTGAAAGAGGCCAAAGGACTGTAGATTACACACACACAAAAAAATCTTTCTAATACTTTCTTAGATAGTTGGAAGGAGCTAGATATGGCAAGCGCTGAAGAATACAACCACAGAAACAAAAAGCAATTTACCAATGCAGAAGTAATTTCAGCACCTGTTGTCTACACTGGATCAGATCACTGAGTCATCTAGAGCAAAGATCAAAGTCAACGCTAAATCAGACGAAAAACTATGACAACATGGCACTGAATACCATTGTAATAGCTCTAATATGGTCTATTGAAAAGAACCATTAACTGAAAATTGAGAATTATATAAAATTACACAAATGTATTTTGATTATGAGTGTTTAACTAATATAAAACAATCTTGAAAACATGGAGAAAAGATGAGACCAGAAAACTTTTTATCCAACAAACATTTAATATTTTTGCCAAATGTAAACATGTGGGACCCCTAGGCCAGCAATGATGTAGAACATATGCCCAGTTGCAGAACAATTCAGAGAAAAATAACAATATTATGAGTAAAAGCATCTCAAAAAAGTGAAAAAGGATGAAAGGAAAGCTAAACTTGCAGAAAAGTTGACATGAAATGGACAAGAGCACTTGCAGATGAAATTGGAGAGAGAAAAATAAGTTAGATTGAAAATATAATAGATCTATCTGCATTTCTATAGTGATCTATTGTCCTCCTCAATGTCAATGAATCTACCACTTTTGGAATCCAGTTCTTGATGTACTTTGAGAACATGCTAATTGTGTTAAAGAAAATGAAGTTTAAGAAAATCAGTGGAAAAGAGAGAATAAATCCATACTAAAGTGATAATAACTATAAATGTGTGTAAAACTATCTTCACATATAATGGGAAAACATTAAACACTATTAAGGTGAAACAAATTTTAAAAATTAAAAAAATAAAAGTGTGGATTTTGTGGCACTCAGTTTTCCATATATATAGTTTAACTCTCACAGCCATACATTGCTACTAGAAAAACCATAGGTTTGACTATAGGGACCTTTGTCGCTAACATAATGTCTCTTCTTTTTAGTAAGCTGTCCAGATTTGCCATAAATCTCCTTTGAAGGAGCAAACTCTTTCAATTTCATGGCTGCAATCACCATCTGCAGTGATCTTTGAGCCCAAGAATATAAAATCTCATAGTGCTTCTGTTTCTTCTCCCTCCATTTGCCACAAAACGATGAGACCAGTTGCCAAAGCTTAAGTTTTTTTATGTTAAGCTTCAAACCAGTTGTTTTACTCTCCTCCTTTACCCTCATCAAGGGGCTTATTATCTCATCTTTGCTTTCTGTCATCAGAACAAAGCAAGCCATGTGCAGGATAAATAGGAAGTAACTAACAGGGGGAAAGCAATGGAACTGAGAGGGTGTGGGGAAGACTTTCTGCAGAAGGTGAAATTTTGGTTGGGACTTAAAGGAAGCAAGAGAAATTAATAGCTAGGGAGAAGAAGGAAGAGTGTTTCAGGCCTGGGGGTCAACTACAGAACATGCCTAAAGTCAACAGTTGGTATGTCATGGAACAACCATGAGTCTACTTTTACCAGGTTTGGGAGAGTAAGGTGTAAGAAGACTGGAAGGGTAGGAGGGGGCTAGTTTATGAAGGGCTTGGAATGTCAATGCATTTTGTATTTGATTCTGGAGGCAATAGACAGCTATTAGAGTTTACTAAGTAGAAGGTTTATGTGCTCAGACCTGAGATTCAGAAAAATAATTTTATTGGCTAAGTGGAGGATGGATTTGAAATGGAAAAGATTTGAAGCAGGAAGACACACTAGAAAGCCATGACAGTAATCCAGGTATGGTGTGAACATCCAGAGACCTGTCTGAATATACTGTTATAGATAAATAATGATATTATTCATTGTAAAATATGATAAATGCTTGGTTAATGAAAGGTTCAGTATTAAATGAGGTTATATATATGCTTAGTAAATATTTTTGCCATTGTTAAAGAAGATGATATCTACAAAATCCAAATGAAAGAGGAATTCCCTATAGATGATAATTTTTTGAGATACTTATATTTGCAGATTATATTTTACTGATTGCAAAAGGCTAGTCTTCTACATATTAATTGTAATTAACATAATTAAATTTTTAACGATTTAGTAATAGTTCATGTAACATCTTTTTTCCTTCAGGTATAGGACAGTTACTTATTTCCTTTGAACAATAGAAATTCTCAAAAGCAACTAAAATTCACAGTGTTCACTGACAAAGGTTTAAAATAGTATAGAATATTATAATTATGACTGTCTTCTTCCATGAGGCTGAGAATTAAACTTCTAAATATGAGGCAATTGTAGGACTAGGTGAAGAGGAATTTTACGTTTCACCTTGGCTCTGCACTATCCAAACAATTCTCTTCAGGTCCTTGCCTTTCAGAGAAGAGATGGGCTCGCCCTGTGCCAACGCTTGTCTTGTAGTAGATGTAATGAGAATACCTTCTTCACCAACTAAGGACCCAGGAGCTCTAAAAATCACTGGGTATCCTCTAAAACTGAAATATTCATCTTAGAGTCACCTATGATCAAACAAAGAAACACAAAACAGGAAGAGCATCTGGTATGTGCTCGCAGATACCATTGGCATGGAATGGATGGTGAGGAGGGGTTCTTTTCTCACCCTTACCAGATAATTACTTACTGAACAGCCTATGAGACTAAAGCAAGATGAGGCATTTCTTAATATCAGACTAGGTTATGAGCCCACAAATGCCCCATTGGGCAGCCTCTGTGTCAAGACTTTGGATAGCAAAGTCTGTATTCTCTCTGAAGAATCAAGCTATAATCTACCACAGCTGTGTAATTGAGGGAGTTCTGCGGCAGAGGGCTGGACAACAAGTTATTTTCAACCAGCAGAGCTCAGGGCATTTTTCTTTTGGAATAAAATTGCTGAGTTTGGGGCTATAATTGTCTTTCTTCTGACTACAGAAACTCTTACGTTTTTTGCAGAGTTAATAATTTTTTCAAAGATGAGCATTCTATTAAAAACAGAGAATTCAATAAAAATCACTACCTACAGTTGAATCCTTGTTAAAGTAGTAATGGTGACTCGATTCGTGTTAAGTAAACATCCTAAAATTTGTTGGTAGTTATAAATGGCATGGAACACTTTGATAACTTCTTTGGATGTTGCTGCCATTTTCTGTGGCTACATACCAAAAAAGATGTGGGCTATTCTATTGACTACTTAAATGTAGAACTCTGAATTTAGTCATAGAAAGTCTTATATAGGATTCCATGAAGGGCACTCATCTCAGTGTCTGTTTTCTATGTGTTTATTCATGTTTACTAATGTGCATGTGCATGTATCGATCCAAAAATCAAACACTGACCTTGAATTTCATATCAAACTTGTCTCAAAATTTCTGGGTATATTTTCACTTTCTGAGGTATAACTATGAATCTTTCTCTGATCCTCATACTTTCACTTTTGGAAACTTCCCCTTCTCAGACCTGATAACATTTTGTACCTCTTTAATATACTTACTGTGTAAGTGCTAGTATTATTTTTTATTGGTGTTTTGCTCCTTACCAGACTGACTTTGTATCTTCTCCAGTATGATAGTCTACTTACAATAAATGTTAATAAATATCTGCTAAAGGAGTGGGTACACATTAATTATTCAGTAATGTAACCCAGGATACATAGAGACAACTGATGCTGTTCCAGTAGTCAGTAAGACCTATGTTCAAGTATAACTTCATATACTTACTAGCTATATGACCATAGGCAAGTCACCTGATCTCTGTTTGCCTCAGTGTGCCTTAGCTGTAAAATGGAAATTATAACAGGGTTATTGTTGTGAAGATCACATGAGAAAAGATTTGTAAAGCACTTAGCACAATGCCTAGCACATAGTTGGTGCTGTGTAAATGCTTATTCCCTCTTTCTTGCCTTCATGCATCCACTTAAAAGACACAGTATAAGGGACTGTAGGGAGCTTCTTAATTGTGAGCCATACTTATGTACCTCAAAAAGGAATTTCATAACAGTTCTGAGCACTCTTCAGTTAGGGAAGGACATCACCTGTGTTTCTAGTTGGATTTTCTGTATATTTTATTTTATAGGAAATGCATTCCAGATAATAGATTTGCAAATAAATTACTGGAACACAGTTTATTCTTAGGTCAAGGGCTGCTCATACAGAGAAGCATCACCATTTCAAAGTGACCTAAACTAAGTTGCACATCCTCTACTAAGGGTCCCTTTTAAAAATTACAGGCAATCCCTATTTTGGATTATTCTATTTGATTCCAGCTGCTTGTGCCCTATTGTACCCAGCAGAAGAAGAAGAGTGAAGGTCAGAGTACTGAAAATGGATCACCGTCCTCTTAGCTTCCCTCTGGCAACAGATTGAAGTAGGTCAATATTACCCATCATAATCCAAAGCCTGGAAATTTCTATTAGCAGAACACTTACAGGCATTAACAGAAAATGTGTTTTTCTTTAAGGATGACTGGCTGCAAAGCTGTTGTCTGTCACTCAGACTCTAAAAACTCCACTCTCTGTATGGATGCCATGTTCAGCTCAGTCCTTTTCTGTCATGTGAGTGGCATTCTCATATATTATCAGTTAGGATGAATAAACTGGGTCAATGAAATTACTACCCCATTTTTTTAAAAAGGTAAATCTTGACCAAGATTTGAAAACACTGAATAAAGGTAAATGTAACTCTCTAGGAGTTAATAACGCATAAATGCTTTCAAATTTTTGTGAGCTAATGCTGTCTGTAAAAAGAGAAGATTGGATTTGATGACCTCTAAGATTCCTCCCCAGCCCCAAGTTCTGAGGTTCTGATCCTGTAAGCCTACACTTGGTCATTCTTGACTTAGTTCTTAGGTATCCATGGTTTCTGGCTAATCTCTGCAGTGCCAAACCACTAAGCAGAACTCATTGGCTCATACTCAACCCCTCTTCCCTCCATCTCTGACATTCAATTATCTTCAAAATGCAAAAAGTACAGAACACCTTCTGACCCCTGGGAAAAATATCTGAATAACCTCCTAGGAACTCCAACCCTGACAGTGTCTTCCGCAGTAGATTTAAAATTCTTCAAGAAAAAAAAAACTCTCATTCCCTAATTTGAATACCATAGAGTCAACCCTTAATAAATTCTACTTAAGGGTGATATTTTAGGTGGGGGTAGCTAGGCACTGGGGATTATGATTTTCCCCAAGAGGTTTTGAAAGGAAAGCTGTAGCTTTTTCAGACATTCACATCTGGGAAGCACACCTTCCACCATCTGCCTCAGAATCCTAAACTTCCCTCAAAACTCAGTCAAGGCTTTTCCCGATTACCCCCAGTTATTAACACTGTCTCCCTCTTGAAATTACTTTGTAGATATTTTCCATTGATTTCTTTATGCAGGTTTCCCCCCAGGAGAACTTTGGTTTCTAGAGAGCAGGAGTTATTAGACTTTTATCTTGCTATCTCCAGGGTCTAACACAGTTCTTTTGTGCTCAGCCAATGTTTGCTACCCAAGTCAGCTCTGAGGTTCTAGTATAGAAGTGTATAGCCTAAAAGTGACACATACGACCACAGAAACATGCCAAACTAAAGGAATTAGCCCCCTCTGATGGGGTGGTGAAATTAAGCTCTATCTCTTGTATTGAAGTATAGAAGCTGCACTTTTAGCTTTGTGTAAAACTGAGAGAAATAACACTGAGCATCTTGGAACTGAGCATCTGAGGTCAAATTACTTATTTGGTCATTACATATACCATTTTCTAGGTAATATAAGAGCTTGGAAAATGAATTCTCTGAGACCAGAATTGCTGAATTTTTACAATGGCAGTTCAAGTAAGAGATTTGATTCACAAAAACAAAATATACATGCTGCCCACATGCTAGTTACATACACAAATACATCTAAATAGCATGTGCATTTAAATTTAAAAAATAGGCAAAAGAAAGAAAGAGAGAGAGGAAGGAAAGAAGGAAGGAAGGGGGAGGAAGGGAAAAAGAAGAAAGAAAGGAAAAAAGGAAGGAGGAAAGAAAAGAAAAGAAAAACAAGCAAACAAAGAAAAAGAAGAGACAGGAAAGAAAGAAGTAAAGGAAGGAGGGAAGGAAAGAAGACTGACAGGAAAAAAGAAGGTAGAAAGAAAGAAAAAGAAAGATACAAGTCCCAACTTGCAATACCTTAAAGGATACAATTATGATACTATGCATTAATTTGAGCCATCTGGGATTTAATTCCACACTTAGGTTAAAAATGATGCTCATTGAGGCAAATTTTAGAAAAAATCTGGAAACTTGCATGAACTGATGCTGAGTAAAGTGAGAAGAACGAGGAGAAACAGTAATAGCAGCATCGTGCATGATTAGCTATGATAGACTTAGCTCTTCTCAGCAATTAAGTGATCCAGGACAATTCCAAAATTCATGATGGAAAGTGCTAACCCCATCCAGAGAAAGAACTATGGAGTCTGAATGCAGATCAAAACATACTAGTTTCCCTTTTTATTGAGTTTTTGTTTTTTATTTCTCACGGATTTCCCTTTGGTTCTGATTCTTCTTTCACAATATGACTAATGTGGAAATTGTTTACCATGATTGTGCATGTATGACATACCAGATTGCTTGCTGTCTTGGGAAAGGGGAGAAGAAAATTTGGAACGCAAAATTTTACCCAAAAAAAAATGATTGTTGAAAGCTATCTTTACATGTAATTGGAAAAAAGTACTCTTAAGGAAAATAAATAAATAAACGGTGCTCCTTAGATAATTTCCCTACCATACCATCCAATCTTTGGCTGACATAAATAAAATCATGAAATTTCTAGGGAGAAGGACTTCTCTGCTCCAAAACTCTCATCTTGCATAAGGGGGAACTGAAATCCAAAGACTTGAAGTGACTTCCTTGGGTTATATGACTATTAGTGACAGATCTCACACAACATTAATTAGGTTTCTTGTTGGGAACACCTTCTACCTCCGGACAAGGTAAATCTGGGTTCTGGCAAATGAGAATTTTTTTCTTATCTATCTTTCAGGCAGACAGAAGAGGAGAGTAGGGGAAGGAGATGACTTCTAAAAGGCAAAGTCTATGTATAGAAATTTATTGTTTTTGAGCTATGGCCAGGGCTCTGACGCCAGTAGAGATATATTACAAAAATGCTAACCTGAGGTGTTGGTATTCTATGACTGAATCAGCAATTCATTTTACTTTTACTAAGCTAAAGATTACTAAGTAAGCCTGACAATGAATGAAATGAATTTAATGATCATCTGGTGGTTGCTGTTTTTCATAGTAAATGTTTGAAAATAGGCGTTAATATCTATAGCTGGGTCACTATCAGGAGGTGGTGGAGTACAATTAAATGAATATAGAAGCCTGGAGTCAGGGGTCTAGATTTGAATCTCAACCCAGACACCTACATGATGTGTGATTGTATCTAAATCATTTCCCCTCTTTGGGTCTGAGCTTCCTAATCTGTAAAATGGGGATAACAATACACACATAATGGAGCTTACAGTGTTGTGGGACCTTGCAAAACAGATTTTATATTTACTGCTATTGTCAGCACCACGTGTATGGTATGACTGATCAAATTCTATTGAGAACTTAGAATATTGCAAGTGTAGGACAAGGAGAGAAAGGCACAGATCTTGTTATTTTCATGGGAAGATTTCATTATCTTCTTTCTTTATCAGCTGAGGAAGGGAGCAGTTGTTTTGCAGCTCTGCAGGATGTATTTAGGGTCACCAGCAAATTGGAAGATTGCTGAAATACGAGACAAGGCATGGTAGATGTGAAAGCTACCTAAATACAAAAAGTACTAAAATAAGAGAAGAAAGAGAGTGCTTCTGGTGTTATGAGTTTCAGTTTAATAGCAGTGAGGAAAACTCATATACAAACTTGAAGCAACAATGAGGAAAGCTCTAAGACCAGAACCTGTCTAATCTAGTTTATCTAAATCATAGTAAACAAAGCTAAGCTTTTCTCTCGTTCTTACATCCTTTGAAGGATGAAGGTAGAGAGGGAACACTGGCCAAGTTAATAGAACTTGTACATGCTCTCATTTCATACTACATTAATGTAAAGTAAGGTTAAAATCTTTAAAATAGACACAAAGCTTTTCAGTGAATGTACAGTACATCTTACTTTAGGGATTTTTAATGGATCAGATTCACAGAACGAATTCTTAAGCAGCCATGGCTGTAGACAAACAACAGGCAGGACAAACTAACTAATCTGTTACTTGACACAGTTACTTAACAACCTTTGATCTCTTTTAATGCTGCAATAGTGTTTTCTTTAATTTCAGGTAAATGTGCACTCTACATATTCCTCTCAAGGTCTCCCAATCCTACCAGAGAGATGGGCTATTCAGGTCAGTTAATTAACCATGCATTCAAAGACAGTTATAAGACTCAAGAACAGATAAAGGGTTTAGTTTTTTTAAATATATTTTATTTATTCCATTAAATATTTCCTAATTTCTTATAAAAATTTTGAATAATGTTTTTAAAAATTTAAATTCTATATTCTCTCCTCCAATCCCACCACTTCCTCCATCTTGACCAAACAATTTGATATTGATTATACATGTGAACTCATGCAAAATATATTTCCATATTAACCATGTTGCAAAGAAAACACAGACAAAAACTAAAACAAGAAAAATTTTAAAAAGTTTTAAAAAGTATACTTTGCATTCAGAATTCATCAGTTTTCTCTCTGGAGATTAATAGCATTTTTATTTTATCATTGGTCCTTTGGAATTGTCTTGGATCATTGTCTTGACTGGAGTAGCCAATCCTTGACAGCCGACCATTCTTAAAATGTTGCTTCTCCTGGTTCTGCTCACTTCACTTTGAAATAGTTACATAAACCTTCCCAGCTTTTTCCGAAACTATCCTGCTCATCATCTCTTAGAGCACTATACTATTCTTTTTTTAAAAATTAATTAATTAATTTTTAGTTTTCAACGTTCATTTCCAGAAGATGTTGAGTTACAGATTTTCTCCCCTCCCTCCCACCTCAATATGGCATGCATTTTCATTACCCTTCCCCAAGTCTGCCCTCCCTTTTATCACCCCCTCCATCTTCTCCCCCTTACTTTCTTGTAAAACAATATAAATTTCCATATCCTATTGCTTATATATCTTATTTCTCAGTTACATGTAAAAACAATTTTTAGCATTTGTTTTTAAAACTTTGAGTTCCAAATTCTCTCCCTTCCTCCCTATCCCCCCACCCTCACTGAGAAGGCAAGCAGCTCAATATAGGTTATACATGTATACTTACGCGAAACACTTCCATAATTGTCATGTTTTGAAAGACTATATTTCCCTTCATCCTAGCCTCCCACTTATTCTATTTTCAACTTTGACCTTGTCAAAAAGGTCCCTTTTCAAAAGTGTTTGCTTCTGACTACCCCCCTCCACGGTCTACCCTTCCTTCTATCATTCCCCCCAACTCTTATCCTCTTCTCCCTTATTTTCCTGTAGGGTAAGATACCCAGTTGAGTGTGTATGTTATTCCCTGCTTAATCCAAATCCAATGAGAGTAAGGTTTATTCATTCTTTCTCACCTCCCTACCCTTCCCCTCCATTGTGAAACTTTTTTTTGCCTCTTTTATTTGAAATAATTTACCCCATTCTATTTCTTCTTTTCTCTGTCTCCCACTTCTCTCACCCCTTAATTTTATTTTTAGATATCATCCCTGCATAATCACTCACCCTGTGCTATCTATCTATTTATCTATCTATCTTTATTTCTTCCAACTACCTTAATACTAAGCAAAGTCTCGTGAGTTACAAATATCATCTTTCCATATAAGACAGTAAACAGTTCAACTTTAATAAGTCTCCTATGATTTCTCTTTCCTGTTTACCTTTCTATGCTTCTCTTGATTCTTATATCTGAAAGTCAAATTTTCTGTTCAGCTCTGGTCTTTTCAGGAAGAATTCTTGAAAGTCCTCCATTTCATTGGAATTCTATTTTTTCCCCTGGAGTATGATACTTTGCTGAGTAGGTGATTCTTGGTTTTAATCCTAACTCCTTCAAACTCTGGAACATCATGTTCCACGCCCTTCGATCCCTTAATGTAGAAGCTGCTACATTTTGTGTTATCCTGATTGTATTTCCACAATACTTGAAATGTTTCTTTCTGGCTGCTTGCAATATTTTCTCCTTGACCTGGGAACTCTGGAATTTGACTACAATATTCCTAGGAGTTTTCCTTTAGGGATCTCTTTCAAGAGGCAATTGGTAGATTCTTGCAATTTCAATTTTACCCACTGGTTCCAGAATATCAGGGCAGTTTTTCCTTGATAATTTCTTGAAAGATGATTTCTAGGCTTCTTTTTTGATCATGGCTTTCAGGTAAATTATCTCCCTTGTATCTATTTTCCAGGTCATTTGTGAATATACATTACAGAGCTGAGGTGTAAGGTGTGTTCAGGGAGGACCAGGACCTTTGGTGTGATGGCTGCTGAGCCCTTTTCAGGACACTTTCCACCTTTGGTGTCCACCTGTTCCACCTAATTCTCAACTGTGGCTCCAAAAAACTGCAGCTGTGCAGCAGCCACAACCCAGTGAACCATATAGGCAGATTGACCAAACCAGATTGAGGGTAACCAAGGGTCCCAAACCCATTGGTGAGTTGGTAGGATGGCTGCTGCAAGCATGTGAAGACTTCTTCTGGTAGAATGAGCAGATGAGAACAATTTGTTCCAACTGCCATGAAGGCAGATAAAGAATGTGATGTGGAGCACTTAGAGCTTGGTTAGACACCAAAGACACCAAGGTCATCCACTGTATTCTGTGACATTGCCAGCTGTCTTGACTGTTCTGCCACTGGACTACGATGACTCTGGAGGAGAGAGAGGGGCTGACAACTTCGTACAGCTCTGCCTCACTTAAATCCAATTTACACAGGAATCAAAAGACATCACCCCTACCATTTCACTATTATACCTCAAAGTCCTGTGGTGGCAGGCAAGTGATGAAGCAGCAGATGTGGATACACTGGGATCTGTAGTCACAATCCTGCACACAGGCAGCCCAGGTCATAGGGTCATTTCTCACTGGAAGTAGCAGCAGGACTTGGCAGCCCCCTGGTTGTCTGAGCAGCCTTTTAAGGATTGCACTGCTCATCTCCTGGTGTGAGAAAGGGGGCTAGAAAAGGTGCCCTAAACTTTGTCTGTTTACCCAACCCTGGCCTGATTACTGCATCAGGTGGAGAATCCCACTATGTGGTGGAAACATAAAAAAATGTATAAAATGTGTGAAAACATCTGCAAAGCTGATTCCACTCACCATTGGCACATGGAATGTGTGCTCACTAATAGACAGCACAAAATCCAGCAGACCTTGAAAGAAGAACTGCTCTTGTTGCAAAAGAACTCAACAGGTAACATATCCAAATTGCAGCCCCGAGTGAAACAAGGTCGGCAAATGAAGGCCAGCTTACTGAAGGTGGAGCTGGATGCACTTTTTTCTGGAGTGGGTGCAGTGAAGGGGAACACTGTGAAGGTGGCATGGATTTCACAATCAAAACTAATCTAAGCAGCAAGCTGATATGACTGCCCAAACCCAAAGGAGTGAATGACAGACACATGACAATGCAATTGCAGGAAAACGCCATCATCAGTGCTTATGCTCCCACCATGACAAACCCTGATGAAATCAAAGAAAAATTTTATGAAGACTTAGAGACCCTTATCATCAATGTGCCAAAACAAGACAAGCTTATAATTCTGGGAGACTTTAATGGTAAAGTAGGCTCAGACTACCAGACTTGGCAGGGAGTCCTAGGGAGGAATGGAGTTGGAAACAGCAACAGGAAGGATCATATGCTACTGAAGACTTGTGTATTGCATGACCTTTTTACCACCAACACTATTTTCCACTTACCTAAATGCAATAAAACTTGATTGATGCACCCTCACAGCAAATATTGGCATCTAATAGACCATGGGATTGTAAGGAGAAGAGACAGACAAGATGTGGGAGTGACAAAGACAACGTGTGGTGCAGAGTGCTGGATTGATCATAGAATTATCCTTTCTAAGCTAAATATTCACATTTACGAAAAGTGCCACCCGAAGGCAAAATGACTACAAGAAGAATTAATGTCAACAAATTAGAGCTCTTCTCTCAGCATGAACAGTTTATTGCTGACTTGGAGGGACAGTTGAGCCAACATACAGCTGGCAACAGTGGAGCAGAAAAGGAGTGGGCAGGTCTCAGAGATTTGGTGTACAGCACTGCATGTGCTCATCTGGGTCAGAACACTTGCAAACCCTAAGACTGGTTTGATGAAAGTGGTGGAAAAATTCAGAAGCTGCTAAATGAAAAACTCCCCAGATTTACCGGCAGAATAGTTCATCCACCTCTAATAAGGCAGCATTTAGTTAAAGAGATGCAGGATTCCTGGCTCAGTAAGAAGGCAGATGAAATTCAGTTTTATGCTGATAGTCAAAAGCACTTTTATGATTCTCTGAAAGTTATTTATGGACCAAAAACCTATGGTACATCACAACTGCTCAGTGTTAATGGAGCCATGTTGGTTAATGATAAGGAGATGATCCTAGAGAGATGAGCTGGACACTTCCATAATGTTCACAACAGACCATCATCAATCAATGCTGAGGCCATTGACCGTTTACTTCAGATTGAAGTCAATCCCTCCTTAGCTGAACTCCCAACTGAAGAAGAGGTTTTGAGGGTCCTTAGGTTCCTCTCATGTGGCAAAGCACCTGGTGCTGATTCTATTCCAGCTGAGATTTACAAGGTAGAAGGATCATTGCTCATAAAAAAGCTGACTGAAATTTTCCAGGTCATATGGCAAGAGGAGGTTATCCCCTAGGAGTTCAAGGATGCCTCCATTGTCCATCTCTATAAAGGTAAAGGGAATAGATTATCCTATGACAATGACAGGGGTTCTCTCTTCATTACTGGCAAAATTCTTGCTAGAGTCCTCCTTAATAGGCTAATCGCCCGGAAGATGTTCATAAACCTGAGAGCCATTGTGGCTTCAGTAAAGGTCAAGGAACAGACGATATGGTGTTTGCTGCCAACAACTCTGGGAGAAATGTCAGGAACAGAACAGAAGTCTGTACACAATGTTTGTAGATCTGACCAAGGCCTTTGACACTGCTAGTCATGTGGTCTTATGGAAAATTATGTCAAAATTTGGCTGCCCAGAGAAGTTCATCAATATTGTACATCAATTTCATTTATTTTTTTAATTCATGCCCACTTCATTATTCTGCTCTTTCTCTCTTTTAAAGATGAATATGTTTAAGACATAAATTTTCCCTTAAGTATTGCCTTGGCTACATTCCACAGGTTTTGAAATGTCTCATTGTTGTCATTCTTTTTAATGAATATACTGATGGTTTCTACTATTGGTTGACTCATTATTTAGGTTTAGATTATTTAGCTTCAAAAAAGTTTTTAATCTGTGCATCCATAGCCCTTTATTAAATGTAGTTTTTATTGCATTGTGGTATGAAAAGGGAACATTTAAGATTTCTGGTTTTTGCATTTGATTTTGAGGTGTTTATGCCCCAGTACAGGGGTGGGGATTCTGTGGCCACACTCTATGTCCTCAAGTACAGTCCTCTGACAAGTCAAACTAGGCTTCAATCAAAAGGTTGAACTTAAGGACCTAGAAGACCACATGTGGCCTTGAGGCTGCAAGTTCCCCACCCCTGCCCTAGGGCATTGTGAACTTTTGTGAAGCTATCATGTACAGCTAAGAACAAAAGTATACTCTTTTCCATTTCTATTCAGTTTTCTCTAGAAGTCTATCATATTTAATTTTTCTAAGACTCTATCTCTTTGACTTGTTTCTTATTTAGTTTATGGTTAGATTTATCTAGCTCTTAAAGGGGAAAGTTGAGGTCCCCCACTAGTATAGTTTCCTTTTTTTTCCTGTAATGCATTTAACTTTTCCTTTAAGAATTTTGATGCTAACATGAGTAAGGTGAAAATGTATTTAATAAGAATGTATATGGAGGATCTATATAAGATTGCACACCATCTCAGGGAGGGAGTAGGGAGGGAAGGGTGAAAGAGAGTGAGGGAGGGAGGGAAAAAGTATAAGATATATGGAAGTGATTGCAGAAAACTGAAAATAAAATAATTAGAAAAAGAATTTATGCTATGCTGCTTGGTACATGTATGTGTAGTAATGATATTACTTCATTCTTTGAGTCCTTTTAGCAAGATATAGTTTCCCTACTTATTCATTTTAATTAGGTCTATTTTTGCTTTTGCTTTGTCTGAGATCATGATTGCTACCCCCACATTTTTTTATTTTGTCTGAAACATAATAGATTTTGCTCCATCTCCTTATGTTAACTCTATCTATATCTCACTGCTTCAAGTATCTGTTTCTTGTTATTTATTCCAATTTCTTGTATATTTATTTTGAGTTTTCAACATTTATTTCCACAAAATTTTGAGTTCCAAATGTTCTCTCCATCTCTCCCCTCCCCCACACCAAAACACCATGCATTCTGATTGCTCCTTCTCCCAAAATGCCCTCCCTCCTTTCACACCCCTCCCTTTCCTTGTCCCCATCTTCTCTCTTTTCTTGTAGGGCAAGATAGATTTCTATACCCCATTACCTGTATTTCTATTTCCCAGTTGTACGCAAAAACAATTCTCAACATTCACTCTTAAAACTCTGAGTTCCAACTTCTCTCCCTTCCCTCTTCCCTACCCATTCCCACTGAGAATGCAAGCAATTCAATATAGGGTATACATGTGTAGTTTTGCAAAAGACTTCCATAATAACCATGTTGTGTAAGACTAACCATATTTCCTTCCATCCTATCCTGTCCTGTCCCCCATTTATTCTATTCTCTCTTTTGACCCTGTCCCTCCCCAAAAGTGTTTACTATTAATTACTCCCTCCTCCTATTTGCCCTCCCTTCTATCATTCCTTCACCCACTTATCCCTTTCTCCCATACTTTCTTGTAATGAAGATAGATTTTCATACCAAATTGAGTGAACATGTTATTCCCTCCTTAAGCCAAATGTGATGAGAGTAACTTCATTTTTTGAGAAAAATTTCAACAGTTACAAATATTATCTTTCCATGCAGGAATATAAACAGTTCAACTTTAGTAAGTCCCTTATGATTTCTCTTTCTTGTTTTCCTTTTCATGCTTCTCTTGATTCTTCTGTTTGAAAGTCAAATTTTCTGCTCAGCTCTGGTCTTTTCATCAAGAATGCTTGAAAATCCTCTATTTCATTAAATGACCACTTTTTCCCCTAGAGTATTATACTCAGTTTTGCTGGGTAGGTGATTCTTGGTTTTAATCTTAGTTCTTTTGACTTCTGGAATATCATGTTCCAAGCCCTTTGATTCCTTAATGTAGAAGTTGCTGGATCGTGTATTATCCTGCTTGTATTTCTACAATACTTGAATTATTTCTTTCTGGCTGCTTGAAATGTTTTCTCCTTGACCTGCAAACTCTGGAATTTGACTACAACATTCCTAGGCATTTTTCTTTTCAGATCTCTTTCAGGAGGTAACTGGTGGATTTTTTCAATATTTATTTTATCCTCTGGTTCTAGAATATCAAGGTAAGATTCCTTGATAATTTCATGAAAGATGATGTCTAGGCTCTTTTTTTAATCATGACTTTCATGTAGTCTCATAATTTTAAAATTGTCTCTCCCGGATCTATTTTCCAGGTCAGTTGTTTTTCCAATGAGATATTTCACATTATCTTCTATTTTTTCATTCTTTTGGTTTTTTTTCATAATTTCTTGGTTTCTCATAAGTTTCTATCTGTTCCATTCTAATTTTTAAAGAACTATTTTCTTCAGGGGCGGAGCCAAGATGGCAGAGTAGAAAGACTCACCTATGCTAGGTCCGAACCCACAGCCCATAGATTTCCTGTAAAAAGAACTCCTGACAAATTCTGGAACAGTGGAAGCCGCGCAGCAACACAGTGAAGGAGATTTCCGTTGCA
>CM053772.1:168956096-168990216 GCA_028658325.1 Potorous gilbertii | reverse complement strand
AGATTGGTGATATGGGTAATTAGAATGTCCAGTGTATTGGGGAGGCGGGAGGGGACAAATGGGGAGAAAATTTTGGAACCCAAAATCTTGTGAAAATGAATGTAAAAAGTTAAATAAATTTAAAAATAAAAAAAATAAAAAATAAAATAAAATAAAATAAAAAGAAAAAAGAAAAAAAAAGAACTATTTTCTTCAGTGAGCTTTTTTGACCCTCCTTTTCCATTTAGTTAATTCGGCTTTTTAAAGCATTCTTCTCCTCATTGGCTTTTTGGACCTCTTTTGACAATTGAGTTAGTCTATTTTTAAAGGTGTTATTTTCTTCAGCATTTTTTGGGTCTCCTTTACCAAACTGTTGACTCACTTTTCATGATTTTCTTGTATTGCTCTCATTTCTTCCCAATTTTTGCACCACCTCTCTTACTTGATTTCCAAATCCTTTTTGACCATTTCCATGACCTGAGACAATTGCATATTTATTTTGGAGGTTTTGGATGCAGAAGCCTTGACTTTAGGTCTTCCTCAGCCAAAAAGATGTAAGAAAGTACCTGTTCACCAAGAAAGCACCCTTCAATAGTCTTTTTTTTTCCTTTTGTTGGGCATTTTCTTGTCAGTTACTTGACTTTTGAGTCCTTTGTCAAGAGGAGGGTATACTTTGGAGCCCTGTAAGTTCTCAGTTCCTCCAAGGTGACACAATCAAGGGAGAGGAGTTTACTCCTCTTCTGGCCTGCACTCTGTTCTGTCCAGGATCTGTCTGCCAACTTCTCTCTCCAGAGCCTCCACTAGGTCCACCACCAATACTCTTCCTCTCCACAGAACTGCTCAGGTCTGAGATCCAGATCAGCTGGTCAATTCCCCCAAGGTGTTTAGGCAGAGGGCTCCAAAAATGGATGCTGCCACTGCACTGGCTGCTCCTGACTGGTCCAGACCACATTCCCTTCTCACCCAAGTGAAAGAGCTTTGATGATGTCTCTGGCATTTGTGGGTTGAGCAATCTGAGAACTGCTGCTGATGGTGGTACCCTGCAGCCTGTTTTAGGTCCTGTCCCTCCTGCACAGCATGGTCACACTGAGCTGCACTCTGCTTTGCACCCAATGCAATAGAATTTTCCTGTTGGCCTTCTAGGATGGCTTGGGCTGGACATCTCTTTCACTCTGTCATTTGTGACTTCTGCTGCTCTGGAATTTGTTTAGAGTCACTTATTACAGATATTTTATGGACTATGGAGGGGAAGCTTCTATAGGTTCATCTTTCTACTCTACCATCTTGGCTCCTCCATATCTGTTTCTTGTTAACAGCATATTATTGGATTCTAGTTGCTAATCCATTTTGCTATCCTTTCAGTTTCATCAGTTCATCCCATTTACATTTATAGTTATGATTAACAACTGTGCATTTCCCTCCATCCTATTTTCTTCTCTTTATTCTTTCTATCCTTTCTCTTCTCAAAAGTCAGTTTTTCCGACCACTGCCTCCTATCATCCATCCTCCCTTCTTTCATGCCCCCACTTCCTTTTTATGCCCTTCCCCTTCCATTGTCCTGTTGGGAAAGATAGATTTCTATCCACAATTTTGTGTGTGTGTGTATGTATTTCCTCTTTGAACCTATTTAGGTGTGAGTGAGTTTCAAACATTGCCACCACCATCCCCATACTATTGTCCCCTCCACTGTAAAAGATCTTTGCATACCTCTTTTATGTGAGATGTTTTCCCCCATTCTTCTTCTCCCTTCATCATTTTCCTAGGGCAGGGTGGGAAAGCTATGACCTCAAAGCCACATATGAACCTCTAGTTCCTTACATGCAACCTTTTGACTGAGTCCAATGTTTACATAACAAATCCTTTATTCAAAGGGATTTGTTCTGTAAAGTTTGGATTCAGTCAAAGGGTCACACTTGATGACCTAATTGGCCACATTTGGCCTTGAGGTCATCCATGTCCTAGAGGATCCCTCTTGCCTATCCCAAATAATTGACTAACTCCCATACCCTCTTTCTTTATAGAATCCATATAATTTACCTAATAATGATAGAGTTCTTGTGGTTGCTTTTGTCTTTTATTCTCAAAGAGGACCATGGCCTCAGGGAAATGATGACATGACTTGTAGTTGACTTGGATGTAAGTGAAAGAAGGTCATGTAAAGTCATCAGTCTTTCTTTCTCCTCCTGAGCCATCTTGTCCAGTGGCCAGATACCCATCAGGATGGTTAAAAATGTCCAAGGATGCAGTGGGAGACCCTGGCCCTTTTAGGCTAAGGTCTGTTCAGATTCTCGCTTTGAATGAGGTAATACCCATTCAGTGAATAGGCCTCTTTAAGAAATGAGTGAAGAGATGGTCCCTTTAATAAAAAAAAAATCAAGCTGGGAAAGGAAGACCCTCAGGAAGACACTCTTTTGCTGGTCAAAAGAGAAGAAATTACTATCTACTATTTAATAAATATTTGCTGTTTAGATTCTTAGACATTACATGTATCATCTTCCCATATAGAAAAAATAAGTAGTTTAACCTTAATAAGTTCCTTATGGTTTCTATTTCAAGTTTATATTTGGTCTTTTATTTGAAAATCAAATTTTCTATTCAACTCCAGTTTTTTTAAATCAAGAATGCTTTAAAGTTCTCTATTACATTAATATCCAAGATTGATTTTACTCAGTTTTGCTGGTAGGTTATAATTGATTTTAATCCCAACTCTTTTGCCTTCCAGACTATCATCTTCCAAGCCCTCTATTCCTTTAGCATGGTAACTGTTAAATCATGTGTGATCCTGAACAAGGCTCCATGGTATTTTAATGTTTTTTGTTGGCCATTTGAAATATTTTATCTTTGATCTGAGATATCTGAGTTTGGGTTGTAATATTCCTGGGAGTTTTCAATTTTGGCTCTCTTTTAGGAGTTAATCAGTAGATTCTTTCCATTTCTGTTATACTCTCTACTTGTAGGATATCAGGAGAGTTTTCTTTGATAATTTCAGGAAATGAGATGTCTAGGCTTTTTCTTTAATTATAGCTTTAAATTATAGCTTTAATTCTTAAATTCTCTCTTCTTAATCTAGTTTCCAGATCACTTGTTTTTATAATGAGCTTTTCCACATTTTCTTTTATTTTTTTTCAGTTCTTTTGACTTTGTTTTATTGTTTCTTGATGTCTCATGGAATCATTAGCTTCCACTTCCCCAATTCTATTTTTTAAGGAATTTTTTTCAGTGAGTTTTTTAACTTCCTTTTTCATTTGATCAATTCTGCTATTTAGGGAGTAATTTTCATCAGTGAATTTTTGTACCTTTTTTCCCATTTAACCAAATCTTTTTTTAAGACATCATTTTCTTCAGTATTTTTCTTTTACCAAACTGTTAGCTCCTTCAATAATTTTCTCCCTTTGTTTTAGTTTCTTTACCTATTTTTTCTTCTACCACTATTATTTGAATTTGAAAATCATATTTTAACTCTTTTAGGAATGTTTGTTGAGCTTGTGCCAATTCACATTTTTATTTAAGGCTTTGTTTTATCTGTTTTGACTTCTTTGTCTTCTCGTTTTGTACCTTGATCTTCCCTGTCACTATAGTAGATTTCTATGGTCAGTTTCTTTTGTTTTTGTTGTTTGCACATTTTTCACCCTATTTCTTGATTTTTAACTCTGTTTTAGCATAGGGCTCTATTCCCAGTGTCTGAAGTTGGGGAGAGGGGAAAAGAGGACACTATTTCAAACTTTAGACTTCCTGTGTACTTTTTTTTCAGAACTATTTATGGAGGTTTCGGAGGCTTCAAAGATGGTGTAATATGGGAAGAAGTGTGTTCACTGCTCTCTGATCCTGCACTCTAGCCCTTTTGTAGACAGGGACCAAGATCTCTAGGGATTAAATTGATTTTGTTCCTCAGGGCCTCTGCTACTTTGAGACCAGAAATAATACTGTTAGTCAGAATCCCTAATCCCATGGGATCACTAGATGCAAGTTTCATGATACCTTGTTTGATTTCTACATGTGGGTACTCCAAAACAAGAAGAAAACATTCCTAAACTGGAATAAAATGATGGGAAAGGATTGGGGAGGGATCGGAGAGGAGAGAAAGTAGGGCAGAACAATGATGGTGGGGGTCTGTGTTCCCAACGGGAAAACATAACACATTGAATTTTTGACAAAACAAACACATTTCAAAGCAACTGCTGATCTTTCAATGTTTTGAGTACTTCAGATGTCTAGTGACTTGGTGCTGAGAGTAAGCAGGCATTCTCAGTGGCTCAGTTCCAGTACTTGTTTCTCAACATGGGGTTGAATACCATAACTTTGATTTATTTGGAAACAAAACCTCTTTCATTCCCTTAGTTGCCATCACCTCATACTTCTGCATTTTCCACTGCAGACCTTTGCTTTTTATTGCTTGTGGAAAGAAGAAAATTTACTAAGCTATAGAAATCATCTTTCCTTATGAACCCATTTCATGGGATGGATTTAATCAACCAATTACTAATAATTATTAAGTGCTAACCATGCCCAAGGCACTGAGAATAAGCTCATAATCACTTTTCAGGTTTCATGTCCTTAACAAACAGATACAGAATCATAGTATTTCTTGAACTTTGAGCAAATACAATAGGCAAGGTAGAGAGTTGAGAGGCATGGAAAAAGCTCAGGCCTTGGAAAACCTTGCATCTGGTAGGACAGCAAGTGAAGAACCTCAGTTCTCAGGATATAAAGCTCTATATGGTGGTGAGATCCACTAGCATTAACCCATTTTTCCAGGGAAAATGTAAAGAGCAAAGAGGTGATTAAAATATCAAAGCAGGATCCTGCAGATTAGTTTGGAAGAAGGCATAGGGTTCCATACTCAAGTTGGTAACTACAGCATAGTTAACTTGGAGTATTACAACATAATGGAGAGATAGACACCCTGAGAGACTCAGAGACACCACAAGTTAGTGAGGCCCTCCCAGCAGGGGAAGAAGCAGGATGGGAAAAGGTATAGGAAAACTCAGCTGGGTTTTGGCAAGGAGATAAAGGTAGCATCATCTGGTAACTTCCCATTTTATTAACTCTTCTTCCCAACTCAATCAAAAATTCAGCTGTTCCTAGTTGTTGCTGTTACAGGAGTACCTGTACTGTGAGTGTTCATTAAATTTGGGTTACCTATAGGAAAAACCTTGGTTGACTCAGAACCATAGTTCTGGATAAATGTTTGTGTTGCAATGTGCTTTTCAAGGCTTCTGTGTCTTAGGGAAATACTACAATTGGAAGAGGGGAAGTTCTTAGTGATAAGATTTATCATCACATGTACAATGAAATTGAAAGATACTATTTTCACGGCCAAGGAGGCAAAATGGGGAAAAGGCCACATTAAGTGGTATAGACCAAGGCAAGGATAAATTAAAAGAATAAAATGGACAACATTTAAATTGGAGAATATTTCAAATTTGAATAAAACCTTGGATGCAACCATGCACATTGAGTATTTCAGTGTTGAAAAGGAATTAAAATCATGAGACTTGGGCACAAAGCTCATACAGAGACAAAAAATAAACAGAATACACTAAATGTCTCTGCAAAGAAGCTTCATCATAAGGATCATATAGGTGAGTAGTATTCATTGATTGACTGGTACTCCTACTGATTTAAAGGACTTGGACCATATGATCACAGTGCAGAGAATGACTGGTTTGAATTTTGACTGAGACAAATGACTTGATAAAGAGAGAAAGGACGACAACCCTCCAAGTACAGCAAAGAGGAAGGAAAAAAGGTTTAGGAGTTTCTTGAAAAGGGGATTTCCTTATGCAAAGATGAAGATACATGTTAATAATTAATTAGACTTGATCATAAAAGAAAATGTATTATATAATATGTATGTAACATTATGTAAATGTCTTACATATTTATTTTTGTAACTATATATAGATGATATGTGTGTATATATTTATATAAATAAGACGGGAGGAAGATCATTTGTAACAAAAGGGATGCAGAAGTAGCTACAAGTGTTTGGTGAGATGCCTAATAGCATATTACATTTCCATCAAAGAAATATTTGTAAAGCACTTATTGCAGTGCCTGACACTTAGTGAGGCTTGATACATACTTGTTCCTCATTCTCACACCAGTACCAACAATTTGGGTCAGATTTAAAGACCACATTCATCCTTCTACTTCTGTGTTAAGACATTCATCAAATGTACAAAATGCCCAAGTTTCTCTTCTCTCCTCAGGGACTTTCTCATTATGAGGGATTTTTATCTGTATCTTTCCATAACTCATCCACAAGAAATCCACCCAACATAGTGGCATTCTTTCTCTAGTATCCTTGACAACATGTGTATACCATTCTATCATGAGGTCTGTCCATTGGTAATCCCCCTTGCTCACTACATGATTAGTTCCTATCCCTTTCAAATGTCTCATACTGTAGCTTATATCCCACTCCATCATTTCTGTCTTAAGTAGAGATGGGGAAAGATGGAATAATAGACCTTTAAAATGAAATATTGGACAGAACAAGTTTTTTAAAGGAGTTCTTAATGATCCTTTTGGGATCTCAAATTGAAAGACTATAAAGCCTTTTGCTTCCTAAGAGTGAATAAATGAAAATTAGCATTGAGATTTTATGAATAAAAACAATATCATTTTGTAGAGATCCACTAGCATTAACCCATTTTTCCAGGGAAAATGTAAAGAGCAAAGAGGTGATTAAAATATCAAAGCAGGATCCTGCAGATTAGTTTGGAAGAAGGCATAGGGTTCCATACTCAAGTTGGTAACTACAGCATAGTTGACTTGGAGTATTTATTGAACAACTTCTTTCTGCACCCCTGACCTCTCCTTATAAACTGTCACACCATGCTCCAAACAGGGGCTGTCAAACTATTGCCAAGGACCGCCGTGTTCAGCACAGGTGACCTTTAT
This sequence comes from Potorous gilbertii, assembly GCA_028658325.1. Taxonomy (NCBI): domain Eukaryota; kingdom Metazoa; phylum Chordata; class Mammalia; order Diprotodontia; family Potoroidae; genus Potorous; species Potorous gilbertii. Next base: position 168,983,331 of record CM053772.1, on the reverse strand, counting down.
TATGAAGAGCAATTCCTTTTCTAAGGTCTTTGACCATGAGCAATTTCACAATGGCAAATCTGTGACTTTCCTTAAAATCTTCCACAAGAAATTTTTGGACAGAAAATAAAACTATAGTCACATTCACAACTTTGGGAAAATCTTATCTTAAATTACCCTGAATGGCAGATGTAACAAACAGTAGAAAATACTGAAAACTTTCACCCTTTCTCCCCCTGTAGTAATCACAAAGTTGATTCTGTAGTCTTGGAGGTGAAATTAAATCTAATTCATTTCAGCTAATTCAGTTTAACAGCAAAAAGAAAACCCTCGTTTTTGGGCATACCCTTTTCTAAAAAAGACTCTGAACTCACCCTCTCTTTCTGGTCAACGTTTTTTCATCCTCACTTTTATCTGGAAACTTCCATGTTCTGTACAAGAGACTTCCTTGTCCTTTGTGCACTCAGGGTCTTTGCCTACCATTCTCTACTATCTCCCTGCCTGTGGCATCAGAGATAGGAGACTAATCAGAAGTACTTGAGCAAAAAAACTGCCCCCTCCTTTCTAGAAAACCTATGACCCTTGACTTGGCAGCTAGGTGGTGCAGTGGATAGAGCACCAGTGCAGGAGTCAGGAGAACCTGAGTTCAAATCTCATCTCAGACATTTGACACTCACTAACAGTATGATCTTGGGGTAAGTCACTTAACTCCAATTTCCACAACCTGGGTCATCTCTAGTCATCCTGTTGAATAGTCACTGGATTCAGATGGCTCTGGAGGAGAAGTGAGGCTGGTGACCTGCACAGCCCTCCCTCACTCAAAACAAAGTCAAGTGCAAGTCATACCATTATTTCTCTGATGGCATGATCTTCTTAGGCAATGAACACATGACTCTTGACTACCTTAGTGAAGGGTCCTGTCGGTCAGATGAAAGAACCCCAGTCACACCCACCTTTTACTAGAATGTGCAACATAGCACTGACAAAGCAGACTGCAGTCTGACAATGGTGTCTCCACAGGAATGAATGTTTAAATGAATGACCAAATGAATGATAGTTCCTCTTTTCATGGAGCTCATACTGTAGTTGGGGGAGAAAACACACACACACACACACACACACACACACATTTAACTACAGGATGATTGGAATGTCCAAGAAATCTTAAGAATATAGCTATAGAATCTATGGCAAGTCCCACAGGTCCTCTATAACACATACCCAGGAGATTGCCACAATAGTCCTATTGCTTTAAATATTACTGGTTGGTCTGATACTTGCGAAACCAATTCTAAGTCCCCAAAGCAAGGAAAAATATTGGGCATTGTAACTCAGGAACGATATTTTTAATCTTTATTAATACGAAAAGAGTATCACTGAATCTGCCGTCCATCCCCATTCCACCCTAGACTTTCCTTTCACCATGAGTATGATGCTAGACAACTAGGTAAGGCAATGGATAGAGCTGCTGGGCTTGGAGTCCTGAAGACCTGAGCTCAAATCAGGCCTCCAATAGTTACTAGATGTGTGACCCTGGACAAGTCATTTAACTTTTGTCTGCCTCAATTTCCTCATCTGTAAGTGACAGTAATAGTAGTACCAATCTCTCCAGATTGTTGTGATCATAAAATGAGATAATATTTATAATACGCTTTGCAAATCTGAAAGTGCAATGTAAATACTAATTATTATTAAAAATGCCAAACCCATCAGGACTTCAGGCCTTTCATTTCCTTACTGAGACACAAAGCAGCATGTACCATAGGTTAGCACATCATGATTCCTTTGAAAAAAATAGTATTGACAAAGAGCCAGACTAAATGGAAGCAGCCCTGCCTGTAAATGGTACAGAGAAAATAGCATTGGGAATTAGAGAACTACACTAAAACTGAACTCCAGTACTTACTCCTTTGTTGACCTTGAGTCCATCACTTAAACTCTACGATGGTTTATAGTGTGTGTGGAGGGGTATATCTATATATATATATATATGTAGAGAGAGAGAGAGAGTTACCTAGATAACCTCCGAGATGCACCCCAGCTTACGATCCCCTGAATATCATTTTGCCTTCTATCTTAGTTTCAGACAAAACAGCCATTTCACTGTACATTCTACCATGTCAAAAAAAAAAACCCAATAAGATTTCAAGGCAGACTCAGAGGAAACATTGGGCTAGTGTCTCTCTGGTAATCTTCAAATTACTATTCTGACTTTAAATTCTTAGTTGAGCAAAGTAGCTAAAGATGAAACACAGTTGAACAGGTTTTGAATTTAAATTTTTAGTAGAAGGGAAGATGTTCACTCAGCCTAATGAGCTTATGAGTCAAATGTGAGCCACCAAGGCAAAAGTTTTCATGAAGAAGGCTATTTGTTTGCAGATATGTGAGAGTTTGGTTCAGTTTTCCCACCATTCCAAGTTTTCATGCAAGCCATATTCACAGATGTAGCCCACCACTAAGAAAGCCCTGCCTCCTGCCATCCTTATGAGCTCCCCCCTGGTCTAGGGAGTTTCATCAGTAACAATTAATAAGAAATCCTGGGAATGATGTTAGAAAAAAGGAGTTAGTTAACCACCATATTCATGAAGAAGGACAAAAATGTGATACAAGTTATTCACCAACGTTTTTTCCCTAGAGGACTGTGACCAGAAGTATTGTCACTGTTGCTGCTGCTGTCCTCTTCTCTCTGAGATTACCATCTATTCTGTAACTATGTTGTGTGCTTTTAGTTGTTTCATGCTGTGTCTGTAATTAGGTCAGTCTCTACCATCAAATCACAGAGAGTTCTTGGACAGAGTACTTTCAGCATATGAATTCCAGGACCAGAGTGAGTGTTCAGGATAAAAATCCAGGTCATGGTAAAGGAGCTATGGAGTGCAACCTTTAAGGGGATGAGGACTAGACATGAATATAACTTCCCTGAAGGCAAGGACCATCTTTGTATCCATAGCATACAATTCTTAGAACACAGAAAACACAATAAATTCTTGTTGATGGTTGACTGATGGATTGACCAATGAAGTCTGTCCATTGAGAAAATAAAATAAAATAAAATAAAATTGCCATTCTTTTATAGAGTATGCACAGCTTGAGATCAAACAAGAAGGCAATCTTCCATTTCTTTGGTGTTCCCCATAGAGTCCATCATAGTAGACACTTTGCAAGCATATTAAATAGCTATTAGGTATTTAAAATTTTGCATAAATGAATTATCAGTGGCGATTTACAAGGCCTGGGAAGTAGACACATAAGATAAGACAACTGAGATGTTTTTGATGGAGTCGACATACTAATATTGACTCTGCCTCTAACTCTTGGTTTGGTTGCTTAAGCCGTCTGGGCCTCATAAGGAGAAACTAAGAGTCCCTCCTCCCTTCCCCATCTTACTTGAGCAGAGTACAAATGGCCCCCATTTCTAGGCATGTTCTTTTACTCTATTGCAGACTGCACCTGAATGATCTAATCTAATTACTCATAATTAGTCTACCTTCTCCTCTGTATTTTATGGTGTCCCATTCACATGAGGGTATGGGATGCTCTGGTTGTTCCATGGAAGTGAGTAAACTCTCCTAACACAGGACTGGTATTTCAACCCTGCCCTGTGCCCCAGCCCATTGTTACAAACTTTTCTCTCTCTAAATGGAATATCAGTTATGGGCCAATCATATATTTCAAAACTATAGTAATAAGCTCTCCTCTCCAATCAATGTGACTTTTACAATTCTAGGACAGAAAGGAACAGTCTGCATCAGTTCCATCTTGGCCCTCGTGACTGAAGTGGCTTCCAAGTGGAGCTCATTAATGTAGTATGTGGTGACAGCAGTATGATTCCAACAGACAGTTTGCTAAAAAAATGAACTGACTGTATGAAGCCAATTTCCTGAAAACACTATTCAGCTGGCACCAGAACTGGTTTGGGGAAAAAAAATTAAAATGAAACAAAATACTTCACATCTTGGAAGAGCAGTAGGGGCTGAGGCCATTCAAAAATGACAAGTATCTTCAACTACATTGGATTACTCAGTCCAAAGTGGGGGGGGGGGGAGTCTATAAGGCATGGAGCACATCAAAATGGACCTAGAATGAATAAATGTCTTGCATGAACAACCTTCCTTTACTGCTAAAGTATTTGCCAATACACACTTCTAAATTGTCTCAATTTCTCCGGAAAGAGTCACAGAATCTTAGAACTCTTTTGGGCTATTTTTTTAGAATTGTAGAAAAGGATCTTAGAGATCATTTAGTTGAACCTCCTTATTTTACAGATGAGAATATGGAGGCTTAAGGAAGCAAACCAAGAGACAGACACAGAGTCAGTATTCGTATACTGACCCCATCAAAAACACCTCAGTGGTCTCATGTGTCTGTTTCCCAGGCCTTGCACAATCATCACTGATAGTTCATTTCTACGAAGGTTTCAAGCACCTAATGCTTGTTTAACGTACTTGCAAAATGTCTACCATGATGGACTCTATGGGGCAAGTCAAAGTTGCCTTCTTCTTTAATCTCAAGTTGGGCACACTCTATAAAAGGATGACAGTTTTCTCTTTTCTCCCGTGAAATGCAAGGTGTTATATTGGAAAGGGCAGTGGCTTTGGGCACCTACTAGTTGTATGATTATAGACAGTTCTCAATATCTTGGAATCTCAGTTTCTTCCTCTGTACAAAATTGCATAATAACTTTTAAACTATCACAAGGAACATGAGGAATATGATTTGAAGGCCTTAAAGTACCATGTAAACGTGAGTTACGGTCATCATGAAATTATAGGAGAGGGAATAGACTTCCTTTGCTTGGCCTTGGAGGTCATACCTTGGTACACTGGGTGTAAATTGTAAAAAAAATCCAAAGTTAGACTTGAATTAAAGAAAACTTTACTAAGCATCAGAGCTATTCAGGAATAGAGCAGGTTGCCTCAAAGAAGTACTAGCTTCTCATTCACTGTAGATCTTAAAGGGATAATTTGGATCTTATTCAAATCTGGGTTGGGCTACATACCCACTGAAGTTTCCTGCAAGTCTGAGATTTGGTGATTACAGAATACTTGTTACCTCAAAATTCTATTTAATTAAACACTAATATTCTATCAGTCAAAATCATGCAGTCACCAGATTGGAAATTGGAAGGGTCCTCACAGTCAGCCCAGTCCCCAAAGGATCCCTGACAATAATATGTCTGAAAGATGTTCATTTAAAAAAGTGGATATTTCACCTCTTGATGCAGCACATTGCAGTTCTGGAAAATCTAATTATTAGGAAGGTATCCTTGACATCAAATCTAAATTTTTCTCTTTGAAATTACCCATCTTCTCTCATTGCTCCTGATTCTAGCCTCTGAGATCAAATGGAACAAGGCAAAACTCCCATTCCACATGACAGTCCTTTAGTTGTGAAACTGTATCCTCCTATCCATCTTTCTCTCCACCACCTCTTCCCATTCTTCTATTTGCCAGGCTAAATATTCACAGTTTGCTCAATTAATACTCGTGTAATAGCCAGTACTCTATGGATACAGATCATAGAGCACTAGTGTCTTAAAAGAATTAAAGCTATAAGTAATCCAAAGGACAATGGAAAAATTCATGGTGGGTCTAAGTGAGCTGTAACATATTACCTTTGATGATTTGAACTCAAGAATTGGAATAGAAATTGCAAACTTTTAGAATTTCAAGCTGGAAGAAATTTTAGAAATCATCTAATCCAATGTAGATGGGGAAATTGAGGAAGTTCTGGTACAAATAGGAGAGAGAGGGTTTGAACTCAGTTCTTTTAATACCACATCCTATGCCATACAACAGTTACTATCACTTAAAAGATGTCTGATTAGAAAGAGGAGTCCTAAGACTCATCACGTGGAAAGTTTTAGTACTACATCAGTTCTCCCAAGACAGCAAAAGAATCAGAGGAAGGCCTTCAGCAAGCACAAGGGATGAATTCTTCATGGGTATTTGCAAAAAGAAGTGGGCTAACAGAACTGCATGAGCTAAGAAAACATGGAGCATTTTCAGTATTTATCAGTGACTGGAGTGCAGGGATTACTCACACTGGTGACATCATGGTAGTGGAATGATGCAGTACAATGACTATTAAAAGTATAATGAGTGAACATGGATTTGAACACCTTCTATGTCATTTCACAGCTATGTGGCTTTGGACAAGGGATTTAACCATTCTTGGCCCCAGTTTCTTCATTTATTAAAAAAAAAGAGGGTGTTGGAACTGTAAGGTCCCTCACAACTCTAACTTCATCCATTAGGGTTAAGTAAAAGTTTAATGATAGGATTCAAACTCCTATTATCCAGAAAGGAAGGAGGCTGGTGAGCCCAAAGATAGCCTAGAGAAATGATCATAGCTTGTTTTGTGATCTGGGAGAAGTATTTTGATTTGATAGGTATTCCTTCACTATCTTGAGTTGTGCAATGAGTGAAGAGCTGGAGGTGGCCTTCTGACCCAAATAAGTATGAAATTCCACAGAAAGAATATGGCTGCAAAAGAGAAAAAAAATTTGTTCTTGCCAAGGGAGGAAACTGATGTAATGTTCCGTTTGCTATTGAAGGTGCAAGAAGCCCAGGATGTTGATTACAGGACAAGTGATCAGGCTTTCTAAAATAAGAGGGCTGAGAGCATCCAGATCTCCAAAAGACGATTGAAGAAGGGACAACATTTTGATTTTTCAAAAAGGAGGAAAATGGGGCATGAAAACTAATGGCCAATAAGCTTGACTTTGTCTCTTGGCAAAATCTAGAACTAATTAAAGGATGGCTAATAATATTGATGAGAAGAAAAGTGACGATCATGGAAGTCAAAGTCATTTTATCAAAAAGTCACACTAGACTGACTTAATTGTCTTTCTTTTTTTTGCTGACAGAGTTACTAGACTGAAAGGTCAAGGAAATGTTATAGACTTCCCATTTTTTGCAAAGGATATGACAAAGCATCTCATGTTATTCTTGTCCACAAAATAAAGATATGAGGGACAGATGATGGTACAGTTAGGTGGATTCAGCCCTGAGTAAAAGGTCATACTCCAAAAAATCCAATAAAATTACAGAACTCAGAGTTCAAAGAGATCTCAAAGGCCACCTAGTCCAAACCATGCCTGAACAATCCACTCGACATCATACCCTCTGAATAGTTATCTAAGCTTTCTTTGAAGGTCCCTAAAGAGGGAGACCCACTTCCTTCTGAGAAAGCCCATTTCACTTCTGGATCACTCTAATTACTTGAAAGGCTTTTTTTCCTGATATCAAGTCTAAATTAGTCTCTTTGTAACTTCTGCCTATTGCTCCTGCTCTCAGGGAGGCCAAGAAAAACAATTCTAGTTCATTTTTCCCCAGTATGACAGCCCTTTGAATACTTGAAAAGAGCTGCCTCATTCCCTACTGAATCTTCTTTTCTACAGAATAAGCATCCTCATTTCATTCCACTTATGATATGGCATATACATGAGGCCCTTCACTATCCTACTTGTCTTATGTTAGACATTCTCCAGTTCTTCCTAAAATGATGAACCTGAAGATAAGTACACTACTTACAGATACGGTTCACAAAGTCAAATAATATGCCTTCTAGGTTCTAAAATGCAGTAAATCTGAACTCCAATAATTACATTAGACTTTCATAACATAAAAGGTTGCATAGCATAGTGACTAGAAAGTCAACACTTTAGCCAGTAAGATGTGGCATGAGCTCTTACTTGAAGCACATACTGAAGGTGTAACTCTGAGCAAGTCACCTTACATCTCAGACCTCTAGAAAACTTTCTAAGACTATAATTCCTAAAGAATTTGTAGACCTACAAAAGTAGACAGTTTCCTCCTCCAGGGTTTTCCTATATTGATGAAATAACCAGACATTTCCTAATCTAACATTTCTTACTAAATTCAGCCCAAAGTTCTAGCCTCTCTGTATATTTTTGATTCCTGACTGTGACGCCTAGTGTGTAAACTCAGCCTGCTACCTTTGTGTCTTCTACAAATTAGATAAACATGACATTTATTTTTTTATCCAATACATCAATAAAAATGTTAATATAGGCTGAGAAGAGATCCCTGGGACCCTCCATTTTAGAAACATTTCCAACCTGTCATCAAACCCTAATGATTCCTCTTTGGGCCTAGCCATTCAAACCATTATAGTATTTATGGTTAAGTTTTAGCAAATATTCAGTGGCACAAAGGTAATGAGTTTGGAGCCACAGAACCTGTGTTCAAGTCCAGAATCAAATGTTTAATCTCTGTGTAACCCAGAGCAAGTCATTTAATCTTGGGGACTCAGTTTCCTTACTTTTCAACCAAGGTTACTACCCTTTATGTTTATATATGGAGTTTAAGGGACATACATGCACACACACGTTCAAGAATGTGTATGTGTGTGAATATAAATTTATTTGAGTTTCTTTTCTTTTTGAGAACTAATTTCTAAGGGACAAAATGTGTTTTAAAAAAAAGGAAAGAAGAAAGCAAATCTTAGAGTCTGGGAAAACTCATGACTAGAATATGGAATAATATTGAGACTGTGCTGTATAGCTCAAATGATAGTTCAATTTTCTAGCAGTTTGTGATTTTCTACTTGTATTCATATAGCAAGTCTGTTGGGCAACATGTATATAAGAAAAATGTTGCTGTTATTGTTTCTGTCTGATGTTGTTGTGGCTTTTTTTTAAACAATCCATCTGTTACTAAACCTTAAGGTGAATTCATAAAAAAATCCATTTAAGTATCTATTATGTCTAATGGGACATTACATTTGCTGAATCCCACAAAAAACTAGCAAATGCTTGACAACGCAAATGACTTTTGCACTGGCATTATGCCTTAGAAAATAAATTATTATTATTTATGAGCTTAATAATGTGCATTTACATAATACCTTTCTCCAAGGATTTTGAAGCATTTTCCATTTATTTTCACACTAACTCTCATTTACGTACATCAAGAAATTGCAGCTCTGTTGTACCCACTGAGAGAATAGGTTACAAAGGCACTGACCCATCAAAGGAAAAATGAGTCTTGGGGCTGTTTCCCATAAGTCAGTGTACTCTGATGAATTATAAATCATGCAAGGTTCTACCTGCTCCTCTACTGTCTTGGTTATTTTTTTATAGTAGAAAGACCAAATATTTTAGAGATGTTTTTAAAAGTTTTCCTTTTAACATATATAATAGGTGATGATAGGGGCTATGAGTTTAATCTCCCCAATGGTCTTCCTGCTACCCCCTGAAAATTTACTCACATTTGAGGTTCACTCTACTGTTGACTCACTGATGTCTACTAGCATAGGTGATTCTTAATTTTTTTGTGTCATGGAACCCTTTGGTAGTCTTAAGAGACTTATGAGCCCTTTCTCAGAATTATGTTTTTAAAACATAAAATAAAATATATAGTTTAACAAGGAAATCAATTTTATTGAGATAGAGTTATCAAAATCATTTTTTTAAAGTTTGAGGGGGCAAGATGGTAAAGGCAATGATTCACTTGAGCTCTCTCAAATTCTTCTCCAAAAAACTTTCAAATAACATCTCAGATCATATTTGGGGTGGCAGAATCACTAAAAAAGGTCAAGATGAAGCAATTTGCCATTCCAAGACAATTTAGGAGGTCTGCAGGAAGTGTCTATGTAACAAGGGTGGTAGTCAGGCTTGGAGTACAGGTCCCAGCAAGCCAGTGGCTGGTATTGGAGGTAGCAACAGCAACAAGTGTTCTCAATTCACGATGTCAGATAACTGGTGGGACATTACAGGGAATCTTTTGCTTGCACTGGGAGCATGATCCCTTTGCATTGATCATATACAGTTCTGGGTCACAGAAAGCATTATCTGTAATGAGAATAAACTAGAAGCCTTTCCAATAAGGCCAGAGGCAAACTAAGGATAACCGTGGTTACCATTATTAGCCAATATCAAACCAAAAATGCTGACCATAGTAAGAAGAGAAGAAAAACAAATTGAAGGAATAAAAATAGTCATGAAAAAACTGTCACTCTTCCTAGATGAAGTGATGGTATATTTAGAAAACTTTAGAAAATCAACTAAAAATTAGTTGTAACAATTAGTAACTTAAGCGAAGTTGCAGTTTTGAAACAAAACTCACATAATTGATCAACATTGCTATATATTACCAACAAAGTCCAGAAGGAAGAGATAAAACAAGAAATTAAATTTAAAATAACTGTCTACAATATAAAATATTTTGTAGTCTACCTGTCAAGACAAAGACAGGAACTATGTGAACACAATTACAGAACACTTTTCACACAAATAAAGTCAGGTCTAAACAGTTAGAAAATATTAACTGCTTATAGGCAAGTTGAGTCATATAATAAATATGACATTTCTACCTAAAATTATTTGCTTATTCAGAGTCATACCAATAAAAGTACCAAAGAATTATTTTATAGAGCTAGAAAAGAAATCATAACAAAATTCTGGAAGAATAAAAGGTCAAGATTATCAAAAGAGTTAGTGAATAGAAATGCAAGGGAAGGTGGCCCAGCCATACCAGATCTAAAATCCTATTATCAAGCATTTTGATTACATTAAATTGAAAAGTTTTTGCACCAACAAAACATATGCAACCAAGATTAGAAGGAAGCAGAAAGCTGGGAAACAATTTTTACAGCCAGTGCCTGTAATAAAGGCCTCATTTCTAAAATATAGAAAATTGAGTCAAATTTATAAGACTACAATTCATTCCCCAATTGATAAATGGTCAAAAGATATGAATAGGCAGTGTTCAGATGAAGAAATTAAAGCTATCTAGAGTCATATGAAATAATGCTTGAAATCACTGTTGATTAGAGAAATGCAAATCAAAACAACTCTGAGATGCCACATCAGATTGGCTAACATGACAATACAAGAAAATGATAAATGTTGGAGAAGATGTGGGAAAATTGGGACACTAATGAATTGTTGGTGGAGTTGTGAGCTGATCCAACCATTCTGGAGAACAATTGAAACTATGCCCAAAGTGTTATAAAACTGTGCATAACCTTTGATCCAGCAATACAACTTCTATATCTCAAAGAGATCATAAAAATGGAAAAAGGAGCCACATGTATGAAAAAAAATATTTATAACAGCTCTTTCTGTGGTGGCCAAGAACTGGAAATTGAGGAGATGTCCTTCAATTGAGGAATGGCTGAACAAGTTGTAGCATATGAATGTAATGGAATACTATTTTTCCATAAGAAATTGTGAGCTGCAAATTTCAGAAAAATCTAGACTTATATGAACTGATGAAAAGTGAAATAAGCAGAAATAATAACACTGTTCACAGTAACAGCAACATTACGCAGCGACTGACTTTGACAGACTTGGCTCTTCTCATCAATGCAAGGATCTAAGACAACTCCAGAAGACTCAGGATTGAAAACTTTATCCACGTCTAGACAAAGAACTTTGTGGTATGAATGCAGATTGAAGCATATTATTTGCTCTTTTTTTGGTTTCTTCTTTCTTGTGATTCCTTCCATTTGAACTAATTCTTCTTTATAATATTGCAAAAGTGAATGACATTAGAGGAATGATAACATGACTTGCATTCCACTTTGCTTTGAGTGAGGTAGGGCTGTGCAAGTTCACCAGCCTCACTTTCTCCTCCTGAGCCATCTGGATTCAATGACCAGATATTCATCAGGATGACTGGAGATGGCTCAAGATGCCATGGGAGATCTTGGCTTTTTAGGCTAAGGCCTTTTCAGATACTCACTTAAAGTGAGGTAACACCCATTCAGTGAATAGGCCTCCTTAAAAAGTAGTCAGGGGAAGGCCCCTTTAGATAGAAAAGAAAAATAAATAAATAAAGTTGGGATTTGTTGGTTTCCTTGTTTAAGGGAGGAAATCCTAGCTAGGATTAGTAATAAGAAAATTTAGTACTCAAAATCTTATTGAAAGTGAACACCGAAAATGAAAAATTAATTAAAAAGAATATCCAAGGAATCAATGAAAAATACAAAGAAAGGTGGCCAGATCTCAAATTGTATTACAAAAAAATAAGCATCAAAACAATCTGATACTGGCTAAGGAAGAGAGTGGTGAATCAGTGAATCAAGTACACAATACACAGTAGTAAATAGTCATAGTAGTCAGGGTTTGGCAAGTGCAAAGACCCAAGCTTTTGGGACAAGAACTCAACATTTAGCAAAAATTGCTGGGACAACTGCAAAGAAGTTTGGAAGAAACTATGTGGAGACCAACACTTCACATACAAACCAAGATAAAATCAAAATGGGTACATGATTTAGACATAAAAGGTGATATTATAAGCCAATTAGGAGAGCATGGATTTTTTACCTGTTAGACTTATGGATAAGTGAAGAATTTGTGATCAAACAAAAGATAAAAAGCACTATGGGATGTAAAACTGGACAGTTTTGATCACAATAAATTAAAAGATTTCTGCACAAATAAAACTAATACAGTCAAGATTATAAGAAAAGCAGAAAATGGAGGTGGGGGAGGTTTATAGCAAGGCTCTATTTCTCAAATATGTAGAGAAAAGAATGAAAATTAAAAGCATAATAGTCGTTCTCCAATTGATAAATGTTCAAAGGATATGAAAAGACAGTTTTCAGAAGAAATAAAAGCTATTTTTAGTCATGGGAAAAAAGGCTCTAAAACAGTATTGATTAGAAAAATGCAAATTAAAACAAATCTGAGATACCACCTCATTCCTACAGATTGATTGATATGACAGAAAAGGAAAATGACAAAATCTAGAGGGGATGTTGAAAAGTTGGCACATTAATGGATTGTTGATGGATTTGTGAACTGATCCAACCATTTTGGAGGGCAATTTGGAACTATGCCCAAAGGGCTGTAAAACTGTGTTTCCCCTTAACCCAAAGCTACCACTACTACATCTGTATCCCAAAGAAAATATTTTTTAAACAAAAAGGACCTACACATACAAAAATATTCATAGCAACTCTTCTTTTAGTGGCAAAGAATGGGAACTTAAAAGGATGTCCATCAATTGGGGAATGGCTGAACAAGTTGTGGTAGATGATTATATGTACTATAAGAAATGACGAGCAGGACACTTTCTGAAAAACATGGAAGGGTATATATGAACTGCTGGAAAGTGAAATGAGAAGAAGACAGAACATGGTACATAACAACAGCAACATTGTACAATGATCCAAGACAATTCCAAAGGACTTGTGATTAAAAAAATGCTCTCTGCCTCCAGAGAAAGAACTGATGGAGTATGAATGTCAATTGAATAGTACTTTTCATTTTATCTTTCTTGTTTCTTTTTTGTGTTTCTGTTCTTTGTTTTTTTCACAATGTGGATTATATGGAAATATGCTTTGCATGACTACATAGATATAATCTATATCAAATTGCTTGCCTTCTCAAGTTAGGGATAGGCAAGAGAGTATGTGAGGGAGAGATTCTGAAACTCAAAAATAAAGAAAAACCAATGTTAAAAATTATTTTTACATATCATTGGAAAAATATAAAATTTAAAAATTTAAAACAAAAAAAAGTTTATATTCTCAAATTAAGAACTAAAAACTCTCCCTGCTTAGATCTAGTCATGAAGAATAATTTATACCTCATTTGATGATGAGTAGGATAATTTGTTTAAAATAGCAAACATTGTGATATCAAGAAAACAACAAAGGATAAATATCATAAAATAAAATAAAGTTAATTATGCCACCAAAAGTATATCTTTCCAAAAACCTAATTCTCCTCCCCTGGTCGTGAGCACTACTCATCCTTCATTCCTGCTCTCTAGCAGTAGCTTTCTTCGAAAATGTCTCTTCTTAAATATAAGTAAATTAAGTCAACAAGTATTTTTGCTCTGTGCCCAGTACATTACTATATTTTTTAGGAGAATTTAAAAGAAGTTGGAAGCTATATTCACATTATTTAAAGAGTCCACACTACCAAGCAACTTGCAAAATAAGAAGACTGGATTACAACTCAAGTAGACCTTTAATTGTATTGTTTTTTTCCCAAAGAGTGGGGATTTGGGGCATGCTGACCATCACATTTACATACTCCTGCCATGGAAACATCTTTAGCATCTAGAAAGCAAGAAAAATTATTTATAATAGGAAACTACCAGATAACTCACAGAAACTTCACAGTGTCCTTGACTGGAGTCAACGTCCTGAAACTATCCCAGTGCCCAAATGACAGTTATGTCTCTGAACTCAAGAGAGAAAGCAAAGTCTTCTTTTTAATCCATCAATCAACATTTATTAAGCCCATATTATGTTCCAGGAAATTGTGCTATGCTCTGTAGACACAAACAGAGCAAAAGACAGTCCCTGCCCTCAAGGTGCTTATAATCCAATAGAGAAGTATGAGTACTGTTAAATCATGAAAACATTTCTTTAATTACTGATTCTGCAGAAACCTGAAATAGTAATATTAATAGTAAAAACTACTCTTAGGCCCTCTGCTAAGTGTTTTGCAACTATTATCTCGTAGGATCCTCAAGACAACCCTGGAAGGTAGTTGCTAGTATTATTCTTATTTTATAGATGAGGAAAGTGAGGCAAATAGTGGGTACATGACTTGCCCAGGATCACACAGCTTGTACATTTCTGAGGCCAAATGTGAACTTACAATTTCCAGATCGGGCACTGTATCCACTGCACCACCTTGCTGTCCCAATAAGTGAAATAAATTATTTATCTTAACTGTAAAATTATTTTTTAAAAAAGCTGTTCCTACTTTCCAAGACCAAAAATAGGTGAGAATTAGTGATATCTAATTCAGTTGTGTTTTATTTAATTATACATTTATTTAGCACCTATCATATGCTGGGCACTGGATTAGGTGTTAGAGATTGAGTGAGAGATAAGGGAAATGAAACAAAATTTTCCTTCAAGGAGCTTATATTCTAAAGTCTCTTGAATTTCATAAGTACTTTTATTCTAGATAGATAGATGCCATATTTTTCTTTATTTTTAAAGTAGTGTTCATTATTCAGAATGTATATGGGGAAGACTGTCATTGTCTAACGCTAGAGGTAAATAATGTAAAGGTAAGCAACACTAAAATATATCAGAATTCACCTTAATGTTTCATTTCAAGATCACTTGATAAAACATAATTCCATTTATCCATAGTCCACAACTCAACCAAAAAGACAGTTGTTGACTACAGGATTGAAACTTCATACTTTGCAAGACACAGTCAATATGTTACCTTATTTTGCTTAACTGTTTCTCTTTGTTACAACTGTGGATTCTATGAGGGACCCAGGGTTAATGGGAAATGACAGTAATTATTTGTTTAACATCAATTAAAATTTTCTCAATTACAGGGCAAATTAATATAATATTATATGTTATATTATATTATACAAAGACTTGTATTTGAATTCATCTCTTTTATTTATCAGTTGTATGGTCTTGAGTGAAACCAACTATTACAGCTAGAAGACTGTAAAACAGCCTTGAAGTCAATCTAATCCATCCCTCTCATCATGCAAAGATTAAGTAGTCACACTCACGTCATCACCTAGCTAGGGTTTGAACTGAGATGCTTCTGACTGTAAAGCCAGCATTTTTTCCTTGTCATACTTTCTCCATAATTATTCTTTTAGCAAAGTGCTTTGTGTATATTTCCTTCTATCATATTTTGATCAGACCTCAAATCTGTAAGTTAAATAAATAAAAAGTTCTAATTTGGGGATCCAGTGAGTCTCCAGAAGGGGAAAAATTCTAGTTATATGTTTTCTCTGGTCTCTTGGTAATTAGGCCTTTCAAAATCACTGGTATTTGTGATTTTATATCATCCAAAGAAATATTTAATCAATGCCCTTCCACCCCATCCCCTATCATTACCTTTGCCCAATGACTGCCTCTTTTTCCAGTAGAACAACCTCTTGTATCAAAGTTAAACAAACCAAAGAACACAATGAAAATGACTGATCATACATGCCTTATCATGCACATATATCCCACTACTTTTCTGACAGAATGAGGGTTTCTCTAACATTTTCAAGGGGTACTTTGACCATTTTCTGTGGCTCCATTTCACCACTGTAAAATGGTGCTAGCTTCCTGTCTCAAAGGAGTAATTTTTAGCACTTATAATATAGTCTGTTCAACATGTTTTAATCTCCATACAAAAAGTGGGACATGAAATCCTGCAATCTGACAAGTCTTAACACACACCATCACTTACCTCTTTCAGTATAACCAAAAAAAATGGCAAGATCACTATGTTTTTAAGTAATGCCTCTACATCCTCAAACAAATAGGGTGTTCGGAAGTCTTTTTATCTTCTCCTTATTTAGTTTATGTACCTTTTATGACAGCATATTTGTACAGCTATTCAGTTGTACAAGCACATCTTTTGTGTTCATTTTTAATCTCCCAGCACTCACTAAGTATCATCTGTGAAAAGAGTACTTTATTTAAACTTTTTAAAAAATCGGAATTTATCTCATCAGTAAACGTTATGTTTAGAGTTTATTTGATTTTATTGGACTTGATTTTCCTTTAGTTTTACACCACAAGATGTAAAGATGAAAGAATCACAAGCCTTGCGCTCCAGGTAATGCATGCAAACAGTTGGTCTTTCTGAAACTGTGCCTCCAAAAGAAAATTGTTCTAGGTATTCTTCTTCCATTCTTTGTATTTCTAATAGATCTTCTTTGATCCCTTTCTTATTTAATTTTTTTCACTTATAAGTCAGTTTTTCCCCCTTCTTCTGGCTCAAATCAGGGTGTTGTGGGACTGGAATTACTGTATTGTCCATGAGTAGGATGCAGTTGTCCACCAGTGTTTTGGTTCAGAACAATTCCTTGTTGGATGTATTGTAGACTACAGAGTTGATGCTGGTTTTGTGGGCATAGTATTCTGATCCCTAAGGGATGTTGCCCACATCCATTCTCAGTGCCCTGTACTTCTTGTTCTCATCTTGAACTCACACCATGTGGATGCCATGAATGATGACCAGGATAGACTAGTGTTTTTTGTGCTCCTTGTGGAAGGACTTCCCTTTATTGATGGTCATTGCCAATTGTCATAGAAGATACCCATAGCTACCATAAATTTCCAAGAGAAAAAAGGCCCTTGGTCACTGCCAGTAGGGCTAGAAAAAGAATCAAAGAATGTGTCAGCAGGAACGTATCATAGGAGTCAGGTAGATCAACTCCATCATATTACAGATGAACTGGAAGCTTGGATGAGAAAAGATTTGCTCAGGTTCACAGAATCTCGGAAATAGACGAACCTCAGCAGCCTTCTGGTCCCACCTCATACCAGAACAAAGATCTCCCTATGATATCACCAACAAGAGGTCACTCTTCAATAAAGGGAAACTCATCAGTTCCCAAGATAATGCATTCCACTTGAGGACAGCTCTAGTGGTTAGGAAATATTTTCCTTACCTCAAATATCTATTTTCTCTATCCTACAGAGCAAAACAGAATGATTCTCAACTCTCTTCCATATAACAGCCCCCAAAATACTTGAAAAGAGTTCTTATGCACCAATCTCTCAAGTATTTCCTTCTCCAGACTAGACTGTCAGTTTCTTCAGCTAGTCCTCATAAGACACAGACTCAAGACAGTAAATAGCAGACATGAGCTTTCACTGTAGGCACTCTAAATGCAAGTTAAAGATCCTTCTGCCATATTGGCTCCATATCACCTTCAGTCCTAGCATTTAGTACCAAGTAATAGACAGGGAAAGGTACCAGTGACACATGTGGCCCCTTTCAAAAGAGGGGCAGCATTGCTTAATGAAGCTGTAAACATCTAAACACTAAACATTCCGTGATGTCATGTAAGCCCACTAGATCCATACGAGGATCATAAAATCATGTAGTCCAGCCTCTTATCCCAAAATCCTTGACAGATGATCACTGGTTGTTATTGGCATTGCCGCTGCCGCTACTGTTACTGTTTTGTTGTTATTTGAGACCAAGAGACAATTATGATATAGTGGAAAGAATACCAGTGTCAGAACAGTCAGAAGACCTAGACTCTAACCCAATCTCCTCCATTTAGTTTCTGTGTCAAGTCATTTCCTTTCTGTGGAGTTTTCTTTAGAAAAAAACCAAGAGATATGCATCAGCCGGATCTCTGAGACTCTAACATTCATGACATTTTTAGCATTGCTAATTATTGAAAATTTTTCTCTTATATTATGCCAAAATCTGCATACCTGTAACATTCAGCTACTGATGCAAGTTTTGTTTTCCAGAGCAACAGCGATTATCACATTTATACAGTGCTGGAATACTTACAAGGCAACTTCCTCACAACAACCATGTGAAGGACCTACTAGAAACTTAATAACTGCCATTTTACAAATGATGAAATGAAGATGCAGGGAGGTAAAGTGATTTTTTCCAGTATTAGAAACCAAGTAAGAATAGGAATTTGAATGTGAACCCAGGGCTCTTTGGAGCTACCAGTTCTAGCACTCTTTCCATAATGCCATGAAGGCATTCATATTACCAAGGATGACTTGAATGTGAAAAGTGGAGGAAAAGAATAAGTATAATTAACAAAAACAGTTGATTGATTGACCATTAGTAGGAGTGAGAAATGACACATGGACATCCCAAGTGCTACATAATAGCTATATATCAAATTATATATTATATATCATATATATTTATACATATCTAATGTATCTATTCTAAAGGCTGCCAGAAAGGAAGCCTCTAGTGTATTAAATATATTTTCTGTATAGAAAGATATGGACAAGAATTGCAGGATGAAAAAGCAAGGATGAATTGCATTCAGTATTCATGGAGGGAGTACGCACATTAATGAGATCATAGATCTACCCAAATGTTGAAGTAGGTGTAACACCAAGGCCACCTCTCTTAGAGTACAAGTGACTGGAAGGTGAGACTGTTATAAGACTATGAACTTATAAAATTGGCACATGACTACGAATAGGAAATAATTCCATAAATACAGGGTCATGTTTTTAATAAAGAAAATGGAAGAATATGATTAAGAAGAAAAAATCCTACATCTCACCAGAAGTGATTTGGTGTCTACAAGCAATGTTTTGTAAAAGGTTTTAATCAATGCGTGTTGTGTTTTGTCTTAGCACATATATTATACAAGCCATATAGCTCATCCAGTGGTGTGTGAATCTTGGACAAACAGAAAATGGGCATGGAGTAGGATTGAACAACAAGTGGAGAATGGGATGGATTGTCTTTTGTTAACTATATGAGTCTTTAACAACTTTAAGTTTTCCATCAAAACGAAGTCCCATCTTTTTAACATCAATATTCTTCTGGTGATGACATGTGATTGCAAATATAATAGTCTCCAAATAACTTAAGTTAAATAACAAATAAAGGGCAAGGAAGAAGATTCCAATAGGCGTGAATAGACTCTAGCACATTACATATGAGGTACTAGATAGAAGGGGTTTAAAGGATATCATGAATACCTAGAAAAAAGATCACATATTGAGAGCAAAGGATAGCTGATGGACAGACTATGTGTGCCATTGGTATATTTACAATGTCAGGAGAATAAGAAGAAAGTTCTCAGCATGTTTCGTAGGCTCCTCTTGTGGTGAAGGATACATTGGAGGACATTGATGAGCCTACATATCAAGGACACAAGATATTCAACTGTGTATGGACTGAATCACTATTGAGGAGTTCGGGAGTTCATTGGAATTCTATTGTAACCATAGAAAACTATTCTCCAATTTTTCTTTTCTCCTCTCTGTTCTACACACACACACACACACACACACACACACACACACACACACACACTCACTTTCCCATGTGCACATTGCCTAAGTGGAGTTATACAGAATTTTAATTATGAGCAAGGGAATATTAACACTAATGAAGGTCCCCAAATGAATAAGATTATCTATGAATTCCCTTTGCCTGACACTGGATGAGGCCATTGGGGCCAGGAGCAAATTTCCTATTAGGTACTTAATTAACATTGGAAATGGCAGTTTCTGTTTAGAACAAGCCCATTTAATTTGATATGGAATTATCAATGACGTCTTCTTACTTGCCCACCTTAATACTCTTGCTACTGTAATTAGATTATTCAATCAAATTCTAAATGAATATATCCTAAGTTATCAGGAAGGCTTGGTTTTTCCGTGGAAAACCTCACTATTCTGTATGTAGCAAGCTAGCTATAAATTAATACATTAAAGCTTTCCACAAAGTTATAATTTAATTTAATATAGTCACTCTACTTTATGGTTTAATGTCCAGAGTTTTCATCCTTTCTGTATCTGTGACTGATTAGAGATTAAGTGTATTTCCTTCCCAGAGTCATCTATACTATCATAAGTATATTAGAAAGTTTGTTCCTTTGTAAAAGAGGTAATTGAGAAGCCCAAAGGTACTTGGCACTTGAGAAGTCCAAAGGAGATAAAGTTTCTTTTTGCTAAGGAGGAGCATGGTGACAGCCACTGGAAGAGAAGAGGACTTGAAGGGACATTCAGGTTTTCCCAATAGCCCTGACACCACAGCATGACTTTTACTTGCTGCAGATTATGGGTAAATTACTTAAACTCTTAGAACTTGCTTCCTTGTCTGTGAAATGGGGACAGTAACAGCACCGAACCCAGGAGCTTGTGGAAGGGCCAAATAAGTTATGAATCTGAGGTGTTTTGTAAACTTAATGTACTGTCAAAGTAAAGCTTTCATCATCATTTTTAATAGTAAGTCCATGTTGGCCAAGAAAGTTTTGGGCAGAAGTTAATGGATTCCTCCACTAAATGACTTTATAACCTGAGGAAGTCACTTCATCCCTCTGACCTTATATGTCCTTTATCTGTAAAATGAGAGAACTGGATTATATAAACACAAAAGTCCCCTGCAGGTGTAGGGTTCTCTGATCATAAAAAGGGCAAGAATACAATCTTGCTGCTGTTATACATTCTATTCAGCTAAGTACATGCTAAATTCATTACAAAAACTGACAAGGTAGATCACTGTAGAACACCAACACCCAGGCATTGCAAATCAATTATGGCTAAAACTCAGCAGCTCAGATTTGAAGAGTATCCTAGAGAGATACGAAATGAAATGTCATTGTAACTGCAATTGAGATCCGTAGATCATTAGTATTTTATTTTTAGTTCAATGTGTTAATATTCCCAAGTTTGCCTGGAGACTGGTTAAAAAAAAGAAAGCAAGAAAGAAAAGAAAAAAGCTCATGAGCCAAAATATGTATTCCAGTGACATTGTTCTGAAGGACATGTTCCACCTCTCATGAGACAGCAGTAGATTTAATTTTTACCAACAGGCCTTTGGGGATCTATTATATCTAAAATAGCTGTAGAAATGGCTAAGGAAAAGGTCACAAATGGGCTAACAGGTTAAGAAAAATCAGTGTGATACACAGGTTTGACTGTATATAAATCCACTATTTAATCAACCTCTCAAATGTTTGAGTGCAGTATCAACTTAAATCATAGCTGAGAAAAACCCTCTGATTAATCTATTTGACTGGGGAAATGTCACAGAAATTATGAAAGGATGGCTATTATCTAAGATTTTTCTTCTCCTTTAAATGAATAAATATTCCTTCTGTCTACCATGTCCAACATCCTTTGCCAGGATCATAAGATCAAAGACTTAGAACTCAAAGGGACTTCTAGAGGCCCCTAGTATAACCCCTTCATTTTACAAATGAGAAAATTGAGACGCAGGGAGGGGTTAAGTGTCTTAACATCACACTAATAAGTGGAAGACCTGAGATTTAAACTCAAATCTTTTGATTTCAAATCCAAGGCAAAGAGAGACACAAAGAAAATTCAGCTTCTGCCATCTGGGAACCTACAGAGAAGATGCAGATACCCTGCGAATTGAATAACAATCAATACAATACTCAAACATTCATACAAACAATAGAAGGCATGTTTCATGATCAGTTTCTGAATGGAAACATGCAAAGCATTAAGAACCATGGTAGTTCAGAAAAGATACAACAAAAATGTCAACTTACAGTGTTCAGGATGAGACTTTAATGGAGAAAATAATATTTGAGGTTTTTTTAAGTCTTATTGATATGCTTTATTTTTACATTACAAATATTTGCAGATTCCAGTCCCTTATTAAGTGTTAAGCAAACATAATACATGACTTCATCTCAAAGTACATGGAATATTCCATGAGTGTAACCCCCATGCATTCTTTTATTTTCCTATTAACAGAAATCTATGTTCTCTCCTTCTGACTTTCCATCCCCATTGGGAAAAAAAGAAAAGAAAAATTTCTTTTAACAAATAAGCATAGTCAAGTAAAACAAATTCCCTCAATGACTGTCTACAAAAATATCAATGTCTCTTTCTGCACTCTAAATCCATTACTTTTCTGTAACGGATGGTAGGTTTCGTTATGGGTTCTCTGAAATCACGAATTATTGCTGCATTCATCATGGTTCTTAGAGCTTTCAGAGTAGTTTGTTTTTGCACTATTTTCATTGGAGAAGTTGTTCTGGATCTTGTTCTACTCATATCAATCCTCATCAGTTTTAAAAATTCCTCAAAAATGTTAATTTTTATATTATTGATGCCAAGTATAAATTATTCTTCTGGATCTGCTTACTGTACTCTACATAAGTTCATATAAATCTTTTTATTTTTTTTTAAAGCATCTATATTCTGATTTCTTACAGCATGATAGAATTCCATCACATTCATATACCACAATTTATTCATCTGTTCCTCAATTGGTGAGCATTTCCTTAGTTTCTATTTCTTTGTCACCACAAAAAAGGAATGCTATAAATATTTTTGTACATAAAGGACCTTTGCTTCTTTCTTTCATCACTTGTGGATATGGACTTCCTTAGTAATAGCACTATTTGGTTTTGAAGTATAAGTGAGATTTGGATTAGTGATGAGAGCATTACAAGAGTAGGAAAAGCATGAGAGATAGAGAGAGAAAAAAAACAAAGAAAATGGAAAACATGAGGGGCATTTGGGGAGAAATGACTAAACTAGTTTGACTAGAAAAAAGAAACAATCCTATGGAGACAAATTGCAAAGATCCATGAATTCTAATTCCTCCATGGAATATTGACTTTTAAAAAGGTGTTATAGTATGGACACGTGAGAAGTCCTAGAAGCTAGTGTGTAAGCTTTTTAGGAAATGTCTATCCTTTTCTGTGAGCACTACAAACATTGTAATGACTAAAGTTATGGACCTTGGAAGACTAACACAGAAAGATATGTATGTGTATGGTTACATGTAAACAAAGTTAAATTGACTTACTTTTCCATGAATTAATTTTTGGATTTCAAGGTAGGGTAGTTGTTGTTTTGGAGTGGATTTTTTGAACTGTTAAAGTCTTTAGGCATAACATATAGGTCGGTACATATAGATGTAGACACATGAATAAATAATAATAAATAAAATATATTAAGCACTTACTATGTACCATGCACTGAAGAAATGTAAAAGAGACATTGTGAACCCAGAAGTCAAAAGACCTGGGTTATATTTCTGTCTCTGCTGTGAACCCACTCATTCCATGCAAATGAACAAACCAACTAGACCCCTCTGGGTCTCAGTTTCCTCAGCTGTAAAATTAGCAGATTGGATTAAGTGATGCCTTAAGTTTCTTACGGTTCAAAAAAAAATACGATTCTTGTAGTAATTCACTTATTTTCCCTGTCTAGTAAAGAGAGGAGAGACAATAAATTTGTTATATATACATATATATGTGTGTATTTGTTATATATAATATACACACATTCAGGAATATTCAGGTAGAGATATGCATGAACTTTCCAAATAATATCAATCACTGAATCAAGTTATTGCACCTTCTGTGATATCTCTTAGTGTCTTTGATAGAAGAAGAAGAAGAAGAAGAAGAAGAAGAAGAAGAAGAAGAAGAAGAAGAAGAAGAAGAAGAAGAAAAGGAGAAGGAGAAGAAGAAGAAGGAGAAGAAGAAGAAGGAGAAGGAGAAGAAATTATGTAAAAAAGTGAGACTGGTAATGGCACAATGAGAACAGTGCATGGGATTAAAACAAAAGAAGAATGAAAGGAGACCAGGAAAATAGAAGAAACATATTTTTAAAATAATGACACTATAATTAAGAAGTGTAAGAGACTAAACAATTTGTAGAACAAGCTTTTTAAAAACCCAATGAAAATGATGTACTTTTGTGGTGACATTTCTCTCTTTGGGATTACTCATTCTGAATTTCATTCAACCAATATTTATTTAGAACCTCATGTGTACAAGACCTTTTGGGGGACCATGGTTCCTTGCCCGGCCTCCAAGGGAAATCAAACTTCAGGTGAGTTATCATAACAGAAAGCAGCCATGACAATGATCTAAAATTTAGTACAAGTATCATGCTATAGGAGTTCCAAAGAGGAAAAGATAACCAAAGACTATGCTGATCAATGATAGTCTTGTGGAGAATGTGAAACTTTTTACCTTAACCTTAAAGGAGCAGCATGATTTTGCCCATCTGAGATGCAGGGAAAGGGAATGTTGGGGGAGGATCTTCCAGGAACCTGGAAGGTATTTCTAAAGAACAAAAATGAAAATTGTATGTTCAAGATATACTCTGGAAAGATTCTAGTCTAATGGCAGTAAATGAGTAATGAGTAACTGGACTTAATCCTGAAAAAGGAGTTTAGACTCACTGGAGAGCTTCAGCTAAAGCTAGAAGATAATTTGTCAGACATTTTCTGGGGGCAGTTTTGCTCAGTGATTAGGTGGGTTGGACACCCTTTGAAGTATCTTCCAGGTCTGAAATTCTGTGCTTTCTGATTATGTAGCTGGGGATAAATTGTTAAGGCTTTTCAAATACAGAATGAGGAATAAGAAGTCAGTGAAATTTTTAGAGCAGAGATACGGTACCATCAAAAAATTAGTTCTGAAAGATAAATCTAGCAGCATGGTATTGAGAGCTGTCTTTGGATTCTGAATCTGGGTTCAAGTTCTGATGTCCACTGACTGTGGAACCCTGGAAAAATCACTTTAGTTCTCATTTATCTAGACAACTCTCTAAGAATGTAAATTGTAGGGAAGGTTCTGACCTGCAATGGTAAAAGCTCCCCACCCTGATAAAATCACAGGTCCAACCAAAACTATAAAAAACAACACCATGTAGTAGGCTCAAGGGAGGAAAAATTGGAAGTGGAGAGGACTGAAGTTATTACAACAACCCAACCAGGAAAGAATGAGAACATAAACTGGGTACAAAATAGGTACAGAAATGTAAAGGAAGATAAGGATATTAGATATGGTTAAGAAAAAGGCATAAAGCTTAGCAACTGACAGAAGATGAAGGAAAAGGAGGAAGAGGTTTTCAGCCTGGCCAACTGGAAGAATGGCAATGCCCTGAGAAGATGTAGCAAAGTCAGAAAGATGGAGCTAGTTTAAGGAAGCTGAGAATATGTTATGTTTAGAGTCAGAAAGAACTTTATAACCACCTAGTCATTTTGCAGATGAATATGAGGTCAAGGGATCATATGGGTTGGGAATGATAGTGCCAATATTTGAACTTAGGTCCCTGTTATTTTTTTTAACTTTAATTCATGGAATAAAACAAGCACTTTGTAGCACAGTACAATAAACAGGTTGAGTTTGGTACATCAGGGAGATATTCAGCTAGAAATAATTCAACTTTAAAAATGTCAAAATAGATTTTGGCAGGACGAGATTGGAGATACCAGAGTTCAGGATGAGCTGCACAGGGCTGATTGCTGGGACTCTGCCAAGAAATGTGATGATGGAGGGAGAGCTTTTAGAGACAGAAGAGGCTGAGAACAGAACCTTGGGAAATACCTTCATGCAGAGAAAGGAAGAAAAGCCAAGGCAGGAGGCAAAGAAGGCAGAAAGGTGGAAGACAATCCATTGTGATACAGATCAAGGACAGCAAGTGATGAGAGACTGTCAGGAAGGAAGGCATGGTCAAGAAAGTCAATCACAGCAAAGAATTCGAGGAGGATACAGACAGGGAAAATGCCACCAATTTTCCAGGAAGGTGATCGTCAGTGACTATTTAGAAAGATTTCAGTACGATGTTAAGGTAATCCTGAATTATGTTACATACTTCTATCCAGGGATATGCTAAACCCAGCTTCTATGGGCTTTTGAGAGAGCATCAGTAAATGCCACAATGTGGCCCTTCTTTATCATTTTGTTGATTATCTAGACTGAAGAAAGGGATGGGGAAAAAGCTAACAATACAGATTCAATATAAAAGTGTGTTGTGCATACATGCTTTCTTTCTTTTTTTCCCAAAAGTCAGGGGTTAAATATTTGCCATCACCCCTCTGGTTATCTCTGTTTTCTTTCTTTTACATTCTAAAACATCTGGAGCAGTGGTATAAACTCAAAAAGAATTAGATACATTAAAGTATACATAAGAATCCCTATGGGCTATGTATTGGCTTAGAAAAAACATATATGAACCTCATCTATGTTCTGTTGTATTTCTATTCATTTTGTTAAATATTTTCCAGAGAAGCCAAGATGGCGGGGTAGAAAGACACACTTATGCTAGCTCCAAAACCACAGCCTATAAAATATCTGTAAAGAAGAACTCCTAACAAGTTCTGGACCAGTGGATGCCACAGAACAACAGAGTGGAAGAGATTTTTGTTCCAGAAAGATCTGAAAAACCCTCACCAAAGGTCTGTCCTGCACGGGACCAGAGGGGAACCCAGCCCTACCTTGGCCATGCAGCCCTGGGAGGAACAGATCTGAGCAGGCTTCAGGGACGGAATCTCTGGTGGCCACAGGGGTCCCTCAACTCACAGGCACTACAGGTCAGTGACAGAGACGTCTGGATGGGCTGAGAGGGGAGCAGGATGTCTCCATAACTCAGGCCCTTCGGGAGGCAACAACAGAGGCAGTGGCCGCCAGAGCAGGCAGGAGCTCAGCAGCAGCTCCATTACTGAAGGTCTCTGCATAAACCCCTTGAGGGAACTGAGCCTGGGAGGGGGCCCCGCCCCCACCTGAGAACCTGATTTAATCTTACCCTGAATAGCAGCCAGGCCTGCCACTGAAAGCCCTGAGGCTGGGGAGCAGTATTTGAATCTCAGACCCCAAGCACTAGCTGGGCAGATCTGGGCAGGGGTGGAGAGGACTCTCAGAAGTCAAGTAACTGGCTGGGAAAATGCCCAGAAAAGGGAAAAAAAATAAGACCATAGAAGCATACTTTCTTGGGGAGCATATGTTAGCCCCTTTCCTTTCTGATGAGGAGGACAATGCTTACCATTAGGTAAAGGAAAAGGAGTCAAGGCCTCTGAATCCCAAACATCTGAAATAGATATCCAATGGGCTCAGAC
>CM053772.1:168930097-168955596 GCA_028658325.1 Potorous gilbertii | reverse complement strand
CAGGACAAAAGAGAAGATGGGGTAAGGGAAGGGAGAGATGAAAGAAGAGAGGGCAGATTGGTGATATGGGTAATTAGAATGCTCAGTGTATTGGGGAGGGGGGAGGAGACAAATGGGGAGAAAATTTGGAACCCAAAATTTTGTGTAAAATGAATGTAAAAAGTTAAATAAATAAATTTATTTAATAAATATTTTCCAATTACATTTTAATCTGGTTCAGAAGGCATTACTCAGGAGTACTGTGGGCCATGACGCAGGCTGTGAGCAGAGTATTTGACACTTCTGATCTAGATAATTCCGGGCTGATGTATTGATACTAAAATAACGGTACTTCACCAAGCAGGAGGCATAAAGTATCTAAATCATGAGTTCAGAATACTGAGTTCTTCACTCATAGACCTTAGGCAGGGATTACAGAACTCCATGAAATTCCTTGAGATGGAAGTTGATCAGATGTATTCAGGATTCCCAAAAGGAACCTCCTTGTATTCTGGACCAGTCCCAGAAATCTAAGAGACCCCTGATGAACTGGGTAGTCTCATAACCACAGTCAGGAGGTTTATGGCACAGTCTCCTATAACAGAGATATTTAGGCATCTACACCACTCTTATGGGGGCACCCAAAGCCATCCCAGCTACTAAACTGCATACAAACTTGTCAAGCAAACGAAAGTTGGGATTTGGACGCAGCCCTTCTGATCCCAGATTCAGTACTTTTTCTAATGAACCATGTTGTTCAACACATTTATATAAATAAAATATGATTGGACAAGATATATAGGAAAGGAATGCTTTCATGGTGAGTGAGGAAGATAAAAATATTTCAGAGCCACATTTAGAGTGTTTGAAAGAATGCTAAATGTCAGTCAATAAAACCCTACTGTCTTCTTTCTTGCTGACATTTTTTGTCAACACAGGGTGCTAATTAGTCAGGCTAACATTTTTCATAATTGCTAACCCATGCCCCCTACGTGGACACTCTAAGTAAATGTTCAGAGCAGTTAAATACAATTTATGTACTTTATTTTCTCAATGACCTTATTAGTGCTTCTGCTGGTGAATTTATGTTCAGAGGTAGATGTGGATCCAGAAATGTAGCCTTGGATTTTTGGGGAAAAAAAAGTTATATAACTTTACACTTCATAAATTTAACAACCAAAATGTTATCTGTAATAAGTGTTTGGGGAAAAACACTATTTTACCACCGACTGGTTTGATGTGATTTGATTAAAAAGTGGTATTTAATCTCTGTGTTGTTCCTGATCTTGGGTTTTGTCCAATGGGCAGCAATGGTGTCTAAATATTGCAAACAAAAGTTAACCTTGATGGGTGTGGGTTCACGGATACAGATCATGAAACATCTGAATGGGATGCATCCATATAATTCACAATGTCACATCTTTTGTAAATGCACTATACTGCTTCTTAAGGGACAGGGTAGAATGCTGCAAAATTGCTTTTCCCCTGCATCTCAAAAGTAGTTTATGTTTCTAGGGCGCTGAAACTGGAGTTTTCATCTCAAGAGTTGCAAGTCCAGGACTCCTATATTTTGACATTAGCTCTACTCCCAGGTCTGCCAATAATTTACTGTGTGATCTTAAAGAAGTTTCTTCCCTTTTCTGGGCATCAATTAACTGCAAACTGAAGGATTCAGATGAGATTATTTTTAAGTTGCGTTTGCAACACTAACATCTAATGAGTGATTGTATGAATGACATGGCTGAGAAGGCTGATGGATGACCAACAACTTTGTCCTGCTGATGTCTATATGGAACCTCTCCTTTGGTTTGGCCTCATGTGACCCATTCCCTCACTTCTAAACCTTCACAGAATATGAGCCCCTGTATCTTATTACTGTATACCAAAGGACTCATTGCCAATATGGTTCAAGAAACACATGGTAGGTTGGTCTGTATTTTTCCTCTTTCCAACTAGGACTCTAGGACAAATTCTACTTCCCAGGAAATAGGTTTGTGTTGCTCCTTGTCATCTTTGTTAGGTATGCTAAGGGTCTTAGTAGGAAGGAAAAAATGAATCATAAAATTTAAATACTTTCAAGGGTTTTTCAGGTAGAGCCATTGTCAGTACAGGAACCTTGGCAATGGAATAGCAATTACAGTGTTCATAAGGTGACATCAGGATTGTTTTAAATAGAGAAGTAATATAGAGAACAGAAGTTTCTGAATAAGAAAAAAAGCTACCACTGATTTTTTCTAGGTTGCCATGGGACTTGACTCAGGTACATAGATTTTGATGGAATCAAAATTGAGTAGGGACTGATATACACTAATATGTCCAAAATCCATGACTGTGACCCTTCTACTATATAAAGAATAATCCAAGACAGGTACCTGAGGCTCAGAAAGAGGGCCTGAAGCTTACTAGTCATACAAACAGTGAGGATCAGAGGAAGATTTTCAGCCCAGGTTTTCCTGATTCCACTTCCAAAACATTATCAACTATGTCATGCTTCCTCTTTCAATATAATGTAATCTAATGAAGGACTTAAGCAAGAAGACAACAGAGCTTTTGGAAGACCTCATTCAAGTTGACCAAATAGTTCATTCTTAACCTATACAACCAAAATGGCAATAATTAATATTTACAGTCGTTCAAATTTAAAAAGTGCTTTTATGGGCACTCACAACAATCCCCTGAAAGAGATACGATGGGTACTTTTGTCCCCATTTTACAGATGAGCAATTTGAGACTCAGGGGTTAATGATTTGCCCAGGCAGCTAGGTCCTAATTAGTGCAAATAATGAATCCTCTGAAGTGAACACATGCATTCAAACTCATACTATTTTTAGTTATAGTTATGCAAAATCTGGTCGTTGGTTCCAGCTCATTGGAAATACTCAGTGTGAATTCAAAGAATGCAACCATTTAAGGGGACTAATTGTTCCTGGTAATTGGGACCTAGTGGTACAGATAAACAAGTATCTGAGAGTTGAAGCATTCAAAGTTCACCACTCAATCTTCTATGTCTTGCTTCTTTCAATATAGTCTACATTAATGAAAGACACGCAAGAAAAGAACAGTCCACTTGGAAGATGAGGTTCAAAGGGGAGGCACTCTCCTCGTTTAAACTCCATTCAACGTAACTCTATGGTTCAAGGATCTGTTATTGCGTTTATTGAATATCTCCTTTTTTCCCTTTGCCTTCTTTATTATACTTTCCTGTAACAGCAGCATTTCTATAAAGGCTTCCACTAGGGCATGGAAAGAGAAGGAGGAGGGAGGGGTTCCAACAGAGCACAAAAAGAGGGTCAGAAAGGGAGAATTCAAGTTCATTAGTAACAATACCTGGCATTTATGTAGCATAATAAAAAATTTCAAAGCACTTTTCATGCATTGCCTCATTCAACCCTCATGACAGCCCTCCATGTATTATATTTATCCCAATTTTGTAGATAAGGAAAATGAGTCTTGTTTAGATGACTGGCCAAGGCTTACATATGTAGCAAATGTCAGAAGCTAGATCTGAACCCAGATCTTCGTGGTAGTTGGTTTAGCATACTATCCACTCTATATCACATACTTTGATAAGTTCATTGGTCCCCAAAACTTACATGTTCATATTAAACTATTGAATATATGTATGTGAGTACATACATATATATCAGGTATATGAATGTATGTTTATATACATAGGTGAATATACATGTGTATGTGTATATATATGTATGCATGCATGCATGTATGTCTTTAGCACTTCAGAGCAACGTTCTTCAAGCTGTGCATCATAGCCTTTCTGGGTAGGGCTAGAATTATAGTCCAAATCACTCTTACATCTGTCTAAATGAGAGAAATTGCCTCAAGTCATTGTGATAGGTGACAGGTAGGAGCCATGTTAGGTGGTTTAGGGTGCTAGATTTGGAATCAGTAAGACTTGAGTTTGAATTCTGCCTTAGAAATTCACTAGCCCAAGAAGTCATTAAATCTCTCAGACTACATTTCATCATCTGGAAAATGAAGGTGTTAATAGGATTTATCTCACAAGATCAAATGGGATAACGAATGTAAATCACCTTGCAAACTTGAAATTGCTATGTAAATATTAGCTTTTATTATCTCTCATTAGTATTATGCTATACTTTCCTGATAGGAAAAAAGCAAATAAAAGGAAAATTTAAATCCCCAGCACCTCTATGTACATATTGACAGTACAACATGTGCTCATGCTCAACACATACACAGAGGCAACTATAAGATGGAGAGTTTTGGGGTGCTTATGTTCAACTTAATTCAACATGCATTGATTAGGCACCTACTGTGTGCCAGGTACTGTGCTAGTCACTGAGAATGCAAAGTTAGCAATAAAACAAGCCCTTCTCTTAAGGAGTTTCCACTGCACTGGGAGGAAAATCTCTCTACAGATATTCAATATAGGTACAAAATAAACCAGTGGCAGCAAGGAAGTTGTAACAACTGGCAGAATCACATGTCTTCCCATAGGTCATAAGACTTGAGGCTGAATTTTAAAGGGACTCAGAGATTGCAAGAAATCGAGGTAAGGAAGAAGGTCACCCTTTGCTACTGCTATTACTGCTGCTTCTTTGTTCAGTTATTTCAGTTGTGTCTGACTCTTCTTGACCATATTTGATGTTTTCTGGGTAAAAATCATGTGGTGGATTGTTGTTTTCTTCTCCAGGTCATTTTACAAATGCAGAAACTGAGACAAACAGGGTTAAATGATTTGCCCAGGGTCATAGAGCTAGTAAAATGTCTAACGTTGGATTTGAACCCAGGAAGAAGAGTTTTCCTGACTCCAGGTCCTATCCCCACTGCCCCCACTGCTACCTTAGTGTCCGCTGAAGTTCTCTTGGGAAACAGCTTCCCTACTCGTACCTCCCAGACTTCCTATTGGTATGAGGGAATAAGAATATAAGGGAATAAGAATATTTCAGACAAGTTTAGTCTGGGTTGAGGGTATGTTCTATCTGGCCTTCATAACTGTCCTCCCTCCTCTACAAATCTGTGTATGTGTTCTCCCAAGTAGAATGTAAGATCCTTGAAGCCAAAAATTATATCATTTCTGTCTTTGTTTCTGGAGTACTAAGTATAGCACCTGGCACCTTGTGGGCACTTAATAACAGAGTTTTTTGAATTGAATTAAATGCAAAAACAGGAATATCAATCTCTGCATTTCCAAAAAACCGAGTTAACAACCATTCCCTTGGAAATGATTGAAAATGCCATAAATTAATGTCTGTCTTCGCATTTTAATTCATTTGTTGTTTATTTGTACCAGCACCTTCCCTGAAAATATTCTGCGACCTGTACCTTGCCCCACCTCCAAATTTTTAGAACTTTGTCCATCGTCCTCAAATATTATTGTATTTTCTTATCTGTTCTCAGGAGATAGCCCTCCCTCCAACACACAAACATGCACACACACACACACACACACACACAGCATGCAACTAGAACATAAGTTCCTAGAGTTTAGAATCCATTTTGCATTATATCATTGTGTCT
Organism: Potorous gilbertii; assembly: GCA_028658325.1. NCBI lineage: Eukaryota > Metazoa > Chordata > Mammalia > Diprotodontia > Potoroidae > Potorous > Potorous gilbertii. The sequence continues at coordinate 168,950,115 of CM053772.1, read as the reverse complement.
ATTGTACCTTGCATATAACAAAAGATTATTAAATTTTTTATTCAATCAAAAGGGCCCATCCTAACCACTGAAATGGGCATTTCCACTGAAGTGGCTCCCTTGATGAGGAAGTAGAACTGACTGGCCACACTCAGGTCGATGATGAATGTTCTAGAATTCTTTGACTTTGCTTTTCATCTATAAAAGGAAAAAAACAGATAAATCCAATTTGTTTTTAACTACCAAACTCTCATCTTGAAAACTAACTCAGCCCACCACTGATGGAACACATGCTGGTTTGCCCTTCTTTTCTCCTACATGACATAAAATTGACAGACAGCACAGGTTTAAATCAAGAATACCTGGGTTACTTGCCTTTGACCTGTGTGACTACCGGCAAGTCATTTCACTTTTCAGTATCCCAGGGAATTTTCAAAAATAGAGCATTTCTCATTTTTTGTCAGTAAAGGAAATTTCTATATCATGGAATTCTCATATCAATGAAATTACAGATTTTGGTCCAAAAAGGGGTGAAGGAAGCAAAATAACAAGGTTAAAGAAACCTTGTCACAAAATTAGCAAAAAATGGATATGACTACATACACCTTACTGATGATCTATGAGGTGGTAGTTTGCATTGACAGAAGGAGAGTGAACATAAGTTATTCACGTGAAAGAAATAAAAAGTCAGGAACAGCAGCAAACAAAAACCTAACTCTAAAATATATTTAGCAGGAGTTTAGTCTCTCAATATTCTATTGCTTCTTAAAGATACAAGTTTGTATTATATTAATTATATTACACTGCAATAAATTACATCGCTATTAATATTCTGTGGGAAAAGTTATTGAAGCTGGTGTTAGATAGAGAAGTTTAGCAGACCACGACTCTCATTTTTCTTTTCTCCTCTTCAACTCTTTTCTTCTGTCCTAAACCAAGATGACAAAAACCAGGTTCTTTGTATATTCACTGTCAGTTCATCTGGAAGAAAATACATTCCTTTTTCTCCTCATTTTGCTTGGGTAGCACAGACCCTCATTCACTTCCCGCTGTGGACTTTCCTGTTTGTTCTCAGGACTCTGGGAACACTCGGAGTGAATTGGAACAGAGAGTTGCTGTTGTCTTCTTGGCAACAGCCTGGTGTCCCCCAGTAGGTGGTTTCTCACCCCCTTGGCTGTTCCTTTAGGACAATATGTGACAAGATGTTAGTTTGCCCAGAATGAATTATGTAACCTAGGAAAGAGCCAAATTAGGTTGAAGTTCTTCTCAGCAAATCAGAACAGTTTCTCCAAACAAAAATCTGAGTTCTTTTTTCCTTAGATCTTAGTAGTAAAGATGGCCCACCCCAAATCAAGAAAAACCTATCTAAGAAAAAAGGATAGGATCTTTTTTATAGTTATGTGAATGGTTGAATGAAAAACCATTTGCTAAGTGCTTATGATATGTCAAGTATTTGTGCAAAGGGTAGGAAATGGAAAAGCTGGAGAAAATAGAAAAATTAGATAATCCCAAGTAGAAAAGTTAGATAATCCCTGCTCTCAAAAAGTGAACATTCTAATTAGAGGAGACATCACATATAGGATTAAGTCAGGTGACACAAAAGACCCAGTGTGGATGCAGTGTGAAATAAATGTTGTCATTTTCTTGGGTGTCATTTCCCTTAATAAAACCATATCCATTTCTAATGTTGAGCCATTCAATACTGCCAAGAACTTTGGCGGCAAAAACATCTAGATCATTAATAGCTATCCCTGAAAGGATGCAAATGAGTTGTTTTTTCTTTGGTTTGGTTTGGTTTTGCAGTGTCAAAGGAGGAATAATAATTACCACTTGACAAGGTACATGCTTACAAAGTAATTAGTTATTGTGCCCATGGTAACACAAGGACAATGTAATTCTGCAACATTGCTAGCAGGAGAGTTTCATGAAGCCAAAAGTTATGGAGTGATTTTTTTCATCTTCGAGAGGAAACATAATACAATGGATACACAGATGGACTTGCTGCCTAGAGGATGCACATTTGAATCCTGCCTTAGAGATTGCTTACTAACTTTGTGATGCTGAGCAAGTTAGTTAACCTCTCTATTAACCTCTCTATCCCCCAGTTTCATCATATGCAAAATAGTTGATTATATCTTGTCTAAAATCTTTTTCCTTGGTTTCTTCTTGACTTTCTAAAGACAAATGAAGGAGCAAATATTTATTGAGTATCTACTATGTGCCAGTCACTATGCTAAGTGTTTTACCAGTAACTCATTTGATCCACTCAAACATCATGGGAGATAGGTGCTATTACTATCTCAATTTTACAGTTGAGGAAACTGAGGCAGATAACAGTAAAATGACTTGCCTAGAGTCACACAACTAATATGTCTCTGAGGCAGTATTTGAACTCAGGTATTCCTGATTCCAGGTCCAACTCTTTATCCACTGTGCTGTAACTTAGCTACCTCTAACTCTCGTCCCTTCCAGCTCTAAATCTATGAAACTATGGAAACACAGAGATTGTTCACTTGTTTGAGCTCATGGCCTCTGAGTAACTGAACACCTTGGGAGACATGATTACTGAAGGAAAGTTCATTTTCAATTTAGGCAATAGGCATAGTCACTCAGCAGCACCTGGAGTATCAAATAGTCTTACACTGGGTGGGGAAAGGACCTCCCAGAACTCCTAGTTCAAGCCATGTTGTTCCTGAATAACTTTCTCACAGAGATGCCCTCTAGACTTTTATGTAGCCTGAATGACATCCCCCTTAGTGGAACAGAAAGACTTTGGGTTGACCTTTATTTCACTGAAAATCACCAGTCTACCAGATGAGGTCAACAGGTTTCTCTCAAAAGTACTTTAGAAGCTCTAGGAGACTTTTGAAAATCACTTTAGAGTCAAGATCAATGACAAACATATCAAGGTCAGATATTTTGGATTCTTTTCAATCCTAAATCAGAATGTGGCATGTGGCATGAAATGTGAAATATGCCCCCCATCCTGAGGGACTTAATCACATTCATCATTAATGAATTAGAATAGGTGGATTTGGCTATTCAGTATAGACCAGCGGCATCAAAATAAAATAGGAACCATGGTTACCAAACCACTTAAAAGTATCTCTGCAGGCTACATACTGACTTAGCTTTAAAAGATAATATTATCTATGCTTTATTGTATTTTTAAGTTTTTGTTAACTCTTTCCCAACTTCATTTTAATCTGGTTCAGTCACATTCAGAAGTATGACTCACAGACTATGTGTTTGACTGATAGTGGATAGAGAGCTGTACTTGAAATCAAGAGAGGGCTGGACTCAAATTCTACCTCTTGTTGACGCTTCGGTACGCTTGAGCTAGTCACTTAACTTCTTAGATTCTCTTGTTTCCCCATCTCTGAAATAGGAATAAGAACAATGTCTACTGTCATCAGATTGTTGTAAGTATGCGGCTTAAACCAATCAATAGACAGTTGATGGTGAGAGAGAGAAAGGGAGAGAGAGAGAGACAGAGACAGAGACAGAAACAGAGACAGAGACAGAGAGACAAAAAGAGAGAGCTTTGCAAAACTTTAAAAAGCTGCTATATCCTTAAGGGAAGGCAGTGTCTTTCTTTTTACTTGTGTTCATACTTTTAGCACTCATCAAAAGAGTGATACCTGATAGGTGCTTAATAAATTCTCATTGCCTTTCTTTGCTCACATCCTGCTCCATAGTGCAGGCTTGGCATGGTGGTTGCCGAGCTTTGGTAAATTTAGGGGGCTCTTGGAATTTTTGAGTGTGGTTCTGGTCCAGATTGAGCAATGGACAGTTGAAAAAATCTTTGCCAGCTATAGTTTAAACAGAAAGTGTACATCTACTTTAGTCTTGGACAGTGACCCAAAAAGAACTAGTCTCCTCCAAATTCTAATGGGAATCATAACAAGGTAATCAGTCTACATCCTATTGATCATTTGACTGGTACTGCAAAATCCAGTCATCATAGAAGAGTTAGAACAGAAAACCTTCCCACTCTTTCTACTGGTTCATTACCTAGAATATGTATATAATACATACAGTATCATCTAGCATACTCCCTAGTTCAAGCTTCCTACCCAGGATCAGGATGACTAGAATATTAGTTAATACATTTATGCCAAAGGGTTATTCCCACGTAAGTCTTTTGACTCATGATCAATCTAATTCCAGCAGCTGCAATCCCAGTTGGCTAGATTTTCTTATTGAGGAGACCAAATAAAATGTCCCTGTGGGGATTCTTGGGACATCACTAAAAGAATGAATTCATTCAGCACTTCATGTTCCCTGCCAAGGTCCTACTGATTAAAAAGAAAGACAGGTCAAGATGGAGGAGTAGAGAAGCATTCAATTGAGCCCTCTCAACATTCCCCTCTAAACAACTTTAAAATAATGCCTTAAATTGAATCCTGGAATTACAGAGCCAACAAAAGGTCAGAGCAAGACATTATTTCCTCCAAAGACAAAATAAGAGGTGGAAAGAGAGTTCTGTGACATAGTGGAGAGGAAGAGGAGATTGGGCCAGATCTACAAAGATGAAACACCTGTGGTGGAGCTAGGTGGAGTTGACAGAAGTTGCAGCAGTTTCAGAAATTCTCAAGCCAGAGATAATAAGGGACCTGGTTAGAAAGTGATTAGAGGGTATTCTTGTCTAGCACTGTGTGCAAAACCAGATGCTATTTGGCAACTTCTTTGTGAAGCATTTCATAGGAAAAACAACTGGCCTGGAAAATAAATCAAGGAGAAGCAATTTAAGGATCCTTTAACTACCTGAAAAGAAAGAGACTGAAAAGGATTTTAAGGATTATTTAACTACCTGAAAAGAAACTACCTCAAATAAAGAGGTTAGATATCATTTTTCAAGAAATTACCAAGGAAAACTGCCCCAATATCCTAGAACCAGAAGGTAAAATAGAAAAAGAAAGAATCTACCAATCACCATCTAAAAGAAATCACAAAATGATAACTACCAAGAATATTATGGTCAAATTTCCAGAGCTCTCAGGACAAGATAAAATACTTCAAGCAATCAGAGAAAACCATAATACCATGGATCCATATTCAGAATCACAAACTATTTAGCAGCTACCACATTAAAGAAGCAGAGGGAATATGATATTCCAGATATTCCACAAGGCAAAAGAGTTGAGATTACAACCATGAATAGCCTGCCCAGCAAAATTGACTATAGTCCTTCCAGGGGGAAAATGAATATTTAATGCGATAGAGGACTTCCAAACATTTCTGATGTAAGCAGCTGAATAGAAAATTCAACACAACTGCAGATTCAAAAGAAGTGTAAAAAGTTAAGTATAAAAGAAAAATCATAAGTGACAAAGATAAACTGTTTGCCTTTCTATATGGAAAGATGATACGTGTATCTTCTAAGAACTTTATCACTATTATGGCAGTTACCAAGAGAGTGTGAGAGTGAACTGATTATGTCGTGATGATGTAAAAACCATATTGGGTAGACAGAAGGGAGAAGGGAGAGGAAGAATAGGAGAAATTGTCTCACATAAAAGAGTAATGGAAGGAAGAGCTTTTACATTGAGGGGGAAATATTTGACGTGTGGAAAGTAGACAACCCTTGAACCTCAATCACATCTAAATTGAGTCAAAGAAGGAAAATAGGACTACATGTTCAATGGACAATAGAAATATATCTAACCCAATGGAGAAAAAGAAGGACAAAGGGACAAGAAAGAAGGGGCAGGAATCAAAGTGAAAACAGGTAAAAAAAGACAGTCGTCGGAAGTAAAACAGATTTTTTGAGGAGGACCAGGATAAAAATAAAGAAAGAAGAATAAACAGGAGAAAATAAGGTGGAGGGAAATGAAAAGTAACTAACCATAACTGTGAATGTGAATGAGATTAATTTACCCATCAAATGGAAATAGCAGAATGTATTAGAAACCAGAATCCAAACATATATTGTTTACAAGAAGCACACCCGAAGTGGAGAGACACACATGGAGTTAAAAATAAGAAACTGGAGCAGAAACTATAGTATTTCAATTACAGTTAAAAAAAAACTGGAGTAGTAATCATGATCTCAGACAAAGCAGAAACAGAAATAGATCTAATTAAGAAGGTTAAGCAGGAAAACCCTCTTGCTAAAGTAATAACAGTACTAAGCATATATAACCACCAAATGACATAGCATCCACATTCTTACAGGAAAGGTTAAATGAATTACAGGAGGAAATAATAAAACTATACTGGGGGAACCTCAATGTCCTCCTTTCAGAACTAGATAAATCAAGAGGTCAAGGAGATGAGTAATATCTTAGAAAAATATCATAGATGCGTGAAGAAAAGTGAATGGAAATATATATGGCTTGACCAAAAATTTGCCACATATTAGGACACAAAAACCTCATAACCAAATGCAGAAAATCAGAGATATTGAATGCACCCTTCCCAGATCATAATACAATAAAAATTTTATTTAATAAGGGTTATGGAAGAATATGTTAAAAGTTAGTTCAAAACTAAATAATCTGATCCTAAAGAATCAATAAGTCCAAGAACAAATCATAGAAATAATTAATTACTTCATTAGAGAGAATAACAACAATGAAATGACATTCCAAAATTTGTGAGATGCAGCCAAAGCAGTACTTGGGGAAAATCTTATATCTCTAAATGCATGTGTCAATGAAAGAGAGAAAGAGCAGATCAATGAATCAAGCATTCAGCTAAAAAAAAAAAAACAGAAAAAGGACAAATTAAAAATCTCCAATTAAAGACAAAAATGGAAATTCTGAAAATAAAAGGAAAGATTAACAAAATTGAAAGTAAAAAAAATTGAACTAAAAAATAAAACTCGGAGCTGGATTTATGGGGGGAAAGAATAAAAGAGATAAAGCATTAGTTAATTTGATTTTTAAAAATTAAGAATAGAAAAGTGCTAATATAAAAAATGAAAATGGTGAATATACCACTGATAAAGATGCAATAAAAGCAATCATTAAGTTATTTTACCCAATTATATGTTGGTAAAATTGAAAATCCAAGTGAAATAAATGAATATTTACAAAAATATAAATTGTTCAGATTAACAGAAGAAATAGAATACTTAACCCTCTCTTAGAAAAAGACATTGAATAAAATATTAATGACCTCTCTCAGAAAAAATCCCCAGGACCAGATGAATTTACAAATGGATTCTAACAAATATTTAAGACACAGTTAATTTCAAAACTACATAAACTGTTTGAAAACATAAAGAAGGATTCCAATTAAGTTCCCTTTATGGCACAAATATGGTTTTGATAATAAACCAGAAAGAGCAAAAATAGAAAGAAAGCTGCAAACCAATTTCTTTGTTGCATTTTGATGCAAAAAGTTTAAATAAAATACCAGCAAGGAGATTACAGCAATACATCAAAGATTATACACAATGACCAGGTGGGATTCATACCAGCAATGCAGGATTGGAAAACTATCAACATAATTGACTGTATCCATTTTGAAAAAATCAAAAATCATTTGATTATATTGATATATGTAGAAAAAGTCTCTGACAAACTATAACACTCCCTATTTAAAAAATAAACACTAGAAAGCATAGGAATCAATGGAGTCTTTCTTAAAATGATAAAAGTACTATCTATCTAGATATATGACAGATAGGCACAAGAAATTAAACAGGAGATTTTGGTGAGTTTTACAAAAACTGCAGATGCTTTTCAAAGGCAAACAGATGACATCGAAATTGTTTAGAAACTCAGAAATGCATAAAATATATGTATAGTATTGTATAATATTGACATATTTTATCTTTAAATACCATAGTAATTCCAATTTCTTCTCTGGTATGAAAAGAGAGCCATAAAATGTTTGCACAGACTTTGCCTAACCAACCCACATTTTTTTGTGATGAATGAGGAGATTGGGAATGAAATTTTGGACTGATGATTTCATTGGTGATGGGAAGCTCTGGTGCAGAAATTACTTTACAGAAATGTATCAGCAGCTCATTAGGTAGAGTGGAAAAAGTACTTGCTTTAGAGTTAAGGATCTGAGTTTAAATCCTCATTCTTATACCTTATGTCTGGGTAATCTTGGGCAAATCACATAACATTCCTGGGCTTCAGTTTCCTCATCTGTAAAATGAGGAGCATGTTCTTGAACTATTACTTAGAACCAGAAAGTTGCCTACATAGATAGATATCTATAGCTACATATCTATATACTATATCTATATAAATATATGTAATGGTCTATATAGCTATAGACAGATATAAAGATTGAGATGTATATCTCTGTATCTATAACTACATTTATTTCTCTACCTTCTGTTTCCTTCCTGAGTAGAATAGAAGTTTCTTGGAGGTAAGGATTGTTTCATTTCTGTTTTTTTTATTTCCAGGGCCAAATACACAGCAAGTGTGAATAAATGCTTCCTAAATTGAATTGAATTAATTCCCAGGTTCTCAGCCCTAATGGTGACTCATCTATCTAGTCAAACACCACAAGTTTTCCAGAGGTTACCAGAGGCAGAAGGCATATTTGAAGAACTGATGGATGATTCTCAAACTCACACACTAATTTGCAGCTGTCGGTCGGTGCCTCCTGCACATCACTCCACACATACAGCCTTTGTGCTCAGATCAAAGATCCCTTTGCCAATATTCTTAGGCTCTATAGGCCTGTTTTCCTCCTTCATAATGGTAATAAACTCCATCTCCACCTACCATGTGCAAAAGCCCCTTATATGCACATTATTTTGTATCTACAATGTCTAATCATCTATAGGTATCTTGGCTTTGCTTGGTCAGCTTGTGCCTTATCTTGCCAGAGCCCAGGCCTTCACAGAATACCTCCTCAGTCTACTCTGGGCATCTCCTCTTCCATGTTGGAATTTGGATTCTGATAGATCACCTTTTTGTTTTAAATCTTGCAGAGGCCCAAGTCTCCGCATTATTTTCTAGTCTACTCCATGCAACATTGCTTCAGAGTCCTCCAACCTTCTCTTAGTTTCATTTTAAGAGTTCTTTCTTCATTAGAATGTAATCTCTTTGAAGTCAAAGACCATCTTGCATGGTTGTATTTATATACTCAGCCTATCAGTGCCTATCCCTTCATAAGAATTTAACAAATATCAATCTATTTTTCTGCCTGCCCTTCGATATATCTATTCATCTTCATTGTAAGTATTTGTGTATGTGCAGTAACTTAGATTAAAAGTATATGAGGATACTTTTGCACCTAAACTCAACTTTTTTTTCCTCTGACATATTGGCACAAAGTAGGCACCTAAATTACTGTTTGGTGAATTGAATGAACTCTGTCACACTTTTTTTTTCAAAAATCCATTTACTGGGCTCATATCAATCTACCCCTTCCTTGCAGTCCACTGATATTCTGACCAGTACAACATAACAGAATTATGTTCCAATAAGTTAATCCTACTCAAAGAAGTCTATAACTTCCTGGGAACCCTTAGTTTTCTCCAGGTGTTTTGGAAGTAAAGTTCTACCCTTTGGAATAGTCTCTAATAAGAGCTCTCCTGACCATGTCTCTCCTTTCATCTTCAGTCAAATAGCACCCTGGGAAATGAGGCAGTCTTACCCATCAACACAAACACCAATAAAAGAAAAAGATACTTTCTCTTCTGAGCAGTTTTTTCAGCTCTCAACAGATTGAAAGTCAAACTATAGAATTGTCTAGGGACAAGTCAGAGAACTTCCAGGTCCCATGAAGGAGGCAATAGAACAAAGATTTGAATTTTCTCTATTTCAGCTCTCCATAAAGGGATTCTGATATTTTTTTGTGACTAGTGAGGACTAGGATTGTGTTGTTACAGGTAGGGGTACCTGTGCAGGTATGCTGGTATCCACAAAATATTAAGACCTACAGAAAGATCTTTGGCACATTGGGAAGTTCTACTGTGAAAGATTTATTGAAATATGCACACAAGAATCATAAAGGGTACAAAAGTATAGATAAGTTGCAATCTGCCCCAGAATATAGCACGCCACCTCTGACATGATTTTTCTATAAAGGATCAGAAGTCCTGACCTAGAAAGAGGGCTTTATATACTTCAATTTACATTCTTTTCCTTAAAAAAACTATCAAAATATTAAAATGATAAAGAATATGAACTTTCATAAATCCAAATGTGATTAGTTTACTGAAAGAAACATTCTTGGCCTGAAAAAGACCACAGAAGGTGGCTATTCCCACCCAATCAGTCATTCCTCCCTATTTTACAGATGGAGAACCCAAGATCAGAACTCACAGAAGCTAGCTCACTTTTCTAAGGTCATCTAGTTAGTCAGCAAACATTAAAGGTAGGCTTTGAACCCATGTCCCATGACTTCATGGTAAGTATTCTTTCCATCTCAATTCATCAAATATCAGAGCAGGAAGGGACCTTAGAAATCATCTAATTTGACTACTTTGCTTCTTAGATAGGGAAGCTTAAGTCCAGGGGACTAAGTAATTTGCCCAAGTTTATGTCCCAAAGGGTCACATTTCAAACACAAGAAATCAGAAATCATAGTCAATGAAGAGTGGCAAAGTCACTTCTTAGATGCCATTCTCTTCTGGCTATGTTCTTGACCAGCAACAGCAGTCATGAGGTGATGATGAAGTCAAAGAATCAAAGGCTGCCACTGGTGTCCCAGGGAGTATAGCCATCTTAATTCCAGATTTCTTGAAACTTAAAAATAACAGTCAGTTTTGTTAAGATACATTACCTGCATTGCAAAAACACCTATGTTGAGTACCTCTGAGCATCCAGCTCATCATCTGTGTTCAATAGCCTACCCATACTTTCATCTGCCCTAGCCTGTGTTTTCTGAAGGATAGGTTCCATGCTGAACTCAGCATGGCACTAGCAGGGCAGGACACCAATTAGTAGAAACATTTGCCCAGGTTTGACAGGACCACTGCGCAGTGTGGTTCACTGAAGCCTGAACACTAGGGATAGTATAGCCTTTGGCAGTCAATAATTAAGCTGAAAAAAGAAAGCTTTGCACTTTCCAGATGCAGCCTTCAGTTCTTTGTGTGTAAGAAAAACTAGAGTCTTTATCATGTCAGATCAGCCGCCGCACCTTCTCAACCAAGATCTTAGAAGCTTTGTCATCCTCAGGCTTCGTCTTCCTGATGTGGTATTTCGCTGCAGGGACCTAACCCATGACACTGTGGGGGCACTGAGGAACTTCAGAAAGAGGTTGTCTGCTTCCCAATCCACCGTCATTGAAAGTAAACACCATGTTTAGTGATGTGTGCTTCTCCCTAACTAGTATCATGCCTTAATCTTTCAAAGGCTTTCAGTAAGCTGCGATTTTCAAGCTACTTACCTTCTCATTTAATTTCAAGATAAAATGCTTTATTTTTTTAAGGGCACTATTAAGGGATTGTGTGTGCATGTGTGTGTTTGTGTGTGTGTGTTAATAGCACGTGTTTTGCTTTAAATCTTGATTTCCAGTTCTAATTCTCTCTTGATCTCTTTCCAAATGGATTGATCCAATAGAAACGATTCTGAGGTGAGATAACAAGCTAAATCCTCTCTGATAATATCCTTAGAAATTTCAAACAGCTCTAAGAGGTTTGGCCTCAGACCCAAATATTAACATGACCATTCAGTTCTAACAAGATCAACCAAGTTGCAAGGAAACTGGACATTGGTCAAGGTCTTGACCTGAGTGGGCAGAGCCACCTTGCTCTTACCCAGAGCATGAGGCAAAGCAACAGGTGATGATGCAGCGCACTGGGCTTGTACACCAATGAGCTCATATCTGCCTCCTTGGATTTCCAACAAGGAAGGTCCTGAATGCCAGATGTGCGAGCTGTTCTTTTTGTTACTGGTGGGAAGGGGGTGGAGGGGGCAGGGTCCTCCATGGGGTGTTTATACATGAAGTCTTGTACTAGGAAGAACTTGAAAGGAATTATAGATGAATGGCTAATTTTGCTACCTAATTTGTCCAGAAATCTCAAGCCTGGAGAGGCAATGTCAGGATAGTAAGACCTTCAAGGAGATAGGTCACAGAGGGGAAAGCCCGGAAATAAGTAAGCTGCAGAGATCTATTCTTAATAGAGACTTATTTTTATTCTACTTTCCAAAGAATGCAATTGAAGGGTCTATAAAAAATTTCCCTCTTTGGCTCTGGTCAATGCGTCTCCATGTCATAAAAATGGTGTCTTTGGAAACTGAAAGCATTACAGTAAATATTTCCTATTCATGTTACCCAATGCAAATTTAAGAATAATATACTAAAAATATTTTAACATCAAAATAGTATTAATAATAAATTACCTAAATAGATAATTAACTAGTGGAGTCACACTTACAATTTAATGAGTGCAAAGAGAACTCCCAGTGTGGAAACTCCCTCTCCTGATTCAGATACCATCTCCTCTATAATGTATAGCATTAGTTCACTGAGACATTGAGAAGTAAAATGAATTGTCCATAGACGTGCAGTATGTATCAAAGGCAAAATTTGAACTCAGTTCTTCCTCACTCCAAACCTGTGCCACTGGACTGCTGCTTCTTTTTAATTCCAATTTTACTGTAGTTAATTTGAAATAAACACTGAGATTATGCTAAGTACAGAACTTTTAAGAAGAAACAAGGGATAGTGAGAAGTTAGATGCTCAGGAATCAGAAAAGAGATTCAGCTCTGTTACTGTCTCGGATCCATAATTTCCCTCCCTATAAAGTGAAGTGCTTGGGGTAGAATTGTGGTATCAAATTGAACTAGAAATAGGATCCCTTTGAGTCACATATTAAATTAGTTTTAATTTAATATGTGCGATGTCAGACCTGGAGTCAGGAAGACCTAAGTTCAAATTCAGCCTCAGACACTTACTAGCTGTGTGACACTGGGCAAACCACTTAACCCTGTTTACCTCAGTTTCATCATCTATAAAATGAGCTGGAGAAGGAAATGGCAAACCATTCCAGTGTCTTTGCCAAAAAAAAAAACCCAAATGGAATCAGACTTGGACAATACTGAAACAACAAATGTAATATTACCTATGATAAGTTGCATTTTTGTTTATTTTGTTAAACATTTCCAAATTTCATTGTAATCTAGTTCAGGCCAAGCTTTGGTAATATTATGGATTGTAGATAGCCCATAGAACCCATTGACACTTCTGGGCTAGACCATCTCTAAAGTCTTTTCCAACACTGCATCTGATACATTCAATGGAGAAAACCAAACAGTCTTGGAAAACAAACAGAAGAAACAATTTGAGACCAACAAATGCTAAATGTTTGTGACTGACTCTGTCCAAGCCACCTGCTGAAGTATAGACCTGCACAACTTCAAGCAGGAATGGCAATGGTCACACACACACACACACACACACACACACACACACACAGAGGAAAGAATGCTTTAATGAGAGCCCTGGACTTTGAAGCTGCAGGGTAGAAGTGCTGCTTCTTCCAGGTCATCCTGCCTTCTCCACTTCTCTATAACACTAATTCTATAATGTTATTTTGCACCTTGCTAATGCATTTATTATACAATATTATACAGTACAAGAATATAATATGCTACATGGCATGCAAACTTTGGAGTCAAGAAGACCCAGGTTGAAACCCCTCTCTGATATTGACTAGCTATGTGACAATGGGAAAGTAATTTAAACTCTGAGTTTCAGAACTTGACTATTAAGATATTGAAAGATTGCAATTGACTTTCATTAAGGATGTTTTCACAATGTCAGAATCATAGCTCCTTGATGTATTTATCGTTATTCCACTATTAACAAGAATATTGAAACTTCTGTTTAATTTTAGCATCGGACACAACCTGGTCCCCACCTATCTTTCCACCTTGATTGGACCTCCTGTTCTCTCCCATCCAGCCAAAGGGGTACAACTATAACTTTCTCAGCCTACCCTCTCCCAAGTCTTATCTTAAAACTAAGCTTCTTTGATTCATTTAAGTGATCCTTACATGGCACACGCCAGATTTTATAGCCCCTCTCTTGACTAGATAACCACGCCAGAAGTGACAACATCTTTAAATATCAAGGTCAATATATCACTAAGGTTGACTTAGTAGCCTTCTCAAGGCATACAGGCCAATATAAAGAATATGTTGATAAACTATCCTTTCTTTCACCTAAGGAAAAAAACAAGGAGAAATAGACAAATCATATCAAGGAAAATTTAAATCAGGAAAAAATAATTTTTTGATAATATATGCTAAAGATTAGTACTGTATTCTCAAGGAAGGCTGTGGAATCTCTCCCAACAATTGTCCAAAAATACTTCCCAGTTCTGGCTACAAAGGATATTTGCCACATTATCATTTTACCTGCCGAATCCCCACACACCCTCCTATTACTACCTCCCCAGTAGAGTAATGTTCTTGAGGGAAACAATTGCTTTGTCTTTGTAACTTCCATTCCTAGAACTGTGCCTGGCACTGAGTAGGTGCTCATTAAATGATTGTTGGCTTGCATTGAATTATTGCTGGCTTTTGGATATTCATGTTGCAGATTCTGTTCAAGTGGTTCTCCACTCCCATCCACTAAAAGGCCTGCTTTATCTTTGTCAGACTTTCACTTCCACACAATCTAGGGAATATGCATAATCGTCACTCTCAGTGTATAAGTTCATACTTAAGGTTAATAGAATTTCTACTGCATTATTACTCATGCTGTTATTTAGCTATTAAATATGAACAGAGTGGCTGCCACTATGTAGACATACAAATGATATAGTTCTTGGTCTGAGGGTTTCACTCAAAATTTCACCAGATGACATTATTGAAAATAAAAATAATAGTAACTCTTTCACAGTAGACCTCTAGGAAAAGGGGAATCTCTAGAGCAATTTTTTAAAATGTTTACTTATTTATTTTTAATTTTCAACATTCATTTCCACAAAATTTTGAGTTCCAAATTTTCTCCCCATCTCTCCCCTCCCTCCCACCCCAAAACACCATGCATTCTGATTGCCCCTTCCCCCAATCTGCCCTCCCTTCTAACTCCTCTCCCTTCCCTTATCCCTGTCTTCTTTCTTGTCTTATAAGGCAAGATAAATTTCTATACGCCATTACCGGCGTTTCTTATTTCCTAGTAATGTGCAAGAACAATTCTCAACATTTGTTCCTAAAATTTGAATTTCAACTTCTCTCCCTTCCCCCTTCCTCATCCATCTCCACAGAAAAGGCAAGCAATTCAATATAGGCTATATATGTGTAGTTTTGCTAAAGACTTCCATAATAGTCATGTTGTGTAAGACTATATTTCCCTCCATCCTATCCTTCCCTCCATTTATTCTACCCTCTTTTTTGACCTCGTCCCTCCCCAAAAGTGTTTACTTCTAACACCCCCCTCCTCCCATTTGCCCTCCCTTCCATCAGCCCCCCATTCTGTTTATCCCCTTCTCCCCTATATTCCTGTAGCGTGACAGATTTTCATACCAAATTGAGTTTGCATGTTATTCCTTCCTTCAGCCAAATGTGATGAGAGTAAACTTCACCTTTTCCCTCACTTCTCCCCCGCTATTCCACTCCATTAAAAAAGCTTTTCCTTGCCTCTTTTATGAGAGATAATTTACCTCATTCCATTTCTCTCTTTCTCCTCCCAATGTATTCCTCTCTCACCCCTTAGTTTTATTTTTTTAGATGTGATCCCTTCCTGTTCAACTCCCTCTGTGCTCTCTGCCTACATGAGTGTGTAGCAGGGTACCAATACATAGTTAGAGCAAAAAAAAAACTCTTCATCTAAGGCAGGGAAACCTGAGAATGAAACTTTCGATCAATGATCAAATGAGATAATATTTGTAAAGCCCTTAGTTCAGTGCCTGTCACATAGTACGTGCTTAATAAATGCCTTTTCTCTCCTCCCTTCTTCCCTATATTTACTTGCATGTAACCCCAAGAAAGTCACCTGTTCTAAGCCTCACTTTCCTGATTTATCAAAAGAGGTAATAAAATCTGTACCACCTACCTCAATGCAGAGATGCAACTAATAGCAATAACTAATAATAGAAATAGTAATTAACAATAATAGTTCAAGAACCTGGGACAAGTTACACAAAATGAATCTGGGAAAAACAATGTGAAAGTGTCCCACAGTACATCCTGCCCCCATTCTCTCACTGGACGATGTTGACCGATGGTCCCCACTTATGAGCACGCACACACACACACACACACACACACACAGTTGAGGTCATTCACCAAGAGTTCCCTCTTCTATTGTCCTCCTCATCTTACATTACTCACCTTTCTCCAATAATTGCTTTTTCTTTTTTTTTCCCCCATTCAATAAGCATTTGTTCAGCAACTACGATGGCACCATGTTTAGCACTAAGGACAGAGAGAAAGTAAAGACGTAGTCCCTGCTCTAATAATGAGGCAGAAAACATGAAGCAACTGTTTATAAATAAAATGCATACCAGATAAATTTGAAGTAGTCTCAGAGGGAAGGCACTAGGTTTAAAGAGGACTGTAAAAGACCTTTTTTTAAAAAAAATTATTTATTTTTAGTTTTCAATATTCATTTACATAAAATTTTGAATTCAAATTTTCTCCCCCTCTTTCTCTTCCCCCCTCCCCAAGACAGTGTGCAATCTGATATAGAAATATACATTCCTATTAAACACATTTTCACTTGTAAAGAAGAATCAGATGGGAGGAACCATGAGAAAGAAGAAACATAAAAGAGAGAAAGCAAATAGTCTGTCTCCGTCTGCATTCAGACTCTGTAGTTCTTTCTCTGGACTTGGATAGCATTTTTCATCGTGAGTCTTTTGGAGTTGTCTTAGATCCTTGCATCTCTAAGAGCTAGTCTGTCAAAGTTGGTCATGGCACAGTGCTGCTGTTACTGAGTACAATGTTCTCTTGGCTCCAATAATTCCTTTTTCAACCTGGACTAAACTAAAGAGATGGCCCTTTTCCTTTGCCAAGCCAAACCTCTGGATCAGAGGTGGGGAATCTGCATCCTTAAGGCCACATGTGACCCTCTAGGTCCTCAAGTGTAGCCCTTTGACAGAATCCAAACTTCACAGAACAAATCTTCTTAATAAAAGGAGTTTTCTTCTGTAAAACTTGGACTCAGTCAGAAGGCTGTATTTTAATCCCTCTCCCTTCCATCTTCTCTAGCAAACTTTCTCCTCCATCACCCCCAGGCTCACTCGAATCTTTAGTCCATTCCTATCTATCAGATCATTCTCTGTTTTCTATAAACATGCCTCTCTACCCTGTCCCTAAAAAAACCCTAAAACAAACCAAAAAACTCACATGATTCTACTATTCCCTACTAACTCCTGTGCTGTGTCTTTCCTCTCTTTCTCTGCTAAACCCCCTGAGGAAGCCCCATACATTAAGTATGTCAACTTTCTCTCCTCACTAGTTACTAAAACTCAATCACTTCTAAATTTCCTCTTGATTTCTAACCTCATCATTCAACGAAACTGCTGTCTTCAAAGTTACCAAATTATCTCTTATTTGTAAAATCTAATGTCATTTTTCTCTATCTTGATCTATTTGACAGCTATTCATCATGAATAATCTGTTCCCTATAAGTTTTGCTGATATTACTTGCTCTCCCAGTTCTCCTGGAACTTTCTCAGTCTTGTTTGCTGGATCTTTATTCAGGTCACATCTATTATCTATGGGTATCCTTCAAGAGTCTCTCCTAGACTGTCTTCTCTTGATGAGTAGATATGATATGATATGATGATATGATGTTATCTAGTTGTATAATCTAATCTCAAGTGTTCAGTTATCATTCCTATATATCATATATATATATATATGTATATATATATATATATATATATATATATACATGTATACACATGTATATTCCCTTCTTTCCACTCAAATAGCCATCACTCTGACACAGACCCTCACCACCTCAACATATAGACTACTGCCATAGCTTTCTGGTTGTTCTCCCTGCCCCAGGTCTCTCCCCATTCCAATTCATCCCTCACTTAGCTACCAAAGTGATCTCCTAAAAATGTAGATCTGACCATGTCAGCTCCTTTACTTAACAAAGTCTCATGACTCCCTACTTATCCCAGGATCAAATACAAAATCTGACTTTTATAACCATACACCACCTGGCCTTTTCTATCTTTCCAGATTATACTTTACTCCAATCCATGGAATCTATGGTTTCTCCATTCCTCTCACACTACACTCCAAATATCACTTCCATATCTTTTCACCCATTATCTCCCCTGGCCCAGAATCATCTTTCTCCTTAGTTCTACCCCCAGGTCTTTCTGTATTTGGAGGTGGTTCTGACACCAGCAATTCTTTAGTTCAGATTAAATATTGGGGCAAAATAAGGTACCCAGAAGTTATTAAACATTTTTTTTAAGTTTACTTTTACATAGCAAGGCTATATAACAAGGAGATAAGGGTACTTAGCTTCTCTAGACATAATCTCCTTGTATTTCCATATAGAAACTTCTCTGGTTATCAGGGCAATATATAATGAGGGACGTGGTGCCTTGCATGGTTTTCAGAAATCTATTAAATCAAAAGAACCTCAACTATCATACATAGATAGGGCTTTTTATGTTACGTCCTTAGGCAATCAGGACACAACATCAGGGATACAGCCACTAATCATGTCCTGGCACCATTTTGTCTCCTTTTACATACTCTTTTTCACAGGAGGGAAGAAGAAGGAGTAAGGGTAGACCTAATCCATGGTAGGGAGAAATGCTAGAAGATTTAAGAATATTTAAACCTACCACATTGGTTTCTTAAAGACCTATCTTCTTCAAAAGGTCTTTTCCAGTGCCACCATCCTCTTCCAGCTGGTACCTTCTCTCTGAGATTACCTTCTAATTATAACTATAATTGATTACACATATTTATTATATATAGATTATAATCTGTGTGTATCACATATTATCTATATATAATAAATATATAGTATATTATATAGTAGGCATATAGTATACTATATACTAAAGAGGTACTTATAGTTATATGCATGTATTTATGTGTGTATGTATGCATATGTGTCTATGTAACTATGGAGACATATATACATATATGTGTGTTACATGTAAATAGTTTTTGCATATTGTCTCGAGCTTTTTGATGGCAGGGATGTTCTTCTGGTCTTTTCTTGTATCCTCAGCACTTAGCTTGGTACACAGTATGCACTTAATAAATGCTTGCTGACTAACATCAAATTTTTTCAGACAAATTTAGTTAAGTATGGAGGGGGGGGAATATTTCAGGGAAAGACTTCAGCCCTGGTGACACTACTCTGCAATATATAGACAAAGATGCTGATAACATCTACCTTGCACAAAAACTTCAGGATTCCATGTTGCCGCTGCCAAGAATGCCATTACTGGGGAGGAGGCAGGCCAGAGAATGACTCTGACCAGGGAGACCTTCTTAGTTTAATCATTTTTTCTTGCTAACCAAGTATTAAGCTCAGTTATTTCTACCTGTTTCAAGAGGGAAAATACTGTCTTTTTTCTTCCCATCTATCCACATCTCTTTCCCATCATGCTGGAATTAATATATTTTGTCCTTTTCCAAGTTGCTTTGGACAGCCCAGTTTTCCTAATGATAGTCCATGATGAAAGATTTATTGCTGCTGTTAAAAATACATGCATGGATTTCTCTCTCATCTGGTTGTATATCTTGAATGAAACCCTCAGGGAAAGAAGATGGTCTCTTGTACCTTTGTTCCAGTTGCACTTTCAGTCTTTAGGAGTTAAATAACAGAGTTAGTGATAATGCACTAGTAAGTCTATTAACCTTAACCAAAATTACCCTAAATTTCAGCATTCTAAAACAATTGCCCAACTGGACAACCCTAGTTCCAGAACTGCTTATGGGATGGTTTGGGATGCTCTACAAACCTTCTAATATTATACGAATATGAGTTTTCAGTTTTACTCCCTGAAATCAATCGAACTTTTGTTCAAGAAGTATTTTTTTTTCAAATAAATTTATTTAACTTTTTACATTTATTTTCACAAGATTTTGGGTTCCAAAATTTTCTCCCTATTTGTCCCCTCCCCCCTCCCCAATACACTGGACATTCTAATTAACCATATCACCAATCTGCC
>CM053772.1:168847498-168929597 GCA_028658325.1 Potorous gilbertii | reverse complement strand
GAAATTCAATGAGATAAAGGATTACCAGACTTTCCTGATGAAAAGGCCAGAGCTCAGAAAATTTGGTCTTCAAATACAAGACTCAAAGAGGCATAAAAAGATAAACAGGAGGAAAAATAGTTATTCTATATGGCTGAACTTTTACATCCTTATATGGAAGTATGATACTTGTTAACCTTGAGAACTTTATATTTATTTTTATACTTAAAAGGGATATACAGAGAGGGAGTAGGTATAAATTGACTGATATGATGATAAAAATTTCATTTAAATGGGTGAAGAGGGAGAAGAGGAAATGAGGAGGCTAAAAGGGTAAATTTTATCACCTGAAGAGGCAAAAAAAGACATTATGGTAGAGTGAAAGAAAGGAGGGAGATGAGCATAGTTTGAGGTTTACTCTCATCTGATTTGGTTCAAGGAGGGAAAAATATAGTCAGTTAAATATAGAAATCCAACTTGCCCCATAAGTTCTGGAAGGGGAAAGGAGAAAGAAAGGGGAGAGGGTGGTTAGAAGGGAGGGAAAAAGTAGCAAAGGAAAAGGGAGAGGGAAGGGAGGGATGAAAGAACAGAGGGCAGATTGTTGATATGGGTAATTAGAATGTTCAGTGTATTGGGGAGGGGGGAGGGGACAAATGGGGAGAAAATTTTGGAACCCAAAATCTTGTGAAAATGAATGTAAAAAGTTAAATAAATTTATTAAAAAAAAGATTTTCTTTCCATGAAACTCTATATAAATAGACGTGAGTATTAATTAATTTCCCAATGCTCTTATCAGCCCTCTTGGCCATGTCTACCATCTTTGAACATTCTTCCTTTCCCCACTACTCACCGATTTCCCTAGGGAAAAAGATACTGGTGGTCTCCAGGTCCCTAGGACCACGTTCTTCCAATTGATTCATTTCTATAAATATTCATTTTCACAATGCTCTCACAGAGCAGGTACTATTATTGTATGGTTGTTCTAGACTTAGAGTCATTGGACTTAGGTCTGAATTTGGACTGTTCTTTCTTCGCTGTCTGTAGGACCTTGGGCAAGTCACTACCTTCTCGTAACCTTAGTTTCATAATTTATAAAATGATAGGATAAAACTCTGTTGTTCAATTGTATCTAACCCTCCATAACCTGATTTGCACTCTTCTTGGTAGGGATACTGGAATGGTTTACTATTTCCTTCTCCAGTTCATTTGACAGAAGAGGAAACTGAGGCAAAAAGAATTAAGTGATTTGCCTAGGATCACACAGCTAGTGTCTGAGCCCATATTGGAACTCATAAAGATGAGTCTTCCTGATTCCAAGTCTACTGCTCTCTCCACTGTGCCACCTATTTGCCAAGGATCAAACTGGATGACCTTAACCATCCTTTCCATCTCCAGGTCTATGATCCCAGGTGAAAATTTCCTTAAAGAATTTTGGAAAGTTTAAGTATTATAGAAATGCCATCTGTTTTTATTAATTCTGTTAATTTCTAAAGGAGGAAACTGAAATACAGGAGATGAATTGCCTCATCTAGGATGACACTCCTAGGAAGCAATAGGACTAGAATCCCTGTCCTGTGGCTTGGGGATCTAAGAACAGTCTCAGTTTAGTAGGTATTTTGGAGATTTATTTGTAAGACCTTCAGTAAGAATAATATTCAAGGATGGAAAATGTCTTCACCTCATGGTAAGAAAGGAATAATAATGGTGAGAAAAAATGCAGTATGGTAGCTCTTTAAAGACGATTTGGAACCCAAGATTAGAGTTAACCAACCAAAGAGAAATTGCTGTCAAATTTCCCTCTCTGTGGGCAGAAGGCAATTAAAATTCTCATAAATACTACTCCTTCAGGTCCTATAATTTACTTTTGTCCAAAACACAGCAGAAATTTTGCATTTTGTGGCCCGTAGCCTCTTCCATTACTCTGGAGAACAGAAAGAGATCCTTAAGTTCACATGAATTTACAGCCCAGTAAGAGAATGGCAGTCTTCATACCTATTGGTAATGACTCTTACACTGTATAAATGCCAGTGGTGAATGAAAACTAATTACAGTTCTTTCAGGCTAAAAGCTGGCAGTCAAATACCAGTAATTATGCAATGGAGCTAGCAATAATACTAGAAACAGTGGCAATAAATGTAATAGCAAGGAAGACAAATAGACACCATGCAGAAAATCAGCCACTGTGAGTAAAAACAAAGACAAACAGCTCTCCTCTCACCCAGACTCACAATAGAGAGCTAATAAACATTGAAAAAACATTCTGATTATCACATAATGGGTGTTGAAGGTTTAATTGCCCCAAAGGCATATAATTATATCTATTCTAAACCCCAAGTCTCCAACTAAAAATGCATATTGTATACTACATATCTATAAGTAGATACATATATGTGTATAAATACATGTAAACTAAGATTTTTATAAATAAAATAAGACCAAGAAGACGCTCTTCTCACATATGAATAGTTATGAATCCAAAGTTACAAGAAAGACTTCTTTAGGCAACTATGAGTAGGATATATACAAAGTAATTTCCCCAAAGAGGGAAAGCACTATAAATTGAAGGGAAAATAGATAGAGAACTCAAGGATTTTTTTAAATAAACAAAGAATTCTTTTTTTAAAAAAATATGTTTAGTATTTCTAATTTTCTCCAGTTACATGTAAAAATAATTTTTATTATTCATTTGTAAAACTTTAAGTTTCAAATTCTATCCCTTACTCCCTTCCTACCTTCCCTCCCCATTGAGAAGACAAGCCATTCGATATAGGTTATGCATGTGTAGTCTTGCAAGACATTTCCATAATAGTCATGTTGTGAAAGAAAATCTAGAAAAAAAATCTCAAGAAAAATTAAAGAAAGAAAAAAGTTAGCTTTAATCTGTAGTCAGAAACTATCAGTTCTTTCTCTGGGGATGGATACCATTTTTTGTCACAGGTCCTTCAGAGCCATCTTGAGTCACTGTATTGGTGAAAATGGCTGTCATAGCTGATTAGCATACAATGTTGCTGTTGCTTTGTAAACAATACATTTCACTTTGCATTAGTTAATAAGTATTAAGTCTTTCTAGATTTTTCAAAGATAATCCTGCTCATCATTTCTTATAATACAATAATATTCCATCATAGTCACATACCACAATTTGTACAGCTATTCTCCAATTGATGAATTTGCCTTCAGTTTCCAATTTTTTACTAACAGAAAAGAACTACCCTAAATATTTTTGTACATATAGGTTTTTTCCTTTGTTATTTTTTTTATCTTTTGGGGGAATACAGACCCATTAGTGGTATTTCTAAGTCAAAGGGTATGCATGGCTTTTATAGCCCTTTGGGCATAGATAAATGAGGAATTCTAAGGGGCAGAGGTGAAGATAGAGTGTATTCTAGGTCTGGCGAGTAGCCTATGCAAACACATGAAGATGGGATATGGAGTGTCACAAGAAAAACAACCAAAAGTTCAGTTTGATCATCAAGGATATGAAGGAGAGTCATGCACAATATTACTAGAGAGATGAGATGTAATATCAACCAGATTGTGAAGGATTCAAAATGCCAAAAAGAAGAATTTGTCATTGAAAGGGAACTGAGTAACATGAGAAAGGTAGAAGATGGAAAGGATGGGGCAGAAATGATGCCTCAACTCATTCTACATATTGAATCCAGAGGTTGCATCAAAGTACCTTATAAAAGAATAACTGATAGACTAGGTAAGAATTTTGTTTCCCCAGGTCTCTTCTCCTGGACACCCCTGAAACCAGTTCTTGTATTAGTCATCTGGTAAAAATATCTGAGCAAGAAAGCTGATAAGTAACCCCAAAAACTATTCCATAGAATGCAAATTCATTGGAAGGGCTATTGAGGCTCTAATAGTGGGGACAGGTAGGGTGGTACTCTGACAAAAACCATGACTTTGGTGTTTGGTCTTGACCAACACCTAAATACAAAATAGTAACTGTTTCTTTTTTACCCAGGAACCCTAAGGGTCTTCCCCTCTCAGTTTGATTTTTTTTCTTTTTAAAAGGAGCTACCCCTTGAGTAACTACTTAAAGAGGCCTATTCATTGAATGGATATGTCTCACATTCAATGAATAGGCCTCTTTAAATAAGAATGTGATAAGACTTTAGCCTAAAATGACAAAAGTCTCACATTGCATCCTGGGTCATTTCCAATTTTCCTGATAAATATCAAACCACTGGACCTAAATGTCTCTGGAAAAGAAAATGAGATTGGTTGACCTTTCACAGCCCTCCCTCACTCAAAGTCGAAATCAACTGCAAGTCATGTCATCATCTTAATGTCATGGTGTTCTTTGAGAACAAAGGACAAATGCAACCTGTGAGTGAGTAGCAGCTCCTCTCCTCTTCCTCTCCTCTCCTCTCCTCTTTGTCTCCTCTTCATCTCTTGTTCATCTCCTCTCCTCTCCTCTTTGTCTCCTCTTCATCTCCTCTTCCTCTCCTCTCCTCCTGAGAAGAAGAGGAGAAGAGAGGAGAGGAGAGGAGAGGATACGAGAGGACAGGAGAGGAAGAGGAAAGGAGCTGCTACTCACTCACAGGTTGTATTTGTCCTTTGTTCTTATAAAGATGAGTCTTCTTGATTCCAAGTCTACTGCTGTCTCTACTTGGTCAGACTAGTCAGAGTGGGGAAGGGCAGAGGAAGCAAGTAGCTGACTGTGAGCGAGATAAGGGCATTTTGCTTAGGGGAGCCTCTTTGTGGGGAGGCCTGATAATCTGTATAGACTTCTTGGTTACTATGATGGATTTCTTTATTACTATGATGGATTTGGTTTTCTGGTGTTGGGATTTGGCTTTTTGGTATTTAGATAAATTTAAATAAATGTTTTGGTTCTGTCTTCCATGTGGAGAGTCTGTTACATTTTGTGATTCAGAATTTTGCTGCCATATTTATAGCCGCCATAAGCACTGTGAATATCCTATTGGTGCTACAATGGTCAATTCTTATTCTTGGGGAAATTACTATGTCAACTGCATGGAGGATAAATTGGAGGAGAAACTTACGGTAAGAGGGTCAGCGAGAAGGCTATTGCGGTAGACCAGGAGAGAGAGAAATGTTCACATTCTGAAGGAAGGTGATCTAGTTGGGTGAGTAGAGAGAAGGGGATAAATGAAGGAGATATTGTGGAGAGAAAGAAACATCCTAATTTGGCAATGGATTTAAAAATATTGGGTGAAGGAGAGTAAAAAGTCAAATATGACATAGAGGCTATAAACCTAGGTGATTGGAAAGATGCTAGTGCCCTGGACAGTGATAATATTCAGAGAAGAGGTGACTTTCAGGAGAAAGAAAAGTAAAGAACCCAATTATAGTGTCTGTATATTTGCATTTTATATATTTACGTATTAGATTTGGTTCCTCATACAACCTTTACAATCTAAATTTTATCATTTTAAAATATTATTTTATTTGTTTTCAGTTTTCTACAATCACTTCCATATATCTTAGATCTTTCCCCTTCTTTATCCTCCTTCCTCCTCCTTCCCCCCTCCTGCTCCACGCCCTCCCCAAGATGGCAAGCAACCTTATATAGGTTCTACACATACATTCTTATTAATACATTTTCACCTTAGTCTTGTTGCATAGAAGAATTAAAATGAATGGGAGAAACCATAAAACAAAACAAAACATAGCACCGGAGAAAATGGTCTACTTCACTCTGTGATCCATGAATTATATCGCTTTAAAAGAAATGACTGTGACTTACTTATCTTTGTACCACCCTTAGGATGAACAATGAGAATTATTCACAATAAGGGATTAATTAATGTTGAATGAATGAATGATCTGTGGACACATGATTTTAAATAAACCAATTGCAATTATACTTGCATTGATATAGGTCTTATGTAGTAGGTATTCAATATACCCAGTGAGTAATAAAAAGAATTGAACGAAAGAGTGAGAAGGTATAGAAAAGAAAGAAAAGTCAAATTTAGACTCTTAAAGGAAATATTTGTAGATGAGAGTCAGTCTCTGCCTTTGTCCTCAGAATTAACTGGCATTTCCCAGGAGAATAGGTAATGCTAGCGCGAATACTTTAATTTCTTCTGAACTGTTCTCAGCTTCTGAAGGGTAAGATATTCACTTCTGGCATCAAGGATTGAAAAAGGAATATTTCCATAATTTCATTTGAGCATGTTGTCATATCAGCTTTGAATCTTATACTGAGTTCAATAAAGTGGTAGAATTAGATGTGATATCTGAAATTAATTAGAACAAAAATTCACAAACCTTTCAGAAAGCAATTTTCATTAAAGGACAATACCACCCCCAAATTTATTTGGGATCTTCAAATCTTATTTTCATGAAGGAGAAGGACTTGCAGACAAAGATAGATATTGTTTCTGTCATATTTAGGTGTGTGTGTGTGAGAGAGAGAGAGAGAGAGTGCGTGTGTGTGTGTGTATGTGTGTGTATATGTGAATGTGAGAAACAGACACACAGATTCATATATAACTCTATAATTATGATCAGATATGTAACATAACTACATATATATGAGGAAGCTAGATAACACAATGGTTAAAGTGTTCAGTCTGGAGTCAGGAAGATCTAAGTTCAAATCCAGCCTAAGACACTTACTAGCTGTGTGATTCTGGGTAAGTCATTTAACGCTGTTTACCTCAGTTGCTTACCTATAAAATGAGCTGACAAACCATTATAGTATCTTTGACAGGAAACCCCCAAATGGGGGCATGAATAGTCAGACACCACTGAAACAACTGAACAAAAACATACATTATGTATATATGCACATATGTACAAATGTGTATACATACATAGATGCATGTTTACACACAGACTCATATATACAATACATACATAGAAATACAACAAAGACACACACACATAAATATATATATATATATATATTATATTTATGTGTGTGTAATCTTGTAGTGGAAGAAACATTAGATTTTGTATCAGAGGACCAGAGTTCTAGTCATCAGTAAAATGAAAGTTTTAGACCAGATAATCTAGATCTCTGATCCTAAGATCCTATGATATTTGTATTTGTATAGTTTATATACAGATGCATATAGTTTATATACAGACATTATCTTTCTAAGATCCACACATATACCAAATGGAAATGTTTGAATATTGACTCAGTGGTAGACTATCCTCTCTATGAGGACAGCAGGTAAGGACTGAAAAGGTCAAAAACAGAAGTGTAGTCCATGGGTGATGCTTTTGGGGGACTACAGTAATGGCTAGACAATGAAAAGAAGAAAACATCCCTCACTACTATATGGTACACTGCTCCTTCTATAACAGTAGTGGAATGACAAGAAAGAACATCTGAGGATGTTGAGTACCATATTTTTTTAAGCTTAAAAAATAATCAGTTTAATTGCTCATCATCTGTGTCATCAAGTTTCCTCATCTATATATTCAATAGATTAGACCAGAAGACTTCTCAGTTCTCAAATGTCCTATGAATCTTCTCCTTATGAACTTTTTATTCACTACAGCAGCAATTTAATCACACCCTTATGGACATTCTCACTCTATAGGATGTTAAAAACTTGAGGTTAAATGGGAGGATTACTTATAGCATCTTCTTGGAACAATTAATGAAGGAGTTGATAGAGTTGGTTTCATTGAACATTCCAAGACAAGAAAAAACATTTGTTTGATAAGATTCTTAGCTTTCTTGAATTCAATTCAAGAAATATAAATATCTTAAGTACCTATTACCTACTATGTCCTGTGCTAAGTTCTGAGGAAACAAAATAAATAAATATAATATTCCCTATCCTCAAGGAGCTTATTTCCTAATGGGTAAGAGGGTACAACGCAAAAAGATGGGGAAATATAGAACATATACAACAACATAAAGGAAATTGAAGCAAAAATCTAATGGGGAATTTGTGTCTTTTTTAGTCTAATCTAAGATAAGTAAATGTGAACAACTACATTAAGTGAGATTTGAAACAATTAGGTCATTACAAAGAAGAAGAAGTAGAAAAGTGAAACATAATGGAGGTAGCATCTTTTTAAAAGGATGAAGAATCAGATAGATTCTGTGAAGAGCTTGATGAGGTTCTCTAGACTAAGGTAATACACTCCTTGCTATTCTTTGATCTCACTGTGAAGTAGATACAAGGCATAAATATGTTGGAATAGATAATTCAAATTTAAAAAAAAATTAAAGAGGGCAAAAGCTGGTTGATTACTCAAAAGCCTCATATGTATTCATATAAATATTTTCATCAACAGAAATTGGACGGAGATGAACATGATGAGCACCTCAGTACATCAAGAAACATGAAATTGATTGTATCTTAAAAGACAAATAGCAATGGGTTGCTGACCTGGAAATCATTTTAGAATCAGTTTTCAATATAGAAGGAGACTATTGACTGGATAGAGCAAAGGCTAAAATCAATACCAGATTTGAAGAATATTTTATGGTAGGAAAGTGTCAGGCAAGGCTTCAGGAGACCTGGGTTCAAGTCCTCTGACCTGCACACTCAGAGGAATCATGAACTTTCTATCATTGACTTTTGAGAAGTCACTTTATCTCTCATCTTCTTCAACCTTAAAAGGAAGGGTCTGAACTAAATCTCTAACGGATCTCTCAGTTCTCATAATGTATCTGTCTATAGAACTCAGAAAGAGTAAAAAATGAGAAGAAATTACATGCAATTGTAGCATCTCCAATTCAATCTGTTTTAACAGGTTACCCACCCCACTCCCAAATGTGAAATTGACAAAATTCAGACATTAACTCCATTGTCATTTTGGAGAAATTTAGCTCGTGTAAACTTGTCACCACAATAAAGAAGCTTAAAGAGTACGGAAACAAACTCCAGGCAAGTAACACTTGATCTTCTTGCTAAGCAGAGACCTAGCAAAGAGCAGCACCAATCCAGACTGTGAGCTCTGTTATAATATGTTATAGAAAGTCATCTCTTTGAGGGCAAGGGTTATTTTTTGATTTGTATATGAAAATGCTCCCAAATGGGTAGAAATCATAAAATTTTTATAAGAATGGCTTAAGTGAAGCACCCAGGACATGCCCTTTGCTCCATAATTCCGCCTAGAAAAGCTGACCAGGTAGAAGGTACTCTGTGGGTCAACCTTCACTCAAAGCCAAAGTTTATAAATCCCCATCAATGTGTTTATTCTTTAGCCATCAGAAGACACTTTTTAGATAAAACATAGTAAGAAGAGTTGAAATGGAACATTCCCCCAGTAAAACTGGGGCACACTTTCCCACAGATTCAGATTTCATCAGTAGGAAGCATACCTAGGAAAACTATGAAGGGGCACCCACATAAGGGACATATAGGACTAAAGACCATTCATGGAGAACATATAGAAGGCAATAAATAGACTATTACAGGTCATTCTCTAAAAGCAGGCCATGTTTTCAGTCTCACAATAAGTTAAGAGTCTTTTATTAGATTAGATAGCAAATATTAGATCTCACCATGTCTATTGTTTGCTGATTCAAAAAAGTTGTTTGACTCAATAGAGCAAAATGTATATGTTAAAAGCTCCCATCAAACAAGATATCTCCCATAGGGCATAGGAATGAGAATTGTGATTCCTGTGGTATAGAAATTACAATCAGGTGAGAAATCTTGATCTATCCATGCAAGTTGGCAGGTTCCATGCAACTTAACATCTTAGTGATATATATATATATATATGTATATATGTATATGTATATATACATATGTGTATGCATGTGTGTATGTATGTGTATATATACGTATATATGTAGAGAGGTGTATGTATATGTGAATATATACATATATACATGCATACATATATACATTTATATACACACATATACATACATGCACACACACACATACACATATATGTGAATCCCTGAAAGCCACATATCGACTTTTTCAGTTGCTCAGTTGTGTTTCACACTTTACTACCCATGTGGGGTTTTCTTGGCAAAGATACTGGAGTAGTTTGCAGTTTCTTTCTCCAGTGAATTACAGCAAACAGATTTAAGTGGCTTACCTAGGGTCACACAGCAATTAAGTACCTGAGTCTGGATTTGAATTCAGGCCTTCCTCACTCCAAGCCCAGTGCTTTATCCACTACCAGTACCTAGCTGCTACATATTGACCTAGAAAACCACAAATTAACATTTTCTATGTTGTATTATGCTTTTATTTATTTTGTTAAACATTTCCAAAATATATTTTAATGCGGTTTTACAGTTTTGCAGTCCCCCACCCTGAATTTAACACCTTTGGCCTAGATGGTAAGTTACTTTACCCAGGCACACACAACCAGTATGTATCAAAAGCAGGAACTGAACTCAGGTCTTTATGGCTTCAAGGCCAGTTCTCTCTGCACTGTATCACATTTGCTATGTTAGAAAGTACCACAGAGATAATTTTATTCCACAATGCTTGGGGTCATCAATCAGGAAAACAATATGCTCCATGAATAGTACAAATAAAGGAGTGATTTCCAATAAATAACACTTCTGTGACTTCTGGGTTTTTTTAATTTTTTAAAATTATTTTATTTGTTTTCAGTTTTTTACAATCATTTCCATATATCTTAGATTTTTTCCCCTCCCTCTCCCTCCTTCCTCCCTGCTCCTGGTTCTTTGCAACAATCCCAAGAATATCAGTATGTCTGTTAATGATATATAAGTGTGCATATAATATATAATAATGTCTACTGTATTATATAATATGTTATATTCTATATAACTATATATCATATAGGGTATATGATCATATATCATATATCTATATACATCTTATCTACAATATATGAAATAATATGTAACATTCCATATGACTATATGATATATATAACTGATCTATAATGACATATACAATAAATAGACACTACATACATGTGATTTGGGCCACAAATTGGCAATCAATGATGTATACATAGACCATGTGTATAAAAGAATACATATATATGTATTTATGTGTGTCATATAAATAATTCTAAGAAATGAGTTTGTATTATTCAAGTTTGTATTATTCAAGTTTAATTTACCCACTTCTTTCCTCATACCCCTCCTGCCCTTGCTTACTTTTTACTTTCACTCCAAATACATACAGAGACCTTATATCTATTGTAGATTTAAAGTAAAACATAAAAATAAGGCAATTATCTAGATAATTCAGGCAAAATTGTTTCTATTTTCAACTCAATTTTGACTGGATTCCTCAGTCATATTAAGTTAGCTCGCAGAATTGAAGTATTTGATTAATTAAATTCAAAATTGCGCTGAAAGTTTTCTGGGGATGTTGAAAAAGAATAATATTTGCAGAAGGGAGAAATGTGCACACATGGTATAATCAGAAGCCAACTTATCTACTGTGATAGGAAATGATCTATAAATGACCGATGTGGTGCATAACAATGAGTTCCTATCATTCCATGGCATTAAGGAAATTCTGATGGAATTTCATAATGTCATAAAAATAGGATCTACAGAAATGTTCAGCTTCTCCAGGTTTACATTTCTCTGGGATAAACCCAACTCTCCAAGGCAACATTATCTCATACCATATACTGCTGTAGAATCAGATATGTTTAACAACATTAAGTGACAGAGATCAAACTCAGATCAATGCTCTTTATATCCCTGGAGGATAATAGAAAATACTCATAGACAGCATGGGATTTTTAAAAGTTTACTTTCATTTAAATCAGATTTGCATAAAAGGAAATCAGTAAGCAGTATAGTATCTCTGTCTTACACAAAAGTACTCATTTCACAGTAAATTGAATGAATGAAAAAAACCTCATTTATTAAGTTCTTACTACTGTGCTAAGTGCTATAGATATAAATGGAAATACCAGACTGTCCCTATTCCAAAAGATACCAAATTCTAATTAGAGGAGAAAATATATATGAAAGGATTCAGCAGTAGAGCAGATTGAAAAGCCTAGTAGTGCTAAGGGAGAGATAGAAGGGTCTACGTTGAAAGATGACCCTTAGTGTCTCCCTGACCATCCAAGTGGTATGAATAGCCATGCCCACAATATTTGACCATTTGGAAAGGGCTGGTAGCCTCCAGTCTTTGAATGGAGCAAAAGCTCTACACAGCCTCTTATGAGGATGAAGCTGGTTATAGTGGTCGGTAGGTAGCCAGAAAGGGTATTCAGATAAAGCAGTAACCACATACTTGGTTTCTATAGCTGACTTTCCTCTTTGTACTTGAAATATTTCCTGGAAGTAAGTATATCCCAGTTCTCTGGCTTCATTTTATGCTATCCCTATGAGGATATACATACATAGATATGTGTGTGTGCATATATACATATATATATATATATATATATATGCGGTATACACATACATACATACACACGCATATACATATATTTAGAGTGGATCATCTTGTCTCACCTAGACTGGAATTGCAGCAACCACTCAGAGGTGCTCCTAATACTGATTGGCATAGAAGTTTTAACCTGCTCTATTTTTCTGACTTGGGTCAGTCTTCTCTTCCTTACACGATCTGGTAGCACTCTGCTTCCAGGGCATCACACATTGGTTCCAAAGTTAGTACAGACTCCTGGCTCTAGCCTTATTGTACCTCTACTCTCTCAAATTCAAGCAGGGATACTCACTTGTATTACATGCTACCATGCCCTATTATCCCTATAAATTTTAATAAAAATAGCAACCAAAGAGCATTAATTTCTGTCCAGATGAGCTGACAGAAGCCACCATGGGCATAGTACAAAGAATTCTGAATTTGGAGTGATGTCTAGATACTCAGTACCTGACACATATTGAACTACTTAATAAATGCTTTATCTCATTAACTAGAATAGCTCTGTCACATGGTCAAGATGTATATTCTTGGGAAAGTAAGTGAGTTTCTTGGGGTCCCAAACTTTCTTACGTATAAAATGAAAATACTGAACTACATGATGTCCAAGATTCTTTCTATCTTAAAAATCCTATGATCTTATGACTACTTCATTCACATGAATTCTGCTTCCAGAGAAACAAGATAAGAACCTCTATGTAAAATGAACAGGTAGCATGCACTCTTATATATGGAACTGGAAGGCATCTAGAGGTCATCTAGGTGAAACTCTTCATTGTTTGGATTAAGAATACTGAGGTGCAGGGATGTAAGACCCAATATTCAAGCCCAAGTCATCTGACTCTTTATCCACGTAGCTCTTTCTACTCTACAATAGAGCAGGAATGAGAAAACCAGTGACAAAATCAGTTCACTCTTTATTGCTTCAAATTAAAGCAATGGGCAATTAATGGAAAATAAGAGAGAAGATACTATGACTATCTCCAAGATGACTCCATGAAACATTGGGCAGAAATGATCTAAACTTAAGAGAACATCACTAACCAAAAGCAATGTCTGATTACACTTCAGAATATATTTTCTCATGTCCTCTGGACATAGAGTATTCGTTAATTTCTGAACTGTAATTACAAAGTTCCCTAAATAATTAAGGCTTGGTGATTATTTGGTTCATTCAGATTCAGTTCAGGACCAAATAAAAGAAAAGAAAAAAGAATAATTCTGAATTCTAAGTGATAAACATAAAAATAACTGCATGGCACACATCCTCAGCTAAGGTTCAGTTTTTATTTAATTTTTCCCTTATGATCTGAAAGGAAAGCAATTGCTACATAAAATTGAAACTACTTCTGAATTGGGAAGCAATCTTGTGAAATATAAGCGGGAAATAAGAAAATAATGTTCAACTCAGACAAAATCAAACCTAATATGTCTTAGGTAAAATAATTCACAGTACCTGGAAGTAATAACTAAACAGGAGTGGGGGAGGAATGGATGGACATGGGCAAAGAGACTTACAAGGTGATGGAAAGAGGAGGAGAGGCAGGAAGAGGAAGAGTGGGAAAAAAAAGGAGAGGGAGAGGGGAAGAAAAGGGGGATGGGGAAGGGGGGAGGAGGAATTAATGCAAAGTTCCATTAATTTTTTAGAGAAAGGCAATCTAAAGTACTCAGAACACTGGATATGTGAAAGAATCTCACTAGATAAAGTATGGAAAGCATGCCATTCAAAATGCAACTTTCAGTCTCAGCTGGTTGCCATTAACACAATCTATATAAAGGAGACATTAACTGGATGAATCAAAAAGTTATGGGGATATCTTGATCTATGCATTCAAACTGGGTGGATCACTAAGGAATGGATACCAGCCTTTTTGTAGTCCTTCAGATCCAGAGGAAATTCTTCCAATTTATTTATTCCTCAGAACTGTTACAAATCCCCCATTGTCTCCTTCACTCTTTGCCAACGTCAAATGTTCTACTTCTGCCCTTAAAACAATATTCTCTGGCCTTCTATAGGAGGGTTGTGTCCTTCCTCTTCCTATCAGTGATTCCCTCTCTCTCAGCTTCAGTCTCTTGTTTTGTGTGAGGTGGTTAGGCAGTGAAGTGCATGAAGCATCCTTGTGCACATGAGCGCATGCGTGCACACACAAACATGCACACACATATACACACACTCACACACACACATCCTCAAACTTTTTCTCTCACACAGATATTGCAAAGTGAGGGGGCTGGAGTCGATGGCCTATAAAGTCCCATCTGGATCTAAATCTATGATCTTATGTATACTTCTATGGAATGTCATCTCCTTAGAGTAGGGACTTCTTTCATTTTGTCTCTGCATGGATTGGTTTATCTATAGAAGCAATTAATAAATAATTTGCAGAGATGAAGAAAAACTAATCCAGAATAGATATCTCCCAACCTTCCTTCCCTCCCTGACACAGACTTAATTGATTAATTTAAAGGAATTTAAGCCAACTTCAGTTGGAAAAACTACCTGTTTACCCAAGACTGGGACAATCAGACCATATTAGTTAGCTCATTTTTCCTCTTAACCTTTTCCTGGACAGCTAATTAAACCATGTGGCATCTCTTCACTATGAGTCTTGGTAGAAATGGGTTTGAGCATCCCACTGGCTATTCCAGCTGGGAATCTCAGCTACTTGGAGTCCTCACAGCAGTACTAGAAATGGGAGGACTTACTTAAAAAGGAAAGAAAGAATAAAACATTTTAATGTCATGGACCCCTTTGGTAACCTAGTGAAGTTTATGGACCCCTTTTTGGAATAATATTCTTAAATTCATAAAATGCATAGGATTAAGAAGGAAACAAACAGTTATTTTTTTTATAAAGTCATAGAGTCCAAGTTAAAAACCTCTGCTTTAGACCATCTAAATTATTTTGATCTGTAACTATGGTTAACTCTGTTACTATTCATTCCAAAATTGGGAGGGGAAGAGAAGGTGGTGAGACTTCCAAAGGATTGTTGAGGATGGCTGAGGCTATGTGCCTACCTGAAAACGGGATATTAGTATACTCTCCATTCTTCTTGAAACACAAAATGAAAAAAGGAAAGAAAACATCAAGGAAAATATAAGTAATTTACACAGAAATCAACCAGGAATCTACGTTTGCTTTCATCAGGCTGAGTCCCATGTTCAAATCACAGCTCACTTTTTGCAAAAGATATTAAGTAGTACTTAGAAAATGAGTCAGGCATCCTGGTCTTAGCCTTGGCACCACTATTAACTTCCCGTTTTACTCCCAAAAGGTCACATTTCCTTCCTCTTTGAAAATTGGAGCTATCTCACCCACCTGCACATCAGGATCATGGCAGAAAGACTTTAAAAGACCTTGAGGGAGGAGGTAGTCTTTACAAGCATATCTGACACCACAGACCAGAAAGCATCAAAATAGATAGCAGGAACTGAGAGCAGAAGGAGAAATTCAATGTTCTCATTAATTTCCTTGTAACTAGAAGACATAAAGGGCTTCACACCATGTGGCTGCAGGATATCTCAAACCTGTCCATTAAAAAAAATACCCTCCCTTGGTCCATCACAAAGTGTTGATCAGCTAATTTCCTTTGCTCTTTGGTGACATCTGGAGGTGAGATGAAAGGACCTTTTAAAAAAAAAGTCTTCCTAGATTAGATGAAACAGAAGGTCCTCACATAGGGAGGAAATGAAAGAAAAAAAAAATGCTCTATATCAAAACACCATCTTCAAAGCATGAAATAATTGTCTTTCCAGAATGGAAATTACATTTGCTCTTGGTTGCTGTTGCTTTATGAAAGCTCTCACCATTTAAAGCACATGTATTACAGCTGGTTCATCAAATATATTGCTACCCTGTGGTTGGATTTGTGTCTCTGATAAAAACAGTTCTGACTGCAGCTTCCCTCAGGTCATCTGGAATCTCTTCCAGTCTGGGGCCCCAAGAGAAGTGTGGAGACATGGTATCTGGAAACTCTCTTCTCCCTACTTCAAGATGTCAGCAGAGTCCATCAGCCTTAGAAGCCTTTTTGTTTTTCATCTGCTTGATGGTTTTTCTCCTTTCATCCAAAAGCACAGAGATTCTGAGCTTGGCTCTTATTGGCATTGTCAGCTATTGAGCCTCAATGAAGAAGATTCATTCTTCCAAATGGAGTTTCCAGTGTACACTCTTGTCTCACGTTCGTTCCTAGCTCTGTCATGGTAAGCATCCATCAGGAAAGTGAGACAAAAACCAAAATGGTATTTTCAAGATCATTATATGAAAGTCCATTTGAAATTTTGTTTTGCACTAATTTGCACTAATAATGTTTTGCACTAACTTTCATATGTGATAGAGATCTTATGACCATAAGTTCCATGAACTGAAAGTTTGGTTTTTTTTAAAATATCCTTGGAAATGTACATGGTGATAGAAATGAAGGCTATGGTCAGAGAGAATTGAAGCATGTTACTGATCACCTTGATAGAATTTCTTCCATGTTTCCTTTGATTCCCATCATGCCAATCAGTCAGCTAGCATTTCTAAGTCCCTACTATGTGCCAGACACTGTGAAAGCCCTGAGGATATGAAGTAAGGGAAAAAAAGCTTCTTCTTTCAAGAAATTCACAATCTAAGAGGCAAGATAACATGAATACAACCGTGTACAAAATATGTATATACATACAAACATAATTGTAATATATACATATTATATATGATAAATTGGAGTTAATCTCAGAGGGAAGGCATCAAGATTAAGGAGGACTGGGAAAGCCTTCGGGAAGAAGATGAGACGTCAACGGATATTTGAAGGAACCCAGATAATCTAATGACAGACAGTACTCCAGGAATGGGTGGGAGCAGTCAGTGAAAACACTGTCAGGAGACAGAGTGTCAACAAAGAAATCACAAAGTGCATGAGAGAGGAGTAACATGTAAGAAGACTGGAAAAGTAGGAAGGGGCAAGTTATGAAAGGCTTTGAAAGGCAAGCAGATTTTTTTTTAATTTAAGCCCAGAGGTAATAGGGAGCCACGGAAGGAATCCTCCTTCTGTTCAATTCTGTGTCTATGGATAGTGACTGTGTACAATGGAGCAATTCTATGTATTGTCCCAAATGACTATTATTGTCTAGAAAACAGGTATCCTTGATCCTTCTGATTTTATGTAATCCTATCCCAAAGTCCATTGACTTGGGATTCTCTCCTTATTAGCGGAAATAAAGGCCATGCCTGCATTTAGAGTGGCAGAGTTAGTGAGAAGCAAGGGAGTTCCAGCCTTCACCAATACCCTTCAAGTTCCTACTTTGGAGACTCTTCCATCAAGTAGGAGTGTACCCTTGGGACTCTTCAGGGCCAGTTCTCCTGGGGACTGCTCAGACTTTAAGTCTTCTTCCTAAGTAGCGTCCAAAGAGAGAAGAGAGAAGAAGTCAAATGGACTTCAAGTTGAAGGAAAAAATTCTGGGAACTCATGAGAGGAGCAGACAATCTCCAATCAATTCCCTATTCCCAGCTAGCTATGCTAGAGACTTGGAGAGTTTCCCCTTGGGGGAGATCCAGTACTTTGTTTCTCTCTTGATTGAGGTTTTTATCTCACTCCCAGTTGGAGAGCTCCTTCACTATATTTCCTAGGGTATATCCATCTATGTATTTGTTGTTATTGACACTGTCATCATTGTTACTCAGTAGTTTCAGTCATGTCTGACTGCATGACTCTATTTAGGGTTTCCTTGGCAAAGATAATGGAGTGGTTTGCTATTTCCTTTTTTCTTAAAAATACTTGCTATCATATCTGTTTTGCTACAATTTAGATAAATGGGTTTCTTTGCTATTCACTGTGGAACTAGTATTTGGTGAAAAGGGATCAAGCCTTGTATATACAGCTAAGGGTCCTCCACCCCAAAATGACAGACATCAAAAGTTAGATTTAATCTGATCCTACCTCCTAGATGAACAATATTTAAGGGAACAGATACATACACTTCTACCTCAGTACTCCCCTCTCTCTGAAAAGATCAGAGTGATGGCCTCTAGTTCCAACCTCCTCCTTCCCTCCAGTAGGAGTGATGGTATCCCTTGGAGAAAAGGTGGGGTTGAGGGGAGGGGAAGTCATCGATGTCTCCTTTGCCTCTCTTTGAGACATACACAAGGACGCATCTTCCCCACCACAAGTGGAAGCTCACCGTAGTTATAGGGCCCCCTTCTCACTCCATTTCATTCTACTACATATAGAAGAGGAACAGCATGAAATATGTCATCAGAGAAATGCGTGACCAGAAATGAGTTGGCTCTGGAAAAATGACTTAACCTCACATTGTCCCCAGGCAACTCTCTTAAGACTTGAGTCACCGAGACGTACCTACATTGGCAGAGGGGATTTCCTATTTGAGGAGTAATTTATACCAAGGAAATTGCAAGTCTAGTCCCCATCCCTACTTACTAATCAGGGTACATATTCGAAGAGTTGTAAGTAGAGAGATCATGTGCTTCACTGCTGCCCACAGAATTTTTCAGGCATTGACAAAAGTCCCTCACCATATTGGCTGGGTTCCCCAGCACAGGATTTATAGGAAGATAGAGACAAAAGGTTCAAAGGATCAGAAGACATGATGGAAGTGCAGTTGGTGTCACAGCATAAAGTTGCTACATTGATGAGATCACAGGTCCAATGATTTACCAATGGATTCATTTCTTTCCATGGCAAAGAACATAATTAAGCTAAAGGAAAATTCTATCCACTTACAGTAAGTGATAGAGCAGCAGTTCTATCAGGAATTCATTTATCCATCAACTTCAGCTATCAGGAAATCAACTGGAAACAAGAAAGTCAGACAAAAGACATGGATGGGGGAGGTAAGGGACTGAACACTAAAATGGTCTCTAAAAAGTTCATACACTAAAGTCTATGCATGTGAAAAACTATTCAGATCCTCGTTTCTTTCAACAATCACAGGAATCTTGAATGCCTGATTTCCTTACCCACAGGAAATTTTTTAAAAATTGTTTTGAATCAAAGTAGCAATGTCTCTTAACCTCTTTTAAAATGACAGCTTTAGGAACAAACATTGCAGCATGGGATAGAGGTTCAGATTTGAATGACTTCATAGACAACAATTGGAGTTCTGACATGCACAGAGAGGCAGCAATGGCCTGATGGATAACAAGCTAGTGTCAGAGCTAGGAAAGCTTGGAATTAAGTCCTACCCTATCAGACATATAACAGTAGTGTAACCCTGAGCAATTCACTTAACCTTTCAGTATTCTAAGGAATTCTATAAGAATATAAATGGTATAGATGTCATCTTCATTGATACAAGGAGTTTTCTTTTCTTTGAAATAATGGATCCTACACCCTCCCATTCTAGATACAAACAAGGACAACATTTGAGGGTCAAAGGGATCCATTTGTTATAATAGCCTATCCTAAAAGTCTCCTAATGAACTGGTTAGCTTCAGAGGATTGGAAACATTTTGTGGTGATTGTGTTACATGGGCATAAAATGCTATATTTCACATAGAAGACCATGCAGCAGGATAGCAAGCTGTAATGTTTCAGAGTCCAGGAATACAGAATCACAGAACTTCAGAGCTGTAAGAGACCTCAGAGGTCATCTGGGCAAACCTACATTTGAACAACGATCATTGCCGCATCCTCAACAAGTGGTCATCTCATGTTTGCCCAAAGATCATCAGTGAATCTAAGCCCACCGCCTCCCACGACAATCCATTCTACTAGAGAGCAACTCATTGTTAGAATTGTTTAGCATGTCTAAATTTGCCTCTTTTTTAACTTTCCCTCATTGCTCCTAGTTCTCTTAGACCAACCAAAGCAATTTCAGGTCTTCTTTTCTTAAGTGCTTAAGTCTTAAGCTTAAGATACTTCATGGCAGCTGTTCTAGCCTTCCTGATATCTCTTCTCCATACCAAATACTTCTAATTCCTTCAAATCATCCATATACAGATAAACCTGATGCAACTTACCAACCTGAAGGTCTGCCTCCTAATACTACTCAGATGATGAACACCCTTATTAAACTATGATAACCACTGCTTCAAACAATACTCCAGATATGGTCTGACCAGTGCAGTGGGACTATCAAACCTGGGGTCTCAAATACTATGCCTCTCAACATGACTTTTATGGTTGCTATATCCCACTGTTGATTGACATTGGGTGTATAGTTCAATTAAAAACCCCAGATCATTAGCTGATCCTCTCCTATTTCATACTCACGATACTGACTTTTTGAATTTCTCTTTGCCAAACAGTATATGTGTGTATGTGTGTGTGTGTGTGCATTTATGTGTGTTATTTTGACTTCCATGGTATTGTATACATCTAGATCTTCCTAAAAGATTTGTATAATCATGTCACTTACCTGCTCATGAAGCTCTTGCTTCTAACAAAAATATAAACATCTCTGTTTGACTTTTAAATTGCTTCACAATCTGACCGAAGCCTATAGTTTTAGGTTTATTGTATATTACCATACTCTCCTTCATGGACAGTTCACCATTCCCCATCCATGACAGAATTTTTTCCTATCTTTGTACCTTGGCATAGGTTGTGCCTCAAGCCTGAAACATACTCGTAGAATCCTTAGCAACTTTCAGAGCTCAGCTCAGCTGCTACTTCCCATAGAAAGCCTATCTTGATGCTGCCCCCCTGTAGCGCCAATGTGATACTAACAGCACGTACAGTGGCTATGATATAATGGTGCAATTCTAAATCGTGAAATACAACAGACTCTACACATGGAAGACAGAACCAAAACATTTATTCAGACATCAGAAAGCCAAATCCATCATAATAACAAAGAAATCTATATATAATAACAATGCAAAGGGTACTACCATCCCCCAAGCCTTTCCACTGTTAAGCTTCCCACAAACCAATTCCCTTAAATAAACAAGCTCTCTCACTCACACTTGCCAACTGCCTTTCCTAGCTCTGATCACTTTCTAACTTCCTCTCAGCTCTCCTCTAGCTCTGCCTCTTCCTGTTCCACCCTTCCTGCTCCACCTTTCCTGCTCCACCTGTTCAGTAAACTCCTCCTACCACATGTGACTTGGGCCTCCAGGTGATTTAAGAAAGGCCTGTTAATGGATGGTAAAGATCTTCAAATTAAGCAAAAAATAATTACATTAACAATAATCAAAAATGCATTATCAGTACACTCTCTCCACCTCCCACCATTTGGTAGCATTCTTCTCATGGAAATATATAACTTTTCTATTTTATTATCTGTGTACATATTGTTTCTCTCCATGGATTATAAACTCCCTAAGGTCAGGAACTGTTTCATTTTTGTCTTTATAGACCAGTACCTACCACAGTGCCTGGCAAAAAAAAAAAAAGGCACTTAGGAGAGATGCTTGAGGAATGAATTAGCAAATGAATAAATGAATGAACAAAAAAATGAAAGACTTTGGATAATTATACTGATTACAGCTAACACCCAACACAATACCCTTAACATAATAGGAGCTTAAACAATGCTGATTGAGTTGGATTGATGGGTGCAGATGGCCATGATCCTAAGTAGACCAGAGAATCAGGCTGAAGATGACCCTTTAAATTTTCCTTATTTTTCCTACATCTGCCATGATTTTGGTGTTGATATGGATTAAAACATCTGCCAAAAATCACCTAAAAGATGCTAGTACCCTTGCTATACATCTTCTGCATGCCAGTGTTGCTTATAAGTTCTATTCTTTTATTCATATTCTCCATTTTTTTATTTGTCTTCTGGGATTTATTTACATGGTGAGTATATCAGATCAACAGGTGTTAGTTGAGAGCCTAAGGAAACAATAATAACATGTTTCTGTCAATAACTTGATAGGCAGTAAATGAAATTTCTTCTACAATTTGTAGGAATGTTGAAAATACATAAAGAATAGATACTTTCTGGTCAAGCAAAATTGTTTTCAATAACATTCTGTAGATATTTTGGATGCTTTGGGGAAAGGGATTTGTCAGTTCCTATCCTAGTCTGATCAGTGCATATCTGTGTACGTATGAGGGTGATAACAAATTCTTCATGAGTGAACTAAATTGAATTATAAGTAGGATTTACTAAGTGATCTGCTGGCAAATGGTTGACAACCTGATATCTGGGAGGAGGGAGGAAGGTATGCAGAACACTCTTTTTAATTTGATTGTTGACATTTTAATTAGTAATATTTAACAGTATCATTATGGTTAAAACAATATATAGTTTTGTTATTTTTATTTATTATAATTTTAAAATAATGTAACTAGTATCTAAATAAATTAATGCTACATATTATAAAAATTGTAAAAGTATGTGTCCAGAAGGAGAAAAATTTTAGAGCCACTGTACCATTCCCCATCAAATAATTCTAAAGCAAGAGTTCTGAACCTGGCATCCATGAACTTGTGTTTTTTAAATATTTGATAACTGTATTTTGATGTCATTGTTTCCTTTTGTAATTTTGTGTATTTTATTTTAATCACCGCAAAGCATTTTTTTTTCTGAGAAAGGATGCATAGACTTACCAAACGGCTTCATTACAAAGCAAAGTTAAGAATTACTGTTTTAGAGTACTCTAGCATTCAATTCTAGGAGCAAAACAGATGTCACGAAAGTCAAAGGAGGGGAGATTGGCAAAAAGTATGGGGTGGTCAAAAGTGTCAAATGCCAGAAGAAAGGAGGAGGTCATTGGAGACTTTTAAGGGATCCGTTTCAGTAGAGTGGTGAACACCAGGCAAACTGGAGGAACATTACTAGACAAGGGCAACTAGAATAATGAGATATAAAAGCTATGTCTTAAAAAGGTACAATTGAAAGAATTGGGTTGAGGGATCTGGGAAAGGAGAAGCTGCTTGGCTAGTCAAAGAGGGAATAGACTTATTCTGTGTTGCTCTGGAGGCAGAATGAAAACCACTGGGTAAAAGTTAAAGGAGATCAGCTTTCATTGCAATATATGGAAACAGTGATGAACAATGGATAAAGAGTTAACCTTGGAGCCAGGAAGATCTAGCTTCTAGTGCTGACTCTGACACATGATGCCCATATGTGATCCTCTATAGATAACTACAACTCTCAAAATTTTAGGAAACTCCCTAAGACTCCAAGTTTCAGAGAAGGCAAATTGTTAGATGGAATTCATTTATCTGAGAGTGGTCTATGACAACGAAATTACATATCCAACCCTTATTCCTATGTGCAAACACTATTTTTAAAAAAAGTCCTTTGACAGTGGAGTGAGATAATGTATGAGATAACTAAGTTTCCTACAACAGAAAGTGTTCAAGCAGAGAACAGACAGGACTATTGTAGAAAGGATTTTGGGAATGAGTTTGTACTATATGACCATAAGATCCATTGCTATTCAAATGCCTGGTAACTTGTTGTTTGTCCTTCTTCTCCAAGAGGGCTATGGCATCAGAAAGGTGATACCATGACTTACAAGTGAATTTGTTTTAAGTGAGGGAAGACTGCAAAGTCAACTACCTCTCTTTCTTCTCCACAGCCATCTGGATCCAGTAGCAAGATATAGATCAGGACTACTGGAGATGACCCTGACCTAGACAACTAGATGATTTTCTGATAT
This sequence comes from Potorous gilbertii, assembly GCA_028658325.1. NCBI lineage: Eukaryota > Metazoa > Chordata > Mammalia > Diprotodontia > Potoroidae > Potorous > Potorous gilbertii. The sequence goes on along the minus strand of CM053772.1, from coordinate 168,905,753 downwards.
TTTTTCACTTTTCATTGACTGGTTTGATTTAAAAAATTGTTTAAAATGGGCCACTCTTTTAAAAAAGGGGATATAGACTCATGTCGATACAAATTTTGGGGTAGTTAGTTTGAATGGAATTTTGACACCTATGATATATGAGTCTAGTTTGTATCAACTTCATTGATATAAAGCAAATGTTAAAAGAAAGGAAGAAAAGGAAGGAAGGAAGGAAGGAAGGAAGGAAGGAAAAGGAAGAAGTCTGTGCAAAATTTATTTAGTTACATGAAGCACTTTCATGTAGAAAAGAGATTTGTTCTAATTGGCCCCAGAGGGCTGAGCTAAGAACAATTGGTGAATGTTGCTTTGATGTAAAGCATAAACTCTCAGGAACTGAAACTGTCCAAAAGGAGACCAAAGCTGAATCAGAAGGTAGTGCGTTTCATCTCACTGAAGAAATTGAAAGTAGAGATCAGTTGGGATACTATTGGGCTAGGTGGCCTCTGAAGAAGAATATGCCAGAGCCAGCTGGACCTGCTCCATAGAGTCAATTGTTAAATATTCCCTGTGAGCTCAGAAACTGACAAAAGCTACAAAATAAGGGGGGGAGTTTTTGTTTTGTTTTGTTGATTGTCTAGATTTGAGAAAGTGATGCAGAAAACGTTAGTAATGCTAATCCAACTTGAAAGTGTGTCATGCTTTTCAGAGAATCTGTCATTGAATGTTTAAAAGCACATTCCTGCCTCTGAGTTCCCTCCAACTCACAAATCCTATGATTGAGTACCCACACTGATGTGTGTGTTCATCCTTCATTGGCGAAGAAGACTGTGCCATCAGAGAAATAATGACATGACTTGCACTTGACTGGTTTTTTTTTTTGAGTGAGGGAGGGCTGTGCAGGTCACCAGCCTCACTTCTCCAGAGCCATCTGAATCCAGTGACCATATATTCATCAGGATGGCTGGAGAGGACCCAGGATGAGGCAATTGGGGTTAAGTGACTTGCCCAAGGTCACATAGCTAGTGAGTGTCAAGTGTCCGAGGTGAGATTTGAACTCAGATGCTCCTGACTCCTGCTCTGGTGCTCTATCCACTGCACCACCTAGCTGACCCTCCATAACTGATAAAGGTGGGATGGAAGGAGAGGAGGGGGTATTGCATAATAATAGACTTTTCATTTGAAATCTAGGTTTTAAAACCTGTCAGCAGAAAAGGATGCTGGAAAACTCTAATTCTCTCACTGAAATTTCCTGAGCACAGTCACAAAATAAGTTTAAATAGAAAAATAATATCCTTCTGATAAGAGTTAAGGCATTTGTTTTGTAATCTGACATAAAACAATGACATTCATCTTTAGGTGTTGCCCTTTAAAGAAGACTCTGTTCTAACGAAAAAGGAGGAAGAAGAGGAGATTAATTAATTAATTGAGGAAGAGAAAGAAATTAATCAACAGGAATTGCAGTGCCTTCTGTGTATTATCTTTCAAACAAGGGGCTAAGTATACAAATACTCAAGAGAGAACGTTCCTAACTACAAGGAGCAGATATTCTACTGAAATGAAAGCTATTCTGTGTGGAAAACAACCTTGAACAAAAAAATGTAGTTTAAGGCTGAAATTGAATAGGTAATCTAACCTTTTCAACAAGGCTTCTGAACAAATACTTCAATGATGGGGAACCTAATTCTCCCAGTGACCTACACATTTAATAACTTAAGGAAGTTTCTTTTTCATTTAGAATGAGAAATGAATTTGCTGTTACTTTTATTTTGATTATCTTGGGAGGTAGTTCATGCGTAGTTTTCCCAAAGTAACAATGATTAACGGGCCTTGTATCTAACCATAACCCTTTCAATTTAACCATCAAACTCAGAAAAGTAGCAGCTTCAATTTTCACGTTTCGTGCAAGGCCCAGGATTTCAATCTATGGTACTATTGGTAGTGTTCACAGTGATTGATGACTTTGGGGAAGTTTATTTTACCCATTGGAGCATAAGTTTCTCCATCTACAAATGATGAGACTAGAGAAAATTCTCTCTAAGGATCTTTCCAGCCCTATGGCCCTCTATGGTCCTATGCTGCCACTGACCAAGGGGTGATGGCCAGTAGATTATCCTTCAATCCGCAAGAAAGTGTTCACTTGGCCACCATATTTCCTGCTGAAACAGCATAGTTCAGGAGAGAAAGTATTGGATCTATTGTCATTGGACCTAGTTTCAAATCCTGGTTCTGCCACAGATTTATTTGCTGAGTAATCTGGGAAAAGTCACCTCAACCTATTTGACTTTAAAATGTGGTATGTAAGCACAACCAAGAGAACACTGTGTACAGGAACAGTAATATTGTTTTAAGATCTTCTTTGAGTGACTAAGTCCTTTGGACTGTTATAAATACCCAAATTAACTACAAACGACATGTGAAGGAAGATGTCATCTGCATCCAGAGAAAGAACTGATAAATAGAAGTATGTATAGAATTATTTTACATATATAGACATATCTGTGTCTAATGGTAGCCATCTCTAGAATGAGGGAAGGGGGTAGGAGGGAAGAAAAAAATTTACATGATAGTTTTATTATATATTTAAAAGAAATAGCAAGGTATACATAATAGATTTTCAGTTTCACGTGCAATCACTTTATATTTATTTACATATTTTTCCTTACTGTGTTATGAAAATGCTTGTATTATTCCATAAATTAAACATAAAATAATTTTTAAATAATTATGCTAGATGAGCTCTACAGTCTCTTCTAGCTCAAAATCTATAATCCCATAATCAATAGGCTGTTGATCCCCTAATTCTGAGAGCAATCACAGCCTATTGTCATAACCTTTGACTCCATTAATATTTTTGGCTGCACATCACACACTTGGCTTAAATTAAGCTTGCACTCCACTAAAATCCCTAAATTGTTTCCGCATGAACTGCTATCCATCCATGTTTCCCCCACCCTCTATTTGTGCACCAAGGGCCTCCGACTCCATAGTTGGTCCTCTTTCCTTTGAATTACCCTGCCTTTTAATAGAACAGAAAACACTGGAATGGTTTAAAAGCATCAAAGAAGAGGGCAAAAAAATTGTTAAAGACAATCTTTTTTTTAAATCCCTTCCCATCATGTTCCTAACTGTTAGCACATAGAATAACAGGAACATAAGTCCTTCATTTCATCTCTCCAGCAATGTCAAATTGCATAGCATTGGGTGACAGGGGTAGAGGCAAGGTACGAGATTTGATCCTCATATGACATTAAGGATGCAGGACCTCAATGCAGAGGTAGGTAGTCTGGGCACTAAACTCAGTTATACTTCCTTCCTTGTTTCTTCCTTCCCTCTTTGGTTCATTCCATCTTCCACCATTTCCATTCCTTCCTTTCTGTCTTCCTTCTTTTCTGCATTCTTCCTTCTCTACTTTTTCTTCCTTTCTCTCCTTTCTTCCCTACTCTACTCTCTTTTCTTCCCTCTTGCCCTCCTTTCCCCATCTTCCTTCTTTCCCTCTTTCCTTCCTTTCTTACTTCCTTTCTTCCCAAATGCCTTTCTAAAATGATAAACTTCACCATACTCTTGGCTAGAATTTCTTTTATTAAGTGGAAAAGCTATATAGAGAAAGCTGTATGTATACTAATTTAGAGTATCTCACTCCTCACACATTGTAGAAACACAGATAAAAGCAAAGCTAACCACATATTCCCCTCAGGCTTGTATATCTGTTCTTTTTACCCAAATCCATCTAATAAAATTGTCTATATGGGCAATCCCCTGAAATTCTGCAAATGCACGCTTGAGACCTTTCTAAATCGCATCAAAAAGCTAACACAGGATCACATCAGCACGCTGGGGTCATTGCTAATTATGACAATTATAGCTATTAATAATGGTTCAGATCAAATATAGACTCTGCTTTTAATGACTGGTGCCAAAAAAAAAAAAAAAACGTGGAATTGGTTCCACCTGACACTCAGAGGCTTAATTTGCTGCGATTGATTTTTCTCTTTGCTTCTGCTTGCCTTTGGCCCTAGATTGCAGGCATGATGCTCCAGAATTGAAAATAGAATGGAATTCATCTGGCAGATATTCACATTCAGACACATGCCCCTAATGGTAGCCCAGAAGTGGCACATAAATAACAAATAGCACCGCTTTTCTGACTCTGACTGCCCCTTTCACTGTACTTTGCAGTCAACCCTCTGTTCAGCAGGTCACTGCCTTTAAATACAAACATACCTCTAAGCTACCCAACATTTATTTTTACCACTACCAGGAAAAATATATTTACATCAGAAAATGTTGAGCCGTAAAACTCTGGTGGGGGTAAAGGTTACTCGTATAAAGGAATAAGAATCAGTATCAACACAATTCCCATACTTTTATTTTCATCATAAAGCATGTTTTTGTCTTTGCAACATGCTTTGCCTTGATATATTAATAACTGACATTCCTTCTGCTCCAGTTTCTCTATTAGACAAATCCCAAATCAAAACCTTTCAAGCCCTAACACAAAAATTTTCGACCACAAGGGGTGAAAAATAAGGGAAATCAATGCTGGAAATATAGATGATGGAAAAGCAATGACTTTGTGAAATTGAAGAACAACAGAAGTGAATTTCAGATTCATTCTCTGCAGTAGGCACAGTATTAGAAATGGAATATCCAATTTCTAATTTCTTGGTAATCAACAGTTAATGAATACTATAATTCAGTTATGTGCTCCAAGATTACTTCTCTTTCCCTCCCTCTTCTTGCCCACTATCCTTAATTATATGCAACACTTTCCATCTTCTTGCTTCTCAGATCTGTCTTGCTATCTTTCTGAAGTTTTTGCTCTCCTCCATACTACTGATTTTATAATTGTGTCCATCCATCCCATCTATCTATCTATCTGTCTGTCTGTCTGTCTGTCTATCTGTCTGTCTGTGTCTGCCTGTCTATCTGTCCAAACAGAATATTTTAGGAAGTATTAAAAAAGCAACATCTGCACATGTGAGAGAAAGCATGACATAGTGAATAGAGAGTTGAACTGAAGTGTATAGAAGGGTTCAAGCTCTGTCTTTTACATGTAATGGCTTCACTGATCCTTTACAAGTCATTTAACTTCTTACTGCCCTAGGCAAGTCTCTAAGCCTAACTTGCAGAACGGCTTCCAGTCTGTATTAGTGGAAGGTCATATACCCTCTGCAGTTCCTTATGATGTTTAAATCATAGTGATCATATGGATATAATGAGTGTAATCATACAGGGAGGGAGTATTGCATAATGGCCCTGCTTGTACATGCAAGGGGCCAGAACATGTGACTGAAACTAAATCACTAGCTGCTTTTTGTCGTTTTTGTTTCTTTCCTTTAATACAGGTAACCAAACAGAGATTGTGAGAGAAGAGTATCACCAGACCTAGAAACAACATTGTGAGTTTGAGAGACCAAGGTTTTCCTCATGCTGACTAAAAGTAGTTCTATGTTGCCACTTGTTGAAGGAAACTCACCTCTAACACAGGATCATCCCTCAGACCGAAAGCTCTAACCATCTTCTGACCACCCAGAAAACCTGAGCTATGGGCTATTACTTGGACATTCTCGCTTATTCTTGTCTCCATGTGTATACGGGGACCAGATGTGCTGCAGGAGAGAAGGAGGAGAGAAGAAAAAATTCCCCCAACTCCCAATCATAAGCTTTAAAAGAGAGGTGGGTCCTTACAAAGAGGCTTCCACAAACGTAGACTGTAAGTCATCTCTCCTTGCTTCTTATGGGCTGCTGAGAGGGCAGCTTTGTCTAGTGTAGTCACAGGTTCTTTTTAGAGCAATTTGTTACCACTCCACCCTGCCTCTCTGGGAACTAAGGGACCAGCCAGAAGTCTCTACTCACATGTGCCATCCAATAAGAGTACAGCTCATAAATGTCTCTCTTCATGGAGCCAAAGCATGCGTGCTCCACTCTATAGGAAATGCTTTAATACAATCCCCTGCTACATATGCATATATGTGTATACATACCTACACATACATGTATACACATATACATGCATGTATATACTTATAGGGGAGACACAGGAACAGAGATAACATCTCAAAAGTCTTAGTGCAATTTTAAGCTTTGATAGTCTAAAACTAAAACTCTTAGAACACCTTATATATATGCTGAATGAGAAAGGGTCATTGAGTTTGGTGACTTAGATATCAATGATATCAATACCTTTGAGGGAATAATTTCAGTAAAGGCTAAGCTAGAAGCCAGAGTACAAAGTCTTGAAAAGTAAGTTGATGATGAGAAATTAAAAGTGGTGAGCACTGACAACTGTCTTCAAATCTTCACCCAGAAGGTGATATAGGATAGCAGGGTGAGGGGATGGCAAGATCAAATTGAGGTTTGCTGAGGATATGAGATATCTGGCTGTGATTGTAGTCCATAGGAATCAGGAGAAAAGGAGATAGAGAGATAGATAGACAGACAGGCAGACGGATAGATAGATAGGTAGGTAGGTAGGTAGATAGATGATAGGTAGATAGATAGATAGATGATGGATGGATAGACAGATAGATATAGATAAATAGATATGAAAAGACAGATATAAATAAATACATGGATGATAAATAGATGAGAGACAAAGAAACAGAGAGCAAGAATCAAGAGGTAAGAAGAGATGAAATAAAAAGCTCCAGGGAAAAGTCAAGAAGGCAACGAAGGGAATAATACTTTTTTTTAAAGACTGAAGAAGAGAGATAAAATTGAAATTTTAAAAAATAAGCCTCAATATAGGAATTTGGCAAGTTAAAGTGGTTTGTTCTGAATTACCGAGATTTTTTCACACTACCTAGTCTTCTGGAGATATGGGTAGACATCCTGCTTTACCTGGTCCATGTTCATAGGGTACCCAGAAGTCTAACATGGTGTCCATGGAAATCTTGTTGGGTGTAATGTGATGAGTATAGGACTGGACATGGTGGTCAGTGGGAGGAAGGCAAAACAATAAAGATTTTGAGACATATTTGTTAAGTCATATAAAACTTTGGCAGTGATACTAGAGTGGTTTGCCATTTCCTTCTCCAGTTTATTTTGCAGAGAAAACTGAGGCAAATAGGATGAAATGACTTGCCCAGTACCACACCAATAATGTGTTGGAAGTCACATTTGAACTCAAGGCATCCTGACTCTAGACCTGGCACTCTATCCTTTGCACCACCTAGCTACCCTCTAAGGGTAAAGAAGTATCAATAAAAGATAAAAGACATTGAAACCAGACGTTCTTTGTACTTCTTTTATAAACTTTTAAAAATTAATTATTTTTTTCTCTCCCTCCAACTCCTCCTCACCCAAATGGACAAAAAGAAAACATAAACTCTTCTGACAAATATGCATTCTCAAGCAAAACAAATGTCCACACTGGTCAGATTCAAAAATGCAAATCACATTTTGCATCTTGAGTACATCACTTGTCTGTCAGATGGTGGAGTTCATGACTCATCATTTAAAACTAAGTTTTCAATACATAGTCTTGTGGAGGAGCAGGAGCAAAGAGAAACGTCTGCCTACATAGCAAAATATTAAGTGCCGGAAAATTAATGCAATCCAAGGACAGAAGTAGAACCAAAAGTTCAAGGTCAAAGCTAGAATAAACAAAACTAGTGAGAAGCTAGACCAAGGAAGAGTGACCTGAATCAAAATGTCGTTGGGAAATATTTAACAAAATTAATAAAAATACAATAAAACATAACTACTATTACATCTTAAAATGAAGTCAACATGCAGTCAGCAGGAATCCTTAGGTATGATTTACTCATCCCCTTTTCTTTTTGAATTTGACACCAATAACATACACTAAATAACTAGTTGACTCATTCTGGTTTTCCTTTTTTTTGAAAAATTTAATGTATTTTATGTATTACCAGAATTTCTCCCAGTATCCCTCCTCCTCTTCCTACTACATAAAATGAATGGTGTTTCTAAAGAGGAAAAGAGAAAAAGAAGAGAAAAAAAATCAGCAAAACTGATCAATACACTGAAGAAGTATTGGAGGAAAGGTGTACATACTTTGACTCTTCCCACACAGCCCATAAAATACCTGTATAAAATGACTAAACAAATGCTAGAGCAGCAAAAGCCACAAAACAACAGTGAAAGAGATTTCCAGCCCAAGGTAGGCTAGAAGACTGACAGGAAAGGTCTATCGCACAGAGCATGGAGCAGAGTGCAGTGAAGCCCAGCCCAGCCTTAGATATGTAGCACAGCAGGGACAGGATCAGAACAAGCTTCTAGGGTGGAATCCTCAGCAGCTACAGTGGTTCTCAGATCTCTCTACCCACAAACATCAAAGACACTTCAAAGGTCAGTGAAAAAGCTTTTTCTCCTGGGTGAGAAAGGTGTGGGGTCCTCCACTAGCCCTGGCCCCAGGTGACGGTGGCAGTGTCAGCAGCAGCATCCATTTTTGGAGCCCTCAGCTTAAAGACCCTGGAGGAACTGAGCCGCTGATCTGAGTTTCAGTCCTGAGTGGTGACCAGGGGGTGAGGAAGAGTGCTGGCTGGCATGGTGGAGCTAGTGGAGGCTCTGGAAATGGAACTCTACTTGCAGATCCTAGACAATAAAGCTTTGGTAACTCCCGGACCAGAGTACAAGCCAGGAGAGGAACAAATTCCTCTCCCTTGATTGGGCCACCTTGGAGGAACTGAGAAATTACAGGTCCCCAGAGTATGCCTCTTTCTTGACAAAGGACTTAGAAGTCAAGAAACTGGCTGGGAAAATGCCCAAAACAGGGGGAAAAATCAGACTGTAGAAGGTAACTTTCTTGGTGAACAGGTATTTTTTTCCATCTTCTCAGATGAGTAAGAACAATGCTTACCATCAGAGGCCTCCAAAAGAAATATGCAGTTGTCTCAGGCCATGGAAGAGCTCAAAAAGGATTTTGAAAATCAAGTAAGAGAGGTGGAGGACAAATTGAGAAGAGAAATGAGAGTAATGCAAGAAAATCATGAAAAAACGAGTCAAAAGAGACCCAAAAAATGCTGAAGGAAATAACACCTTTAAAAATAGACTAACTCAATTGGCAAAAGAGGTCCAAGAAGTCAGTGAGGAAAAGAGTGCTTTAAAAAGCAGAATTAGCCAAATGGAAAAGGAGGTTCAAAAGCTCAATGAAGAAAACAGTTTCTTAAAAATTAGAATAGAACAGATGAAAACTAATGACTTTATGAGAAACCAAGAAATTACAAAATAAAACCAAAAGAATGAAAAAATGGAAGAGAATGTGGAATATCTGATTGGAAAAACAACTGATCTGGAAAATACTTCCAGGAGAGACAATTTAAAAATTAAGGGATCATCTGAAAGCCATGATCAAAAAAAAAAAGCCTAGACATCATCCTTCATGAAATAATCAATGAAAACTACCCTGATATTCTAGAACAAGAGCTCAAAATAAATATTGAAAGAATTCACCAATCCCTTCCTAAGAGAGATCTGAAAAGAGAAACTCCTAGGAATATTGTAGCCTAACTCCAGAATTCCCAGGTCAAGAAGAAAATATTGCAAGCAGCCAGAAAGAAACAATTTGAGTATTGTGGAAACACAATCAGGATAACACATGATCTTGCAGCTTCTACATTAAGGGACTGAAGAACTTGGAATATGATATTCCAGAAGTCAAAAGAACTGGGATTAAAACCAAGAATCACCTACCCAGAAAAACTGAGCATAATACTTCAGGGGGAAAATGGTCATTCAATGATATAGAAGATTTTCAGGCATTCTTGATGAAGAGATCAGAACTGAATAGAAAATTTGACTTTCAAACACAAGAATGCAGAGAAGCATGAAAAGGTAAAGTGGAAAGAAAAATCATAAAGGACTTTCTAAAGCTGAACTGTTTACATTATTACATGGAAAGATTATATTTGTAACTCTTGACACTTTTCTCAGTATTTGGATAGTTAGAGGGATTATACACAGAGAGAGAGAGAGAGAGAGAGAGAGCGAGCGAGCACAGGGTGAGTTGAATAAGAAGGGATGATATCTAAAAAGAATAAAACTAAAGGATGAGAAAGGAATATATTGGGAGAACAAAGGGAGAAATGAAGTGGGACAAATTATCACTCATAAAAGAGGCAAGAAAAATCTTTTTCAATGGAGGAGAAAAAGGAGGAGGTGAGAGGGAAAAAATGAAGCTTACTCTCATCACATTTGGCTTAAGGAGGGAATAACATTCACTCAATTTGTTATGAAAATCTATCTTACACTACAGGAAAGAAGGGGACAAGTGGGATTAGGGGGATGATCAAAGGGAGGGCAAATGGGAAGAAGAAGTAATTAGAAGTAAACACTTTTGGGGAGGGACAAGGTCAAAAGAGCAAACAGAATAAATAGGGGGCAGGATAGGATGGAGGGAAATATAGTTAGTCTCATACAACATGATTATTATGAAAGTCTTTTGCAAAATTACACATATACAGCCTATATTGAATTGCTTGTCTTCTCAGTGGGGATGAGCAAGGAGGGTGGAAGGGAGAGAAGTTGGAACTCAAAATATTAGGAATGAATGTTGAGAATTGTTTTTGCATTCGACTGAGAAATAAGAAATACAGGTAAGGGGTATGGAAATCTATCTTGCCCTACAAGAAAAGAGAGAAGATGGGGATAAGGGAAGGGAGGGGTATGATAGAAGGGAGGGCATATTGAGGGAAGGGTTAATCAGAATGCAAGGCATTAAGGGGTAAGGGGAAGGGAGAGGTGGGGAGAAAATTTGGAACTCAAAGTTTTGTGAAAATGAATGTTGAAAACTAAAAATAAATAAATAAACATTTAAAAAAGAAATATTGGAGACCTGGGTTCAAGACTTAACTCTGCCATTTAGCAGCTGTGTAAGCTTGGAGTGTGTCACTTAACTTCTCAGAATCTCAGTTCTTCTTTATCTTAAATGGGAATCATAACCGTATTTAACCCTACCTCCTTCAGAGGCCTTTTGTGAGGATCAGATTAGATGATCTATGTAAGGCACTCTGTACCCATAACTTTTAAAAATTATTTTTCCTTGTTACTGGCACATATTTCCATTAGATTGCTTTGCAATATTTCGTTGCTTCCTGGACCTAGTATTTAGCATAATACCTCTTACATAGAAGCTTAATGAGTTTATGGATTGACATGGGTTTCTTGTCTTGCTCTGTCCCAGGCATTGTTACTTCTTGTTTCTTGTTGATATTTGCCTGACTTTTGTTCTTTGTATATACTTTTATTGCAACTTATCTACCAAGTTATAACTCTGACTTTTGCTGTTCCAGGTGATTCATTTGATTCCAGATTCCTGGAATCACCTTGAGCACTACTGACTTACCAGCCATTTTCTAATTATGGTCCATTCCTATGCCTTATTTCTTATCCTCTCTCCAACTGGATCTCAAATCTTTTCTATTCCTGATTCTTTATCCTGTATCTATCATCTTTTGTAGGCCAAATGCATGAGAAGAAGGAGGAGGAGGAGGAGAAGGAGAAGAAGAAAAAGGGGAAGAAGAGGAAGAAGAAGGAGAAGAGGAAGAAGAAGAAAAGGAAGAAGAGGAAGGAGAAAAAAGATGAGAAAAAGAGAGGAAGAAGAAGAAAAGGAAGAAGGAGAAGGAGAAGAGGAGGGAGAAGAAGAAGAAAAAGAAGATGAAGGATAAGAAAAGAAAGAAGATGAAGAAGGAGAAGAGAAGGAAGAAAAAGAGGAATAAGGAGAAGAAGAAGAAAGATATGCTCTAATAAAAAGAACAATAGACTTAGAGCAAAACTTTGCTCTGTTACTTATAAATTATGTAATCTAAAGGGTGTCCTGGGTAGAACAGTGGACTTAAGAGTTACAAAGACCTGAATTCAAATTCTGTCACAGATACTTATATCACAGTGCCGTCATCTATACAATGGAAACAAAAATAGCACCTACTTCAAAGAGTTGTGTGGATCAAACGCAACACGTGTAAAGTGTTTTGCCAACCCAAAGTCTGCAATGTTATATAAATGCTAGCTTTTATTCTTAGTCTTTGGCAAGTTATTCACCTTCCTAATGATCAACTTTATTTGTTAAAAAATAGTAATAATACATTTAGAACAATTACTTCACAGATTTGTTGTGAAAAGAGAGCTTTTTAACTATACATCATTACACAAAAGGTGAATTATGAGAAAATTATACAGTCCAGATACTGATTCTTCTCAACCTTTTTAGATGCATCACCAAGTTAACTAAATAATTCTAATCATTCAGAGAAAAATAACTAATTATATTGATATTTTCACTAAAGAATTGACCTAATTATATGCCTAAATTAAACAAATCAACTAGTTTGGTTTGGTGTCTGTCATTTTTTTCTCCAAAAGTTGGCCCAAGATGTTTTCTAAACTGGCATCAGAGACAATGTCATTGGAGTTTGACAGCTATTCCAATCACTAACTACTGTAATAACCTCACAAATAGCTGAAAAATATACTAATTTGGGGCATATGATTAAGACTGTTGAAGAGTTGATCATTTCAAAGGAAAGTAGCACTTTATACAAGTTATATACCACCTAAGTGGTGGTGCTCCTTCCAAAGAAAGAGATCTCAATGCATTCCTACTCTGGATAAGCCTCTGTGAACTTATAGTAAGTTATTTAGTCATTTTTCAGTCACGTCTGACTATTTGCGATTCCTTGTGGGGTTTTCTTGGCAAAGATACTGGAGCGGTTTGTCATTTCTTTCTCCAGCTCAGATGAGGAACTTGAGGCAAAGAAGGTTAAGTGACTTGTCCAGGGTCACACACTGTCTACGGTCTTTCTGACTCTAGGCCTAACTCTTTATCCACTGTTCCACCTAGTGATTCATAGAGGTAAAGTATATATGGCCTGTTGCTATGACCATCCTCAGTGTCTTTTCAAAATGGTCGGATCTTCTAAAACCTAGGCTTGATCACAATAGTTCACGCACAAAGGACCTTAAGTGCTAGCCATCCAAGAAATATTTTCCCTAAAAAATAGTTTAAAAACTTTCTTTCTCATCACTTGAAGTGTATCATCTTAAGAAACTGTTGGATACTGCTTCTTCCCAAATAGTGAAAATCATAGAAAATTTCAATGAACTAAATATGTTAGATTAGAAATGGGTTGCTGTCTTCTTGTTTGAACTAGTATAAAGTAGCAACATGAATGAATCAAAGCTCCTTGGAAGTATCTAAGTAATACAATTGTCACTATCGATCCTACTTTCCACTTATCATCATTCTCGTTTTTAAAGGACATTTATTTCTCTGAAGGTTTGTGGGGTGTCTTCTGGGAATGAAACTTCTCTCTCCTAATTAATAAACAAAAATAAATGTGTAATTGCATCATCCCTCAAACCCAAGGTCATTATAAGTCAGTCATGCAACTTGATATTATTGGTATATAGTCTGTCATATACGTGGAAAGAATTGATAATGAAAATAATCCTGAAGGATAAATAATTGGGGAAACAGGAGAAAGTAGAAGGAAATACACTCAAGATCATGAGGAGTAGAAATAGATGATATGTCAGTAGAGCAATGAACCAACACTTGATACTATCCCTTGCCTAGTGTAGTCATCCAATAAATATTTGTTGATTAATTGATTAGAAAGAGCCTTTTTCCCTCTCCCCCAAAAAATGCTGTAAGCATCTGCAAGCAGCTTCCTCCAAAGTAAATATATATTGTACATGATACCAATGACCACTTCCTCATCTTATGCCCTAAATTTCCCTCTTTACCAAAGTTCACTCAGTAGCTCATCAACAGGTCAATTTGCCTACCTTGGCCAAAGAAGAAAGTCAGACTCAGCTCATTTGTGCCAGTTAAGAAGAGCAAACAGGAAAATTATTGTGAAAGCATAGGTTGTCTTCAAAACAGCAACTCACAAACTTTAAAATCATCAGCATGAATAAAATACATTTGGTTTAAGAATTAAAATTCCATGTGACTTTCTCATCAGAACTCTGTGTGACATGCACGATGTGTAGGGAATATGACATGTTTCAAGAGGAGCATTGGAAATAGAAGTCATTAGGCACTTTAATAAATGAGCTAACTCTCAGTTTTAAATACTTGACCTTTGAGTTGAATGGAGTGTCCTTAAACTGTCACCACATTATTCTTAATTTCATCCTTTTCCTTTAATGAACCTTCCTGAAAGCAGTTACGGGAAAGAAACCAGGCCAGTTAACTTGCTAAATATGGTACAAACAGAACCAAAACCCAAATACATCATTATTTCCATAATATTTAGCCAAGATTCTAACTTAATTTCATCTCAACTAAGTTCAATTCAATTCATTGGGCACGAATTAGGTGCCCACTTTGTTTAAAGCCCTCTATTAGGTAGGCATTGGAGACAAAAATGAAACATACCCTCCAGGCCCTCAAGGAGCTGATACCCTACAATGTCTTTAGTTTTTTCTTACATTCTGCATCTGATTGTTTACATATTATATTTTACAACCCACACAGGACAACACGTACTCACACTTGTAAACACATAGTAATTTGAAGAACCAGCGAATAATAGCTGGAACGGCTTTGAGGATGCTACACCAGAGCCAAGCCTTGAAGGAAGCCAGGGTTTCCAAGAGGCAGAGATGAAGACAGAAGACATAAAGAATCATACATATTAGTGAGGTTTCCACTCCCCTGAGGAAGCCAGTACTTCTGTGTTATCTGTACTCCACTATGTAAGACTATGCATAGAACATCAAAGTTGTCAGCTGAAGACTTTTACTATTTATACCTGCTAAAGAGGTCCTAAAGTGATTCACTATCACATCCCTTCCATCTAATTTACCTTGGTTGCTGGAACATGTCTCCCGGTTATACTTACTAAATCTGAACTTTTTAAAAGACACTACAAGTTCATCAAATCAATACTTTTCAGGAATTTCCATCCGAGAGAAAAGGGAGCTGAAGTGTCTAATGTCAATCCTTTATCATATTCTCAGTTTGCCTGCTGAACAGAGCAGTAATTTGAATAAATGGAGTATATTTTCCTTAGGTAATTAGATTATGGTTTCATTTAACCTGTCTGATGTATATTCCTCTCAGATTCCTACTGGGGAGAGAAAGCCAGCCTGCTCTCTTGACTGCTAAGGAAGACTGAGCAGTTGTTCTTAAGGCAACATATTTAATGGAGTTGGGGAAATCTAGTGAAATGATGATTAAATTCTAAATACAGATGATGAAAACTCCTTTTCACACCTGTAAGTAATTGGGTTTTGGTACTTTTTTCCATTTTGTGTTTGGCTTTCTGTTTTGTTTGTTTTCATTTTGCTTTGTTTTTGAGGGGTTGGGGTATGTTTTGTATATCTGAGAGAAAGGAGTTTAAATGCTTATAATCCAAGTGACTTCATATCCTCTAAGAAGGGCTTTCTCACATCTTTAACTTTGGCCCGGAAACTTGAGAAAGCTTCCAATACTGCTCCTTCCTAACTTGAGAAAGCTTCCAATACTGCTCCTTCCTAAATAGTGCAAACTACAGGAAACCCCGGACATCTATTTCAGATAATTGCTAGTTATAATCTGCATCTTTAGAAGGAGTACTCCCATCAAGGAGATTACAGGTCCATGGATTACACATTCAGAGCCAAAAGCTTCCTCCGGGACATTAGGTCCAGCTCTCTCTGTCTACAAATAAAGAAATGGAAACCCAAAACATTTAAGTAAATTTCCCCAGATTTTGAACCCAGTTCCTCAGTCCCTAAATTCAGTCTTCTTTATACTGCATCATGATGCCAATGAAGATACTTGTTAAAATCAGATCTCCTTTTCATTTGTCTCCTTTCTCATTTAAAAAAATAATGTTCAAAAGTCCCATGGTGTCTTCCAGGAATGAAACATACCTTTCCCTAACTGATAAATATGAATTCGATAGTGATTTTTTTCAATGGAGAGAACTCCAGACATAATATGATCTCTTTCTATTAAAGCAGATTGGAACCTTAGTATAAAAACCCTAGGCAGTTGCATGTGGTATGTAGAGATTCAGTGACTTCCCCAGGGTAAGGCAGATAATGTCAAAGTTATAATAGGATTGTAACCCAGGTCTTCCAGACTCCAAGTTCAGCACTGCATTACTAAACCAAGCTGTTTCTACCATTAACTAATAAAAACTATGAAATTAGTAATAGCCTAATACATGGACTGGAAAGGTCCATGTTGGTCAGCCAACTCCCTCATTCTGGGAAGAAGGACTGTAATGGTAATTTAAATGGGAAGACCTTTCCTATTCATTAATAGGCTCTTGTGACCTGCCTGGGTCACATGGAAGCCTGAGTCACATGAGTTGGAGTCACCTGGAGCCTATGGTGTGAGGAGTTTGCTGAATGGGTGGAACAGGAAGAGAAGGGGCTACAGCAGAACTGAAAGGGAGTGAATCAGAGAGTAGTCAGAGCAAGAAAGCAGGAAGCTGACTCACATAATTGAAAGGGCTTGTTTGGGATTTTGTTTAAGGGAGCTGGTTTGTGGGAAGCCTAGCAGGGGGAAGGATTAGGGATGGTGTTGTTCTCTGAGTTGTTATTGTGTATAGATGTTTGTTACTTTGATGGATTTGGCTTTCTGGTGTCTGATTGCTTTGGTTCTGTCATCCATGTGGAGTCTGCTGTACTTCTCAACTTAGAATTGCGCTGGGATATTCATGGTTGCTGTAGGCAGCGAATATTACATTGGCACTATAAATGATGACAAGGATGGGATCACAAAATATCAGACCTCTATTTGGAGACAGAAAGGCCGAGGAGACAGAGGAAGAAATGGATGTTCCAGGGTGGGAGAATTTGCCTTATTCTTCCCTAGCAAAAGAATGGGCTTTGTGAAAACTGGGAACCAAGGCTACGGAAGAGAAAATGCAGAGACTTAGGAAGATGTTTGCAGGGCATACCAATATAAGCAGGAAAAGAAATGGCAGAGGTGTATAGGAGAGGCTGGGTCTTGTAACAAGTTATAGCATTATAGGTAAAAAACAGAGATAAGTTTCTGGAGAAGAAGGCTCAGATAGAAAGGAAGTGACTGGTTTGCATGAGAGGATTTTTATGCTGCAGCATTCAGACTCTCCTTTAGAAAAGCAAGCTGGAGGGTCTAAGGTGGGAGAAGAAACAGTTGTTGCTAGCTTAGCTCACAAAAAAAAGCAAAAAAGTAATAAGAGGAACGATGTGTGAATGGCTTTTCAGGCAGAAGCACAATAGGAAAATCAATTACCTTGGGGAGGTAATTGAGGATTTTACTCAGCAGGTCATAGATGTTTTGAGTACATTCACCTAAAGAATGAGAGGATCGTTGGTACCTTGGATGGTGAGAATCATTGAAAAAGATGATTTTTTTTTCTGGAGAGGAGAGTAAATAGCCAGTGGATTCAGAGTAATTTGGTAGGAAAAGAATTGTTCACTGCTCTATTGAGAGTAGGGGTGGATTTTTGAAGAATAGGTGGCATTCCAACTAATGAACTATATAAAATGTATTGTGGAAAGAATCTTGATTTTAGTCTGAAGAGGGAAATTGGAACTGCCCCTACAGATCCTCCTGAAATATTTTATCCAGGTTCATCACACCTACAGGGAGAATTGTGGGCTGGCTAGGCCCCAGCTCATGTTAAAGAGGGTGTCCCTCTAACCATAATGATGACCCCAAAACTGTAAGTTAGAAAATAATAAACAACAGTAAATAAAGCTATGATAGTATGTTCATGGACTCCAGAAACATGGCTAAGCCTATATCTACCCTGCTTCTAGTTATTGTCTTGTTTCTTTTTTGGGCTTTTTGCCTGTTAAACTTGTTTACTAGATTTGTTTTCTACAGGTTTTATACCTGCAGATGCCTGATTGCTTAAGTCAGATGTCAACCCTTGTCCATGACTTGCTATGTCATCCTTGGACCCGACATCAACCAAGCTCTGGATGCCATTTAAAGAACTGACCCTCAAATGGTCCTTCTTTGGGCAGGGACAGTTCTACATCCAATTTCAGCAGGATTTAGTGATGGAAGAAGAGACCTTCACCCCTTATCCCAAGATTTGGGGTCCCATTCATTCAGGGGGGAGTTACTATGGGCTGCTTGTGCTTAAGCCGCACCCCAAGATACTGTTTTATGTGCTTATTTTATGTTATCCCTGTTAAAATTCTGTTGACACCAGTTGCCCCACCAGCAAACGTCATGAATATGAAAGATCTTGGGGCCGCATGTAATAGCAATTTAAATGGGGGGATCTTTTCCATTCATTAATAGGCCCATGTGACCTGCTTGGGTCACATGAAAGCCTGAGTCACATGAAGCTTGTGGTGGGAGGAGTTTGCCGAATGGATGAGACAGGAAGGGTGGGACAGGAAGAGGCAGAGCTAGAGGAGAGCTGAGAAGAAGTGAATCAGAGCAGTCAGAGCTAGGAAGAAGGCAGGCAAGCAGGAAACTGGCTAGCGTGAGTGAAAGAGATTTTGTGTGATTTTGTTTAAGACAGCCTGCTTGTGATTTGTTTAATGGAACTGGTTTGTGGGAAGCCTAGCAGGGGGAAGGTTTGAGGATGGTGCTGTTCTCTGTATTGTTATTGTGTATAGATTTTTGTTACTATGATGGATTTGGCTTTCTGGTTTCTGAATAAATATTTTGGTTCTGTCTTCCATGTGGAGAGTTTGTTGTATTTCACCATTCAGAATTGCACCAGAATTGCCATGCTGTGCCACCATAAGTGCTGTGAATGTTGCTTTGGCATTATAAGGATGCTGAATGATATTCTTTATTTAATAGTGCAGGGACTTGCATTTTGCCTTTCTTTATATCCTTAACTCTTAGCACAGTTTCTGGACTACATTAGGCACTAATAAATGTTTGTTGACTTTCTGCCTGGCTTTTTCTAACACTGATTTGCCAATATGATTCCTAAGGACAATCTTCTATTTGAGTTACATTACTAATAAAGAGACTTGAAGAATCAAAGTGGCATGACAGTACATATTTATAAGTGCTTAACCTACATAGAGTCAAGACCTATGGATGACTGGTGGAATGTAGGACAAAAGTAAAACTGTTGCCCCATCTCTCCAGAAGCCAGAAAAGATAACCCATACCATGGGATAAACATTATCTCACTTTTTTGAGAGATCCCAGGCATCCAAGAAAGCTTTTTGTTAGAATTCTAGTGCAAGTGCAACAAGTCAAGTGGACAGCCATGGAAATCAAAGAAAGTAAAGAGATATTGTGTAACCCACATTCTTGACATGGATGGGAATCTATGACATAAGTGAAGTTATTCATTGAAGATATGTGACCCCATTTTCACTTTACTCAGGCTTTCAAGGCCACCACTGTGATACTGCATCAAAGCTGGCCAAGTCATATTGGAAAATGACAGGTCTATCAAAATCCATGCTTCTTTTTTTAAATCATCCAAAAAAAGGTACATAAAATGGCAATACCACTAGAAAGAGCTGACAGGGAGTAGGAAGGACAGTGCCTGTTAGAATCACGGCAATTGCTGGAGGTAAACCAGTGTGAGGCCTATAAAAGGGAGAGAGAGAAAACCAGAAATTTGCTGCTGACAAGATAAAACAGTCCACAGCCGTGTCATGCCAATAAAAAGTTAATTTCAACTTTCAAACATTCTTCATGGTACTTTAGAGCTCAACAGTGCCCAATGCATCCATCGTGTTCCATCACCAGCTCAGTCAGTGTGTATTTACAGGCACTCAGAATCCAAACAAAATTTTAGACATCTTTTCTTCCTGGAAGATGTCCATGGGGATGTGAATGTTTGTGAGCAGGCTGGACAGTGGGGCCCTAGTGACCTTGCAAACTGATGCTTCAAACTTTCAAATAAATCCTGAAACATAGAGACAGGTGGATCAGGACTTAGGTTCTTCCCCCCCTTTACCTGTATGTGCCAGGATTGTCAAAATAAAGGGATAAGCAGGGTTTCAGCTGAAAGAAAATTCTTAAATGCCTTGATAAATCCTTAGTCACCCTCATGACCTACTTTTTTGCAGACTGAAGTAAGTAGCCTACAAAACTTGATTTTTTTTAATCGTGTAACTGAGTTTTTTTTAATATGTTGTTTTTAAGATACTGAATCCAATCTGTTGAGTACACATAAAGGTTGCCTTTATGAGTCTTGCGGCTGTTACAGTTTGAGGAATTTGTGAAAAAATTTAAAATCTGCTAATTCCTCTTATAGACAGCCTCTCTTTGCTATTGTGTCCTGACTTTCAGAGTCATAGTGGCTTCCTCATTCCACAAAGGACAACACACGTTATCCTTTGGAGCTCCCCAAATATCTAGCATAGGCTCTTTGTGCATAAAAGACATTCAGTAAATTTTGGTTGAATGAATAAATGAATGAATTATGCCAACTTGTCAATATCAAGCAGAGAAAGTTTAATCATGTGGCTTTAACAGATCAGAACACTCCAGTATCCTCTGCCAAAATGCCTTCTAGAAGGAAACGATTTCATGGGATAGTTAGAGCTGAGCTATTTGATACTTTATCAGCTAGAAAACCATCATTTCAGCTATTTTGCAATCCACATCTGCAGTCTTTGCCCCCACTTAGATAAGGTTGTTATATTTTTTTCTTCTCTTATAGTAGAGGGAGAAACAATGTCATACAGCAGAAAGAATCCTATATCTGTAATCAAAGGACCTGGATTCCAATACTACTTTTTCTAATTGTTAAGAGATGAGGATGCCCAACTTGGTACAGTGAATGTGAATTTGATACTCAACTTTCTCATCTAGAAAAGGCCTTCCTCTTGGACTAGAGCATATCTAAGATACATTCAAAATCTAAACCCTATGAATTATAGCCTGCTTCACAGGATTTTTTGCAAATAGTTAATATGTTCACTGTGGTTTCCTTCAGAGGGTATATGGGATATTAAAGGGAGAAACTGAACCTCTGGTTGAGTGCTTTTCAGGGTTACTCATCCACCTTTGGTGTCCACCTTCACACAACTCTCACCTGTGCCTCCAGTAAACCCATCTCAGTAGATGGGCTAAACCAGACTAAGGGTAACTGACCTGCCTCAGACTTGTTGGTGAGTTACAGGAATGTCTATCTCAAACATGTGAAAATTTCCCAAATTGGCATGAGTGGATAAAAACAATTTTTTTCCAATAGATATAAAAGCAGCAAAAGCAGGTGCTGTGGAGCCCTTAGAGTCTAATCAGACACAAAAGATGCCAAGGTCATCCACTGTTTCCAAGGCCATCACCAGTCATTCTGACTTTTTTCTGGTCACTGGATTTTGATGACTTTGAAAGAAAAAGTGAGGCTGAAGACTTTGTGCAATCTTGCCTCACTTAAATCCAATTCGCAAGAAATCTGTTCATCTGGGATCAGGGCAATTAGCCAGTGAGAGAAAACTTGACTCTCCCCGCCCCCAATGTGGGGGTGAATCTTAACTCCTCTCCTCAACCCTGCCCTGAATCCAGATTCATGTGATCCAAGACCCCAGAGCTCAGAGCCCAGGCAATTTGCAAGAGAAGGAAGAGTGTTGGGACTAACATTTCTATTCCTATGTACCCCTCAAACACCTAATGCCGTGGCTCACATAAATAAAAGAAACAAAAATTGGTAGGAGACTATTTTCATATAGCTAGAATATATTCTGCGTGCATCTTTACATTTCAATTATTTTTACCCATTATTTTCAATCTGTTGTTTCGTTGGGTAGAGAATAAGAAACTGTCTACAGGAAATCTCAATTTTGGTATCATGCCTCAAACTCCCAAATCTACCCAGATCTTTAAGTATAAATTCAATGTTCTTTGTAATTCCCCACCTCATAACACAGGGTACTCAGCCAAGGCCATTGACCCATTACTACTACTACTCTGACTGCTGCTACTACTACTACTACTACTACTACTACTACTACTACAATGATAAATAATATTTCTGTAGCTTTACATATATTATCTTGTTTGTTTCTCACCACAACCATAGGAGGTAAGGTATTATTAGTCCCATTTTTCAAATGAGGAAATTGAGGTCCAGGAATGTTGACTGACTTGCCCATGGTACACAGAAAGTATTACAGAGAAGATTCAAATTCAGATCTCCCTGACTTCAAGCCCAGTGTCCTCTCTGCTATGCCACCTAGCTGCCATTAACTGAGGCACCATCTAACTTCCAGTTGTTAGGAGAGTTTCAGGTAATATTCAGGGTCTGCTCAAGGGTCAAGAGCGCTGTTACTTAGCAGACTATGAATAGGCAATGGACATTCTTTACCATTAACTTGACACATATCTGTTCCACTTAGCACATCATGTTTAAAGATGATAAAAGCAGGTCATACAAAAATTGTGGCTCAGCAGCTAATGTGGCCCAGTTAGAAGAGGGTCAGTCGAATTGCTTGAGCTCCGGAGCTGGCATAGATCTCCAACAC
Organism: Potorous gilbertii; assembly: GCA_028658325.1. NCBI lineage: Eukaryota > Metazoa > Chordata > Mammalia > Diprotodontia > Potoroidae > Potorous > Potorous gilbertii. The sequence goes on along the minus strand of CM053772.1, from coordinate 168,883,424 downwards.
TGTGACTCAGAGTTCTTCAAAGAAAAAAAAAGCATAACAGCTAATGAGGGAGGCAGACCTCTACCTGGTGGAGACGGCAAATCTTTTCTAAGAACTGCCATTTATCTTTATGCTAGAATGTCATTTCTTTTCTCTCCACATTTTTTTAAGCACAGAAAAAAATGCCACACATCAGATATTCACAGAGTATGATACTTAGTCTGGAGCAAGTTTCTGCTCTGTTGAAATATTGAAGAGGCAACATCATATGCCAATAACAGTAACAGAAATCATAGTGATGGCAAGAAATAGTTATGATCTACATTACTGGACAGAATGAATCAATGGGATCCCTCCCATCTGTCTGAGAGCTGGCTCCTCATTGGTAAGAACCATCATCACTGGGAAGTGATTCAAATTACTTGATATTAAGTATTCAAATGATTTGAATTTACATTATTGGAAATTATCACTATATGCAGAATATTGTGATTGGTTCCAGTTCAATGGAAACATACAGTGTGAATTCAAATGATTCTGCTACTTCATGGGATTCGTGATATACTTTAATTGGGATCTAGTTGAATAGGAGCATTAATAATAGTTATCACTTAGCCAGCACTCTACAGTTTGCAAATCACTTACCATACGTTCTGTCATTTGTTCCATACAACAACCCTGTGAGGAAAGCACAAAAGATTTCATTATTCCCTTTCTATAGATGCTAGAAAACAGAGAAGGAACCTGTCCATGTGGTGTCAAAGAAGTAGGATCCCAAATCAGGTCTCTCCAGACTCCAAACCCAGGACTCACTAGGCTTTCTCTTGTACACTATTCATATTGAGTCAGAAGACCTGGGTTCTAGTTCTGACATCAATGTGACTCATTATGGGACATGAGAGGCTACCCTTCTGGGCCTCACTTCCCTCACCTATAAAATAATGGGAATGAACTGGATGATTTCTAAGGATGACCTAGAGCTCTAACATACTCCACATCTGTTTCATACCACACATGAAGAGAATAGATAAGCCAATCACATAGCCAGATGTCCATGTCTAAAGTCAAGAGAATGAAGTGGTGAGAGAAGGAACTCAGAATCCTTATTTTCTGTGATTGTCTGTATATTACACAGCAAGAGGCAGCATAACCCAATGACCAAGGCATTGCCTTGGGATTTGGGGTACCTGGACTCTGTCTCTAGCTTTGCAATACGTATTAACTGACTCTAGGTCAGGGACTCATTAATCTTAGAGTGAAAAAAATTGAATTTTATTAGCCGGTTAGTCATCACTTCATAGTCTCCAGGTTACAGGGCAAAGTCACAGGGTATGATGGAAGAAGTCATCTCTATCACCAAAAGACTAGATAGTAAGGAAAAGGATAGGAAACCTGGGCTTCATTTTGAAGTGTGTCCCTTCTCCTGATGGACAGAAAAGCCTGGAGCTCTATCTGAAGGGATTTGGATCTTCATCTTCAATATTATAATTGTGGTTGATCAGGAAACCTGGGTAGAGGAATGTTGACAAGGTTCTCCATTTCTGAGTCTGAAATCACTTTACTTTAGAGACAACTGCACAGGTCTACTGATCCATATCATATAAAAGTAAATACTTTTGAAAAATATTTTCTGAATTCAGTCAGTCAACAAGCACTCATTAAATACTTTTCTCTGAGTTCCAAGCCCTGTTGTGTTTGTCCTTCATTCTCGAAGAGGACCATGACATCACAATGATGACATGACTTGTAGTTGACTTAGATTCGAGTGAGGGGAAACTGTGCAAGGTCACTAACCTCACTTTCTTCTCCTGAGCCATCTAGATCCAGTGACCTGATATTCATCAGGATTACAGGAGATGGCCCAGGATGTACAAACAACTAGCAACCAGATATATTCAAGAATATAAGCAATGTAAATGGTACCCTCAGAAAGAAGGCATTGGCCGTGGGAAAGACCCAGAAAAGGAGAAACAGGAGGATCACTAGGCCAGTGGTTCCAAGAATCAAGATCCTGGCAGACTTCCTGGGGCCTCCTTGGTCCTGACCTCTCTCCTTAGTTCTAGGAACCAGGTTGTTAATGTGGAACTTTGTAGATTGTCTTCAAGAACTGGATCCCTGAGTCATGATCCATGCTTGCAGCTGTGCCTGCTAGATGAAGGACAGCTGCCACTTACGATGTGTCTATAGTATATCAAGGTGCTTTAAAGAAAGTTATGTCTCCTTTCAGATGAAGCAGCTGACGTTCAGAAAAATGAAATGATGCTTCCACGTTTCAATGACTTATTATTGGTAAAAGGATAGAACTGAAACACAGCTCCTACAACTCCAAATTTCATTGTTGTTATTTTCCCATGGTGCCATGCTTCCTCTCAAAGGAATCTAGAATGCCAGTTCCTCTGAAACTAAACTACCTTGCTCTCACAAATCCTCCTAGCATGGAGGCCCTGATCCCAAATCCTTGTTTCTAAGACTTGCTTCCTGAGGCAAGACTTTGTTGATCACCTCAGCCCATATGCCCGGACCTCTTTGACTGATGCCAAGAAATTCTTGATTCCACATTCTACCCCACTGCCTAGACCTCCCTGATATTCCCTTCCTACCCACCTAGACCTCTTTCTGTTACCTGGGGCTGACACAATTCCTAATCTCCCACAATGTCATGTTTCTGCCTCTCTCCTGGGTCCTCTTTATCCTCTGCATAGCCTGTCCTATACCAGGGTCCTCCTTTCAACTCAGATGCCCTCAAGAAGGAAGGGAATAGCAGCGACCTAAGAAAAATGAAGAAGAGCCAGAACCACCATTTAAACGTTAACAAAAGGTTTAAATTGCCCACAGAATTATTTCTTTGAGGTTGAGGTCCTGTAGGCTTTGTTAAGAGAAGTGATAAGCTGAACAAGGCACTAATTAATATACATATTTGCCTTTGGTTCTTAGTGGGTATTTTTCTACTTATTTATCTATTTATCTCTCCTTCCCCATTCAGTCAGAATTTCTTCATTTATTATTTTCCTCAACACTTGGCCCCAGGAGCAAAAACTGATCAGGAATATTTCAAGAGTGTAGCCTCATTTTCCCTTTTTTTGCCTGGAAAATAAAGTCAGGAAATTCTTCTGCCATTGACTGTAGCAGATAGTTCCATTGATGGGATGACTCTGAAAAACGGGCAGACCTCTGGTCATTCCTCATCATCTGGCGTAAGTCAGGTTGTCACTTTTCATGAAGCTTCTCTGGGAGTCATTCTACATACAAAAATATTGTCAGCTTTGGAAAAAGGAAAGAAAGGAAAAGAATAAAAAGAAAGAAAAAGAATTGGGGAGAGAAAGAAAGAAAGACAAAAAAAGAAGCAAATAGAAGGAGGAACAGACAAAGGGGAGAGGAGAGAGAAAAAAAGACAGGGAAAGAAACAGAGGAAGAGAGACAGAGACAAAGATCAGGATCTTCCAAATCTATAAACGATAGAAGGACTGCAAATGCAAAGCCAAAGGATCCATGTTGCACGTCTGAAGGACAGTGGGGAAGGAGCATCCTTGAACTCCAGTGTCTACCACCTCTGTAAGACATCTGCACCAAGAAAAATTCAAAGGAAGAATTCAAGATGGGCATGTGGATGTTAAAGACAAACAGATAATATCATTTCTGCCCAGGCAGGTAACAGAAATAAAGATGCTGAATAAAGTAGAGTACTACAGAGAGAGAAGAAATAGAAATAGAGCAGGAAAATAAGGGTATGGGACCGTGGGAGGAGAAAGACTTAGAGGAGAGAGAGAGAAAGAAAATTGAGATCTTGACAGACTCATGTGGAGACTAATTCTGCCTCATGCAGAGAGTTGGACTAGACGATGCGAAAAGGTTATCCTCAACCTGAGAATCTATGACTGTCTATCAGATTATGATTCCCCACCTTATTATAACAATTTTTGGGGAGGCCAAATCAGTACTATATTGACTCTAAAATGACTGAGGCCAAAGAAGCAACCTCAGAGTACTTAGACTCCTTGGAATTGTGGATTCAGGCCAGAATGGGTTAAGTTACCATTCATTTTGATAAGGGAAGTGGTGAAAAGGGAAGGGCTTATGGATCTGTTAAAGGTTGTTGCTAGAGGTGTGTGTGTGTGTGTGTGTGTGAGTGTGTGTGTGTGTGTGTGTGTGTGAATTTTTAATTAACTTTTAAACTACAGGCCCTACCTGCACAGACAGGTTCTTTGGTGTATTTTTATTTCTTAAAATTGTTGTACTTCCACAGTCTTCCAGGAAATTAGAGTGCAATATGACAGGATACTGCTGTAGTGAGTAGGACTGGCCTTAGGCTTATGAAGCCTTTAGCTGAAAAATCCTGCCCCTGACAGAGTGACTCCGTGACCCAAGGGAAGTCAGTTCATGTAACAGTGACCTGGGTGACTAAGACTAGAAACTGTGCAGGGATTTTCCATTCCTGAAAGTTCCCTGCACTGATAAAAGTCATTAAACCAAGTGAAAGAAAAACAGTAAGAACTTGTATTTGATGAAATCTTTCAAGTTTATGGAAATAGCTATAACTCTGTGGAAGCTCCAAAACAGAACTGGCCATAAAAACTAGCTCCAATCAAATGGTCTTGGACCATAGAGAAAACTGACTATGAACACAAATGCTTTTGTTTTATTAGGTTTAAATTTTGTTTTGATTGTAGTTTTTGATTTTGAATCATTTTAATTACTCAAAGTAAATGTCCCTCTCCTCCACAATGGAAAGGATTTTTAAAAAAGAAAGGTGGTGAGGAAGCATTTCAACAAAATCAGGCAACCACTGATCATGTATAACAGCATTTTACAACATTCCATACCTATGGTTACTCATCTCCTTAATAAAGAGAAGCATCTGCATTTCTTTTTTAAATTTAGTTTTCAATTAACAAACACATTTTAATATTAAAGTTTTCCTCCCTCCTGGGAAAAAACAAGTCAAGCAAGATAAATTTTCACATTAGCCCTAAATGTCTCCCTCTGCATACTCACGCCCTCTCCAATCTGTCAAGACATGAGAATCACTCTTTATTCTTTGAAGTCATGGTTGCTCATGACATGGCTCAGAGTTCTTGAGTCTTTCAAAATTGTTTTTTTTTACAATGCTATTGCTGTAGTGTAAAATTTCTGATTCTGATAATTTCACTCTGCCTCCATCAATTCATGAAATTTTCCAATTGTCTCTAAAATCATCCCATTTATTGTTTCTTATGGTACAGCACATTGTTTCTTACAAAGACATTCCATTGTCACCATTTTTGAGAGCTTGAGGGCATTGATATTTCTTTTATTAATTGTTTCTGTTCACATCATTGTAGTGATTTTTCTTATTGTTTTTCTAGTTCAGGTTACTTCACACTGCATCGCTTCATATAAGTCTTCTCAAACTTTTCTGAATTTTTCATATTTATCATTTCTTATGGTATATTGATATTTATTGCATTCATGTACCACAGTTTGTTTAGACATCCCTTAAATAGCCCTTCCTCAGAATATAGAAATTTTTATAAAACTTAAAATGTAACTCTCAGAACAGTAACAGAACTCCTTCAGGTCACAGTTACTCTGAGCTGTCAAATGTATAATTACTACAGCGGTATGAGAAGGGCCTGTGAAATTCCTACAGATTTTATTTTATGCCCTTGCACAGGATATTCCCCTCGGCTTGGCATACCTTTCCTCTTCTCCTCCACCTCCCCGAAAAATCTAGCTTTTTTCAAGGTTCAGATCACTCGACTTCTCTGTGGCTCAGGTTCACCATCTGTTAAATGAGGGGGATGCACTAAGTAGACTCTAAGGTTTCTTTCAGTGCTAAATCTGTGACTAAGCTCCAACGATAATGTGTCATTTCACTTGAGGACTGTGTCCTTATCCCCCTTACTGACAGTTTTTTCTTTCAATTCTCAAATCGTCACATATATTATCTATTTACAAGTAAGAATATCTATATTTCCCCTCCCCCATATTCTTCATAAAGTATAAGATCCTTAAAGGTCAAGTCTGTAATTTATTTCTGTCTTTGTATCACCAATACCTACCACATAGTAGGTGCTTCAAAGTGCTTGTTAGATTAGATGAAACTTACATAAGCTCAGTCTTAAGGTCATCTTGTTATTTTCTTTTTATGTTATATATAACAATACATTATTTTATACACACACACACACACACACACACACACATTTACATAATGGAGGGGAGCAGAATACCCAGACTGAGGTACAAGAGGAAAGAGGGTTTCAACTATTATAATTAGTGGGTCCTCCAAAATTCTCTCCCTGGGAGATTTTATCCATTCTTATTGCTTCAACCAGTGACTCCGGGGTATATTTCTCTAGCCCTGATTTCTCTCCAGATCTCCATATGTGAATTAATAATATACAGTGAGTTCCTTGGGGTCAGGGAATGTTTCATTTCTTTTAGTAGTCTTAAGAAGCCCTAGGTTCTTAATAAACATTTGTCGAAAGAATGAATTCCCAAAAGACTTTGTAAATCTCTACTAAATTCAGTATATTCAGAATTAGCCTCTTCCTCTTCCTCATTTCCTATCCACTAATATGTTCCTTATCTCTAGACTCGCCCATTTCTATTAATGACACCAATTTTGTCCCTAATTTTAAACCCTCTTCCTCTCACATACTTCCATCCAAACAGATATCAAACTCTATTCATTCTTCCTCTGTAATATGTGCCCCCCCCCCCACAGATCTTTACAGGCCTTTACCTCTGAAGACCACTGTCATGCTATTCCCTTGTCAGTCTCTCGCCTGGGCTAATAGCTTCCTAATCTGTCTGCCTTCTTCTCGTGTCTTCTCTTTAAAATCTCTCCTAAATACCACTCACTGCCAGATTATTCTTCCCATGGTACCACTCTGATTGGATCACTCCTACTTAAAAAACATTTAATGCCTCCCCATTGCATATCAAAGTTCCATATTTCTTATTCGTCTTCAATTGCCTTCAGACCTCATGCACCTGATTTACCATCACTTACTGTAGGTTTTGCCCCAAACAAATACTTACTATTCCCCTATATCTGGTGCTTCTCTCTCTCTCTCTCTCTCTCTCTCTCTCTCTCTCTCTCTCTCTCTCTCCCTTCCTCCCTCTTTACCTTTCCCTCTCTCTTTATGTATATAGATAGATATAGATGTGCATACATATGTGTGTGTGTATATATATATATATTATATATGTGTATATATTATATACACACACACACACACACACACACACACACAATTTTCTTTACCAGGATATAAGAAGATATGTTTGTCTTCTACACGTTTCATTCCTTGAGAGTAGAAACATGGGATAGCTTTAAAACCAGCCTCTCAGATTGAAACCTAATTAATTTATTCCAGGGCCCATTCTCATGAATAATCCATCACTAATAGCTACTTGACGAGTTTAGGCCAATTCTCAGGTTCCTCCCTACTATCCAGAGAGATATAGATCATTTGGAGTTAACCCCCCCTTCTAATCACCTTGAGCTATTCTCTTTCACAAATTTCATTTCCCAGCCAAACCACACTACTCACCATTCCTCAAATATGCCTCCATGCCTTTCCCCAAACCAATCCTTTCATCTAGAGATCTCTTCCAGGACCACAGAATCAGGACACATTTCCATTTTGGCAATTCCAAATGGACTAAGAAGAAAAAAGGACAAATTCACATAAAATGCCACTTGAAGGATGGATTCTAGACACTGAATGTTATTTCTCTGGTTCTCATGATTCTGTGTATGTCCCAACTGCCAAACAACATAAAATGTCTGCTCTTTTATAATCCCTCGGTGAAGCTGGGAAGGGGGCATAAATCAAATTGTTTATATCTCTGTGGTTTATAACTTCCCTTACTAACTGCCTCCAATACAAAGTAGTTACTGATGAAACCATCTTCAAAGTACCCTAGATGCTATAGCTAGGGTAGAATAATGGAACTTCACTCTAGGGTACTGAATTTGCAGGTAAATTACAACACTATCATATTTTAGCAGAATAGAAATAAGAAAGATTATCACCTAGTCAAGAAGAATAATTAATATATGAAAAAACAAGATGGCATGCTTGGGATAGTATTTATAAAATATATAAATGTTCGCTACAGCTATTATTACTACAGTGCTTCACACTATATAATGCTTAGTATAGTGCTTAGTACGGGTCTTGGCACTTGGTAAGTACTGTAAATATTAGCAATCATCATCATCCTCATTATTCTAAGAAGCCCATAGGCTTCACCAGACTACCAAAGGGATCTGTCACAAAAAAAAAAGTGGTTAGAAATTCCTATTCTAAGTCAAGGAAAGGTTTTCACATTAAAGAAATAAGAAATTGTTGGAGTTATTGAAGTAAGAAATGGAAGATTATGACAACCTTCCACCAGCGTGGGTTATTTTTAAGACATAAGATAGAAAACTCTAATCTAATTTCCAGTGGAGAAATCAGCACTTGATTAGCCTTCTCATACTCTGCCTTTTCTGTTTTCCTTCTCTCATTAGTCTTCAAGTTCTTGACCCAAAGGAACTCAAGAGATTAATTAGATGCTTTTTTGTTTTCATTTATTTCATTCATTAAGGTATGTTGTGGTAGAATTTGAAACACAACAATTTTACTCCATGCATATCAGCCAGTTCAAACATTATGGATAGAATGAGCAATCAGTAATTAATCTGATATCTAATTTCAGGTCAATGACATGTTGTTGAACTTTCCATGCTGTGCTGTACTGAATGTAGGCAGTATTTGGAGTCATTGAACTCAGAGTCCTATTCTTTCCTATACCACCTATGGGCACATGGGCAAACCTTTCCCCTTGCTGGGTCTCACTTTCCTCACGAAAAAATGAAGGGGTTGGACTGGATGACTCTAACATCCAATTTCAACTGCATGACCCTAATCTGTTATTTTTCTCTTGAGAAAATGTCATTAACCTCTGTTATCTTCTGTCTCTAGGCAATAACTTGAGTTTCCCTTCAAAATTGTCAGTTGCATTTCATGCAGATGACATTTAAAAAAAGCTTAATTTGTCCTCCCTTTCAAAGATGAATATGGTTCTAGGAGATATCAAGAGAATTGGTAATGATGAAAGATTAAAAGGCAGCGAAGTGCAGAAGAGAGAGTATTGGCCTGGGAGTCAGGAACCTGAATTCAAGTCCCAGATTCCTGTTTACTCTTTAATTCTGTGACCAATTCATGGATTATCTGTAGATTTGTAGGAAATCAGATTCCTCCATGTACAATCCTCCAACTTCATATCATAATCTACAAAACAGATTTTTTCATAGTTATATCATTTAGGGGTATTCTTTTGGATAATCAAGGATATTAATAAGGAGGAAGCCCTGCCATCTCCCAACAATAGAACTTCAGTGTCTACAACTGAAGTAAGCAGTGTTAAGTGACTTGCCTAGGGTCACACAGACGGTAAGTGTCTGAGCCCAAATTTGAACTCAGGTCTTCCTGATTCCAGACCCAGTGCTCTATCCACTGTGCCACCTTGTTACCCATATAATAACTTACTTTTAGATATCATTTTAAGATTTTCAAAGCACTTGATCTCATCCGTAACATCTATCATGCTTTCTTCCTTTACTCTCCACAACAATCCCATGAGGTAGTAGTTATCATTGTCTTCAGTTTCCAGGTGAGAAAACTGAGATCCAGGTAGGTTGGATCACTTACTCGAGGTCACACAGCTAGTGTCTGTGGTAGAATATAGACTTAGGCTTTCCTGACTCGAGTCCACCACATAGCAATGTCAGTATGTGTACAAAGCTAGAAAAAAATACCAATCTCTTTAAACAGGTGCAAGCAGAGGCATCATTTTCAGTTGCACTGTTCCCTTTGACAAGTCACTTCATCAAGTCTAGGTCTCTGCTTCCACATTCGTAAAATGATGGAGTTGGACTAGAGGACATCTGAGGTCTCTTCTATAGCTCTAACTAAATCCTATGACCTCCTCAACCTTCCCCTGTATGCTATAGAATATGACTGACTGCTCTTACCTCCCATCCAATTGAGCACTCTCTACAGCCTCTGCCACTGCCATCACATCTTAATTTCACTCTAATCCTTTTCCAATACCCACAACCCACCCCAATGTCAGCATGTTACTGTTGATCTTGGGATGTCCCTTTGTTGTACGGCTCACTGTGTGGCTTTCCGTAAAGCATTACCTTCCGTTAGAAGACTTCCCCCAGAATTCTTTGTGCTAACCGCTTGGGTGATGGAATAAAGAGATATGCCTTAGGTAAGTATTTTTGCAATGCGTTTTCAAAAGATATCTGTACACTTTAGTAGTCATCATAGACTCTGCTGACCTAAGAGATCTGGAGTTTTATAAAAACTGTGGCAAACTCAAAAAATATTCATCTAGTCCTTTTCTCTTTTTGTTGAGGGTCCAGAAAAGACATGACTTGTCGGTAAAAAATGATTGTTCCCCCTGGACTAAAGACCAACTATTAAGTATCAAAGAACAACTAAACATGAGGGGAAAAAGTTTCATTCAAAAACTGGGACAGAAGGTCTGACAGGCAGGCCATCCTTCCCACCTGAAAACATAAGGACAAGTGAATATGTCTGAGATTTTCTTTCTTGTGATATTTGCTATAAGTCTTCCAAGAGCTGAAAGTGAGTGTACAATAAAAGATACTTAGATCATTTTCCAATAGTATCTGGTCACGCTTGTCCCACAAGAAGATGGCTCATCCCCTTCTGGGAAGAAAAAGAAGGACCACCACATCTGTATCTGCATCCCCAGCACCCCAGAGCCACTACAAGGGAGGGCCAATCCAATGTGTGATCTTCCCTCTTCTGCACTCATGTAAGGAGGAATCTCTGCAAAGTTAAAATGCTTAATCTAGATGACATTTCTGGTGCTCTGGGATCTCAGGATCACAGATCTAAAACTACAAAGAAACTCAAAGGGCATGTCATTTGAACTCAGGAAGATAATGAGTCTTTCTGACTGTGCCTGGTACCTTTATGCACTGCACCATCTAGTTGCATCCCTCAACCCAACCCCCTTCCCATCCCAGACGTCAAAAATCATCTATCCTGCAATTCTGGGGTCTGTGGGCCACAAATAGATTTCAAAATGTCTGTGAATTGGATGGGAAATTGTATATATATATATACACACTGTGTGACCCCTATATACTGTGTATATATATAATATATATATATATGTATATATATGTATATATATATATATATATATATATATATATATTTATATACTGTGTGACCCCTATATACTGTGTGACCCCTAGGTAAATAATTTAACCTCTGTTCAAATTTTCCCCATTTATAAGATTGGGGAGATTATTTCCCAGAATTGTACGATTTGAAAGAGATAATATTTATAAAAAGTGTTTAGCATAATGCCTGGCCTATAATAGGTGCTATATAAATGTTTATTCTTTTCCTCCTATGTAATTTATTTATTTGCATTTAAAAATATTACTCTGAGAAGGGGTCCATAGACTTCACTAGATAGCCAAAGGGTTCCATGACACACACAAAAAAGGTTAAATGACTCTGGCATAATCCAATGCCCCCATTTTACAGATGAGGAGACAGAGACCCAGATGGGTTCAATGACTTTCCTAACATAACACAATTGGTAAATGACAGTCAGAATTCAAGCCAGATCTTCTGCCCCTTTCCCCTCTGTCTTCGGGCTTCTTTATTTATGCCGAATCAGTACAGTAATTTTTATAAATTCAAATGACTTTCATGAAGAGAATGTGGACAAAACAAGTCTTTAGTTCACTTCAGAGAGTAGGCTATTAAGAGCTGATTTTAAAGATTTTCCTTAAACTCCACTGACTTTTCCTTTTCAAAACTGGGCTACCAGACCCACATGCAGACTCCCAGTGGTCATGGTGAATATCTGAAATGCCTTCTGTTTTGTTGGAGTGTGGCCAGCCAGTAAAGAAAAGAATTTTCAAGTTCAGTCTAAAAATAGCAAATTTATTCATAGGTGAGTTTCATTCTCTAAGAGAGTTTTCCATGGATTTTTGCTTAGATCTTCACAGATAGGCTATTCTATGATATACCAAAAAAGAATGAACAATTTCCAAAGCTCCTATTTCTCACTCCTGAGATGGCAGATTTTCTGAAGAGGTTTTTAAGGGCTCATATTTACAAAAAAAAATTTTTATTTTTTTGGCTTCTTAACATAGTGTAGTTAGGGACCCACATGTGGCGAGAGCTGTCCTTTTGTTATTCAAAGGGAAACCAAATTGACTTCTCTAACCTCTTCTCCCTTCTCCCCCTAACCTTCTCCAAGAGAGACTTTCATTCCTTCCAGGAGGAGAAGCAGGAAGTAGGAACCAGAGGCCACCATTCTCTTAACTTCAGAGACGGAGAATACTGATCTAGAAGCTCCCTTAAATATTATTAGTTTAGAGAATTTGATCGGTTTCCATCTAACTTCCAATCACTTTGTCATTCTTATTGGGAGGAAGCAGACCCCCAAGTTCTATATCCAAGGCTTGACCCTTTTCCCATCTAATATTAGTTCCACAATGAACACACATACAAAAAAAACAAAGAAACACATGTATCCAAGTTGTAGCAAAATAGAAATCAGAGAAGGTATGCATTAAATATTTACCAGATCATACAGAATAAAAGAGCTCACCTATTGGGAGCTAAACCAAGAGAGAGTGTCCTGAATCTCACCCAAGGGGAAAATCCCCATAGTCTCAGACAAAGGCAAGACAGAAATGGCCAACTCATCTCATGTCTTGCCAGAGTCTTTTCCTTCAACAACCTAAAGTAGAGTTGGCCTCTTCCATCTTCCTTCTTGAAGTTGAAAGCCAGAAGCACTCAAAGAGACTGGACACTTGAAAAGTATCAAAGCTCAATGGGTCCCAAAAAGGACTGAAGCCTTAGGAGTCCCAAAGGGATTGCCCCTTAAAGAGTCTCAAAGGGGACTGGCAAAGGCTGGAGCTCTCACACTTTTCACCTTCTTCCCACTCCTCATATAGGGCAGAGCAAAGTCATCATCTCCACCAATAAGGAGGGGAGTCTCACACCAATGAGCTTTGGAACAGGGGTTCCATAAGTTTAATTCATATGTTTATACTGGTATTTGGATGCAGTCACATAGGAAAGATCTTAATAAAAGAAGCAGAAATGTGAACACTTAGAAATGAAAGTAGTTATCACAAATAACCTGTTTGAGGTCATATGAACGAACAGCTCATAAACAGACTAGCCCATCTTATTTCATTTTTACATGTTTTATTCTTTTTTCTTTATTTTTTTAATAAAGGTTACTGAGGGTTACTTCTCAGTGACCCTCCACAAAACACTGTCTTAGAAAACATAAACAAAGAAAAACAAATCAACGCATTGGCTGCATCAGGGGCTGTGCTAGAGTCAACAGACCTGGTTCTGTAGACCTGTTTTGCTAAATTTTCAGTGAGAGCATTTGTACCTCAGAAATCAGCAAAAGCTACAGATCATGACTGGATTTCCTTGTCTTCTTGATTGTTTCAACTTAGAAAGTGATGGAGAAAATGCTAGTCATAAAAATTAAACTTACAAGTGTGTTGTGCTGTTTTAGACAGGCAGTTAGTGAACATTGACCAGCACACCCTGGCTGTATCTGAAAATGTGTGACTTATTTTATCACTCCAGGCTACCACTTCTCTCTGCTGAGAGCCACAAGAGACATGTGTCACCACTGGTCTTCTGAAGTCATCCCTGATGCAGATTGGGAAATCATGCAAAATTTTGTTCTGTGTCGTTTAATATAAATCTTTCCAAATTAATTAATTCATATTTAAAGTTAATACATTATAATACTTGGTTGTTGTTCAGTAATTTCAACCATGTCTGATACTTTGTGACCACATTTGGGGTTTTCTTGGCAAAGATACTGAGGTAGTTTGCCTTTTCCTTCTCTGGCTCATTTTACAGGTGAAGAAACTGGGGAAAATAGAGTTAAGTGACTTGCCCAGGGTCCCATAGCTAGCAAGCATCTGAGGCTTTGTGCTCAAGAAGACAAGCCTTCCTGACTCTCAGCCCAGTACTCTATCTGCTATATCACCTAGCTGCCCCATTACAATGCAATTATATTATATCCATATGTGTGTTCGTCCTTCATTTCCAAAGAAGATCATGCATCAGAGAAATAATGACATGACTTGCACTTGACTTTGTTTTGAGTGAGGGGGGGCTGTGAAGGTCACCAGCCTCACTTCTCCAGAACCATCTGAATCCAGTGACCAGATATTCCTCAGGATGACTGGAGATGACCCAGGATGAGGCAACTGGGGTTAAATGACTTGCCCAAGGTCACACAGCTAGTGAGTATCAAGTGTCTGAGGTGAGATTTGAACTCAGGTCCTCCTGGTGCTCTATCCTCTGTACCACCTAGCTGCCCACACTTCAATTAAGCTAACCATTCCATAGCCAATGGACACCTATGTCATTTCCAGATATATTTGTTTTGCTATTTCAAAAGTACTGCTATAAATATCTTTAAATAAATTCTTTCCAATGACTTTCCAGTTTCACCTGCTGTCATATTAGAATAACAATCTCTGAAATTTCTAAAATTTCTTCAGGTTTGCAAAAGACTTTGTACCTGTCATCTCATTTGAACATGACAAATACCCTGAGAGTTGTGTCACAGATATTTTAACTATGGGAAAACTGAGACATGAAGAGCTGGAGTGAGCACCCTAGGCATCATAGAGCTAGTAAATGACAGATGCTACATACAGACCCAGGTCTTCAGTACTCCAAACCCACCGCTAAATTTGCTTTACCAAACTGTTGCCCAGGTACGAAGTAGGGTATGATCTGATGACAAGCTAAACAGAATTCTACCTGATGTGTAATGTTACCTGTATAGACAGGGACAAACATCCAAGCAGACAGAGTGAATGACCACCTTAGAAGGGCAGCAGACTTTCAGAATGCCCCCCAACCCATCACAAAATCTCTGTCCCACTTTTTTGCTAAAGAACCATTAAAGATTGTTCCCTTTAATGTAAGGGGTCCTCTCCTATTTAAGAGCTCATTAAATTGTTGAGTCCTTGATGCCTTTGAGTTAAATTGGTTATCTGAGCCTCTCTACACTTTTTTATTCAAACTAAAATACTATGACCTTTTTCAGTTTTTGGTTTGGCTTTTTTAATGACCAGATTGGGAAAGAGATGACAAGAGAGGCTGAGTTCTCCATTAGAATTAATCTAAGCATGGCTAGACAGAATTCTCTTGAAAAGAAGCCAAAAATATACTGTGTACCCATTGATAGAGAAATGACTGACCAAATTCATTATATAGTAAAATAATAAAATATTACTGCGCCATATGGAGCATTTTTTTTCTTTAACCAAACTTATGATTTCATTGTTACAGGAAATTTCCTCTAGCAATACAGGTCCCCAGATTCTAACTTACAATTGCCTGAGGCACTTAGAGGTTAAGTGACTTACCCAGAGTCACACTGGCAGCATGTCAGAAAGAACTTGAGGACCTCTCTGAGGTCAGAACTTATATATTGTCTTTTTACAGCCACTCCTAGCAATAAC
This sequence comes from Potorous gilbertii, assembly GCA_028658325.1. Taxonomy (NCBI): domain Eukaryota; kingdom Metazoa; phylum Chordata; class Mammalia; order Diprotodontia; family Potoroidae; genus Potorous; species Potorous gilbertii. The sequence continues at coordinate 168,867,886 of CM053772.1, read as the reverse complement.
AAATATTTTTAAAAATTCAGGAAAAAAAACAGGAAAAATTAGGGAAGCAAGACGAAGGAAAGCAATAAACATTTATTAAGAACTGACTATGTGCCAGACATTGTACTAAGCACTTTACAAATATCATATTACTTGATCCTCACAACCAGTTGTGCTATTTATTATCCACATTTTACAGTCAAGGAAACTGAGGCTAACAGGGTTTGAATGATTTGCCCATGGTCATATAGGCTAGTAGGTGTTTGAGGCTGGATTTGAATTCAGATCTTCCTAGTTCCAGTTTTAGAGCTCTCTTCACTACCCCATCTAATTGCAGGCATTAAGATTCAATGAGATATCATCAATGTAAAAATAAGCGAGGACAAGGAGCATTCCTGACAATTCTTATGAAGCCCAGTTGTATAAAGGAAAACAACTTTGAAAGTCATCAGAATTCTAATCAGTGCAAAATGAATGTTCTCAGGTGACTGCTATTGAAGCATGGCTCCCTCTTCTCAACAGAGCAGTGGTGGTCTTGGAGTGTACAATGAGGCATATATTATCAGATGTCACCAACTTCATTTTTCTTTCTTTGTGGCTGGACCTGGCCTCTAGTGTTCATTAACCTCCAACTGTCTTGCTATTCGGACCTCAACTAGAGATTTGAGTCACTGATTTTTTTCCTTGAACTTTCTAGTCAGGATTCAGTATGATGCTCTTTCTAGTCCTCACTGGAAAAGTTGTGGGAGAGAGTTGGGCTATATTACTATTCTGTCCCCTTTGTAGGTCTCTGGACCCCACATAATCTCTTCCCAAAACAGGGACACAGGGGCACAGAAAATCCTCACCACTGGACTCTGGGCTAAATCCTCAGAAGAAACCAAGTGTGAGGAAGGCTCAGTCCATGCCTTCAAAAATATTACAGGTGGATAAGACATCACAAACCAAATGATTACTTGAGTTCTGAAGAAACATCTTCCTAACTAGTAGGTAGAGGAAAATTGGACTTATAAGGATGGTTAGGAATTCAACAGGAGAAAGTTCTGACTGATATAGGAACAAGTGTGAGCAAAAGGTGTGAGTGCATGTTGAAGGCACAGAGTTGTTCTGCTCTGCTAGAGTGTAGAATGGGTTGTGTTTGTTCTTTGTTGCCGAGGAAGACAATGCCATCAGAGAAATGATGACATGACTTGCACTTGACTTTGTTTTGAGTGAGGGAGGACTATGCAGGTCACCAGCCTCATTTCTCCTCCAGAGTCATCCAATTTAGTGACCAGACATTCATCAGGATGACTGGAGATGACCCAGAATGCCATGTAGAATGGATGGAGAGAAGCAAAATGAGCTAAAGCTGGAAATGTAAGAGGCATCAGGTTGTGGGTAACCTTCAATACCATGCAGAGGATGTCTGAAGCTTCCTTCGTCTGCCAGAGAGAGCCCACAATGATGAGGAATATATAGCATGACTAGATCTGTGTGTAAGTAAAATGGCTCAGACAATTGAATGAGAGATGGCCTGGAGAGAGGTAAAAGAGTTGTGTGAAGTCAAATCATGCAGCACACACTTCTGGCTGCATCCCATGAAGGCAAAGCAGTGGGTTAATCCAATGAGAAACAGTCGATGAAGCTGGCTACTTAGCACCTGTGATGAAACAAACGATAGAATGCCTAAATAGGTTTCACTTTTCATCAAAAGCTATTGTAATTGCACAGAGAGATAACCTCACTCTGAATGAGTGGAACAGCCAAGGTGGAAAGCCAAGTTTTTAATATTCTGGATCATAAACAAAAGACTGAACTTCTCTGAAGAATTTTTTTTTCCTTTTCATCTCTATAACTCATTGAACTCTATGCCTGTTTGGAAGTCTGCATTTCACTAGTATCTAGAACAGAGAGGTCAAACACCTGGCTTGCATATCTCCTACAGCACACCACATTATGGAGTGTTGCCAAACTCACATTAAAATGTAAATGGGACATATTTAACAAAATAAATGAAAAGATAATATAACGTAGATAACATCGTATTCTATAACTAAGTCGATATGCAGCCCATGGCGAGCCCTATACATGGATTCGTGGCATCAATTTCTATTTGAGTTTGACACCACAGTTCTAGATTCTCAACTATCTCTTAATATTTTTTGGGCCCTGATTGGCTCAAAATGAATGTAAATGACAATTGTTTCTGTTTTAGGCAAAAACCATGGGGGTCTTTCCCTCCAAGATGAATTTTTTTAAAGAGACATTTTCATTTTCATTAAATTTTAATCACAGAATGGAAGCTGCCTCAAACTGAGACATGTTAAAGACCTTGTCTTGAAAAAGCCAAGGTCCCCCACTGCATCCTGGACCATCTCCAGTTGTCTTGATCCATATCTGGTCACTGTCTCAGAGGAGAAAGTGAAGCTGGTGACTGCACAGCCCTCCCTCATTTAAATCCAATTCACTTGCAAGTCATGGCATCTCCTCCCTGATGTCATGGTCCTCTTGGAGAATGAAGGACAAACAAAAACACTAGTGGCACCAATTTCTATTTAAGTTTGATGCCACTATTCAAGATTCTCAACTATCTCTTAATAGTCAAGGATGGCAGGATATAACAGTGGAAAGAAAAATGGATTTGACATTCAAGAATTTGGTTCAAAGTCCTGCCTTTACCACTTATTGCCTTCCTGGTTTCCCTGAACCTCAGTTTCCTTATCTGTTAAAAGAGAATATTAGACTCAATGACCTCTAACCAACCAGTTCTAGAACTATGATCCTATGACTTGCTAGAAAGCTGTGTGACCATTTCCTCTCATTAAAATGAAATTTTAATGATGAAAAATGTTTACCGTTTGTAAACTGGTGGTTCCCAAACTATTTCAATAGAAATGGAATACAAATTATCATGAATTAGTCTTCGTGTCTCTTACTTAATCTGACCATATCTCCTGTATTATGTGTCCTTGAAACTGGCAAACATATTTTGAGTAAAATTTCTGAATAAAAGATTTTTAATCTGTATGCAGGCTGATAGACTCCAGATTTAGAGCCAGAAGAGGCCTTAAAAGACATCTAGTCCAACCTTGGAGAGGCCAGTTTAGGTTGAATAATGAGGTTACAAGGCAAGCTCCAGAGAGTTTAGAAGAAAATTGAAGAAGTAGAAGCACTGGTCATAGATGGCATATTCAAATAAATTTATTATGAAAGGGAAGAGAGTCCTAGGACAAGAGGTTGCAGGGCTGGTTGAATACAGTGTATGTTTTAAAGATGAGGTAGGCATATTTATAGGCAGCGGAAAACCAGTCAAATTGAAAAAGATAGTGAAGTTCAGAGAGAGGATGTGAATAGGAGAACAAGATTGCTGGGAAGAAGGAATGGGTTAAATCGAGGGTGCATGAAATGGGGGTTGATTTGGCAAGGAGAAGGATATCTCTCTATGTGAGTCAGGAGTGAGTGAGAAGATAATAGAAGAGATGGTCATATCTGAGAGATGCAAGGTGAGGAAGAGAGGAAAAGTGAAATATCAAGCTGAAAGGGTGTAGAGAAAGAACACAATGGGAAGCTTAAAAGATGAAAAGGTACAGAAAGAAGAGCCATTGTAGTGAATACTAATGAATTAGTTTTGAGAAAGGATTGACTTGCTTCAATGAAGACGCGATTGAGTTTAGTGGGCTCAATCGACACAGTTTTGTGATTTTCTCCAGATTCCATCAGCAGCATGAGTCTAGGACTGAAGGCAAAGGTAGTGGGAACAATCCAAGACTGGGGCTTCATAAAGCATAAACAGTAAGGATCAGGAGCAAGAGACTCAATATTTACCACGGGGTCAACATAGAGAACAAAGAAGGGTATAACCAGTACAACAGTGACAGCCTTGGAAAGAACTCAGGGGCAAAGGGATTGGAGCACCAGGTAAGGACATTGAACAGGGTTGGGTATCATAAGGCAGAGGAAAATATTAACACCTTGTTCTTCAAATGTCAGATTGACTTTTGCTACTAAGCAAGCTTTTCCATCATATTCCATTTTGATGTTTTTCATCAAGAAAAAATAATTAGGAGGATCCAACTCCACGGATAAGTTCAAACTGATATAAATTTCCCTCACAAGAGTCAGAATCCATGACTCAGTTGCAGCTTCTATTTTTCCCTCTCTTTATGCTCTAGGATAGTAGGAGACTACATTCTACCTCCTATATTTCTTTGTATTTTCCTTACTCTCCCTACCTTCTTTTATACTATGCTCTGTATCCCAGAACTCTCTCTCCTTCCTCTCAATCCCCATCTCTCTCTCCTTGACAGCCCACACTTCTCTATGTGTGAATTTCCTATGTATCTTTTAAAACTCAACTCAAATGCCACTGCCTCCCTAGGGTCATCTCTGATCATGCTTGTTTGAAATGGGTTTTATTCCTTGGATCTCTCATAACATTTTGCTTGCAAATCTCTCTTTAAAAAAAAAATTAAGTGTTTTTGTTTTATTTTGTTCTCAGAAACCTAACATTACATATCAATACAAGCAACTAAACTCACTTAGTAACTATTCAAATTCAAATTAATCAATTTCAATGCAGATCATAACGTCTTTTTTAATCCCTACTTGTACTTACTAGTCTGAATTCTTTTTCCATTCATTCTTATTTACTTTAATTCGTAAACAATTTATTGGGATTCTTTTTTTCACTTTGCATTAATACAAAAAGTTCGTTCCCAATTTCTTTGCATTCCTCAAAATTGTCTACATTGACTACATTATAATATTCCATTAATATATCATATTATATTGTATTGTATTATATTATGTTAAGTTTTATTGTGCTATGTTGTATTGTATTACAGTAATTTTATTATATTAATTATGATTAACTATATCATGTTATTTCATATCACATCATATCATGTTACATCATTACACCACATCATGCTATGTCATGTTACATCACATTATATTATATTATATTATATTAATGTACTACTATTTATTGTTGGACTGGCAGCTAGGTGAAACAGTGAATAGAGTGCCAGACCTGGAGCCATCTTCCTGAGTTCAAATCTGGCCTCAGGTACTTACTGTGTGACTCTGGGCAAGTCACTTAACCCTGTTTGTTTCAGTTTCTTCACCTATAAAATGAGTTGGAGAAGGAAATAGGAAACCACTTCATTATCATTGCCAAGAAAACCCCAAATGGGGTCACAAAGAGTCAGATATGACTGAAACAACTGAACAGTAATTTATTGTTAGATATTTTGTTTACTGCCATTCTGGTTTGTAAATCTGTTGCATACTAAACATACAGAATTTTGCATGATATTTTTTGCTTTGTATAATATCTCTTTGCAGCTGGAAAGATGGAAAGGGACCTTAGACCATCATTTAAAGATGAGGAAATTGAAGGAGAGACAAGTCAAGTCAGTCCAGAACCACAGAGCTAGTCTAAGGCAGTATTTGAACCTATCCAGGATTAAAATAAATAAACATTGAATCAGATTAAGTTTGTTGTAGGTTACTTCTGATTCTACCAACAATTACATATGTGAACTTTACAAGTGATTTCATTTTTTCTAGTCAGAAATTTCCTCATTTGTCTAATAATTATATGATTTATGAATTTCCTTCCAACTCTAAAATTCTCTATTGAGAAGTCTTGGTTATTATGAAGAGCTGAAGGCACAAATGTTTGGTTTCTACCTCTTAATCCCGTGTTTTAATGTTACCCTGAAGTACATTTACTTTTTGTTATAGAATATAAACTCCTTGAAGGCAGGATTATGTCGTTATTTAAAAACTTTGTGTAGTACCCATATCATAGAAGTTCAATAAATGTTTGCTGAACAACATTTATTTGAATTGAACTCCTGCTGAAGAAGTCTTCAGGGAAAAGAGACTTAATTTCTTCTCTTTATTTCCACTGACACTAATCATATCAGAGGTGTCACTTCATTATAACACATGAGTCATGGAAGTCAACAACACAACTACATCTCTGGGACAAAAGAGGCTTATACATCAAGGATGTATTTCTTTTTGAAGTTCTTGTTTATATACGGTTTTGTTTTTTGCTTTTTAAATTGATACAAAGCACAACACATTAGGTAGGACATTGCAGTTGGAGATGGGAAGACTGAAATTTGGATCTTGCTTTGGACACTTACTAGTTCTGTGATCCTGACTAACTTAACCTGTCCCTCCTTCAGTTTCCTTGTTGTTAAATGAGAGTCTGGGAACTAATGGCTCTAAGGTCTCTTTGTAACTCTAAGTCTATGATTCTATGATTAATAAACACTAAATAAAATAAGAATTTTTATACACATAGAAGAACAAAGAAACTCTATTACACAAAACTCAGAATTTCTATTATGTACAGCTTGTTTTTCTTTTGAAATATAAAATTAATAAGATAGCTATTTTTCAAAGTTGTCTTTCTAATCTGTAATTCTTCCTGACTTTCCTTGCATTTTCTTCTTTGCATTTTTTAAACTTTCAATAAGCTTCTCTTTGTTTTCCTTTCTTCTTTCCTTTGCTTCTTTCTTCCATTACTTCTTTCCTTTTTGCCTTCCTTCCTCCAATTCTTTCTCTTTTTTCTTTTCTTTCTTCTTTTTTCCCTTCCTTACATTCATTTTGTCATTCTTTTATTATTAAATTCTTGTTTCCTTGCTACTTTATCCTTTATCCATTTCTCCAACCCACTCTAAAACTAGGGCAAAAAATTAAAACCTTTTTTACAAATAAGCACAGTCAAGAAAAATAAATTCTCACATTGGCCATTTCTGAAAACACGTCTCTTTCTTTATCTTGAATTCATTACCTTCTTGTCAGGAGGTGAGGATCGAATTTCATCAACAAACTGAGCATTTCTGGCCCATTACTATGAGATTCTGGAAACTCTCTGCTCACATTTCCATTTGTGTGAGTAGATCTTACTGTTACTGTACCCAAAAAAATGTTGAAAATTATGATACCTGTGCAAAGTAATCATGCTCTTGGCCATTTTATTTAATAATGTAAATATTGCTTGTCCTCTTTAGTAATTTACCAACATGGAATGATCATAATTTTCAGCTTCAATTCAACACCCGAGTTGAAAGAGGGAGTTTTTCCAAGCAAAAATAGCAGTTCTTTGAAACAAGGGTTATAAAACTGTAATTTTTAAGAACATAAAAGTCATACCTATTTTATTTCAACAATTCTTTAAAAAGCATCACTTTTCTACTATTCAATTATTATTACAGTGAAGGAGTTGTGTTTTCCTAAACTTGTCATTTATTGAAAACCTCCCTGGATTTCAAGCAATTTAGGGAACCACAATTTGCGAAAGACCCTATGAAATATGGGGTTTTTTAAAAAACTAATTTAAAGAATATCTATACTCTCAAGTCAATAAGCACCCAGCCCCTAGGCCGTGTTTTAAAAACCAGAATGGCAGAAGTGTATCTGTGTATTTCTCTTTGATCATTCCCTAATTTTAATCCCCTCATGTAGTACAAGTGAAATACATGAAATCACAGCATGGCAGAGGGATAATGTATTTACTCCTGCTTCACTGAGTGTGATCTGTCCATCTTGCCATCTTGAAGGTCCATGGTGCATTGCATCTACCCCATTAGGGAGGCTCAGTCTAATAACATATGGATGCTCCAACCTCTGTTGATAAACTGGCAAAACTAATGCCTTGTTCAGTATGAGCAAGAGGTGTCAGTTTTGTGCGGAATCCAATCACTATATACAAGTCCGTTATTATTCTAATGGTTTGTCTCGTCTAATGCTAAGAAAGCAAATTATTAACACTCAGTTTCTGCAGACCCAAAAAGCAGAATAAAAGCTAGTCAGTGCAAAGGGGCTTTGAAGCTCATCTTAACCAGTACGCAGATGAGGAAAGTAAAGCCCAGATAAAAGAAATGGTTTGCTAAAGGTGATACTGATAATTAATGGTAGAACTTGGACTAGAACCCAAGTCTCCTTGTACTTAATTTTGGAGACTTTCCACTAAGCCATGTTACCTCCACTGGCTAAGCTGTTAGTCCTACCAGTAGAGAGGTGTGATCTTGGTGAATGTTTATAACACTACTTGAAGATAGAGGTCATGCACTCAAGGCATTTTTTTAAATGCATGGTTTTAATTATACCCATTTTTATTTAGCAAAAGCAAAGGCATGAGAGTAGGACAGAATAGGTCAGTAATATGCATTAAAAGAGATCCAACTTTAGTCAAAATGTATAGTCCTACCAGATGACCCTTACAAGGGTCACAATGTCACTTGTCAAGCTACAATACCACAGAATCTGAGAACCAAAAGGAACCTCAGAGACAATCTAGTCCAACTCATATCTGTAAAAAAAGAATCCTTGCTACAAAAGCAACAAATGGTCATAGAGACTTTGTTTGAAGACGTCCAGAGATAGGGAAGCCCATTGCTTCCTAACACAGCCTGTTCCACTTGGATACAGCTCTAGTGGTACAGTGGATATGCTAGAAATACTACCTACAGCAATATGACAAGAAAAAATATGTTAAAGGAATAAGCATAGGCAATGAGGAAATAAAACTATAATTCTTTGCGGACAATATGGTGGTTTACTTAGAGAACCTTAGAAAGTCAATTAAAAAAACTAATCAGGAAAAGGAATCTTTGCAACAAGTTTCTTAGATAAAAGTCTCATTTCCAAAATATATAGGAAACTAAGTCAAATTTACAAGGATAAGAACCACTCCTCATTTGATAAATGGGCAAAGGACATGAATAAGCAGTTTTCAGAGGAAGAAATAAAAATTATCAATAGCTTTGTGAAAAAATGTTCTAAACCACTAATATTTAGAAAAATTAAAATAATTCTGACACCTTACTTACACCCATCAGATTTGATAAGATGACAAAAAAATGAAAATGACAAATGATGGAGGAAATGTGAAAAAAAGAAGTATAGTAACGTACTGTTAGTGGAGTTTTGAACTAGTTCAACAATTATGGAAAGCAATTTGGAACTGTCTCCTCCCAAAATTGTTATACTGAACATGTCCTTTTTATCAGTGATACTGTTGCTAAGTCTATATTACAAAGAGATCAAAGAAAGAGTAAAAGGACCGATATGTCCAAAAATATTTATAGCAACAATTTTTTATGATGGCAAAAAACTGGAAATTGAAGGATGCCCATCAATTGGGGAGTAACTGAATAAGTTATGGTATATGAATGTGATGGATTGCTATGATGCTGCAAGTAATGTTGAGGGAATGGTTCCAGAAAAATTTGGGGAGACTTGTTGGAACCAAAACAAAATAAAGTGAGCATAACCAGTAGAACAACTTACATAGCAATAGAAATATTGTCAAGACAATCAATTTTCAAAGATTTAGCAAGTCTGATCAACACAATGACAAACCACTTTTCCAAAAGACTCATGATGAAACATGCTATCCAGCTCCAGAAAGAGAACTGGTGCTTGCAGAATGCAGATTAAAGCATGTTTTCTTCTTTTTCTTGTTTTTTTTTTTTAATGGGAGAGGGTAGGATTGTAATAAGGCTAATGCAGAAATTTGTTTTTGCCTGTCTAGACATATTTGTAATGAGCTTAACTTTTCTCACCTAAGTGATTGGGTAAGAGAGGAGAGAAAGAATCTGGAACTGAAAATGAAATCAAATTGACTAAAAAAAATAAACACAAGTTAGTAAAGATTGTGACATAGACTGATAAGCATTAAACCAATGTCTCTTCTTTTCTTGCCTTAAAGTCTAGGTTATCATTGTGGTGAACCTAAACATTAAGTCCAATCATATCCAGGAAAAAACCTAGGAGATTCAGTTCAGAGAATTCCCTGCCCTCCATCTGTAGCGGTCAAGTCTAATTTCTCCGAGGATAGAGCGAGGCAGGGTACTCTAGCCTAATCTAGAGTAACCTCTAAGATCTAAAGATTGAAGACCATTGGCATCACTTTCTGATCACCCAAATACAAAACAGTCATAAGGAGTTCCAAATGTGGTCTGATTCTTGGCTAGAGAACCAGCATGAGCAACTCAAAGGAATGCTTTTCTCAGCTGAATCAACTCAGTGTCCTTGATATAGATATAGATATATAGATATAGATAGATAGATAGATATACCATGTATATAGATAGATATAGATATACCATAAATAGAGATATAGATATACCATTGTTGAATACCTCTCTCCCAACTTAACTAAGTAAATCTTTTGTAAATTCTTAAATGGCATATGATGTCTCATATCATTTCTACATTGAGCATAAATTATCATGAGACTAGCCTGAATCAGGCTCTGCCCAGTATACTTGTGACAGAGGATTTTAATAGAGACATCAGCATAAAGAAAGATTTGTTTATATTCCTTAACTATAATCATATCTTTGTTGCAAAACAAAGAAGAAAACTCAGGCACAATAATAATCTTGATGATGGCTCATATTTTAATGTGTGAAGAGGAGTGCGTGTGTGTATGTACATGCATGTGTGTATATATACATATACAGACATATGTATATGTATATAAATTTGTGCATGCATAATGCCATTGTATCATCCCTTCAACTTGTGGGGGAAATAATCTTCCTTAAATTGCCTCTATAATTGCCCAAACTGACAGACCATAGTCCACTGTGAAATGAGAAACACCACTATGTCTTGCTTAGTGACTTACCAGAATGACCAGAGCAAAAGAGCTGGGGAGAAAGCTGTAGGGACCATTGCTGTCTTCTGCAATTAAATGACATCTCTGCCACCTTAGTCCTTATCCTGAAAGAGGAAAAACAAGCTTAGTATTCCTTAACAGTAGGAATCACTATCATAGAATGAGTTTGTTTTCAATATTCAAAGGTCACTCAAACTATTTAGCCTTGATTGCTATGAACTCAAGAACAACTTGACTGCTGGAGATAACTAGCACTACATTTGAGGAAAGATATGAAAAGGCTGGAGAGAACATCCAGAGAATGACCAGGATGTCCTTGAATTCCTGTCATATAAGGATTGTGTGAAAGAAATATTTTAACCTAGAAAAGATTTAGGATGATATGATTGCTGTCTTCAGTTATTTAATGGGATATCTCCTAGAATAGGGAAAGGAAACCAGCATTAATTGTCTTTCTATGTGTCAGGAACTGTGCTGAGCATTTTGCAATTACCTTGTTTGATAAAAGAGCAATCTTTTGATTCAACATGTACTCATTTAGCATCTATTGTGTGTTAGGCACTGTACTAGATGCATGGGAATCAAATGAAAAGAGAAAATCTTTGTCTCCAAGGAGCTTATATTTGCCTAGATTGTTCTAATTCGTGTTAGAGGACAAAATAAAGTTATTCCGCAGGGCTCCAATGGATAGATCTCAAGGCAATGTGTAAAAGTTGCAAAGAGATACATTTAGCCATTCCACTTTCTTGATTGCATGATCTTAAGCAAGTCATTAATCTATGTGGGCTTTAGTTTTCCACATTGGTAAAATGGATTGGTTGGCCTACATGGCCTCTAAAGTCTTCCAGATATAGATCTAGGATCCCCATATATTGATTCAAAATATCTAAGAATGGAGAGGATTTCCTTGGAGAAAAGTGGACTCCTCTCTGACAAGAGAAAATGGCAAAGGCTGAATGACCTTAGGCACAGAACAGACAGTAAACAGTCACTTGTGGTGGATTTTATAAAAGAACTTCTGGTTTGGGTCTACTTTAAATTTTATTGCTTCAGAGGAAGTTCCTAATTTGAGATTTTTTTGTCTGTACCATGTTGATCTGCACAAGATTTTCAGTAAAATAATACATTTCCAGGGTATTTCTTAAGTTCAAATCCAACAGCCCATCTCTACAACATAGGATAGCATTTAATATACTACATTGGGGCATGCAGTTATAATTATAGCTACACAGAAAATAATTGTCATCTATCAGTTTGCAGGGCATACAAACACCACAATTATTTTCCCTCTATCTCGGAATTTACCAAAACAAATGGAAGTTTTCACAGCAGCAAAACTGTTGTTTTGCTGTTTTGTATCATGGTCATGCACATTTCCCTCTGTGCCTGTCACATCCACAGCTGGGCTCCACTCAAACATAACTCTTGCTCATTTCAAAATCCAGTCCAAGGGCAAATTTCATTGGACAGAAACTTGTACTTCCTGGCATGAACCCTGGAAATTCACAAAATCTGGATGGTGAGAGCGAGGGAGCATCAATGACTCAAATGACTCTCCAAATAGAAAAGAAGAGGTCTTATGTAGCTCTAAGGTCAGGTTATCTGTGCAGCATGAGATACAGAGAAGTGTCAGCAATTATCCAGCTAATTTGGGAAGTGTGGGCCACTAATATAATTAATTTATAGGACAGAGGAGGGAAAGGGGGTACTCATCAGCCATCATTTTGTGGAAAGTTTTCCTATGTTGCCTGAAATGACAAAACCTTTGCTTCACACAGCACTTGGTTGCATGGGTGGTATTTGTTAGTACAACATTGCCCAGTACATTCCTTCACCTTTGAGCCACAAGAAAACCATAAATAAACATGCAGGTGCAGTTAAGGATTGTAAGGAGTGAGAAATGAGACATAACAAGAAAAGTTTATAGAAAGGTTGCTGCTGTCCAATGGGGAAGATAGTTAACTTCTCAGGTTTTCTGGATTCTTCCCTTGAATAATGAAAGTCAAACTAGGTATCCTCCAAGTCATTTCTAACTAGAAATCCCTTCCCACACAAGTGGTGTCTCCTTCCCAGAAAGCTTGAACCAAATGTCAGTACAACTTAGAATGAAACTATCAGGACATATTTTCTTCCCATGCATAGGTAAGACATACTTTGGCAACATGCAGTTTTCAATATCTCTTTCCCATCCTGCTTCCCAACATAGAAGAGGGAGTAACCAGACAGATTAGTCTAGTTTTCCTATACTGTTTTACTAGTTTTACTACTAGACTAAAACCAGAAAGTTTTACTGCAAACCCTTCTGCCCTTCCTGTATATCTTAAATAACATCATGACGGTAATTATGACTCCTGACGAATAAAATGCATTTCTTAATGGACCAAAACTTTGATTCTAATAAATTCAAGCTTTCCTCTGCAATAGCCAGGGGAGTTTAGGCTCTTAACTGGACTCAGATGTCTTCCATTTGTTCCCATCCTTATTGACTTATTGAGAATGCACATTTTGGACTCCATTTTTACAATCAATTCTTTCCAGCAATTGATATTGTTCAATATTTTAATTTGATTCAACAAGCATTTTGTCAATGCTTTGTTAATGTTTATGATGTGCTAGATACTGGGGAACAAAATAAAAAACATAACAGTCCCTCACCTCAGGAACTTTATAGTCTACTGGGACTAAGGCACAACGTGGCCACTGAGGTACTTTCCAACTCGAAAATTCTACAATCCTATCATATGTGCATAAGGAATTAAAGACAAAATATGAAGAGAGGAAGAGAGAAGGGGGAGAAAAAAAGAGGAGGGGAAAGGAAGAGAGAGGAGGGAGAGAAAGGGAGGGGAAAAAGGAAAGAGGTAGAGAAAGAGAATAGAAAAAAGAGAGGGTGGAAAGAGAGAAAGAAAGGGGGAGGGAAGGAGAGAGAGGAAAAGAGAACTAATACAATAACGGAAGAAAATTAAGAAAGGCCTTGTGGAGATGTCATCTGGATTGTGCTTAAAAAGAACTAGATTTTGCTCACTTTATGTCCACCATTTGTTGTTTGGTCCTAGCATGAAATACTTTTCATTGCTTCCATCACTGATTAGCACTGAGATTACATACATAGGGTAATTGATTATAATACATTATACTATTTCCTGCAAAAAAAAATTCTTTAGCTAAATTCCCTTTTCTTTATATTATTGCTATTTATACTTCCAAGGCATTCATTGCTATAGACTACCTCTACCTTGGTTGGAGTAGACCAATTGCTCCATTCTATATTGTAAATAGCACAAGTTCTGATTCAGCAATTCAAAAGGAAGGAGACTTGGGATGAAAGTATCTAAACTTTCACTGCAAAGAGCAGGAAATCTTTCTTTGTGCCTTGATCATCTTTGGCGCTGAGAAGTAGAGAATGGGATGAGACTGGGGCTTTGCATCTCTCTCCCACCAACGAGTGATCATTTGGGTATTGCCTATTAAACTTCATGGTTTGTGAATGCTACTTAGTGTGGGTCTATTAATGGCATCATGTACATCTGGAGCTAGGGCTTCCAAGTCACACTTGCCATTTTCCAGGGATCTATTAAGAAACCACAGGGGGAATAAATAAAGAATGGGTACAATTAGGCATCTGGAAGTGAATCAAGAGGCTTGGGGAGAAAAAAGGACAATGATGTTTCTAGTCAATACTACAAGGATATATTTGCATATGTATACATAAATAACAAGTTCAGTTCAGCAAGAATTATTATATATGGATTAAGACCAAAAGCATAATAAATAAGCACATAGACACATACTCTGTCTCTCTCTCTCTCTCCTCTCTCACTCTCTCTCTCCTTTCTCTCTCTCTCTCTCTCTCTCTCTCTCTCTCTCTCTCTCTCACACACACACACACACACACACACACACACACACACACAAACACACACAACCAGGGCAAGGATGAGTTCAAGTCTTTTCTCTGACACATAATGCTATGTTATCTTGGTAAGTTGTCTAACCTCTTAGTATCCTCAGGGAAGTCTCTAATACTATACAATTCCTTTCATTCTGGACATCTATTCTATCCTGTTCTCATCAAAACATTGCTCTCCTTAATGTAGAAAATAGAGGTAGGATATGAGTGAAAAGGGAGTAGCTCATAGGGATGAGGAGGTACCTACTTTTAATGGTACCTATTGTGTGTGAGGTACTGTGCTAACTGTTTTTAGAATCCTTCAAAGTAGTAATAAGCCCATTTCATAGATAAAGAAACTGAGACAGACAATGGTTAAGTGAATTGAGGTAGTGTCTGAGACTGAATTTAAACTCGTCTTCCTGACTTCAGGGCCAGTGCTCTGTTCACTGTTCCACCATTTATCTGCCTGGTTGAAATATTTTTCAACCACACATCTAACCTGTTGTTTTTGCTGTCATTGTCCACTTGTATCTGACTCTCCTGACCCCATTTGGAGTTTTCTTTGCAGAGATCTTAGAGTGGTTTGCCATTTCCTTCTCCACATCATTCTATAGATGAGGAAACTAAGGCAAACAGGATTATTTACGTTTCCCACCGTCATATAGATAGTAAATGATGGAGGCTGGATTTGAACTCAAGAAAATGAGTTATAGGCTTGTAAGTGATACAGTTTAGTAAGGGTATATATACTTAGACCAACTCATATCTCTATCAATAGGCTACTAATCTACCTGTTTTATTTTCAAAAGTTTTCTAACACTTGTCATGGTCTTCTCTTTTCTAGTTTGCCAATCTGACGGGGATAAGGTAGAACCACAAAATGGCTTTGATTTGCATTTTTCTAATCATTCATGATTGAGAGCTTTGTTTCATATGATTATTGATAGCTTGGATTTCTTCCTTTGAAAGCTTGAATCCTGTCTTTCAGAAACACATAGTAGATCTGTGACTTCACATCTTGAAATCCTAATTTTCCTCATCTGTAAAATGGGGATGATATATGTTCATACTACCTATTTCATGGTGTCAGTGATCAAACATTAAGAAACCAAGTTGCTATTCTTGTTTCCAAAGTCTCCGCAAGGACAGTCACTTTTGGGGGTCTTTAAGGAAGAAAAATTCCAGAAACCAGAAGGATTATTTTCTGGTGAAAGTACAAAAGAACTAAATCAGTGTAATTGTTAAGCACAGACAGGATAATAGTCTATAAATGCATGAATGATGTAAAAATTCAAAAGAAAGAGAAATTATTTGGCCTGGCACAAGAGTATGGGACAAAGACTAATGGCCCTCTGATTTCTATGTGGTTCTCTGTCCAACAGAAAGTTGCTGATTTCATCGCTTCAGTCATTTCTGAAAAATATTTTCTGGCACTCGCAAGTGAAACTCTTAACGAAACCAGGACTGCTGATGTGAATACAACCAGAGTTTATTTACAATTAGGCCCAACATTCCCAAAGGTAAAGCCA
Organism: Potorous gilbertii; assembly: GCA_028658325.1. Lineage (NCBI taxonomy): Eukaryota > Metazoa > Chordata > Mammalia > Diprotodontia > Potoroidae > Potorous > Potorous gilbertii. The sequence goes on along the minus strand of CM053772.1, from coordinate 168,851,859 downwards.
TTAAAAAAATCTTTAGGAACCATACCTCTGCAAAAACTCTATTCCCCATCCCTCAAGGGTGTCGACATGGGATGGGCGAATCAAATAATCTATTTGCTGAGTACCACAAATATTAGTGAAGGCTCTGCATCTCTCAAAGTGTCTGCTGACTTTGAAAAGTTTATAAGTTTTGCACCTTTTTTATTTATTCTATTTTTTAATTTGTGGGATAAAACAAGGAGTTCTATAACATAGTATAATAAAAAATGATTGCACATGAAACTGGAAATTTACTATATGTGATCTGCTATTCCATTTAAATATGTAATAAAATATTCATGTAAATTTCTTTTTTTCTCTTTTTTCTTTTTTTTCCTCACCCCCTACCTCTGAGATGGCTACCACTAGACACAAACACGTATACATATTTCCAGTATGGCCTGCATCTATTGTCCAAGCAACCCAGGAAAACTCAGAAGCTTAAAGTCCTAAAAATTAGTTAATGGATCTGCTGGAGATTCTGTCTTTCACCGAATCACCCTATACCAGAATTTTAGAGTTGGAAGGAATTTCAATATTCATCTAGTCCAACCCATACCTTCAAAGCTTCCCCATTGTATCATACCCAACAAGCAATCCTTCAGTCTCTGCTTGAAGACTTCCATTTAAGGGGAACTCATTACCTCCCAAGGAAACCTCTTTCACTTATAAACATCTATGATTGTTGGAGACTTTTCTCTTGCATTAACTTTAAATTTGTTTCTTTGCAACCTCTGCTCTTTGGTTTTCGTTCTATGCTCTCGTATTCTTGTTGCTGCTAAGGGAGCTGTCCAACTTAATTATGTCCTTCTGAAGATGTAATTGCCCAGAAAAAAAACACAATTTGTAGGAGTAGTGCTGTATATGAGCAGGTCACAGTATATAACAAATAAGGAATTTCAGAGAAGAACCAAAGTAAAGGGTATCATCAGGGATATGACAGGATTAAAAAAAGAAGAAGATAAAATTGCCCTAGTGGCAAGATCCAAGCATAGTAAGCAACTATTCAAGTGCTCCTCTAATATAATCATGACAACACAAGACAGGACCCCAACATATGGTTAACTTATTGTAGGCCATTGAAAAGCATCTCACAGAATAGGCAGATATAGATGGATTCCATATGTTTTGTTGCAGGGGACATAAAAATTGATGAGAACTTAAATTCATTGAATACTACAGATGTGATCTGGCAGGGGCAGAGTACAGAGGGATAATCACCTTCTTATTTATTAAAGTTATACTTACTTTAATGCAGACCAAGATCATCTTTGCTTTTCATGCAGTCAAATCACATAGTGGACTCAAATTAGGAATATGTAGGAAATAACCTCCCAATATCCATTCAGTAAAGTTGTTTCCACTCATATCATGTCCTTTCAAGAATATTTCTTCACAGAAACCATTGGACCATTTATTCAGTCCTTTTGAGAATAAAATAATTTTATTCTTAATTTTACATCCCATTCTGTATTTTGGATAGGCACCACATAAGAGCCAACTTACTATCAAGGAGCTTACGGTCTAGCAGGTCTTACAACGAGATAAAGGAATAGATAACAAATGGACAGACCAAAAGCTTCACTATCATTCATGGAATATTAAAAGACTTTTGGAAGAAGACCTCCACTATGTTGAATGAATTCCTTAGAAAAGATTTCTGGAGAAGACATGAATAAGAATGGCCCATGATGAGAAGGCATAGTTGGGTGGCATCTGGCATCACTGGAAGAGAGATCCACATCAATAAGGCTATAAATTCATTAACCTAGTGAAGCATATGTTCTAATGGTTTTTTTAATGCCTTTTTCTCTTCACCTTTCTTGAGTCTGTCCACTTCTCTCCATTCACTTCACAGCCAGCCAAGTTCTCATCACCTCTTGTCTAGACAGCTGCAATAGCCTCTTAATTGGTCTCCCTTCCTCCAGTCTCTGCCCTCTCCAATTTATCTTCCATAAAAGTGACAAATTACACTCCTACAATGCAATATGATGTCTGACCACATCACTTCCTTGCCCAAGAATCACCAGTGGTTCCCCATTGCCCCTAGGCAGGACTGTGCTGGAGTCAGCTCTAACCCGCTTATGAGAACTGCTTATTAAATTTTCAGTATCCACATTTACACCTCAGAAATTGGCAATACCTACAAATCAGGGCTTGTTTTATTGCTTGGTTTTAAAGTTTTGTGAATAGGCTTTTGTTTTCTAAAAATCTGATTGTTAAACAGTTTACCATCACAACCCTATACTGCCCTATAAATATCATTTGGGTCTATCAGAAGCCCAGTAGAAGGGTTGGGAAACAAAGTCATGATCACAATGGCAGCCTTGTTAATAAAAGTAATTACAATATAATTGTCATAACTGGAATTTATGTAGCACTTTAAATTTTACAAAATGCTTTACCTCCATTATCTCACATAAGGCCAAAATTCCCCTGCCCCTAGAATAAAATACAAACCCCTCTGTTTGACATTTAAAGTTCTCCACTACCTGGCTCCAAGGCTTCATTATTCCTTTGAGGCACTCTTTTCTTTAGTCAAACTGGCCTACTTTCTGGTCCCTAGAGAAGACATTCCTTCTCTCCCTTCCAATGCTCAAGCTGTTCCAACTCTCTCCCATGCTTGGAATTCTGTCTCTACTCACTGCTACCTCTAGCTCCACTTGAGCTCAGCTCAAAGTTTACCTCCTCCCCTTACAAAAGGCCTTTCCCTATGACTTCAGCCCTTACTGCTTCCAAACCCTTTCCCCTCTGAAATTATTGAAAAGATTCAGATAGATCTGTGAGCTCCTTGATTTGGATCTTTTCTCTAACACTACAGATCTCAATCTATCTGCTACAATTACTTTTTTTAAAAACGTGTGTCTATACATATATATATATATATATATATATATGTATGTATATATATTTGTCTGTTTGTACATGCTTTTTCCTAGTCCAACTAGCTCTCCAACGTGTGTCTATACATATATATATATATATGTATGTATATATATTTGTCTGTTTGTACATGCTTTTTCCTAGTCCAACTAGCTCTCCTTGAGAGCAAGAACTACTTTGTTTTGGTAGTTAAAACCCCAGAAGCTAACAGAGTGCCTGGTACTTACTGGGTGGGTACTTAATACATATGTTGAAGTGAATAGTATGGAGTTTCTTCAAAATTTCAGAGACCTTCCCAACCTCTGATTCTCTGCTGTATCTATAACAGATACTCCATCAACGTTGCTGACTGAATCTTTTTTTAAGGGTCAGTAAGTGCTGGCTCACAGTTTTGTGACTTATTTAAAGCAAGCAACTATGGCATAACACCCCTCACCAACAGCACTTGGAGGTGGCAGACTCTCATCTGGAGGAGCCATTGCTAAGAATTAATTGCTTCTGTGACTCCGGATTGCATATTGCTTATTACAGGCACTCCACTCCAATACCCAGGAAGCACAAATAGTGATCCCTGAAGCCGCCTTAACCTTTTCAAACTATAACAATTTGATTGTCTGCCTCATTACACTCTCCAGGCCCTCTCCAGAATGACAGACCAGGATGGAGGCTTCTGCTCTCATCCTTCATTAGCCCTTTCCCTGAAGCTTCCTGCAGCCTGCAAATGTCCCTTGAGTTCAGGCACAAAGCTACATCAACCATCCCTCAGCCTTTCCGAATTAATCCCTAAAGTCCCTGGGCACATTTTATAGTCATTAAATCATGTATGTGCTTTTAAAACTATGAGTTTAATGAGCTTCCCCCACCCCAGTTGGCCTAAGTACAAAGTCCAGCCACTGGAAAATTCCTCTGGCCCTCCTACCAAGCAGCCAAAGCACCAGTAAAAAACCTCAGAGCCCACAGAACACAGCCAAGTCCCATGAAAACCTGAACAACTTGAGACAAGCTGATGAGGCTTCCTGGTAAGATCTAACTACCTTAGGGGATAGGTAAATGACAGTATTTCATGGTAAGGGGCTGGCATTGCATTTGTGTGGAACATTGCCTCATCAGCACAGAGTGACCACTGTCTCTTTCCAAAGTGCTCCAAGAGTCTATGGCAGCTCTTTTTGTGATAGAAAAAAAGCCATGGGTAGAAAGCAGGTGTCCATTGATTGGGAAGTGGCTAAACCAATTGTGATGCATGAATGTAATGGAATTTTACGGTACAATAAGAAATGATGAATGTGATTAATAGAGGGAAACATGGAAAAGAATTATTTGATTTTCAAAATCCTTTTTGAGCTCCTCCATGGCCTGAGCCCATGGGGTATCTCTTTCAGATATTTGGGATACAGAGGCTTCGACTCCCATGTCTTTACCTGGGGGTAAGCAGACCTCCTCGTTGTCAGAGTCAAATGGAG
>CM053772.1:168829672-168846998 GCA_028658325.1 Potorous gilbertii | reverse complement strand
GATCCAGGTCCCTGCCGCCTGCTGGGCTCTGCTCGCTCCTCTCAGCGCCTCGTGGCCGGGGCGGGGGAGGGGAGCGCTCGGCCGGGCAGGGCTCCGCTCCCGTGTCCGGGGCACCCCTGCGGTCGGTTCTTCAGGGCTCTCTGCAGCGGAAATCTCCTTCACTGTGTTTCTGCGCGGCTTCCACTGCTCCAGAATTTGTCAGGAGTTCTTTTTACAGGAAATCTATGGGCTGTGGGTTCGGACCTAGCATAGGTGAGTCTTTCTACTCCGCCATCTTGGCTCCGCCCCCGAAAAGAATTATTTGAACTGATGCAGGGAAAAGCAATCAAAGCCAACAATACTATGTACATGTGACTCTAAACAACAGGTAATGGGGAATAGAAAGTTATCTGGCCCTACAGGACAAAAGAGAAGATGGGGTAAGGGAAGGGAGGGATGATAGAAGAGAGGGCAGATTGGTGATATGGGTAATTAGAATGTCCAGTGTATTGGGAAAGGGGGAGGGGACAAATGGGGAGAAAATTTTGGAACCCAAAATCTTGTGAAAATAAATGTAAAAAGTTAAATAAAAATTAAAAAATTAAAATAAAAAAAATAGTCAAAAAAAACCCAATATAAGTTGAAAGCACAACCACAGGTCAAAAAAATCAAAGCATGAATCTTACAAAATTATAAAGGACAAGCAGGGCTCAGAAGAAAAGTTACACTAAGACAATTCCACCCCATCCCTTTGCAGAGGTGGGAAGTCCACAGATGATGCACATGGCACATTGTTTCAGATATTTTCTATATTGATCAGTTATTTTGATTTTTTCCTCTTCTTTTTCTTTTTTTGTCTTTAAAAGTAGTGTTGTATGGAATGGCCCTTGGGGAGGGGAAATCAAAAGGATATTGATGGAAATTATGGTGATGCAAAAAAAGAGACTCCAATAAAAAATATTTTAATTCTTTTTAGAGTCTGCTATGGCAAGAAAATTTATCTGTGTCCAACTTGGTCATCATCCATTCTAACTTTAAACCAGGATAATCCTAAGACAACAGGCATCTGATCTATGACTTGGCCCCTACTCAATCCTTCCAGCTTGATAGCATCTACCCAAGCTTGGGTTTCACTGGCACAGGTTTAAGAACCCAGGATCACCTTTGTGCCACAATGGAGCATTGCATTAAGTAGAGGCTGGTGGTGATAATCAGTTTGATGATTGATGAGAATATAATAATGCAGACAACAATATAAACAAGAATGAAATATTTTTTAATCGACATGTAAGAATTGCCTCCCTTTCAGTTAGGTATCTTTCTAGGCATTAAGCCATCGGCTCTACCTACAATATGGAAGCATTAAGGATCACTCAAAAGCAACAGATATGGTAGCAGACTTTGAATGGAATCTACTAGTAATGTAAATGTGAAATTAGTTGCCCAATTAAGAAAAAATATTAAAAGTATTTATGCCCCATTGATAGTTAGGAAAATTAGAAAAAAGTATCGAATAAGTCCCAGTTTGGTAGGATTGTGTTTACCCTGCCTATTTACAATGATAAGCAACAATCTCAGTGATTGTCAGCAAATGTACTTTCCTCATCTCTAAAATGAGGAATCTGAACCACATAATCTTCTGCAGTATTTTCCCATTCTAAATTCTCTGATTACTTGAATGTTGAATGGGGACTTATTGACATAATTATCAGCAAACAGGCCTCATAAATAAATGGACTAAAAATATATTTTTATATATCATGGCATTAGTAAAGGATCTTGATTTAATGTAGGGAATTTTCAGGCTGGAATCTCCCTCCACCAACATAGATTAAAAGCATTTTTCTGATATAAGGAAAGGAGGAGGGATGAAAGGGAGAGAGGGAGGGAGAAAAGAAGGAAGGAATGAAAGAAGCACCAAATGAAGGAAGGAAGGAGAGAGAGAAGGAAGGAGGGATGAAAGAAGAAGGGAGTGAGAGAAGAAGGAAGGAAAGAAGGAAAGGAGGGAGGGAGGGAGGAAGAGAGGAAGGAAAAAGTATTAAGTTCTTACTACAAGCAAAGCCTAGAAACATGATCCTGCATATTGGGGATACAAATAGAAAAGCATGACAGTCTTTGTTCACATTCTAACAAGGAAAGACAACATTTTTTTGAGTATTTTGCCTTCAAGCTTAGTGTCAAGGTCCTGTGATCCCTAACATATGATGATAAGTCCTAAGGAGTTGCCTGAAATACCTAAAGATTGAGTGGCTTGCCCACAATCACATGGCTAGCAAGCTGCAGATGTGGTATTTAAACTGAGGTCATCCTGTCTTAGGCCACATTCCTTTCCACAATGCTACTCAGCTTTCATAACACATCAACATTTCCAAGAAATTTCAAGGAAAAGCAGAAAGGCTTCCCTTTTTTCTAAATGGACAAAACAGTAAAGGAAAAATAAATATTTAGATCTAATAAATATCTTTAGCACTTGAGAGCTAAACTCCAGGTTATCTATGCAATTGAGGATTTTTATTTTCAGGCTTCCTTCCCCATGGATCAGGAAGACAGGTTCCCCATGTTTTCTATGCATGCTGAGCTCTGAATTTCACTTATTATACTACTCACAGAAGCTACCATTCTCACTAAGTATGTATTTGCAATACCTGAATCCGTGAAGGGGAGGAGGAGCAAGCAATGACAGAGAGGAAATTTATTTCATTTCAGGTATGCTAACTTCTAATTAAACAGTGAAAAGACCATGGAAAACCACTTCCATTGAGGGTAAGAGGATGGAGGAAAAGATTTTGCCAAACTAAAAAATGCTCCTGATAAATCCATGATGAGAAAGTCTAAGCAGATGACAGTGGACTTCAGGGGACTCATTTCCTATGTGGCAAACTCTGGGTCTCCATTTTCTTTCTTCTAAGCTTTTAGATAAAATCCCTTCTATAGCATCATAGATTTAGAACTGAAAGGGACCCCACAGCTCATCTATTCCAACCCCTTTTTCTTACAGTGAAGAAAGCAAATCTGAGAGAGGAGAAGCAATTTGTCCAAGGTCACATAGACAGTATGAAGCAGAGCAGAGATTTGAAACCCAGCATCTGAGACTCTGTGTCAAGTGCTGTATCTAACATACCGCACTACGTCTCGGGCTCATAAACAAAAGGGATCTTGGAGGTCATCTAGGCCAACCATCTCCTTTCACAGATAAAAAATTGAGTCCCAGGGAGGTTAAAGGACTTGTTCAAAGTAGCAAAAAGAGAGCTGGGATTTGAGCTAAGGCCCTCTAACAAGCACTATTTTCATTGAAAACTTCTATCTCTTCCTTTCATCATTTGTTATCTGAATATGAAATCTTTATAATGTGGACAACGATACTCATGATTTACAATTCTCATATACACATTTTACATATATATCTATATATAGAGAGAGAGATATAGATATATATATATATCTATATCTCTACATATATGCATCTATGTACTTTGTGGCAGCTACATGGTGCAGAGGATAGAGCACCAATGCAAGAGTCAGGAGGACCTGAGTTCAAACCTCACCTCAGACACTTGACACTCACCAACTGGGTGACATTGGGTAAGTCACAACCCCAAATGCCTCACCCTGAGTCATCTCTGATCATCCTGATGAATATCTAGTCACTGGATTCAGATGACTCTAGAGAAGTGAGACTGGTGACCTACACAGCCCTCCCTCTCTCAAAACAAAGTCAAGTGCAAGTCATGTCACCAATTCTCTGATGGCATGGTCTTCTTAGGCAACGAAGGATGAACATACATACTTCATGGTATTATGTGATGTGTATACAGACATATATATGCATATATCCTGGATTTTGCTGTGTATGGTTATTTGGTAGTACAAATAGTTTATCCTTTATGTATGTGTGTGTATGTTTGTATATATGTAGTAGAGAAGGAATGGCAAATCACTCCAATATCTTTGCCAAGAAAATCCCATGCCAGTATTAGGGTCCACAGAGTCACAAAAAGTTGAACATAACTGAACAATAATAGTATATATATATATATATATATATATATATATATATACATATATGTATGTATACACACATATATACATATATACCTTGTATGCCACCAAGTGTATATATGTATGTATGCACACACACACACACATACGTATACACACTTGGTGTTATAAATAGTGTGTGTATTTTATATACACAAATACATAATATATGTGTGTATTAATGTGCATATATATTATATATGCATATATTATTATATATTATACACATATATGCTCACACCCATATATTCATGCGCACATTTATACCACCAAGTAATCACATACAGAAACATCCAGGAATTACAGGATCTGAAATGTGGCATAACTGTTACCAATCAGACCAATAGAATGACTTTGGGAGAGTACTAATCCTATTCAGAATTGCAAGTTTCGAGGGTCACATTGAAACTTGTTTTGGTGCCATAATGAAAATGCTACCCTTTGGAACCTACAAAGTAGGTATTTCTAAAGACTGACCAGGGCCTTCCCAAAGCCAGATTCCAGATCTTCTTCTAAATGCATCCTTCCAAATATTTCAAATCCCTCTGTTGGTTGAAAGAGGCTTTACCAAGATGGAGAGTCATTCTTTTCTCTTTTGTTAATGGAAAGGGGAGTTTAATCTCACTGAGCTCCTTCTAGCATGTTCAAAATGGGCTCCCTAGAGTTCTGCAGATGCTGCATCAGCAGGGCAGGCCGGCTGGCTGGCAAAGAAGACAATTCTCCTGGTATTATAAAGATGATGTGGAAGGTCATGCTACTTTGCTAATTCAGTAAAACATAATTACACCACAAACTGCTGGTTCCTTTTTATTCCTTTTATTGATGGGCAAACTCCTTGCCATTTCAATTGCTTAAGTGCCCTGGGTGTTAACCAACATTCTTATGTGGCAACACTGTGGGTCCTGCATGGGTGATAGACTGAGAATAGGAATTTGCACCTCAACCCAAGAGGAAGAGAGGTAGCATTAGGAAGCCACATCCTGAGCCATTGACAGCGGCCTCCCTCCTTTCCTTGTGTCTAGGCTGTTCCTCTCCGCTGCACAGACATGCAAGAAACAGACAAGTGATTTCGTATTATTTATCCTTTCTGTCAGAATCCTGCCAGAGGTAAGTGAACCCTATACAAGCAGGGAACATACTCACATAGCCTCACCACAGCATCTCAGCTTTACAAAGACTGCACATTACCCAATTCTTTTCTCAAAGCCATTCTCATTTCCTTTTTGGAAATCCCTCCAAGGACCAGAGAGTCTACAGCATTTCATTTTTTATATAAGCCTTTCAAATCTTTTCAGTGTATACAGATTCTTGTAATACATGACAAGGACATTGACAGCATGATGTTAGCCTATCTAGCCTAAAACCAGAGAGAGTTGTCAATCTATTGTAAATTTCCTTGTCACATCAGAAATTTTTCCCCAAAATTTGAGGTGTCCAAAAACGGAATGAGCTACTTTCATGGATCAAATGAACTCTAAGGTCTCCATCACTGGAGGTCTTCCAAGAGAGGGTGGATTATCACTTGTTGGGGATGTTATTGACGTGCGGGTGAGAGGCGAAGACTTCTGAGACCCTTTCCAATTCTCAGATTCTTCCTCTAATTGATGGAACTTGAGGAAGTCAGTGATCCTTACCACTATTGGAGCCCTCTGTTTCCCAGATAGTCCCACCTATTCTTAAACCTCTCCATGAATAACAGCGTTTTCCCCATTCTAATGCTGTAAGACATTGTAAACATTCTTCTTCATCCCTAATAATTTTGATTCATCTGTAAGATAAGACTATTTCTTTGCGTTCTCTCATCAGGGGCAATAGAGAAAGTTAGTAACAGTCCTTGGAACCAGAAGACCAGTCGCCACTCCTGTTTGCCAGTGTTACCTGGGTGCACAAAAAGAAAGCAGAAAATAAAGCACTGATCTCAAAATGAGGAGATGCCTATTTATATGGGATTTCTCTCTATCAGCATATAGGTTCTATTACAGTGGGAAAATTATGTTTGATTTTGTCTTTGTATTTCTAACACCTCACACCATATCATATAGTATGGTTTTTACCTTTGTATCTTTAGGGCTTAGCACAGTGCCTGGCACATACATAGTAAATACTTTAAAAATTCTTATTGATTAATGAAGGCTTGGTAAATGTTGGTCAGATTGGAACAAGACATGGAACATTTAATATCTTTGCTTCACCTTAAAGCCTTGAAATGAAAGATAATTTTTTCCAGGGCAACAGAGAAACAATGACTTTCTAAATCTGAAAGTATTTTTCATAGATCTTGATAGCAATATTGTTCACTCAATATATATTATTGCAACTAATGTATAATTCAAAGCAACTTTTATTCCCCCAGCTAATTTGATACTCTATGATCCTTAAATGAAAATTTAAATAAACCAAACCTGATTAATTAAGGTTCATCTTTTCTGTGCCCTCTGAATTTGAAATAATGAAGTCTTAATTACCTTCCTTATATTGAGTGGCAAGGAGTGAAAAGAGGGCCCCTTTCCTTTTTTGTTACCCTCGAGCTGTACTTTCCTAGAATCATAAACCAAATCTAATAAGATTAAATTTAATAGGGAGAAATGTAAATTCCTGCCCTTGGGTTCCAAGAATCAACTTCATGAGAGCTGGATTAGGTAGATATGGCTAAAATAGTTTAGCTAAGAAAGACCTCAAGTTCCACAAACAAAGACCTAGTGGCCCCAAATCTTGAAATGAGTCAACAGGGTGATATGACAGCCAAAAAGCCTGAAGTGATGATTGGCCACAACACTGGAAACCTTGTGCCTCGAAGGAGAAAGGAGATAGTATAATTCAGCTCTACTCTGACCTAATCAGACAACATGCAAAGTATTACCTTCAATTCCTGGCATCACATTTTAGGTAGAAAACAGACAAATTAGACCCTATACAGAGGGGTATGTATTATTATAGAATAGTAAGGAGATAAATTTGTGCCATATGATGATTAGTTAAAATATCTAGGAATGTTTATCCTGGAGGAAAAAAGAATTGATAGAGAAATGAAGGCTTTTTTCAAGAAATCAAAGAACTGTATGTGGAAAATGGAGTACTTTTTTCCCCAAAACTATCCCCAGATGGAAGAACAGGAACAATGGATGAAAATTAGACAGGTAAATTTTGACTCGACATGGGGAATGTCTTCCAAAAGTTGTCATAATTGACAATGAATTCCTCTAAATGAGAAGACTTTTAGAAGAGGACAAATACCCACTTATCAGGGATGCTATTTAGGTATAAGTTGGATAAGATGAATTCTAGGGTCCCATTCAATATTAAGATTTTTTTTTAATTCAAGTCCCCTCAGGAAGCTTTATGATCTTCTGCACCATTCAAATCCTAGGCTCTCTTCATCTACATAGTTACTCTAGATTTCTGTTGATGAATTGACCTTATTGCTGTTGAGTGAATGACTTTCAGTTAGGAAAACGATATCTTTTTCACTTTTAAGCTGTTCTCAGCTCATCCTTCAACAAAATGCAGCCATGGAAATACTTCTACGGCTAACTTTGCAGACTATAGCCGCTGCTTTCTATTAATTTGTTTCAACCTTCCAAAGTCAAATCAATGTCTGCTGGCAGCTACAGATTATTTCCTTATAGCAGATTTAATTTTAAAAAAAAAACAGTTGTTGATGTCTCTATTTTACCCAAGTAAAAGTGGCAAGGAGCATGGAAGAGAAATTTGGTGAAAGATGGCCTCATGCTATAAGAAGAATACTGTACTAAGAGTTAAAAAAAGCATGGGTTCTGGCCCCATCGTGTTGCAATGTAGCCTTGGAGAGATAACTTAAAATTTCTGGGTCTCATTTTTCTCTTATGTTAAATTGAGATTATAATAACTAAATTATATACCTTATAGATTTGTGGCAAGGAAGTACCTTTTTTTAAAAAAGGACAAAAATTCATATAAATGTGAATTACTATCACATCTCTACCACTGTCAGATTCCACACCTGTAAAATGAATTGTTTAGACCAGCAGTTCTCAAATTTTTTTGTCTCAGGGACCCTTTTACAATTTAAAAAAATTATTGAGGACCCCCTCCAAGAACTGTTGTTTGTGTGTATGTTATCAATGTTTGCCATATTAGAAATCAAAATGTCTTAGCATTATTACAGAAAGAGTTTTGATCTTGAAGATTCCCTGAAAGAAACTTGGGAACTCCCAAAGGTCCCTGGAATAAGCTTAGAGAACTACTAGGTGAGACTGTGGTCCCTTCCTCTAATTACCTACCAATGTCTATGAGGTCAATTGGCCATGTAGAACTCTATAAGGAGGTCAGGGGTGCCACTGCTTTCTCATTTCTGGGACCTTCATGAACCAGAAACAAAATACAAGAGATCTTGGTGCTTTGCTGTGAGTGTAGGTATGGTGATAGCTCTATGTGTTACAACCATCTCTCCTAAAAAGGGAGAGAGAAAAAAAATAGTAAAATTGCATCAGTGCATCCTTCCGATTCCCTTTGCCAAGCCAGTCCCTGCTGTAGTGAAGAAAGTCTTATAATCAGATTTGTATGAGTATTTCTATCCATGCTCTCTGAGCTTTGTCAGCACAAAATATTTGTAAACTGCTAACACGTAACTTTTTTCAGTCAATTTATGTGGTTTCATTTAATTTAGCTATTTTTCCACCTTTAGACCAAATATTTCTTTTGCAGACAGAAATGTACATAACCACTCACCTTGGAAGTACAATTTTTCTCCTAGTTCAAAAATTTATGATGGGGGCTGTGGGTGACGTGTTGTAGAGAAACCAGAGAGTTTAACTGGCATGGTATCAACCAAAAGAAACAATTCCCCATTTGTAGAGTAGGTGGGGAATTGCTCAGTGGTCTAAGAATCAGCCTGAATATCATGAATCATGGAATATTGAAATTAGAATTCATCTCATTAATCTGACCCTTGTTGAGATGTCATGGTTTTTCACATACACTACAAGTCTTAAAGGTTAATCACAGGTGTATTTCACTTCTCTAGACCACTGGCCTCCAAAGAAGGGGCTAAGATCTCCTTGGGTAACATGACAAGACCCCAGGGAGTAGATGATCAAGAAAAAAGATGGGTCTCATACCATACCACTCAGAAGAGCAATCATGGAGATTGTCTACATGTAATCACATCTATACTTCTATTGTAGTTCACCACTCCCCCACCCTACCCCTTCCTAACACGTAAGCTGCCAACCTTCCCCTTCTAAATCAAAAGTTAACCCACAGGGTAGCCATAATCTAATTCTAACTTAGGAACCACAGTGGCAGTTACTCAGATGCCATTAGAAATTCCCACCTTTGCAAACCAACAAAAGGAAAAAAAATGTTACTGATAAGTATTCATGATTAAATTTTATAGACCATTGCTCTAGACTATTGTGTTTTAAGCTTCTAGAGTTACATTAGATTTCTTAAAAAAGTACCCCAAGTTCCCTCTCCTATAGAAAACCCATCCTTATCTAGCTCTAATTACTATTGTCTTTCATACCCCCTAAAATAAGTTTGTCATTACTTTATGTACATTTTATAGTTATTGATGTACATCTTGTTTTTGCCCAAAAGTTCATAATAAGTTCCTTGAGGGAAGAGATTTCTTTTTTTTTTATTTTTGTATTTCTAGAGCCTAGATTCTTAATCAATGTTTGCTAAATGAATAAGTAAATGAAGGGCCAGGTCCTTCTAGGCACCTGTTAGCTGATAGCCATCTTTTCAATGTCAGAAAGGATAAAGAATGAAACTGTGACAAGAAAGAGAGTGATCAATAATCACCTATGCCTTCCAAGATGGCGTCAAGAATCCAATGAACTACTCAAAACTAAGTTTAGGTCAAGTTCTAGCTAGCAAACAATGACATAAAATGAAAGAAAAAAAACCTCCTCCCTTTTGCACTTTCTCTTTTTGCCCATTCCCCTTTGGATTTCTTACATACTGTCAAGACTCTCCAGTCAGGAACTCCCAAAACCAAAGGGAAATGGTGCAAAAGGGGAAAACCAGCAGCTATGTTCAATAATAGCCAATTGTTTCCCTGACAGCAGTGAGAGAAATGATCTAAATCACAAATGCATTTGTGACCCTTGCTTCAGAAGGGCTGCTCTAATCCTTAGGACTGAAATTGAACTTCAGAAATGGGTAGCAAGGTCCTCAGGGGCCCCTCAATTTACTGCTCCCACACCGCAGCAGCTCTGCTGCTCCCATCCATTCTCATTCAACTAATAAAAATAACAAGAAAACCTATAATAGCCAAATTTTTCTCACAAATGCCATTGGACAGGGCAATCCTTTCCAGAAGGCAAGGCAAGGAAAACAACCCCTTTTAGAACAATGCTTTATTTTCCCTTTATTTATCTCCTGATTTTTCTCAACAAAACATATCAGTATCTCCAGGAAAGGAAATACTACAAAGAGTTGGCCAGACTCTTTTTAAAATTGAATGCTAGCATCCATAAAGGTTTATTTATAATTTAACCTAATTTCTTACACCCCACCCCAGTACCTTGACCTTGCATCATTTTTCTTTAGGAAGTCAAAAAGGAATGTTAATAATAAACTACTTTCCACATAGCAGGTGCTTAATAAATATTCATTGAATGAATGTATGAATGATCAAAACTTAATTGAAGGTGTCAGAGGTGTCCATTTCAGTGGATTATGGCCCATGAATGAGCCCCCATTGGTAGACAAACTAGGAAGAATGAGAACATTTTTTTTCTTTCTAGCTGTTACAAGTTTTACACACTCTTAGTTATGTGCTGGTAGATTGACTCAAGTGCCACACACGTTAGTGCACGAAAAAATAAATTCTTCCTTTGCTTGTCCTTTTGTGATAGATTCTCTGAATATGATAGAATTGCCCTTTAGGAGCATTTCCCTGAAGTATTTCAGTTATCAAAACATAATTACATTAATAGTGTTTCTGAATCTTTCAGACACTATTGATTGCATGTTTAATGCATGGATGATGACCGAAAAGTAAGAGAGCTATAAAGAATATAATCTACTGTACATCTGTCCTTTCACTAAAATCCTATGTGGGGACCTCAGTGTGGCAAGGAAGGGATGGCCCTGTGTACTTGCTAGCTTTGCGAGAGAAGCACAAGCTCAGACAAATCTTGCCAAGTTAGAAGGGGTTCTAGTATGGGCCCATTGATGGACTGTGTGTTTATAAGTGTCTGAGGACTCTCTAAGAGAAATTCTTAGAGTTTCAGTGTTAGGTTGGCCACAGGATCATAAATTTTTCAGCCATAATAACTCTAGAAACCATCTAGTAAATTGTAGGGGGATTGCAGTTTCCATTGACGGAGAGCCCACATTGATAAAAATCATTGATCCTTGAATTTTTAAAATAGAGGATTTGGAAATGAAGTTGGTGTTATCAAAATAAAAGAGCTGTACGTTTTTATTCATGGTCCTACTAAGGGGGATACTCCCTCCAACAGTGAAGATCACAACCCATCCATGACCTTTGTGACTCCAAATATTCTACAAAGTTCCTACCTAAGATATTGGAAGATTTTCTCTGTCTTTTTAGTATTTCATGAATACCACTTTGATTTTCGCCTTTCATTCCATTGGTTATTGTACCAACTGACCTCCTTTTCCAGTCATGCATATGCTTAATAATATTCAGAGGGAAATGAACATTTATTAAGTGCCTACTATATGTCAGGTACTTTCCTAAGCATTTTATAAATATTATCTCATTTGATTTTCACAACAACCCTAAAAGATAGCTGCTATTATTACTACATTTTATAATTTATGAAACTAAAGCAGATCAAAGTTAATTTTTATTTATTTATGTGTATATATGCCATGGCAATCAAATTAGGATCTTTTGCTGTTTTTGTTTTACTAAAAGCACCTCTGATTGAAAAAGGTGATTATTAAAGATTTTCCTTACCCATTGATGGAACTACCCATTGTGGGAAGCTTGATTAAGGGAGTTGTTTTGTAGGAGAGTCTCAAGTATCTTTCATTTTTCTATTCAGGTACTAGGTCAGGGGGTTAATCATGCCCACTGGCTCTAAAAAGTATATAAATACTTTGAGGGTGAGGTTTTACTTTGGGGTTCACTGACTGAAAGTATTTGTTTGACCAGATGAGAACTCTGGGAAGCCACTACAGGAACCCACCACCACCACCCTCGGCTTTGATACCTCAGATGTCAGTGCTTCCCTCTCTGGTAACTATGGTCAGACAGCTGTACCTGTCTGTTGAATTATGGTCAGGCAGAGGAAGTCATGTCTGTTGATCTTTAATTTCTCTGTATTTTCTTTGAAGTTCAGGGTGCTGACTCCCCTGGACTAGGTGTATGATAATATGCTTCGTTAAAGGAATGATATATGTGCTTGGTTAAAGTGATTGTTAACCCCTCAAATGTTGCTTTCCTTTTATGAATGCAGATCTAAGAACTTGTGATAGCAGGCCCCCCTGTGTACATTGGGGTGCTTATTGATACAGCATATATGCAGCAATTTACATACATACAAATATGTGTGTATGAGATACAAGTTCACATGTATAAGTTGAGGGCAGAAGCAAAATATATTTATAAAATTTGCAGATGCATTGGACCATTTCACTAGATACAAATTTCATTTCATGATCTTTCTTAATGGAGACACCCAAAAGGAACTTATCATAAAAAGAAATCATGTGTTGTCTTGTTTTTCAACTTTCTGACTCCTTATACATGCAACATTTTTGCTTTCAACTTCTAACTCAGCTAGTCTCATTAATATAAGACTGATTCATTCTTTTGTAGCTCTGACAATTAAACTTAACATTAATTTCTACCAAGCAAAGATGACTAGTAAGTAATAAAAGCTTAATACTTGACAGTATGACTAATAAATGGTGTAATGAAAAGAGTTCTGTATTTGAAGCCAAATGAATGGTGTTCTCTTTTACCTACTGCCTGAATGACCTTAGGAAATCATTTAACCTCCTCAGGCCTCAGTTTCCTTATGAATAATGATGTGTTGGAGTTATTGATCTCCAAAGTCAAACTCTAAAGTCTCTGATTCAACAAATTAAAGAGTAAAATGACATTAAATATGTATCCATTTGACTTTCATTTATTCCATACTGAAAAAGAGCAGGGCCTTGGATAATTCAAAATAATGCATACACCAAGAGTTGTGATTTTGCATCACATTATGATTTTTCAGCTAGACTTCGATAAGTATAATATTCACAAAGTACCAAAGATTTGTTATACTGCACGTCAAATCATACTCCCCCTTCATCCTTTATATCTCTCTCACTAAATTGTAGAATGTCTTAAAAAGTGAATTGATTTCTTATCTTACAAATAAAAATAATACTATTACATTTTCTTGTGCACATATTTCATTTATACTCCAAATTCCTGCTAATAGCAAAAGTAATTGGCTAATCTTAATATTAGCGAAAGGACCCTGGCTAATGCCCAATCCTAAGGGAATAAATAAAAAATAAAATATTTCTCTTACTAAAAGATCATTAAAACTTCAACTCTTATATAATATATATGGAACCCAAATTAATAAACTTTATTTGCTCATTGCAAGATTTAGCACATCAGTATTTATATTAACTGACTTTGGCTAATGTATTCCTGAATTTGAACTTGGGTCAAAATACACACAGGCACAAAACAGTTGATCCAAGTAGTTATTTTAGTATTTGGTCATCATCAATGACAGTGTTTGTCTTCTTCACACAGCTTAACACTCCTACGATAGATAGGTAGACAGACAGACAGATAGATAGATAGATAGGTAGATAGATAGATAGATGATAGATGGATGGATAGATAGATAGATGATAGGTAGATAGATAGATAGATGACGGATGGATGGATGGATGGCTAGATAGATAGATAATAGGTAGATAGATAGATGAAAGATATAGAAGCAGATAAAAAGATGAGAGATAGACAGATGAGATAAATATAGATACAGTATTTGTATATGTTTATATGTATAAGCAAATATATACATAAATGTATATATAATGTGTGTATAAATTTGTTATAGTATATTAAATATAAATATTTTCTGATATTATATAAACAATATATTTATAACAATACAAATAATACATTTATAATAATGTAAATGTTATGTTTATCTTATATTGTATAAATGATATTTTATGAAATGATAATTATATTACATACTTTTATATAATTATATTATGTTCTATATTATTACATAACATAATCTGTATTATTATATAATACTTATATAATGTAAAATAATACAATATAATTATAAAAAATATATTGACATAAGTATGAGAAAATAATACATGCACATGTATGCATATATTTTCTTATACATATAAACATATCTAAATATATTATATTTAGGAGCCTAGGGAAATAATTAAAGAATCTACAAAAGTTCCCAGAGTCACAAAATAAAATTTATAGATGTTTTATGGGATCAATTAGTTCTTACATATAATTGCCTAGATATTGAATTTGATGTCAAAGGAGGAAGAAAAAACACCTAGGTTTCTGTCCTACCTCTGCCACTTAATAATCATGAAATCATCCACAAGTCACTTCCTTTCTCTGAACTTCAGTTTTCTAATCTGTAAAAGGAGAGATTAGATTATCTCTAAAAAAAATATTCCTTTCAAAAACCTCTAAGAATCTTTTAAAGCTTATGATGCTGTGAGTGACATAGATAAATTTAAAATGTGTAAACTATTTGCTGATGGAATGATCATCAGAATGAATGATCAGACTCTGACTTTCCATGAAATTTGTCATAATAATAAAAAACATTTATGTAGCATATATTATGTTGCACATATTGTAATAAGTATTTTTTCATTGTTATCTATTCAATCCTCAGGCCCTCACCACCTCTTGCCAGGACTACTGCTATAGCCTTCCTGGGGTCTCGCTTCCTCAAATCTCTCCCTGCTCCAATTCAGTCTTCACACAGTAGCCAAAGTGATACTTCTAAAGTATAAGCATACTGTGTCACACCCTTATTCAATAAACTCCAATGATTCTCTGTTGCCTCTAGGATCAAATATAAGTCCTTTGTTTGGCATGTCCCTTGCAATCTGTTTCCAACCTAGATTACCACCCTTATGAATTACCCTTCACATACTCTTAGGTGCAGTCAAACTTATCTTCATGCTATTTATCACTCATGATAGCAAGATAAAACACTAGACCTGGAGTCAGGAAAACCTAAATTTAAATATGGCCTCACACACTTATTAGTGTGTTACACTCACTTAACCTCTCTCAGCCTCAGTTTCCTTATCTGTAAAATGGGAACAACAATAAGAACTAATATCCAGGTTCGTTGTGAGGATAAAATATGAAAATATTTGTATTTTGTACATTTTTAAGCACTACATATATGACACTGCCCGTCTTGCCTTGATGTCTTCGAACAGACCATACCTGGAATACACCCTTCTCCTTACCTCTGCCTCTTAGAATCCCTAGCTTACTTTAAAGCTGAAAGCAAATATCAGCCCCTACCTTTTATTTATTCTCAATACGCTTGTTTTGTATATGCTTACCTATGTACCTATTGCTTCAGCATACAAAATGTAAGCTCCTTGAGGGAAGGAATTGAATCCCCAGCTCCTAGGGAACTGAATGGCTTGTGACAGATCCTTAGTAAATACCTGCTGGGTAATGCATTGACTTTTATACAATGTAAAACAAGATATCAATCAGTTCTAAATTTACCTGTATTTTCTAAGCCAGATAACAATCACATTTCTATATGATTTCAAGTTTTATGAAAGACTTTTCCTCACCTCAGCACTAGCTAACACAAACTGCATTATCACAGAGCGAGTACCATCTAAGACAAAATCAAGACCCCAAGTCTCATGTGCTTTCCACTTCAATAGTTTCTGGACATCCCCCTATATAGATGAGTACTTATTCCCAAGTCCAAAGTGCTTCTGACAGCTCACAACTTTCTCTCCAAAACTCTGTTCTTTTCTTTTTTAAAAAAGTCTAATAAATTTTTTCATTTAACAAAAAGAGTATTTTTCTCCCTCCCCATTGGAAAACAAAAAGGGAAGTCGTCATGACACATAAGCATCATCAGCTGCCTGTGCTGACCATGTTGAAGATTCTATGTCTCAGTCTACACCTCCAATCAGTCTTTCCAATGGTCCTTGAATTGTAAAGTGGACAAAGCTTCAGTCTGGTGTTAATAGTCTCTCACAACTACAACTAACAATCTGTAATCTCTCTTTAAACAAGGAAACTGTGCTTAGGACTTAGCAAACCTTGAGAACAGACTAGGAGCAAGCCTAAGGAAGAGTAGACTGTGGGTCAGAGACTTCAAGTATAGTTACATTGTATCACTATATGATAGTGATCAAATGTTTCAGGAAATCATGGCACTTTTTGGTTCTTCAAACTTTCTCGCCCTGTGAGATACAAAGTACAATTGTTCTTGGCTCTATTTAGCAGATGAGGCAACTTAAAAAAAGTGAGCGAATTGACAAAGGTCATGTATTCCCAATTATTAATATTGAATCTGAGAATCAGATTCTCCAGTACCTATAATAGAAAATGCTGCCTTGGCCCAGTGAAAGATATGTCACTTGTTTGTAATTCCACTGTACGACAAAGGTCAATCTATCTGTCTATTCAGGGGAAAAGAAAGATCAGAGGCTGTCCTCCAAAACCGAGCTCGTTTGAGGAAAAAGTCATCGCTGAAGATTTCATTTAGAGTGCCTGTCTCCAAATAAGTTAACTAATGAATAACTGATGGAAATATTGTGTTGCCAGTAGGTACAACGAACATCAGATGATTGTTCTGTTTTTTTTAATATAAATTTATTTATTTAACTTTTTACATTCATTTTCACAAGATTTTGGATTCCAAAATTTTCTCCCCATTTGTCTCCTATCCCACCCCAGCACACTGAGCATTGTAATTTCCCCTATCACCAATCTGCCCTCTCTTCTATCATCCCTCCCTTCTCTTGTCCCCATCTTCTCTTTTGTCCTGTAGGGCCAGATAACTTTCTATTCCCCATTACCTATATTTCTTATTTCCTAGTAGCAAGAACAATACTCGACAGCTGTTCCTAAAACTTTGAGTTCCCACTTCTCCCTAGGCCTCCCTCCCCACCCATCCCCTTTGGGAATGCAGGCAATTCAATATAGGCCATATCTGTATAGTTTTGCAAATGACTTCCATAATAGTCGTGTTGTGTAAGACTAACTATATTTCCCTCCATCCTATCCTACTCCTATTGTTTCTATTCTCTCTTTTGATCCTGTCCCTCCCCAAGTGTTGACTTCAAATTG
>CM053772.1:168788106-168829172 GCA_028658325.1 Potorous gilbertii | reverse complement strand
TTCAAATGCTGCTCCCCAGCCTCAGGGCTTTTGGCAGCAGGCCTGGCTGCTATTCAATAGGAGCTTAAGTTCTGGTGCTCAGGTGGGGGCAGGGCCACCTCCCAGGCTCAGTTCCCTCAGGGGGTTTATGCAGAGACCTTCCATAATATGCTCCTGCCAAGCTCCTTCCTGTTCCGGGAGCCTCTGGCTGCCCGCTACCTCTGCCGTTGCCTCCCAAGGGGGCGCGAGTCATGGAGACACCCCACTCGCCTCTCAGCCCATCCAGATGTGTCTCTCACTGACCTGTGTGTCTGTGGGTGGAGCGACCTTTGTGGCCACTGGACATTCCGTCCCTGAAGGCTGCTCGGATCTGCTTGCTCCTCTCTGTGCATGGCCAGGGCAGGGTTGGGCTTCACTCTCGCCTGGTGCATGACGGACCTTTGGGATTGGTTTTTCGGGGCTCTCTGGAATGGAAATCTCATTCACCCCGTTGCTGCGTGGCTCCACTGTTCCAGAATTTGTTGGGAGTTCTTTTTATAGATAATTATGAGCTGTGAGTTCGGAGCTAGCATATGTGAGTCTTTCTACTCCACCATCTTGGCTCTGCCCCCCGATTGTTCTGTTTTAATAAAGTAAGGACTTTGGAAGGGGAGGGTCATGTTGAACAGGAGTAGGTTGATTTCCAAGCAATGACCACTAGGAAGTAATCAATAATCTTTTATTTATAAATTTTGCAACAATAATCACAAAATTTGGTATGACATATATAGTCGATTTTATATACTTCCATAGATTCTATTTATACATAATTTAATCAACAATTAGGAACTTTCAAACTGCTCTTATTTGAGTGACTTGACCTCACCTGTTATTGATAGAAACTACCATATTAACAAGTTGAGTATTCTCCCTTATGTGGAGCAGGGCAGAAAGAAAGAATGGACCACAGCTGAATGGGAAGAGTCAATCACTCAAGACCAACAACTTGGAAGAGCTGCTACAGAATAACCAGCTTCCAAACTTTGATTACTAACTTAAGTGAATTTTAAATGCAAAAATCAAGCTACTAAAATAATATAACTAGTGGCAACAATAAGTTACAAATGGAAACCAGCCTTTATTGGTAATATGCCAAAGACTGTCCTACATTTTAGAGATGCAAACGAAAAAAACACAAGACAATCCTTGGTTTTAAGGAATTACGACCCACCCCCAATTCTAATGGTGGAGACGTGGAGGTAGGGCAGGTAGCACACATAGGCTTCAGCTACAAGTCAGATGGAAAGGCGCCATGATCCTTAGGAGGCAGTGGCAAAATAAATGCATATTCTTTAATGTCATTTAATTATATAACAGAGTCACTTCTGTCTTTGATGTTGAACCATTTGACAGTGCCAAGAAATTCGATGACAAATTTCAATAGTGAATGTGTTGCTATCCTGAGGTTGAATCAAAGGAAAGCTGAAGGGGCTTCAAAGTCCCATAGGAAAATCAAAAATGGGACACACCATAGACCTCTGCACTATTTGGAAGCCATGAAAATGCTGATTGTAGAATAACTGAATTTGTTGATTGTTGAATGATCTATATTTTCACCATCCATATGTGAAAATGAATTGAATAGCTTACTTCAGTTGGAGTACCTAAGAATCAAGAATTTTGATTCATATCTTCTCTAAATCTAGGTTATTTATTCCTGAGATTGCCTGAAACTCTGGGACCTGACTTCTGCATAGCATCTTTGGAACTTCATATCCTGAGCCCCAAAGTGAAATAGTTTAGCTGAGTCTTCAGATTTTTTTTAAATATTTACTGCAAAATCTCTTAATTAAAAATAATTTGTAATTATAACTAAACGATATGAATTTGAGAAGTGGAAACTATTTCACTGTAATCTTCTACCTTAACTTTCTCATTTTGCAAATGAGGATACCATGATGCACTGGAGAGGACTGATCAATGTCCTGTGAAGTGAATTATCCATAGACCTACAGCTTCTTCTGTTCATCCTTCATTGCCAAAGAAGACCATGCCATCAGAGAAATGATGACATGACTTGCACTTGACTTTGTTCTGAGTGAGGGAGAGCTAATTTGTAGGAAAAAAATGGTACTATAAATATGGCTTCTTCAATCCTACTCAGCCCAGTGTTCTTTTCCATATTACTAAGCTGCTTCTTAATAGTGTAACTACAGTCCCAACCTTGGCTTATATCAGCCTGATTTATTTTTAAGAGATTGCTCAGATTAATGTTAAATCTTTGAGATCGAAAAGAAGTTTGACTTTCTTTTCACTAAATTAGTCTCATATATGTGTATATTACATATATATACATACACACATATATCTGGTACATAGTAGGTACTTAATAAATATTTATTGTTATATTGATAAAAAATTGTAAGCACTTCAAGTTAAGATTAGTTAATATATATAATGCTATTCTAATCCAGGTCCTTTCACCTAACTGCTGAATTCTCCTTTTTGTCTGCCTCTCCTTTTCCAAGTCCACTTTGCAAATTAAACTTCTAGAATGTTGGTTTTACCCCGTAAAAAAAAAATCTGTACTAGTCATTACATAACCGTTCCAATATTCTCTGAGTCTCTGACCTAGAATAGTGTAGCTGGTCACTTTAGAGACCATTGGACAGTGTTGAAAAAATGTGGATGGCAACCAGGCATTCCACCAGGAAGTCCAAGAGAATTCCTTAGGGAACTGAGAAATATCATCCACCCCTCATCAGATTCCAGAAGGGTATACTTGACAAGAAATGGAAAACTGGACTGAATACCATTATTTTCTTCAGATGGGGCTAGGGGCAAACTTGTATATTGAAGATTAGAGGCTCTGGGCATAATTATATAAATTAGAATAATTGCTGTGGTCTCAGGCTACAAGCGGGACTGACAGACTGTGATGAATTTGTCTATCCTGAGGCTACCTTTTATGATGTAAATTCCTCCAACCCCCACACCTCTTTAAATTCCCTTATGACAGAGCCTCAAAAAGAGAAGCTTCTCTCCTGGCCAAGGTTTACTAAAATCTGTGTTACTACAGGCTTCTCATTCCACTGGTCAGCAGCAGAATATGCTGACCCTGGCTGGTAAAGAGATTTCAAAGAGAAGGCATATTTTCCACATTTGCATCTTACTCCTTCCAATTACTTTCCATCAACATGTTCTTTCCATAAAATCCTTCATAAAAGGCTTATAAAGCCATGGTAACCAAAGACAAGCCAAATATACACTCCTTTTAAAAAGCTTAAAAAATTGTTCATTTAAGGTAGACCTAGCTAGGCCCTCAGGGCACTTAGGTGGCACTGCAGATAGAGTGCCAGGGTTAGAGCCAGGAATATCTGATTTCAAATCCCCCCTCGGACATTTACTAGCTGTGTAACCCTAAAGAAGTCACTTAAGCCTGTCTGCCTCAGTTTCCTCATCTATAAAAGGAGCTGGGGAAGGAAATGGTAAAGTACCTAAGTATCTTTGCCAAGAAAACCCCAAGTGACATCATGAAGTGTTGGACATGACTGAAAACATTAAACAACAGTGAGGACCTCATGTGTAGCATGTTGGATTTGTCTGAAAGCATGGATTTGGCTTAAAAATTGATGAATTAAACTAATATTGCTGAACAATCGCTGAGGAAGAGACTACTGTCATAAGGGAATTTTCAATATAACAAAGCTTGCCCAGATTTTCAAATGCCAATTTTTTCATCTTAACTATTAATATAGTTACTGAAACAATGTTATAGTTCCAAAAATAGTTATGGAAATCTTTCTTAAAGTTACACATTTTCCTGGCATCATAAAAGAATATGTGAAACATAATTAAATCAATTTGAAGAAACATCCTTGTAAATTGGAAAGAACATTACACTTGAGGTCAAAAGACTGAGTTATGGTCTCCTTTCTAGCCCAACTACATATTGACAAAATGCTTAACTTTCTGGCATTTAAATCCATCCATGATCCCTCTTACCTTTCCAATATTACTTCATGTTACTCTCCTTGCCCATTACAAACTGGACTATTTTCTGTTCTCCATACACACATTATATCCCCTCCCTTCATCGTTTTGCATAGGCCATCTGCTTTACATGGGGATACATTCCCTGGAATCCCCAATGTCCTTTAAAACAAAACTCAGGAACTGGCCTCCATGAGCTCTCTTCTCATTCCCTAAGTTCTTGACTTTCTATTCTCTCTCTCTCTCTCTGTCTGTCTGTCTGTCTCTCTCTCTCTCTCTCTCTCTTTCTCTCTCTCTCTCCCCCCAGGCTTTCTCCCTTGTGTTTTCTCTCTCAAAATTACTTTAAATTTACTTAGTACATACTTTCTACTTAGTCATTTGTATTATGTTCCTTCTTTCTCTCACATAACCCAGCACATATAGTAACAGGTACTTTTAAGTATGTTTGTTAAATTGAAATTGAACTTACTTCTTTCATTTGTAGAGTGAGTTGGTTGAACACTTAGAAGGAATCTCAGAAATCATCTAGTCCAACCTGTGCAACTTCGCCACAACTAATGGACAGCCTTAGACTAAAATTTCTCCCTCATTCATCATGGCTTCACCTCTGTTGCTCAAATCACTGAATCTTCAGAAGATGTCTTTTTTTGCATGATTTTAAGGGACCTCAGAGATGATCTATGCACAGGTTCTTAACCTGGCTTCTGTGAATTTTTAAAAATATTTTGATAACTATATTTCAATATAATTGGTTTCCTCTGCAATCCTATATGTTTTAGACTTCTAGAAATGTCATTTTGAGAAGAGGTCCGAAGACCTCATTAAATTGCTCAAAAGGTATATGACACACATTAAAACAGCTTAAGAACTGTTGGTAGAGTTCAACCTCATAATTTTATAGATGAGGAAACTGAGGGGAAAATGAGCAAATGATTTACCCAAAGTCAAAACAAACAGTAAACATCAAGGCTGGGATTTGAACCCAGGACTCCAACTCCAAATGCAACAGGATTTTGTGGGGGTGTTCTTTTGAGTGTTCTGATGAAATCACAGTTCCAAAGCTAGAAGGTGGATTATGACAAAGTTTCTCTCACTACAAAACTAAGATGCCAGCATCACTGCCGGTCAGGCTCCTCATACCAACATGTAAAATTTCAACATCAGCTAAACAATGACAGATATAAAAACACAGAAACGGAGTCAGGTTACAGGAGAAACCATTTGAGGGAAGCTAAGTCCCTTTCTGTCTGAGTCTTTTCAGCTAACTATGGACAAGGCAGAAAAATCAGGTACCCAGAGAGGGGAAGCACCACATCCCTCAGCTTCCTCAGCAAATTGAGCATGCTTTCCAATACATAGTAAAGGTTCCTTTTAGTTTGGCTTGACTACGAATCTTTTCTTCATGATTTAGGGTCAACTTTATGAACATCAAATAGTGTACTATGCTGGGAGGCAATGATGCCTTTGGGATCCATTCAGATTTGGGGGTTTTGTTTGTGTGCTGAAGGGAAAGGTAGGGTACTGTTTGACCCTAGCCTTTGGAATTTTTACGTCTAACTTCTGTCTCTTCCCTCTCCCTTATGTCAGATTGTCAGCCATCATTTAATGCAGCTGTCAGAGTGCCAGTCTATGTGAAATGTGTAACTCTCTGCCTCTCTAATTTGCTGCTTCTGATCTGCTGTGGTCTGAGAAACCATATAATCAAACTTGTTAGAATTGCATCTAAAATCAGAGTCTTTGAATGAGGCCCTGAGGGTCTAGAGAACACTGAACTAAGAATCAGAAGACTGCTAAGTTCACCTAATAAAAATCCAATTTGACCTTCAATTGGTGAGCATGATAGCGTCACCTTTAGCTCAAATTCCAATCCTTTAGATATACCTGATTCCAGACATAAGTATTATAAGACTGAAGAAAAAAGTTTACCTAATCTAACAGAAACTAACTCTCCTGTGCTTCTGCTGGGATCATTGTAATTTAGTTTAAAGTAATGTTTGTTCTTCCCTTTGCCCTGAAAGTCTGACAGATCTTTGGCTAAAGGCAATACCTACATTTTTTCCCTTTTTTGTTCTTTTCGGTTATTGCATTAATGTTTTCCTAATTTTCTTATGAGAATGGAGTGGTTAGTAATGTTAATCCAGAACAATCCATAATTATTAAAGAAAACATATATCTTTTAAGATGATTAAAATTGAAGTATTCCTGAAATGTTTTTTGTGTATATACATTCATATATGTGCATACACAAAAGTCAGTGTTTTATAAATGTTCTTTTTAAACATATCATTGTCAGTCCCCACCAACCCTTTGCACTCTCCACAGTAGAACCCTGAATCCCAAAAATGGATATCCAAGGTAAGTAAATAAGGTAAGCAAAGAATATCCAGGCAAGCAAAATAAATCAACATATTGCCCATACATTGGATGGCCAACCCCACATTGCTCATTCCCTATCTATAGTCTATTATTTTTCTGTTGAGAACAGAGAGAAAAGCTTGCCCAGTAGTTCCAAGAACAATGAGCCCTATACTGTGATTGAAGAGACTTGAATTCTAGTCTGAACTCTATCACTCTCCCTAATGACATTTAATACCTGCCTCTTGGCTTCCTCAATTATATAATGAGAGAGTTAGACTAAGTAGATTTGGATAGCTAGATGACATAGTAGATAGAGTACTAGATGGGGGGTCAGAAACACCTGAGGTCAAAACTTGTCTCAGACACTTAATAATTGTGTGTAAATTATTTAATCTCTCTCAGCCTCCATTTCCTAGTCTATAAAATGGAGGAGTGTTGGGGGGGGAGGGGGAGGGATGATAAAGGGGATTTGATGGCTTCTAAGTTCTTTTCCAGTACTAAACTGTCCTGGAATCATTTGGCATATGCTATGACTAGAAGATCCTTTCCAACTCTAATATTCTATGGAACCTCACTCCAAGGGGCAGGGACATAAATCTATTAAGCACTAAATGACTAATAATTCTAGAACCCCACATAATAGAACCCAAAGACACCTTGAAGAGTCATAAAACAGGAATACATATGCTCACTAAAAGTGTTTACCATGATCATAGAAGAGGCTAAGTCCCTATAACTCATGAGACTCTCCAGAAGTTCCTCTTTCCACATGATATTATGTTGGAATGTTACACTTACATGTGATCTTTACTTTCTCACTACTCATCAGGAACAACATACACAAGCTATATTGAAAGATTTCCCAGAGATAAATCTAGTTGAAGGCAAAATAAACCAAGGAGAGGTGATTTGTGGCACTCCCCAAAAGAAAACATGAGCATTGCTTATACAAAATTTGCGATTGCCTTTCTGGGTCACAGACAAGATAAGAAGAAATGCTCACTTGGTCATGTAGAATAGGATCACAAATAGAGTTGGAAGGGAAATTACAGACTATTAAGTCCAATTCCCTTGTTTTACAGATGAGAAAACTAAAGTTAGAGAATTCAAGTGACTTTGCCCGTCCCATAGTGTCTGAAGCAGGATTTGAATGTGGGTCTTCCTGTTTTCTCCAAGCCCAGTACTCTATCCACTGTACCATATAGTTGCAAAATGAGAATGAGGGACAACTGATGAGCAGCCTTCATGGATCACTGATAACCCTGCAAAACCACAAAACTGTAAAGAAGGCCTATAGCATGTTGAGTATAGACTCTATAGTAAATTTGTGGAAGGATATTGACAATAGCAGCATAGAATGAATAGGCAGGCATAGAATGAATCATCAGTGAGATTCTTTGGAACATTAGAATATTGAGGAATCAGAGATTTTGAGCTAGAAGGGAACTTGGAAGCAAAGTAGTTGCCTCTTTTCACTTCAAGAGAGGAAAGGGAAGTTCAGTGAAATAAAGACACTTGCTTAAGGTCAAAGAGAAAGCTAGTCAATTGTAACGCCAACCACATGATAATTAGTCTATTCTCCCTCTGCCCAGCGTGCATCCTTCAACATCACACTGCCCTTAATACATAGAGATTAAGAACTAATGGAGGAAAATAATGTTTTTGTATATGTACAGCATAACTGATTAATTTTCATTACCTGGAATTGAGGGCAGAAGGATTAAAGAAAACTGTGGTACTGCACCAATAAATTTATCAACAGTAAGCTGCACAATATTTTTGTAATCTAACAAGAGAAAGTGTCAATAAATAACTCATTAATAAGCTGAACGAGCTTACCTTCAATTTATTAAAATTGAAAGTGAGGCTTATTTAAAGATTAAGAAAGATATCAAGGAATTTACTTCAGAAACTTTAAAGGGTACTGTTAATGAGCTAAGTATTTGGATTGCCTCTAAACAAAGAGAAAGATCTAGGCAAAAAAATTACTCTGATTAATAAAACTGAAAAATCAAACAATACGCAATCTGTTAGCTAAATAACAAGAATATTATCAACATGACTAAATTCAGAAAAAGAACAATCACTTTGATAGGGAAAAAACAAGATTGTGTTGGGAGAAAAAAGATTGAATATAATGCTAGCATATTAACTAGGAAAACAAAAGACCTCTGGGGTGGTTTCAAAAATGAAACACTTTAGTAATTAAAAAAGTGTTATAATTAATAGATTAGACTCTATATATATGCAGATAAAGTAGTAATATAATTAAGTACAATGATTAAAATGGAATAAACTGATATTGGAGAGACCTTGGCTTGGTATGATCAAATTACAGGGAAACATTGAACAATGAAGATGATAATTTTTAACAGATGTCATAATCTTGTACAATTCTAGATCCTAATAAAGAAGAAAAACTCCTTCTAAAATCCCATACTATCTGACAGATAGTATCTGACATTCACCGGTTGAGAATTTGTGAAGCTATTTGAGATTGAATGTAGAATCACAGAATGTCAGAGTAGGAAGGCAAAGGTTCTTCGGAGCTGAAAAATAATACCTTCTACAACGTTCCCAACCAGTGATCACATGCACTGCAGATCTCCAACGACAGGGAGCTCAGTACTTCCTGAAAGAGTTCATTCCACTCTGGAATAGCTCTAAGGATTAATCTGGGATTTTTGTTCTTTACATGAAGCCTAAATTGAACCTCTTTGCAACTTCCACCCAGTTCTTCTGGTTCTGGCCTTTGACACAAATAAAAAAAAATCTGACCTCTCTTCCACATGGCATATTTAAAGACTGTTAACATGCCAGTCTTAGGTCCTAAATTAAATAAACCTAGTACTTTCAACCTCTCCTCATATGGTATGACTTTAAGTCCATTTACTCTCCTATTTGATTTCCTTGAATACTCTCCAGCTTATCAATAGCCGTCCTAAACTATGCTACACAGAACTGAACACAATCTCTAAGATGTGGTCTGACCAGAGCAGAATTGTCCATCTTCATTTTTCAAAGGAGACAGATGATTATGTTTTGCCACATGAATTTGATTTAAGTGAGGCAAAGTTGCACAAAGTCATCAGCCTTAATATCTCTTCCAGAGTCATCAGACAAAAGTCAAAATGATGGCCTAGGATGCAGAGGAGGACCTTGGCATCTTCATTGCCTCTTAATGTAACCTAGAGAGTGTTGGCTTATACATCTTTCTGGTCAGTTTACAGAATGATAAAACCTCTCTATCATTTTCATTTTCAAACAAAGGATTATCTAGACCGTGTCTCCATATCTAATATTAGTGATGATGATTTCTGAACCCAAGAATGAGACTCTATACTAAACTCCTGTTAAATTCATGTTAATTATTTTAGCATGAGATTCTAGCCAATAAAAAAATGTTTAAAATAATAGTCCTAATGCTTGGAGAAAAGAGCATGAAGTACGAAAAAAAAACCTAACTCCACCAAGAAAATATAATGGCCCCTACACTGATAATATTCCTATTTCCTGAGAAAATTTGTAATGAAGTTTGCTAAGATCTAGTCAATCTTAGAATCCTCTGAATACATTGCAGTGGATCTTACTTTTATGCCTATGTTCATATGGTTCATTTAGTCTGGCCTGAAGTTTCTTGTCCAAATTCCACCTATGTTTTAATCCTACCTCATGCCTGAAGCTTTCCCACCCAGATCTTACTGTCTTTTCCCACCCAGAGCTCCCAAGACAGACACTTTGGCATTTAGACGTATTCTACTCTGAATTGTTCCATGTTAATGCGTTTCTTGCCTCCCCAGCTGTCACCACTGGGAAGGTAAGGAACAGGTTGTTGAGGCAGCTTCATATCTAGGGAAAGTAACCGAAGTGACTAATCATCTGTTTTATGTTGCCATTATGGACATCCTGGGGCAAGATGTAGCAGGGAGATACAAAGAAGAAAGAAAATGATGTTTGTTGGGGCAACTATTAGACTGGTCACCATTATGAATGCTTTAGACAAATGCAATATTTTGTACAGAGTGGTTTAAACCCAGAAATGGTTGCATTCTACCCTCAATTTCTTCCACTGTAAAATTAAGATAGTAGTAGTACCTATCTAAGAAGGTTGCTGTGAAAATCTAATAAAATAATACGTGTAAAGAGCATCCAAAACTTGAAATCTTTTGTAAATGTCATAGTATTATAGATATTATTGTTTTCCAAGCAGTGGCGGTGATGATGATAACCCTAAGAGACTGCCTTGATGTGGGTATATCTGTGATTCTCTCCCAGTACATAGGTCCTTGAGAAGGCAGCCAAGGCAGCTGGGAGGTGTATTTGTGTTCTGTCTCTTAGGAATTTCTTGTATATACTTTGACTATCAATTTATTACCACCAAGAGAGGATGGGTGAAGGGAGAGAAGGGTCAGTCCTCCAGTATAGGTGATTCTGAAACCGTGCAGGGTAACATTTCTGAGACAAAATGTGTATGGAGTTTTCCCTTCCCCATCACCTGCAGAACACATTTGTGAACACCAGTGATGCAGTCCAGTAAGATCAGACTCCTTCAGTCAGAAAAGAGAGACATACATCAAGGCATAGGAAAACAGACGAATATCTAAGAGTTCAGACCCTAAATCCAAAGAGACTGTACCAATCTCATTTTATTTTATTTTATTTTTTACTATTCTAAGTTAATGTGTAATGCAGAGACTAGCCAATGAGAGCCCACTCCTTAAAGCATGCCTATATTCCCCCTTCCACAGAGGGTTATACAGAGCATATTCAATATCCTCCCCCCTGATTCCAGTCAAACACATGAAGGATTGATGAGCCTACTTTTAGCCACAAGGAGGGAACCTGCAGCAGGATAGGGTGAAACTTGTTTGATCTAGTGACCAGGAGTCTTCTGCTTGGCTGAGTACCTGGACGGACAGAAGGCAGACATTGGGGAGTCTGCATACAAAAAGATTAGCAAGGCACTCTAGAAGTCCCTTTTATACATTCCCTTCCTGGAGGTAAGATAAGAACTGCTGTGGGCTGCTGAGTTGGAGGACTGGTAGGCTGCCCCATCTCTCACTTAGCTGCTATGTGCACATGAATGCATGACACCTCTCATTCTTTGATGTGTTTTCTTCTGTTTTTCTCTTTTATTGATCCCAGGTGAACAAATATTCCAAGAGGAGTATGAACAGTGAGACTGGAAGAGCCATCAAAGTCATCAGAAGTAAAACAAGATGGTAGCAATAGTGTAGCTGAGCCCCGTGAGCAGTACAGAACTCAGTCTGGCAGCCAAGTGACTCGCTTTGCTCAGCGGTGGATTCACCTGCCGGTTGAGACACCAACACAATGCTTAGGATATGATAGAGACGTACTAAATAATAGCCGACTGACTCCTTCAAGCAATCAGTCTGGTTAAGCAAGTCCATTTTCAGTGAAGCACCTCAAGGAAAACTTGGTGCAAATTCTTTGAAGGGAGAAAAGAATTCAAAAGTCCAGGGATTGTGAAGTATCATTGACACTTCTATGTTCCCTATATTTGTGTTCACTCTCTTCCTTAAGTTTGAGGCTTCTCTTTCTAAGGACAGTGTGTGTGTGTGTGTGTGTGTGTGTGTGTGTGTGTGAGAGAGAGAGAGAGAGAGAGAGAGAGAGAGAGAGATGGGAGAATGTGCATACATTATTTGTAATGTATACATACATATACAATACATATTTTGTAAATAAAATGAAAGCTCATATAAGGGATACATTTCAAGAGACTGGCTACCAGGAAAATAGTCTCCTTGTTTCTTTTCACATTGTTTCTTTGCTACCCATTCCAAAACACTAAGCTATCTAGTGTCATCCAGTATTCTTCTTGAATTTTAATATGAATAAAGACAAACATCCTTAAAGACTATTGTTTTGGCAATAAAACAAGATGTAATATACAGGGTAGTGGGGGAGAAGAGGAATCCTATTGTACTCATTAGCACACTACCATTACCATCCCCATGCCTACCCTACAGCTTGTGGAACTTAATCTCTCCTTCTGAAAAAAATCGAAAGATAACCTACTGGGGACAGGAAGAGGGATCTCATGTTCATCAGAAGTCACTTTTCCACAAAGATAAGAGCATTAGGGGAATGAATAGAAAGCTATTTCCTAGGGTTAGCCAACACACAGAGCTAATTGAGTTAAAACAATGTGGACTTGATCAAATATCTCTGTTATTTACAGCATCAAATGACCACTGAAACATGCTGGGAATTGCAGGGAGTGAGAGCAGATGAAATCTCAAGGTCCATTTCTGCTTTGTTTATTTTGTGATTTCTTTTTACATATTTCAAGGTCTAATTAATGACATAGGTAATATAAAGAATTTTTAAGACATGTAGGGGGGAACCTTCTGAATAGAAATAGTAGTCAAATGATTTCTTTGTAGGAACATTGTGATATTAGAACAACTTAAATAGCATTTTGGAGTCTTATAGAGTTGTCTCATACAGAGAGGTGAAATTATTTCACCAAAATTCCACACCCCTTATGTATAAACAGGCAAGATTTGAACTCAGGTAATGCCAGTTTTCTATCCACTACACCAGTGATGTCAAACTCAGATGGATACAGGGGCCATTAAATTATTCATAAGGATCTCTGTAAACTACGTATCAACTTAGTTCTAAAATTTAATATTAACCTTTTCTTGAATATTTATTTTGCTAAATATTCCCAATTCCATTTTAATCTGGTTCAGGATGCACTTAGGAATGTTGGGTCATATGAGTCCACAACATGGGCCACATATTTGACACATCTATACGAATTATTCTATGTAACCTGATATCTAACTATACATTAGGGATATTTTCATACTGGCTATCACTAGTTGTAGCCATTCAGTTCTAAATCTAGCTAAGTCATTCTAAACCATACCTCTCCATCTTTTCCACAAAGTATAGCACATGACATAACACACTTTCACAAATGCCTTGCTAAAATAAAGGTAGGTAAAGTGTGTATATGTGTGTGTACACACACATGCACATATATGCCCAGATATGTATGAATATATACATGTTTATGTGTATATATATATATACATATATATATATGGTATTGTGTGTGTGTATATATATATATATATATATATATATATATATATATAGTATAGAGAGTATCTCGATAGACAGACAGATAGATGATAGATAGATAGACAATCATTTCCCTGATGTACCATTCTAGAAATTCTTTCAGAAAAAGAGATGGTTTCTTTACTATGACTTGCTCTCACTAAGCAGCAGCTAGGTGGCAAGGACAAGGAGACATTCTCCTGAGTTCAAATCTGACCTCAGACACTTAACTAGCTGTGTGACCCTGGGCAAGACACTTGACCTTTTTTGTCTCAGTTTCCTCATCTTTAAAATGAGCTGAATAGGGAAGTGGCAAACCTCTCTAGTATCTTTGTCAAGAAAACCTCAAATGGGGTCATGAAAAGTTGGACATGATTGAAAAGACTGAAATGACTGAGCAATCACAAGCTCTCACTAAAGCTATGCCAGCCTTTTGTGATCATTTTTTCCTCTTCTACATGTTTAGTAACAATCCCTTTCATGGTATAGTATAGAATTTTCCCAAGAGTTGACATCAAGACTACACACCAATAGTTGGTGGACTTACTTCTTCCCTTTAATTGAAAATTGGGGCAATTGCTCAGCCATCAAGTCTTTCCAGTTCCTTCAGTGTCCTGGGATGTAGTACATCTGATGAGTTGAAATCATCAAAGCAACTATGCGAGCTACCAACTTCCCATCAGTCATTTTTCTTCTGTCCTTTATAGACCAAAGAGTGTTTTCCCTAGCAGAGAAAATAAACAAAATAAGGCTTAATTAATATTTCTACTACTTCTCTTTTGTTTGTAATTACTGACCCATCTTCCCTAAACATTTATCCTTTCCCTTCTTTGATGCTTCTCTTTTCCCAATATAGCTAACAACAAATTTTTTTAGATAGGGTGAGGGATTGTTCATTGCCTTTTCTCCACCAGACTCAGGTGATTCAGAGTTAGACATTCTGAATTCAATTTTTGAATGGCCTGTCTGTGATTTTTTATTCTTCCTCCATTGTTTTCACCTCCTCCATGTTTTGTTTTGTACCTTTTTACAGTCTGATCTTTCTTTAGACAGCTTCCCTTTTTCTTCTTTATCAGAATCTTTTCATCTTCAGAATTCAGACCACCTCTTTCTTTCCTGTAGAATTTTAGCTCGTAGGATCCTATGTGTTCTTTGAGAAGAATGTTATAGGGATTCATCAGAAATGATTTAAAGGAATATCAGACAGCAGTGAGGATCCAATGAAGACTATGAAATGAGTCTGTGGTAGAACAGGTAAGCACAATTTCCCCAAAGGCTCACAGCCTGTATGTATGAACAGGCAAAATTTGAACTCAGGTATTTCTGACAATGATACCACCTTTCTATCTACTATACCCGTGGTGTCAATTTCTAATTTGTTCCTGCAGACCTTAGTAATTGAGGAGTAGGAAGAGAGAAAATTGATTCTTTCACTGAAGTAGTTAAAAACAGAAAGTTATTTTGATGTTGTCTAGACATAGCCTTATTTTTTTTCTTCCTGCTATCAGGCAAGCCTACATTTGAGCCCTCCCTGAAAAGCTATCATCAAACATCTTCTAGTACAACTTGACATAGAAAAAGGTCATTAAAAAGCCCTCTTCAGCTGCCACAACTGCAGGAGGCCTTTCCATACCCAGTCTTCTCCTTTGGTCCCTTGATGTTCACATCTGACTTGAAGCAAAGAGGAGAAAACAATTTATCGACCTTCCTGCAAATCTACCGTTTTCCCCAAGGAGAGCAGAAAATTTAGTCCCTAGACTTTCTCCCTTTGCCTTGAGAAGAAAAGGAAAAACTTGCAAATTAATTTAACTGATCTTCATTTTTCCATTCTTACTCATGAAGTTATCTTGCTACTAAGACAGAAAAACCAAATTTTAGCATCATTGGTGTTCCCAGATATGTTGATTATTTCCTTTTGGATAAAATAAACAACACTAGAATGTTAGAATAAAGTTTATAAAATAAGATTAAGACAGAACACTCTAGCTCAGATACTGGGGAATAAGTTGTTGAGAAAGACATCTGAAATCCTCTTGAACCTCTTGTGTATGAATTTTAGCATGTCTTCTTTGGATATTTTTGTGTTTCTATAGTCAGACATTCATAGCAGTCATTGTGAAAATGCCAGTGTTCTTCACTAACAATCCTTTGGGCCCCATTCTGTACAATTTAGCTTGATAAAACTCACAGAATCAGGGTCTTCCCTAAACCTTTGATAGCACCAACTTTTGTCATTGTCTCTCAGGAGAGCATAAGAACAAGTACATACAGTGGTGTGTTTGTGTGTGTGAAACTATTTCTAAAAGAATTTACTCAGCATTGACTGAACACTCAAAAAGACAGCAAGAATTTTTGACATATGAGTTTTCATGAGTGCTAGGGGTGTCTATTGACATTCCTAGAGTCAGTGATACAGATAAAATTCTGCAATATTTGTCATGTGATAACAAACAATTTCAAATGCTAGGGGCAAGAAATGCTTTTCTGATAAATATGATGTACCCAGGAGGAATAAAAGTCAAGTGAACTTTTGTTGATGCTGTTTTTAAAAGTCTGTATAAAACATTAAATATATTAGTTGTAAGATAGAAATTATCACTTCTATAGGCTGTGACCCTGTAGCTCAAGTTCTCAACTTTAAGAGAATGTATTCAATTTTGAAAGTGTCCCTCAGGATATGTCATCTCCTGGGTTGATTTTATCACCTCTTTCCCCATGGTTGCTCATGGATCTCAAAATATATCTCATATATAGTTTGAGTTTGAGTCTCTTTGGTTATATCTGTTATACAACTCCTCTATAGGTCTATCTCCTATACAAGCACTCATGGTAACAGTACATATATTAGGCATAGAACAGGCTTTGTTTTATCCCATCAAAAATGCATAAAAACACAGTATCCAAAAAACATCCATTATAATTCTCCTCCTGCCTAAGGTCCAAATAGTACCTGAACTCTTGAATTTGGAGTTTCTGGAAGACAAATATGAGACTGGCAATGCTTAGGAACCCTGCCTTCTCTGTTTAGAAGGATGGATATGAAAACTCTCCAGGAACTCAGCATTGTCCAAAAAAATCATTCCTTCTCTCTCTGGAAAACTCATCCCAGAACTCTTGATGTAAAGCAGCTAAGCTAGTCCTGATAAAGAATTCTCTCTTGAAAGTTGTGGTTCTAGAGCTACATAGATTCTAGAACAACATAGCTCTATTGCCCTCTCCTGGGGTCACATGATTGACTGCATATATGACTGTTATTTATTTGTTATTGCCTTTGCAGGACTCAGAGTACAAGAATTTGGGGTATGAGAACTCAGGCTCTAGGAATTCTTGCATTCTGAAATCACTTCTTGGTGCTCCATGACTGTCCCTATAATGAGGAATAAAGATGGGGAGGTCCTCTTCTGGGGGGGCGGGTTCACAGTTTTGTTTCTACTCAGAAAAATATAAAAAGAGAATGCTCTGAAATGAAGATCATCTTTTATTAGCCTAGGATAAGAAGATGACTCCAATCTAAAAGAAAATGAGACAACCAACCAGCTTATCTCCAATTAATGCACAGCAGCGCAAGCCAATCAATTCCAAATCATTAAGATCCAATCACTCATCCTCATCAAGATATGAGGTATTGAATAAACCCACAAGTGCCAATAGCTCTGAGATATGCTTTCTTATGGCAATGCATTCAAAGTAGTAAAACAAAATTT
Organism: Potorous gilbertii; assembly: GCA_028658325.1. NCBI lineage: Eukaryota > Metazoa > Chordata > Mammalia > Diprotodontia > Potoroidae > Potorous > Potorous gilbertii. Next base: position 168,812,064 of record CM053772.1, on the reverse strand, counting down.
TACCACTCTACAACTTGACCAAGTTTATCAGGAGAGTGCCTTGATCAATCAACTCTGATGTCTCTCTTTGGTTGTTGTTGTGGTGGGGGTGATAGTGGTGGTGGTTATTCAGTCATTTCAGTCATGTCCTACTCCTCATGACCCTATTTGGAATTTTCTTGGCAAAGATGCTGGAGTGGTTTGCCATTTCCTGCTCCAGCTCACTTTACAGATTAAGAAACAGGTTAAGTGACGAGCTCAGGGTTACACAACTAATAAGTGTCTGAGGCTGGATTTGAGTCAGGTTTTCCTGACTCCAGGACCAGTGTTCTATCCACAGGGTCACCGAGATGTCCCCCTTTTTTAACATTCAATATTAAAATTTTCAATTCAAGATTCTCTCCCTCCCCCAACCCATTGATAAGGCAAGTAATATGATATCCATTATTGACCTGAAGTGTATGTACATTTCTATATTAGCCGTGTTACAGAGAAAAAAAAAAGAAAGGAAGGAAGGAGGGAAGAAAAAGAAAGAGAAAAAATAAGCTTCAATCTGCACCCAGAATCCATCAGTTTTCTCTCTAGATGTAGGAAGTATTTTTCATCATGAGTCCTTCAGAATTATCACTGAGATAATATATTGATAACATTAGTGTCTTTTGCAGTTGATTTTCATTACAATATTGTTATCACTGTGTAGATTATTCTCCTGGTTTTACTCCTGAACTTTATCTTCCCAAGTTTCTTTGAAAACATCCTTTTCACCCTTTCTTATGGTACAGTAGCATTCCATCCCAATCATAGACCACAACTTGTTCAGTCACTCCCCAAATGATGGGTTTCCTTCAATTTCCAATCCTTTGTCACCATTAAAAAACCTTCTATAGTTTTATAAACATGGTTAATTTTCCTTTTTTCCCCCTCTCTTTTGGATACAGACCTAGTAGTACAATTACTGGGCTTAAAGATATAGATATACATATACATATATACACATATATACATATATATACATGCATATATATACACACATATATATACATATATATGTAGTTTTCTCCCCTTTGAACATAGTTCCAAATTATTTCCCAAATTTATCAAAAGTGCATTCATATACCTATTTTTCCGCATCCTCTCCAGCGCTTGTCCTTTTTCTTTCCTGGCATGTATGTTACCTATCTGATAAGATGTGAGGTGGTACCTTAGAGTTGTTTTGTCTAATTTTTATTGATTTAGAGCATTTTAAATGTGCCTATTGATAACGTTAATTTCTTTTTCTAAAAACTTCCTCTTCATATCCTTTGACATTTAAAAACTAGGAAAGTGTTTTTATTTTTACAAATTTGGCTCCATTTCTTATATATCTGAGAAATGAAACTTTTATCAGAGAAACATATTACAAATTTTCCCCCAGTTTCTTGCTGTCCTAATTTTAACTGCATTTTTAATTTAAGGTAATTGAAATTATCCATTTTAATTTCAATGATCCTTTCTGTTTCTTTTCTGGTGATAAACTCTTCCCTTATCCGTAAGTCTGATAGGTTATTTTTTCTATGCTCTCCTAATTTGTTTATGACATCACCTTTTATGTCTAAATCATGTATTTCTTTTACCCTACCCTTAATATAGCTATATATTAAATGAGGAAATAGATTCCTATAACCATTTCTAAATTCTTTAAATAAGTCAGTCAGGATCTCAGACACTGACCTGGGTTCCAATCTCATGTCTAACAATTACTAACCATGTGACTCTGAGTTCTTATGTGCTTCAGGCAATTCCCTAGGACTTATGGACAGGAATGCTTTATTTTTTTTAAAACCTAGATCTTCACTGATGAGGTGAGCTTCCATATCCAGTATTCAAATCACACAGCCTTCATATATTTCCCAAAAATAAGTCATAATAGGTCATATTAGGGGACCAAATGTGTAAACTTTCTAGAACCACACACCCTCTTTGGATACATGTATGTATATACATATATGTGTTTATACATACACACAGATATATTTATGAATATATATATGTATATATAAGCTAGAAAAATTAAAGAAAAATCACCCTATCCCAGCCCAGTGTAGTAAAGAAAACTGAACTTAAATCAGAGCATCTAACTTTGAGTCCCAATTCTAACTTACTGTCTCTTTAAGAGCATCCATTTCCTCATCTTTAAAAATGAGAGGTTGAGGGAATGATCCAGATAGTATCTACAATTCCATCTAACTCTAACTTTTTGACTCTAAAACCAACACTCAGCCCTTCTAGAAAATCCCATTACACATTAAAAAATGGTCAGTTTCCATTCCCAGCTCACGTATTTATGTCTCCATAAGCAGCACGCATGTTAGCTGCAGCAAACAAGGACACAGAAGACGAAAAGCCTGGTCAGCCTCATCGCGATCGTGTTGCTTAATGTGCCTGGTCTAAAGATTCTACATAAAAGTGCACTATTTCAAAGGAAAATGTCCACAGATAAGAGGAAAATGTACTTTCCCATCCTCCATGGCTTAGCAAAACATCATAAGGCTTCAGGAGATTTACAGTAGGCAACTCAGGTCTTGGAACAAGTCGGAACCAGAGGCCTTAAGCCATTGTTTGGTCCTGAAGAGTCATGATGAACCAGATCTATCCTTAACCTTGCTCCCAACTCCAGAGCATGCTTATTTACTTTGTGAGGGTCCTGGTTCAATTTCTCTTCCCTTAAATGTGTAGTTAAGATTTCTTGTAAAGTTTTGAACATAATCAAGGGCTCTTTACATTACACCTTAAGAGAACTTCCCAAAACTCCAATTCTAAAACTTTCACCCAGGAAACCCAGAAACTCCTTCAGGATCCAGTGTTGCAGAAAGGATCGATTTAAATTTGTGTCAGAATTCATCACTTGTCAGAATTAGAAAAAAAAGTGGCCTGGAACCTAAGGGTAAGTAGATGGCAAAGTGGATAAAGGATTGGTCCTGGAGTCAGAAAGGACAGATAGACCAGAATTCAAATCTGACCCCAGATACCACTAACTGTGAGACTTTTAACCTCTGCCTAAAACTGGAGTGGGAAATGATAAACCATTCCAAAATGCCTAGAAAACCACATGGATAATTGATTCATGAGGTCATAAAGAGTCAGATACTACTGAACAGCCATAATCCAGGAGACTCTAGTTCACAATCTATAGGTAAAAATTTTCCATGTGGCTTAATCCATAGTGTCTGGGAATCCAAGGCATTCATCAAACTGGATCATGGGAAGACATGATTATAGATTTAGAATTGAAAGGGACCTTAGAGGTAATTTAGCCTAATCCTCTCATTTTATAAAAGGGGAAACAAATCTGAAAGGGTGAAGCAACTTGGCCAAGCTCATATGTGCTCCTTGAGTGCAGAGACCTGTATTTTTGTCTGTCTTTGTAAGCCTACTTGGTATCACAGTGCTTGACAGAGTAAGCACTTTGTAAATGCTTGTTGGTTTTCCTTGACTTGACTTTGAACCATGCTCAAGTTTGTCTTCAAATACTTGGAAGGCTATCATAAAAAAGTATTAAAATTCTTCCATTTGGTCCCACAGTTAGAACCAAAGAGGGATAAGTTGAAAAAAAGGCAAGTTAAGTTTGATACAAGGTGAAAAAAATTCCTTCCAGTTAAAGGTAATCAAAAGTGGAATAGAAGGTCTGAGTGTGTATGTGTGATAATTATATCATATTATTTATATTATATTTATTTATCATATATTTGTATTATATTCATTATATTTTATTACATGTTATAATGTATAATACCCTGAGATAATGGGTCTCTTTTCACTAGAAGTCTTCAAGAAAGACTGAATGACCACTTGTCAGACATATAGAAGATGGGAATCTTTGCTCAGCTGCAGTTTAAATTAAACAGTCACTGAGGTCCCTTCCAACCCTGAGCTTCTGTGATGGTATGACTTCCAACTGTATCTTGAAAGGATGTGTCTGATCACACTAATTACCTCCCTAATGAAAAAGAGGATAGATGTCAAAGTTAGGAAAGAAATTGACAGAACATAGAAGGAGCTGAGAGAGAGGGAGGGAGATCACTGAGGGTTTGAGCATATGTGATTTATACTGTGGTAGTGCTCTCAAGAGAAATGGGAAAGTTAGGAAATATTCTATCTTTTGTATTTGCTCCAAAAGTAATCACCAAATTTCTACTAAAATTTCTGCTGTAAAGGGCATGACAATCTTCTGCCTATGACTCAACTCATTCTTGTGATTGCCTAGAGACCCAAAATCTACTCTCTTAGAACCATTTCCCATTTGTATTGTATGCCCTATAAGAATACAAACTTGTTGAGGTCAGAGATCACCTCATTTTTTATTTATATCCCCTGTGCCTAGAATAGAGCATATATAACATATATAGAGAATATATGCTTGTTGATTGATTAATGGAAATTTGAAAATTAGAAAGAGATATTGGGGGAAGAGGTAGTGATTTGGGGATATGTTTTGGACATAATGAGCTTCAGATACCTTTTGGATATCTAGCTAGAGATACCCAATTGGAACTCAGGAAAAAAAGATATTGATAGAAATAATTATACAATTATATTAATAACAATTATTAAATTGTGATACAAGTTTTTCTCCTTAATTTTCTCATTAAGGTCCAGCTCTTGTTAAAGTCAATCTCTGAAGGACATGACTAATGACTCTTAGCCCTCAAGCTCTTCAACCTTGGGTAGGATCCCATCCAACTAGGACACTTAACTTCTGTTTACAGGATAAACAGAATCCAATCTGGACAAGTCCTTATCCTAGGCAAGGAGTCCCTACCTTCATACCCCTCCATTATATTTTAAGGTGACCCAGACCATGAGGGAGAAAATCAACTAGAGTGGTCTGGGTGGAGATGGATTCCCCAATCCAGACTGCTAGAGGTAACCGAATCTCATGATCAAATCACATTCTCAGTAGGAGTAGCTAAAGACTTTTAGCACATCTCCTCGTTCACTAATCAGGGTTGATTCTCATGTGTCAAGGAAATTCCCTTTCAGAAGGATTATTTAAGGTTTTCAGGGCCTCCATGAGGCATCTTTGGTTACCAAGAAAAACCACTGACCATCAATTTGTTGATTGATGGCTAACCTAATTAATAAATTGATTATTAATAACCCAGAAACTTTGCCTATTGGGATTTTTCATTCATTTCAATGTGTCTACGGTTTCCTACTCCTAGAAATACCATGACTATTTATCTAAATTCAAATCATCTCCTCCCCAGAACAATGTTGGGAAAGTAATGACAAGTTTACTCTTGGCCTTTTTTTTTAGACTGCCTTCTACCTCCTCAAGTTAAGCAATCACTTTTTTTAATGTATTTCATCTTAGGTTAACTATTTCTATCTCCATCATGACCGAGGATAAGTACCTTTTGGGGATCTCCTTTCTCTTCTTAAATTTTGTACAAGTGAAATTTTATTAAAATTGACATCAAAGACATTGATAGGTGGGAGAAAGCATGAGAAGGTTGGGGGTGGGGCAATGGGCGAAAAAGAACAGGATTATCTGTTGATGCTAATTGTATGTGTTATGAAATGTAGCCTCCTCCATTCCTGCTGTCCAGTTAGTTTAAGTCACTTTATACCTGTAGTTCATCCTCCATCTAGTGATGAACTGAGCCAAGAATTATCATTCCAATTGGATGCACAGTAGGAATTGTTCTTTTGAAAAGAAAAATGTAGAAATAAATATGGGGACTTTGCTCCAAATCACAATGAAGAGTGAGTTAATTCCGAGAAGCATTAGTACATTCCTATACATAGTAAATGGTTTTTTATGAGCTTCATGTAACCTTTGGGACCTCAACCCAGATATTGAGCTCCATTTTACCCCAGCCCCCAAAGTTAGATTTGAAATAAGAATACTCTTCATACCTTCCTGATATCCAGTTCTGTCCCATTTACAATAAATCAATTACTCAGAGATTTAATAAACGGAATGATGATGCAAATTTATGCAAATGAAGGACCTCACTGTCTAAAAGTAGAAGTCTATTATGAATCCTCCTTTTTTCCAATACAAAAAGAGGACAAATCAGGCAGATGAAAATGTCAAGTAGATTAGATGGGGATAGAGTAGGGAAACCTTTTTTAGAGGGTCACTGACCCACATGGGAAAAAAAAGAATCAATTAGAGATCACATTAAAAAAAAGCAATTAATTTAGTTAACTTCGTTTTCTTTTATTTTTAGAGAGATAATACAGAATGTGACCTGTTTTTAAAATTAAGGACCCAGAATATAGAATTATATGATAAATATAGCAAATGTAAAATATAACTCATTCTATATGTATCTATTTTATAGAAGAAAATATTGGGGAGGAAAAGAAGACAAAGGGAAAGAAAAACAGGTAAAAAGGCAGATGTACAAAGAGAAAGGACCCAGGGGTCCACAGAGAAAGAGAAAAACAAACACAGGAAAAAGGGACACACTTGAAAAAACACATCTACCCAGACAGTGACAAGCTTTTATGGAGTAACATCTCCATCTTGAGGCCTTTTAGGTATCACTAAAGATATTTGAAATCATATTGTGTTTTTGCAACCTCAGGCATGAATGGCAATCACCTCCGGGTAATGACCTTGTAGACCAGATGAAATAAAGATCAGGGTCGATGTGGTCTTTGGGTCAGAGTTTCTGTAACTATGGATTAATTCGTCAGATGTTTAAGACACTGTCCCTTTTCCATTTTGTATCGGTGTCCAAAAAAATCTTTTGGAGCCAGACATTTTTCTACCTTTTCTCAATATGCTCTTAAAAAGGCAGCATCCAACCCACTTCCCTGATATTTATCCCTGAGCCCAGATTAAGAGAATCTTTTCAGCCCATTGGCTAGAAAGACTGTTAAGGGAGAAACTGAAGTCTGAAAGATGCTGACCTGCAAAGACAGAGCAGGAGGCCAAAGCCGAAAGGAAAGTCATAATGAGATTTTCTGAGTTGTGCTTTCTTCTCCTGTGATCCCTTAGAAATAAGTAAGGAAAAAAACACCACTCCATCCTTAGCTCAAACCTCTCTAGATTAAACTGCCCAGATATGTCATCACCAGGGGCCTGATTTTTTTGCTTGCTTATTTTACAATGCAATTCTATCATGTTTTCCTTTCCTCAATTTTTAGTCAAGCTAACATAATAATGGTATTCTGACTAGCATAATAAAGAGAAGGTTTGGGTTTAGAATTTCACATGTGAAGGAACTCCCAGATGAAGGAACTCCCTTCCCCCATGCAGGTAGTCACCCTCTGCTCTGAGTCACTAAGACATTAAATGATTGTCCAAGGTCATGTAGTCAGTATGTGTCCTGGCTACTTGTGTTGTCTTTCTGTCAATAAATGATAACTTTAGATAAAACAACAGATAGATTCTTGAACTAAAATCTCTGAGTTACTGTCTTCCTTCAGCCTTTAAAGTATGTTATGGATAGGTCAAAACTATTATAAATTTCACAGGCTGTTAAATGGGCTAATAATTCTTTTTCAGTCTCTCTTCAAGATTTAGTGGAGCTCATGTTACTTCCTACATGAGACCTTGCCTTTTGATTTGCCTCCTCCCAATTACTTCGTTAGTTTGTCTTCCATTGCCGAAGAAGACCGTGCCATCAGAGAAATGGTGACATGACTTGCACTTGACTTTGTTTTGAGTGAGGGAGGGCTGTGCAGATAACCAGCCTTACTTCTCCTCCAGAGCCATCGGAATCCAGTGACCAGATATTCCTCAGGATGACTGAAGATGACCCAGGATGCGGCAGTTGGGGTTAAGTGACTTGCCCAAGGTCACACAGTTGTATTCACTTTGCAAACACTCTGTATTGACTTATTTGGGCATAAGTTTTATCCCTCTTTGCAGAAGGCAAACTTTTTGAAGACGAGTGCTGTTTTTTTCTCTCCACGTACCTAGTGCCTAAAAGAACTTGGCGCATAGTACACCTTTCATCAAATTATATTGAAATGCATGGAATTGAAAAATCTCGAAACCATTCATTGGAGGGTAGTATGTAACTTCTAACCTTCTCCAAACCATTTTTGTAATATCAATGTCCTGATCACAATTACAGTGCAGTATAGCAAGTAGCATGTACTATCATAACTCAATTCAGCAAGAATTTATAAAGCATTTACTGTGCACTGAATACCAAGGATAGAGAGACAAAGAAAGCAAACACCTGTCTTCAAGGACCTCACATTCTATGAGTTAATTATAAATAGCATTTGTTTATTATTTAATTTGATCCTTACAGTCATTATGGGATGTAAATATGAAAGAATGAAAGAAGTGGACTTGAGAACAGACCTCTAAGCCTCAGCCTCCTACTGGATATCTGGCCCAGGGAAAGTCACTTAAAATTCTTAGTGCTTTAGACAAGTCTGAGACTCTAAATTATATAAAATGGATCTACCCTGGCATACTGATAAGATTACGAACAAACCTGAAATCAAAAGATAGACTTTCCAGTAGAAAGAGTCTCCTCATCTAGGGAGTTCCCTATACCAACTCCTTGAAGACCAGTCCCCAAGTCCTTATCACTAAGTATCATAGGTTTTAAGAACATCCTCATTTTACTGAATCTCAAAGAGGTTAAACCACTTACCTAAGACTACACAGCCATTCAGTGTCAGAACCCATATTTGAGCCCCCATCTCCCTTGCCTCCAAGTCCAATGCTCTTGCCACTATATTTTGTTGTACAATAGGATCAATCTCTATTCCAAGTCAGTTTTATTTTGCAATTAGGAAAGTATCAAAGAATTTTCTGGGAACAGTATCACTCCCTAAGGCATATTTTCTTAATGCCTAGGCTCAGTTGTAGCTCTGGAGCAGGAACACGCGTGGTGTCCCTATATCAGTAGAGCACAGCTCAGTATCATCCGCCATACTGCTAGCATTGTGCTATGGCTCATGCTATAGCAGTCTCTCACTGGATGGGATTGGGTCACTGTTAGCCTATCTGAATAAACCAGGAAGCAAGTGCAGGATGAGAAAAGTTGCAAAGTCAAGCCATAAAATGATCTTGCTGCAAAAGCAAATTGTTGCATGAAGCAAATTCAACTTTACTAATGCCTATGGTTCCCTGCTTCTGGCCCATGTCCCTGCCTATTGTGCGTTGACCTTCCCAGCTTTGAGTCATTGCTATTAACTCATTCCAAATTTCATTTCTTTCCATGATTTGTTACGTCAGAACTCTGGCTTGACTCATTAAATGATTTTTTTTTTATTCTATATCTTGACTTGGCCTAATGGTGTCAAGCATAAGTAGAGACAGATCCCCGAGGACCATACGTTGAGTCAGAAAATCACAACTGTATATTATCTCTGTTGTGTTATATTTTCATTTATTTCTGCTAAACATTTCCAAATTACATTTTAATTTGGTTTGGGACATACTGGGAAGTTTGAGAGTTAAACCTCGAGTTTGACACCTCTGACTTGGACAGCACCTAATTTCCGCAGGATTGTTCTTTGCCTAGGATCTTATTCGTTGTCTTTGCATTGTGACACCACCCACCCTGCCCTAGGGATGAAGATCTATTAGCACCCAATCCCTATGTATCTATTTTCTACCTCTCAGTTTTTGGATTTTGATCTCTAGAAGTAAATATATGCAGGCTCTAAGACTGCTGAGACTGGGTCTCAACCATTATGTCCTAATCCCTTAGCTTTTTATCAGAGTTTTTCCTGGCTGATTCCTTAAAACTCTGCCTATATGATCCACGATACCTACATAGAATGATTTATTGATACCATTTTCCAAAGAATTCTAAACCTGACTTGTGTAAGACTTCTACCACATAGCCCCTAAGGGGATGAATAAATGAAGGGATAGAAAGAATCATTTATTCAGTGCTAAGTACTGGAAATACACATAGAAAAATCTGTCTTTTCTCCTAAGGAGCTCACACTTTACTTGGGGAGATAGCATGTATAGAAGACTCAGATTTAGGTAGTTGGAAAAGTCTCCAATTTCTAGGTATATAATAACAGAGTAGGTCGCAAGATCTGGAAGAACCTAAGGTGAATCATTTTCAGGTTAGTGCCCTGGGAATCTGAGGAATAAAGCTACAAGGTTGATGGCAAGAGTCAGAGGACCTTAAGATGTCATGGCAAGACAAATGGTAAGGAATGATGGATTTCAGTCTTAGTCACAGAATTGTAGCCGGTGACTCTGCTCATGTAAGCATTATGGACAGCTATGTCCAATCCATAAATTGGGGGGGGGGAGGTTGGAGGGATTTGATCCTTTAAAAAGAAGAGAGGGGATCTGAAAATCCGAGTGGAAGAGGGATTCTGAATTCCCTTTCATAGAGTATGATGGAAGTTAGTGTCTAGACATTGGCAGGAAATTTTGGGTAGAAGGACATTTTGAAGCACTTGTTTTATGGGACCCCAGCATCTCAATGAGTTTGGGAAGACTGGACTGTGAGGGGTGAAAAGAGTCTGACCTGCCCCAGGCAACTGACAAAGAATTTTAGTAAAATTGGTAACCTGGCTACAAATTTTAATAAATCTGAAATCAAAAGAGAGACTTTGCAGTATTTAAAACTGTATTACAAAGATTTTGTTTAGATATATTTATACCTTCTCCAGGAATCTGAATCATGATGGCAACAGAATTCTTAAGCTATCATGGACTAAACAAAGGGCACAACCAGTGTTTAAATGAAATTCTTGCTTTTTAGATATGAAGTAGAAAGTGCAATCTTCCATATTCACATAAGCTAACTCATATGCAAATTGAGAGACACAACTTTCAAATATAGTGGGATTCTATAACACCATGGTTAGTTAACTTGAATTTTCATGACCAAATTTTCATGACCAATATTTTAAATTTATTTTTCTGAAATTCCTTGGCACATTTTTTCCTGAAAAAAAAAATCTTCTGGGTAAGAGTTCCTTTTTCCTTCCAAGTCTCTGATTTTCTCTCTTGAGGGTGCAGCAACTTCTAATTTATCCAATTTCTATTCTCTATTTTTCTGATAAAAAAAACTTCACATAATTGAGTGCTCTGAATGGACGTTTACATCAATGTCAAAGGCAATGGCTACCAGTAGCTTCGACATTGTCTAGCCAATGACACACAGTTGTCATCATCCTTGTTCATCATCTTCAGGAACAAAATGAGCCAGGGCAGCCACTTAACACAACCACTTTTATAAAACACAAACACTCCTGGCCTCCAGAATGCTACATTTCCAAAGCCAGCATTGCACATCAGCCATGTGCCCTAATGTGAGGCAGTGATGTCAAATTCAAACAGAAATGAATCCCTGTTCATACTGACTGAGACAACCACAAATCAACATTATCTATGCTTTGAATGAATTTTTATTTATTTTGTTAAACATTTCCCAGATATATTTTAATCTGCTTTTGGCTACACTGGGGAGTTTTGCAGGCTATGAGTTTGACATTTCTGATCTAAGGAGAAGTCTTCCTGATCACTCCTGCATATTCCCTTTACCTGCTAACTAATATCAGAAGTGTGGGATCTAGTGTCCTCCTCCTTTAACTAAATTCCCTTTAGGAAGCTTGGTGTAATCAATCAATAAACATTTATCAAGCATATTCTATGTTTCAGGGATTGTGCTAAGTGCTGGGGCTACTAATCACAGAAAAGAGATACTTAATAAGAGAGACACTATGCAAATAACTAAGTGCAACTATGATAAATATAGGGGGAAGTGGAGATAAGGAACACAAGAAGTTCACCAGAATTAAGGAGAATCAGGGCTTCTGATTTAGAGTTTAGCTGGTGTGAACCAGTACATCTGGTTTGAAGGAGGTGTTCACGGAGGAACCTGCACATCTGGCTTGAGGATTAACCTGCCCTTTTCAGTACTGCTTATCCACCTTTAGTGTCCATCTTTCACTCAACTCTCACCCATGATTCCAAGAAGGTGTAGTATGTACAGCAGCCACACCCTGGAAAAGAAGTCTCAGCAGATGGGCTAAACCACTTTGAGACACCCGACAAGCCTCAGATCTGTCAGTGAGTTAGGGGGATGTCTACCCCAAGCATGTGAAGCCTCTCCCTGGTAGAATGAGTGGATGAGAATACTTTGTTCCAATGGCCATGAAAGTAGCTAAAGCAGGTGCTGTGGAGCACTTGGAGCTTGGTCAGACAGTGAAGACATCATCCACTGCCCACTGGGTCATTGCCAGTCACCTTGACTTTTGTGCTGCCTTTGGACTTCAATGACTCTGGAGGAAAGAGTGAAACTGACAACTTGGCTCAACTCCGCCTCATTTAAATCCAATTCACTTGAAAATTATCACTGATGATGTCACTGGTCCTCTTTGAAAAAGGACAAACAGAGCCAAAAGTTGAGTGGAACTAAAGCAGAGCAGGACTTTAACTCAAGCTTTCCCACCATTAAAATAAGGGGGTTGGGCTTGTTGACTGTGAAGTTCCCTTTTGACTAATAACATATGGCTCAGATGTGTGACTTTATATAAGTCACCTAACCTTTATAGGCTTGCTTCCCCTTTTGTAAATGAATGTATTGTACTAGATGATCTCAAAGTCACTTCCATTCTGAAAAATTCTGTGTCCTCTGCTTGGTGTGAATTATTTCATCAGATCATTTTGTGAGATCACGTTTCAGAACATTTGGTGTTTAGGGTACTTAGTAGGTGAAGGAATACCACCATGAGAATGAAACACACTCCAGAATCATAGATTTAGACCTGGAAATCACCTGGGAGACCCTCTAGTCTAGTAGTTCTCCTTGTATGATCTAAGTATCCCTAAGAATCCTTGAGTCTTTCAGAGGACCCTTTAGGTCAAAACTGTTTTCATAAAAATAGCAAGATATTTTCATTTCTAATACAGAAAATATCAATAGATATAATTTATAAACACAAAAACTCTTTGTGGGGCTTTAATGATTTTTAAAAGTGTAAAGGGATCCTGAGACCAAAAGGTCTGAGAATCACCAGATAACCAGGTGGTACAGTGGAGAGAGTTCCAAGCCAGGAATCAGAAAGATTCAATTTTCTGTGTTCAACTCTGGTCTTAGTTGCTGTGAGATCCTGGACAAATCATTTAACCTTGTTTATCTCAGTTTCCTCATCTGTAAAATGACTGGAGAAGGAAATGGAAACCATTCCAGTATCTGAGAAAACCCCAAAAAGGGTTATGAAAAGTTGGATATTACTTAACAGCAGCTACAAAAACAACCTAGTCTGACCCACCAATTTTAAATATCAAGCAACTGAGACCCAAATCAATTAATTGACTTGTCCAAAGTCATGTAGATTCAACCGACCTCAGATTTAAAACCAAGTTCTCTAACTTCAAATCCATCATCCTCCCCATAGTCAGGGGAGGCCAGAGATTCCAAATATTATTTTAACCTGAGCCAGCACATAGACTTATAAGCTTTGCTTATTTATATCTACAAGATGCAGTTAGGTGGTACAGTGGATAGAACACCAGTGCAAGAGTCAGGAGGACCTGGTTCAACTCTCACCTCAGACACTAGTTGTGTGACCTTGGGCAAGTCACTTAACCCCAATTGTCTCATCCTGGGCCATCTCCAGTTATCCTGATGAATATCTGGTCACTGGATTCAGACGGCTCTGGAGGAGAAGTGAGGCTGGTGACCTGCAAAGATCTCCCTCACTCAAAGTTAAGTGCAAGTCATGTCATCATTTCTCTGATGGCATGGTTTTCTTTGGCCATGAAGGAAGAACACACACTTTTGGAGTCAAGTGCAAGTCATGTCATCATTTCTCTGATGGCATGGTCTTCTTCGGCCATGAAGGAAGAACACACACTTTTGGAGTCAAGTGCAAGTCATGTCATCCTTTCTCTGATGGCATGGTCTTCTTTGGCAACGAAGGATGAACACACTTTTGGAGTCAAGTGCAAGTCATGTTATCATTTCTCTGATGGCATGGTCTTCTTCGGCAATGAAGGAAGAACACACTACCTACAAGGTAAAAGCATTGAAAGTCGGTGTGGCATTGTAGATAGCTAGTTAGATATCAGGAAGGCCTCAGCTCAAATTCTCACTTAGTTCCATAATTTTGGGACAACTCCAGACAAGTCACTATACTCCTCAATAACTGAGACAACTCACTAACACTAAAAGGTGCCAATCTGCATTAGAATTTTCCTCAAGAAGGTTCTCTATATACATTAAATGGGAGGTCCAGTGCAAAGTACATATGTATACACACATATATACATATATGTGTATATGTATATGTGTGTACATATATATGTATTAATGCATATATGTATGCGTATATAGTATATATGTATATACATAATAGATAGATAATTGTTGATATAGAAATAACATAGATATAAGGAAGGAAGGGGAAAGGATGTATATACTACTGTGTCAGGCACTGTGCTAAGTGACTTATAAAAGTGTCATTTCATCCTCACAGCAACTCTTAGGAGATAGGAGCTATTATTATGCCAATTTCAAAGTTGAAGAAATCAGGGCAGAATGAGAGTAAATGACTGACCCAGGATAACACAGTTGATAAGCATCTGAGGAGGAATGAGGACTCAGACAATGAGAACCTATCCCCAGGTCCAACACTGCCTCTAGGTAGAGGCAGGGAAAGGGAGAGGGAGAGGCTGAGGAGTAGGTGATTAAATTATAGATACAGATTATATAGAAAACAATAGTTTGGGAGAAAAAAAGGAAAGCTGATATCTGAATTTTGTTGTCTTCCTTCAAGGATACAACGCAAGAAGTCCCCAACACAGAAATCACACTAGAGCAAAGGGAGTCAGACCGCTCAGGTGAGACATGGCTAGTTCTGACTTCCAAAGCCACAACCAAACAGAGAGTGACAAGCCCCATTTGTAATTCTCCCTTATCTCCCATCTCTCCCCAATTGAAATGCCCAACCACCTTCTCCCTGGCCAAAATCCATTACCTGCAGCGCATTCCCTCAGCTCTCTGGGAGTCCAGTATGAACAGGGAAAGACAAAAGGATTGTTCCCCTCATTTGCACAAAGGCATAGCAAGAAAAAGAGATTACTGGTATCCGGGGGTGAATGTAAATTTTTCCCCAGGCCATAAGAATTGACTTCCACAGGCTTGGAGGATTAAGGTG
This sequence comes from Potorous gilbertii, assembly GCA_028658325.1. Classification (NCBI taxonomy): domain Eukaryota; kingdom Metazoa; phylum Chordata; class Mammalia; order Diprotodontia; family Potoroidae; genus Potorous; species Potorous gilbertii. The sequence continues at coordinate 168,796,986 of CM053772.1, read as the reverse complement.
GTGGGCAGTTGATGGCTTAGCCTAACTGAAGGCATAAGAGGGTCTCATAAACCAGGGAAATTGTAACACACACACACACACACACACACACACACACACACACACACACACACCCCGACCAGCTTCTGTCACGTCAATTTCTGGTGTTAATACGTCGGTTGTAATGATTTTATTGTCCTAAAAAATAACTTAGGCGCTTCTCAGGCCACCCTGGGAGCTGGGTCTCCAAGGAGGGGGCTCTCTCCCAGCCAATCCATTCTTCTCTCCTGGTTATTGACAGGCAGAAAAGGGAACATTCACTTTTAATAATGGGCTTCTCTTTCATGCGAAGATAGTGGAGGATTTCTGAGAATAAATAATTCATACTCCTCCAAGCTCCCTGAGAATAAATTTGTTCCTTTTCTGTTTTGTTTTCCTTCAAGATATGACATCTTAGGAGGAAGGGGCTGGAGGGGGGGAGGCTGGGGGAGGGAGCATAAAACCCTCTTTGCTTCTGTGGGTATAGACACACTCAGTGTCTCACTCCCCAGTGCAATCGAATCTCAAGATCAACAGACAAGAGCTGAAAAGCTTTTCCCACCAGACAAATACGGTACCATCAGAATGTTCCTTCCAAAGATAGCATCACCCCAGAGCTCACAACAAAAGAACAGGCAGCTTCCCCCTCACTGAGCATGCTCTGCCGTCATTTCAGGAGGGGAGATGACCATAACCAAATCTGACATGAAATTAATTGCATTTCATAGACCACCTGACAGGCTGACTACTTCTCTGGTGCTGTTTTCATAATGTGGTGCATTTTCTTCTACACAAGACTCAGTTCTACAGAAGGAGAAAAGAGTTGGAAGGCCCTAAATAAACATACACAATTCAATTCAATTCAACAAACATGTATAAAAGGGCTTACTGTGTGCCAAGCATTGAAGATACAAGGACAGAAACGAAATAGGCTTCATCTTCAAGGAGTTTACATTCAAATGGTAGGAAGTATCACATAGAGAGAGGAGAGCAGGGAAATGGGGGACAGGAACCAGTTTAGAGGCGTAAGAGACACCAGTCATAGTGAGTAGGAAGTGGATGATGGCCCTGAAAACAAGGCTTAGAACAACACCAAAAACATCTGAACTAAGATTTAATTGATAGATTTTTAGAAGTAGAAACTAAGAGGGTCAAGGTGTGTATGTTCATCCTTCATTGCCAAAGAAGACCATGCCACCAGAGAAATAATGAAATAACTTGCACTTGACTTTGTTTTGAGTGAGGGAGGGTTGTTCAGGTCACCAGCCCCACTTCTTTTCCAGAGTCATCTGAATCCAGTGACACAATATTCATCAGGATGACTGGAGATGGCCCAGGATGAGGCAGTTGGGGTTAAGTGACTTGCCCTAGGTCACACAGCTAGTGAGTATCAAGTGTCTGAGGTGAGATTTGAACTCAAGTCCTCCTGACTCCTGCTCTATCCACTATACCACCTAGCTGCCCCAAGATGGTCAACATCATGTGGTGACTAAAGAGATGACTTCACAGTCAGTAAGGTTCAATTCAGTCCCTCAGAATCCTGCCCTTGATACATGCTGGCTGCATGAGCACCTTCTCAAAGCCTCCCAGACAAGTCCTTATGACTGAGCAGGGTCCCAGACACTAAATGTGACCTCTAGTCCCTAGGTTCCCCATCTCTGGACCAGAGAATGCAGGGAAGATGCCAATCATTGGTTCATCACCTAGAGGAAATCACAAGTCTACTCCATCTCTGGCCCTCCTACCATATGTATTTTAACCAAAAAAAAAAAAAAGAATAAGGAAGAAAAATTTTGCAGACTACTAAAAATGAGTGGACTGGTGGTCATTCACTAACTGGTCATCAGAAAACACAGTTCTAGCCTATATGCTTTCAAGGTCAAAGTTTAGGGCAGGTATGGGGTAGAGTAGATTGAGTATGGGACTTGGGAAGACCTGAGTTCTAATTCTGTCTCAAAATGTTATTAACTGGGTGACTCTGAACAAGTCACTGAATTTCTTCTCAACTTTAATTTCCTCATCTGTAAAATGGGGCTAATAGTAACAGCTGCTTCAGAAGGTTGTTGTAAAGATTCATAATTCATGTGATGATATATGTAAAGCACTCTGCCAAGTTCAAAGCTATTCATACACAGAGGAGCACATGCACACACATATACATACATGTGGATACACATGTGGGTATATACATGTGTATGTGTTAGCTAACACCATCTTTGAGGGCACACCAGAGCTCATGGTCATGAAGATCAGATGACCAGTTACCAGCTTGTTGGAGGCAGTTGGTTGTTGTTGCTGGGTTGGTCCTTTGTTCTCAGAGGACCGTAACATCAAAGTGATGACATGACCTGCAGTTTGATTGGAGAGAGGGAGGGCTGCATAAGGTCACCAACCTCACTTTCTCCTCATGAGCCATCTGAGTCCAGTGGCCTGATATTCATCAGGACGACTGGAGATGACCCAGGATGCAATGGGATACCCTGGCCATATTAGGCTAAAGTCCTATCAGATTCTCACTTTGAGTGAGGTACACAATGAATACCACTTCCTGCCTGGAGTCAAAAAGTCTTGAGTTTAAATTCAGCTTCAGACACTTACTAGCTATGTGACTGTGGACAAGTCACTTACCCTCAGCTTCCCCAACTGTAAAATGAGTGAAAGTCACACCTAACTCCCAGGTTTGTTGTGAAAATCAAATGAAATTGTATCTGTAGAAATCATAGTAGGAACTTAATAAATGGTTGTTTCTCTCCTTCCTCCTTACTGCAACCAAGTAAGTTTTTACAATCAAAGCGTTCTTCAGACATGAGAGTCCCGGAAACATAAAGGTCCTCCAAGCAAGCTCTGTCAGCACTACCCAAAGGGAAATGGAGATGTTGCAATTAACCAGTTCATCTGATCAATGTAGATAGCCAAGCCAGATAAATGAGACTCAAAAGGGCTTTTTTTTTTCTTTTGAGGGAGGAGTTGAGGTTGTGGGGGGGAGATTAATTACTGGGTTTTGGTCATTTACATTGATCCCATGAGGTGGCTATCCGCCAGATTTTTACTTCTACATTCTCTAAGCAATAAAATTCTGGGTTCTCTGTCAAGTTTCTGTGACTATTCCCCACCTGAGCCAGTTATTAGATAATAAGACAGCATAAGAGAAAAGGATTCACAAGGTCTAGTTGGAGCCAGAAATTCCATGGAAGGTATTAAGTGCTCTCATCACATTTTACTGATTGCACAACAGAAGAGTAATGAGATCATGTCTACAATGCCACAGGAGCTCCTAGGGGAAAGGGCATTCGAAGAGTAGCATTGCCTCAGACAAACTAGGAACTGGGAAAGACTTTAGAAAGACCAAGGTCTCCCAATGCATCTGGGGCCATCTCCAGTCACCCTGGTCTAGATCCAGACACTAGACCTCATTGGCTCTGGGGGAGAGAGTCAGGCTGGCATCTCTGCACAGCACTCCCTCACTTCAATCCAATTCACTTGCAAATCATAATATCATCTTCCTGATGTCATGGTCCTCTTCATGATGAAGGACACACACAACAACAATACATTGTTTGGTTAGCTGTGAATTGGAATAGCATGGCTTCTTAACATAAAGGTCCAGTAAGAACTATGCTTTCTTTTATAAGGCTTTTTTTTTCAGAACCAGAAAAACCAGATTCAATTCAACAAGTGTGTAACTGGCTACCATAACAATCCACTGTGTTAGATACTGAGAATGCTAAGACAAAACAAAATAACCGGCCTCTCACTCAAGGAGCTTTTAATCTACTGGGGAGCTATAATTAAAGAGAGACATAAATGCAGTACCATTTGGGGAGGGGAAAGCACTAACAAATGGGGAGAATAGGTTAGGGGGTAAAGAGAAAGACTTCCAATAGAGCTGGCAACTGAGTTGAACCCTGAAGGAAAATAAGAATTCTAAGAGTCAGCCATGAAGACGGAGTCCATTCCAGACCCGCAGACCTCCCTCTACAAAGATATAAGGTGGGAGAATATAAAAACCTAGAGCAGAAAATAGAAAGCAAGCTATTTTTCCTGAAAGAAGGAAAATAATAGGAAATAAATCTGAAAATACAGACTGAAGCTTGATTTTTGAAGAAGTTTAAATGCCAAAAAGAGGTATTTGTCATTCATTCTAAAGCAGAGATTCTCAACCTTTTTTTTTTAATTTCATGGAGTCCTTTGGCAATCTGGTAAAGATGATAGATCAGAATTATGATTTTAAGGAAATACAATTAAATATATAGGATACCAATTGTATTGAAATAAAATGATCAACATAGTTTTGAAATTAGGTAATGGACCTCAGGTTAAGAATCTCTGTCTTAGAGGCAATAGGGAGTTTCTCAAGATTTTTGAGCAGAGGAGAGACATGATCATGCATGAACTTTAGGAATATTATTTTGGTCACTGCATATAGTTGATAGGTTGATTGGAGACAGACTAGAAGCAGGGATTTCAAATAGATGATCATTGCAATAGTTCAGACAAGAGGTAATGAGAGTCTGAAGAAGGGTGGTAGTTAAAGGAGTGAAGAGTATAGATGTCAGAAATGTTGTAAAGGCAGGATTAGCAAGATTTGGCAAATGATTAGACACAAAGGTTGAGGGAGAGTGAAGAAACAAGTTTGATCCTAAGATGGACTACGTGACTGCCTGACAGTTTTCTCAACAGAAACAGAGAAGTTTGGAAGACAGATGAGTTACATGTGAAGTATGTTGAGTTTGAGATGTTTATAGGGCAGCAAAATGGAGATAGTCAATAAGTAATTGAGAAGATGGAACAAGAGCTCCAAACAGTGATTAGGGCAGGACATACGGATTTCAGGTTATCTGCATTAAGGTAAGCATTGGTCTCACCAAAACTGACAAGATCACCAAGTAAAAGAGTGCAAGGAAATAAGAAAAAAACCAAGACAGAGTCTTAGGAAACACCAATGGTTGTGAGCAAGACATGTCGATGACTCAACAAACAAGACAAAAAATAAACCTGCAGGGAAACTTAATTCAGATTAAATGCAATGACCTGTCTTGGCTGGAAGACAGATATTGAAAGACATTCCCTGTCTCTCCGCACTACCCCAGTAATGAGGCAAGGAACTATGCCTGTGGAATATTACCTTTTCTGTTAGATAAGGATGCTTTCTGTAAATTGGGTTTGCTTAAATATTTTTCTCCTTTTATAATAAAAGAATATAGAAATGGAAAGGATTTATTAGAAAGAGATACTGATGTAAAGAATAAAAAGGCACCAATACAGTTTAAATTAAAAGAACAACTTCTTAAGTGCAACGTGAAATGTCATATAAAAGGCTAAAAACACAAATGGAATAGATTTCATCAGCTGCATTACAACAAAGGAAAGTTTTCAAAAACTTGGATAGGGCTCAGAGGACAGAATCAAAAATTATGAAAAGAACTAATTAGAAATCTCAAAAAGAAAAAGGAGAGCCAGAGGTGGAGTGAAGAAACAACTCACTGCAATCAATTAATCTATATTTTGCTGCAAAACTGTATTTCATGCAACACAAGCTTTTTTGAGAGAAGGAAAAAAGACTCCACTTCATTAAGACTATTGACCTGAGTGCTGAAGAGTGATTAGTGAATAAATGCTGTTGGTAACATTTGGTTGACCTATTGCAGTATAATGTTAAAGCTGAGGGGAGAAAACAGCACAGATGCAATGCTATATAAATGATGTAGTCGTTAATTTAGAACCCAGTGCTATGGCTAAGTGACTTTAGTAATACTAAAAACTATAAGAAATCATTGCCTGTAATTTTTTTTAATGGTCACCACTGTCAGTTCTGTTAATCCATGGGAGGAATCTAGAAAATTGATTGATTAAGCAAAAGTAAGATAAGGCCAATACTAACCTGCCAACCAGGATAAAGTAGTTTTTCACTTTTAAGACAGAGTATATAACAAAGGCAAGACCCATGACTAACTGAAAACAGACTTAAATAATATGACACTATCCAGAGAGATAAAATGGATAGAAAATAAAAAAGATCACAGTGTTAAAGTTGGGAGATTTCTTTCAACAATTTTAAGTAAAAGAAGTAATCACTGGTTTTCTCTTAAATTATATGAGGCAGAGAAAGGAGAAGGAACAGAAAAGGAATGAGGACAGGAGATAAAGATGATGTTGCATAGTTATTATAGAGGAAAGAACACCAGATATTTACATAAAACAAGACAGGTTTCCTGAAGGATGGAGAAAAGATCATTGAATTTGAAAAGTAAGGAGACTTATGGGTCACAAGGTTATCATGACAATTTTTCCAATAACTTGTTATGTTACATTGAACCACAGGATCATTTAGAGTTAGAAGGAACTCCCCACAGCATCTAGCCAAATCCCTAAAGAAATCATGAATCCTTTCTGTAACTTCCTCAACAAATAGTTTTCTAATTTCTTCATAGAGTCTTTCAGTGAAAGGAATCCAACTCGTTCTTGGTAAACTTTGTTTTTTTGAAAAAATTTGTCTTATGGTGAACCAAAATCCACCTTCCCACTAAGTTCTATCCACTCCCCCCAGCTCTGATACTTGGGGCCAAGAAGAACATCTTATCCTTCTTCTGTATCACAATCTTTGAAATACTTGAAGTTTTGAACATGTCCCTTCCTCCCATTTAACTTTTAAGTTACATTTCCCCAATTCCTTCAACTGAAATATATGTTATAAAATAAGGACAATGTTCATTGTTATTCTCTAACATTTGCATCTTCTACCAGAATATAAACTTCAGGAGGACAGAGAGAGTTTTTGTTCTTGGCTTTTTATCCTCAGTTCCTAACACAGTCCTTGGTTCATAATGAAGGTTCTTATTTTGGTTTGTTTTTGAGACTAGGTTGGCTCGGTACTGAAGTGCATAGAGCACTGACCCACAGGTCAGGGAAGACCTTAGTTCAAATCTGGTCTTGGAGGTTTACTTGCTATGTGATCTTGGGCAAGTCACTTAATTTCTGTTTCCTCATCTGAAAAATAGGAATGGTAATACTACCTACCTTAGTTGTTGTTATAATGACCAAATGAGAAAATGATTGTCAAGCACTTAGCATAATGCTTGGCACATAATAAGTAATATGTAAATGTCAGGGATGATGACGATGACAGTTATGATAATGTTATCTCCCTGTTCCAGGCAGGGAGCAAAGTGGACACTGAAGGGTAGATCACGTTGCCAATAATCCAGTGATGATCAGCATGAAAGCTTTGACCTACTCCATACCTGATCATCTTTCTCCTCCCTAATATCTGGATGGCTCAACACATTGGTGCTGGACTTAATACCAGATGCCCATTCGGCTATAGTCCTATTTCAGCTTAGAATTCTAAACTCAAACAATCCACTGACTTCAGTCTCCCTAGTACCACAGACAGTGGGTATAAGCCACCATATGGGCACATTGTAAGTGTGTAATAATTTTTGTTGAATTAAAAGATTTCAACTGTTGTTATCACTGTTGTATGTCATGACTTTGAGTTCCCTCATTGATCTGATTGAATGAGTTTCAATTCATCAATATCTCTTTTAAAAAGTAGCTTCCAGAGCTGGGCACAATATTTCATATATGATTTGTCCAAATGAGAGAAAAATGGGGCAAAACTTCACTCTCACCAATATGAGCTTAGATCACATTCCATTCCTATTGTGAGATAGAGGTGACTAAGTTCTTGAAAAGTCTATTGGTTGAACACAATCTTATACTCTAGGTCTTGAAAAAATGAAAAGTCTTTGGTTTGGGATTTTTGGGGGGTTTTGGGGTTTTTTTTTGGTTTTGTTTTGTTTTGTTTAGTATGGGCCCACTGATACATTATACAATGACCAGCTTAGCAAAGTAAGAGGAAGTTCATTGCCAAAAGATTGGTCAAGAAATGATTGTTATTTTGACTACAGAAACTCATGAAATCATCAGCTTTGATGTGGAAGAAGTTAAATCTGCTCTAGTAGAAGAAGTACTCATATTGTTGAAATCTTAGCTCTTTTAAATTTTTTTAATTCAATCAAAAATACTTAGCTGCCACATCAAGCTCTTCATTCATACTAAAGTTGCCATCCATTAACACCTTTCCAAAGGAACCCTGAGCAGGATTCTTAGTCTATAGTAAAAAAATTTGTTGGTTTGACTATTTTTTTAATATTTTGGTAACTATAGTTCAATGTAGTTGAGTTCCTTTGTAATTCTATGCAGTTCTGCTTTCAAAAATATCTTTCTGAGATGTGGTCCATAGGTTGTATCAGCCTGTCAGAAGGGTCTAAGATACAAAAGAAAAGGTTAGGAATGCCCCCTCTACAACTATCTTCTGTCTACTTTGTAAGTATCCAGTAGGAACCAATTTCTATATGTTATTTCCACCATTAGAATCTAAATTCCTTGAGGGCATTGTTTTTGCTTTTTCTTTGTACTTAACACAGTGCCTGACACATAAGAAGTGATTAATAAATGCTTATTTATTTATTGAGTTAGCCTATTTTTCGAGGTATTATTTTCTTCAGCATTTTTTTGGGTCTCCTTTAGCAAGGTATTGACCTGTTTTTCATGCTTTTCTTGCATCTCTCTCATTTCTCTTCCCAGTTTTTCCTCCACCTGTCTAACTTGATTTTCAAAATCCTTTTTGAGCTCTTCCATGGCCTGAGCCCATTGGATATCTATTTCAGATGTTTGGGATACAGAGGCCTTGACTTCTATGTCTTTCCCTGATGGTAAGCATTGTTCCTCCTCATCAGAAAGGAAAGGAGGAAAGATATGTTCACCAAGAAAGTAACCTTCTATGGTCTTATTTTTTTCCCCTTTTCTGGGCATTTTCCCAGCCAGTTACTTGACTTCTGAGATTCCTCTCCACCCCTG
>CM053772.1:168687538-168787606 GCA_028658325.1 Potorous gilbertii | reverse complement strand
GCCTTGACTTCTATGTCTTTCCCTGATGGTAAGCATTGTTCCTCCTCATCAGAAAGGAAAGGAGGAAAGATATGTTCACCAAGAAAGTAACCTTCTATGGTCTTATTTTTTTCCCCTTTTCTGGGCATTTTCCCAGCCAGTTACTTGACTTCTGAGATTCCTCTCCACCCCTGCCTAGATCTGCCCAGCTAGCGCTTGGGTTCTGAGATTCAAATGCTGCTCCCCAGCCTCAGGGCTTTCAGCAGCAGGCCCAGCTGCTATTCAGGGTAAAATTAAATTCAGGTTCTCAGGTGGGGGCAGGGCTGTCTTCCAGGCTCAGTTCCCTCAGGGGGTTTATGCAGAGACCTTCAGTAATGGACTCCAGCTCCTGCCTGCTCTGGGAGCCCCTGGCCGCTGTTGCCTCTGCTGCTGCCTCCCGAGGGGGCCTGAGTTATGGAGACACCCTGCTCCCCTCTCAGCCAAACCAGAAGGCTCTCTCACTGACTTGTGCGCCTGTGGGTGGAGGGGCCTTCACGGCCACTGGAGATTCTGTCCCTGAATCCTGCTCTGATCTGCTCCTCTTGGTGCTGCGCACAAGGCTGGGCTCCACTCCCATTGGGTGCGTGATGGACCTTTGGAGTCAGTTTTTTAGGTTAGTTTCCATTCTCTGGAATGGAAATCTTCTCCACTCCGTTGCTGCGCAGCTTCCACTGCTCCAGAATTTGTTGGGAGTTCTTTTTACAGGAAATTTATGGGCTGTGGGTTTGGAGCTAGCATATGTGAATCTTTCTACTCCACCATCTTGGCTCCTCCCCCCAATAAATGCTTATTTATTTATTGTTTGATTGATAGAATCCAATGTCTTTTTTTTGCCCTGAGTCACTTTCTAGCAGTGTCTGGCCTATTCTGTTTTGACGCAATCACTTTCTTGAACTTAGGACTTCACATTTTCTTACTGAATTTCATTTTAGCTTAATCCCACTATTCCCAGTCTGCATGTTTTTGGATCTCAGTTCTCTTATTCATGAAAGCAAAACTACCCAGCTTTGTGATAATAAATGAATGAAAGAATAAAAGTATTTATGAAGTGTTTAATATGTAAAGGGACTGAACTGAGCATGGTAGGTAAAAATAGAAACAAGGAAATCCCTGCCCTCAAGGAGCTTATATGCTACTAAGAGTCCTCTGGCCTCAGTTTTATTATCTGAAAAATGAGATCGTTGGATTACATGATCTCTAGGGTCCCTCCCAGGTGTAAACCTATGATCCTGATCCTATGAGCTAAGAGAGTGTAATAAAGCAGGAGAGTACCCCATAATCCAAATAATGCTCTTACTATCCTGAAATCCTCCCATGGTTAAACAAAAGGAGTCCAAATAACCAATTTATCACTAGTGGCTAAAAAAAAAAAAAAACTTTAGTAATGGAATACTATTGTGCTATAAGAAATAAAGAACAGGCAGGCTTCAGAAAAACCTGGAAAGACTTCCATGAACTGATGCTGAGTGAAGCGAGCAGAACCAGGAGAACATTATACACAGTAACAGATACAATGTGTTAGGACTGATTTTGACAGACTTAGCCCTTCACAGCAATGCATTTTCAAAGGACTCATGATGCAAACTGCCATCTGTATCCAGAGAGAGAACTATGGAGTCAGAACGCAGAATGAAGCAGACTATTTTCTCTTTTGTTATGTTTGGTTTTATTTAGTCTTTCTCATGATTTCTCCCATTTGTTTTAATTCTATGCAACATGACTAATGTGAAAATGTGTTTAATAGGAATGTATGTGTAAAGCCCATATAAGATTTCATGTCATCTTGGGAGAGGCAGGCAGAAGGGAGAAGGAGAAAATTTGGAGCCTATAGAAGTGATTGTTGAAAACTGAAAACAAATAAATTAATAAATTTGAGGGGAAAAAACTTACTAGATTCAAAATGGTATCAGCCCCAAAGCCACAGAAATGTTCTTAGCTTCAGAAATTTTCTTTGGAAGGCCATCAGGCTCTGTATCACCAGCAGCTAACAGCATCACTGTAAAGGCAATGGACAGGAAAAAATGATGGTCATCATTTGTTTGAGGGTAATTGACTAAACATTTTGGGGAGAAGTTCTATAATCACATGGCTTTGGGGGAGGGTTAATGCCATAATGGAATTAGTTTACTTGGGGGGGTGGGAGAAGAGGATATAAAAAGAAAAAGAAATGGAAATGTCTGTGTGCTCTATTTCTTTTCTCTTTTGCTATTTTTTGCCATTGACTGAACAGTGAAGGAAAAAAAGACACATAATATTGAGTTCCTCTTTCTCAATGCACTCTCTGCATTATTGATCTGGTATCATAGTGTGTGGTCAGCAGTGTTTGCTTCAGTGACTTCAAGCTTTCTCCTGAATAAAGACTAGAGAGATAAATAGAGAGTCTTCCAAAGGGAAAGGAAAGAAAGGAACAGAGAGGAGGTAAGGGAGTGAGGAAGGAAGGAAGGAAGGAAGGAAGGAAGGAAGGAAGAGGGAAAGATTTATGTGTGAGAGGAGAGTGAAAATGTGTGTGTGTGTGTGTGTGTGTGTGTGTGTGTGTGTGTGTGTGTGTGAGAGAGAGAGAGAGAGAGAGAGAGAGAGAGAGAGAGAGAGAGAGAAAGAGAGAATTTCTTCTTGTCTCTTTTTCTTTCCATTTTGTCCTTTTCTTTAGCAAATAATGTCAAACCAAATTAGTCTGTAAGCTGTTTCATTAGACAAGATCACTGGCTATTGCTTAACTTATTCAAAGATTTGGCCAAGGAACATCTGTATCTTGCAAAGGAGGTTAATTCTATACACCAAGGTGCTATATGGAAAAGGATAATATGTCCCTTAGTTCATATAGAAGTATATTTCATTTGTCTCTTTTTTTGGGCAAGCAAAGGGAAGAGGGAGAAACAGAAGAATTCTATCAGTATATGTGCAGGGAAGGACATGGGAAGTCTTCTCAGTGGTCAGTGAGTTTGAGAGAGGGTGAATTCCCAGACGTGAAAGGCACCTCAGAATTCCATCCTATATCAAAACAATTATCTTTTCCATAGCACCAGTGGTCATCCCATCACTGCCTGAAGACGGGGGGTGGGGGGGAAGTAAGCTATCCTTCCTCAAACAGACTTTGCCACTTTGGCCATAGTTCTAATGGTTACAAAGTTCTTACTTGCATCAAATCCAAATCTGACTGTTGGCGGTATCCACCAACTAATCCTTGCTCTGCCCCTGGGACCAAACAGAATAAGTATAATCTCTCTTCTCTGAGGGAACCCTTTGAATATGTGTTCCAGTTTGGTGGAAAGAATATTGTTCTTTGGGCAAGGAAAAGATAAACAATTTCCTTCAGGAACTTTTGAGGTCAAGTTCAAGGTCAAGTAAACTTAGATAAACATTTCTATGTGGTTTGGAATGTTGCATAGCTGTCTGTCTTAGAAAGCTCTCAAACCAGTTCTAGGTTCCTTCAGCACCCAGGATAGGCTCCAAAGCGTTTCCTGTTTTCCAGAAGTGTTCTAGCTAGTTCCTAAATGTTTTACCCTCCGGTTATTAGTGTCAGCATCCCTACTGAAGGATGTTCCATAATTGTGCCTCTCTTTATTCTATAACTGGTAGGAAGAAGGAGGAGGGAAACAGTCTCCTAAAGGAAAGATGAATCCTCTGATAAAAGAAGCTAAGAATAAATTAAAAACTCTTACAGCACTTTAGTGAAGGGAGAAGGGTGTTGGATTTGTAGACAGAATCTGGGTTTCAGTCAGTCAGAAAAAAAAAAAAACAACTTTACTTCTCTCTTTGGTGAGCCTCCACAACCCCAGGGAATTATGTAGTCCTCTAGACTTACATTATAGTGGATTTAAATGATTGTTGTTGCTGGGGTTGAGGCTCCCCAACAAAGAGAAAACACTTGGAGATGCTATAGAATTAACCCTTTTTCCTCCAGGTCCGCATGGTCCATAAAACTCTCAGTATCAGTGAATGGCAAGATCCAGGTTTCCTCATCTACATCATAGCTCTTTTTGTATCATCTTGGTCCTATTCTTATTTGGTCTTAGAATTAGATGTTGTCAAGAAAATCTCCCCTTTTTCTTCAAGAGCACTGGTTAAGGAATTTACCCCTTCTGTGACTTGGTCCGAGAAGGTTTTGTTTTGTCGAGGACTTTTTTGATGACTCTTTCACTGACAGCCTGCTCCTCCCAATTCCTATTCCTACAAGAGCCATCTTGGCCTACTGGCTCCATGTGTCAACTCTGGGGACATGTGGCTTCTTCTTTACTGAGATTACCAGAAAATTCCCAGGAAAGGCTAGTCAGACATGTAATTTTCTCATCATTTTGCTTAACCCTAGTTCTCTCCATGTCTATGTATAGCTTCCTTCTGAAAGATGAAGTCGAAAGATGTAACTTATGTGTATTGGCTAGTCATGACTTAATATGCTCAAAGTGGTATTAACGGGCACCCAAGGCAAGGCAAGGTCACACTTTATTAAAGGATGAAAGAACTGGGAAGGAACTAAGATGCCACCTAGTCCTGCTCCTCATTAGACAGATGAGTAAACTGAGGCCCATAATGACTTTTCCAAGGTCTACACAGGAAGTGTGTCCCGGTTGAGGTTTGAACCTAGTTTTCATGTTCAGTGTGCAGCCCCCATAATATGCTGCCTCAAGGTCCTATCAATGCCAGAATGACACTTTTGCCCATGTAAACCTGACTAATAAGAATTTACCCTTACCACAGGATTCTCATAGGCCTGCCACCTTCAGTGTTCTTATCATATTCCCTCTATATCACTTCTTTGTGCCCATTAATTCAAGCCTATAAATTCTTTGTGGGTGGCTAGATGGATAGGAAGGCAATTGTCCCCTCACCAAGGGAAGAGAGGGAAGGGGCTTTGCTGTACTGAGTCATTTCAGTCATGTCTAACTCTTCATGACACTATTTAGGGTTTTCTTAGCAGAGATACTGGAGTGGTTTACTATTTCTTTCTCCAGATCATTTTACAGAAGAGCAAACTCATCTGTAAAAAAAAAAAAACAAATAGGATTTAAATCACTTGCCCAGGGTCACACAGCTAGTAAGTGTTTGAGGCTAGATTTGAACTCACAAAGATGAGGCTTCCTGACTCCAGGTCCCATGCTCTCTTCTGGGAAGTCATAAAGAAATCTTAAATCATGAGTCCTTAAAACAAGTTACATCCATCTCTACATTTAACCTACATGCTCTTTACTTTAAACTCTGGTTTTCTCTTAGTCGGCACATGTCACCCTTCTTAAGCCACTGAGATACAATATTAGGTAACTCACTTCAGAGATGCTTAGTGAGCAGACTGCTAAACCTTACCCAGTTATTTTATCAACATGTGAATCACCTTAATAATAATTTAACTGCTATATAACACTTTAAAGTTTGCAAAGTGCTCTGAATACATAATCTCATTGGATTCTCCAAATAACCCTCTGAGCTAGGTGTTATTTTTTCCCATTTCACAGGTGTAGAAAGTGAGACTGAGTAACCTGTAATTTGCCCAGGTTCCATACAAAAGTAGTAAATGTCTGAGGCAGGATTTCACCATGGGTCTCCTTACTCTAAGTCCAGCATGCTATTTACTATACCACCTAGTAATCAATCAGTAAACATTTGTTACATACATATGCTAGAGAATTTGAGTAAAAAAGGCAAAATGTGTACATATATATATATAAGTACATCCCAAAGAAAAAGATATTTGATTGTAGGCAGGGAGACATGAACAGCTGAGAGGATCAGGAAAGGTCTAATGGAGGTTGTTTGTTTTAAGCTGAGGTCTGAAGAAAACTAAGGAGGTTAAGGGATCCTAGAGATCCTAGAGACAGCTAGGTCGTACAGAGGCACTGAGTATGGAGTCAGGAAGACCTAATCTCAAATCTGGCCTCAGAAACTTACTAGCTATGTGACCCTGGGGAAGTCATTTAACTCTTTACCTCAGTTTCCTCATATGTCGAATGATCTAGAGAAGGAAATGGCAAACCTCTCCAGTATCTCTGCCAAGGAAACCTCAAATAGGGTCATGGAGAGTCAGAAATCACTGACAAACAACTGATCTGCAAGAGATCCTAAGGGGTCAGGCGAGGAGGAAGTGCTTTCTAAACATGGGGACACCCAATGCAAAGGCTCATAGATGGGAATGTGGAATGTCATGTCTGAGGAACATTAAAAAGGCCACTTCAGTTGGATTGTAACATGCATTGAGATGAATAATACATAAGTTATGAGAAGCTTTAAATAATTTTTAGAAAGTAATTTATTCTTAATCCTAGAAGTAGTAGGGAGCTACTGGATCTTGTTGAGTATGGAAATGACATGATCAGACCTGGGCTTTAGGAAACTCACTGTGATAGCCTTGTGGAGGATAAATTGAAAGAGAGAGAAATTGGAGGAAAAAGAGACCCATCATCAGGTTATTGCAATAGTTCAGACCAAAGGCAATAAGGACTTGTATCCGGGTAGTGATTATGAAAGTAGAGATAAGGGGATAGAGATGAGAGATGCTGTGGATGTAGAAATGACAAGACATGTAGACATGTAGACTGAGATGAATGGAAAGATGGTGGGACCCTTAACACACAGGAAATATAATAATTGGTTTGGTTCTGTTTTAGACATGTTGAATCAGAGAAACCTATTGGATATGAAATTCCAAATACCTAGCAGACAGTTGGGAAGCTGAACTGAAGTAAAACTTTTCTAGTAGCGGATCTTCTCTGATTCTGAATGGCTTCTAAAGATGCAGTGGCAGAACCATACATAATAAATGTTTGATCACTGCCACACAAGGAATTATATTTTGATGAAGTTAAAACACAAGACAAAGAACACGGCACAGTGGCTAGAGAATTGTCCTTAGAGTCAAGAAGACCTGAGTTCATGTTACCTGCCAGATGTGGGAAAAACTTCTTAACCCCTGAGTCCTTCCCCCTCAGTGGCTCTCACATGATTGTGGGACTGAAGAAAATTAAGAAAAATTAATAGAGAAAATTAATAAACACATCTCTGGAGGTAAAACTATCTGGTACATATTGTCATTCTACATTGCTAAAGCAGTTTCCATACTGGGTGTTCCTCAAGCTGCTGTAATCACAGATCTGGACATAAAAAACAAAATCCCATACTATTCAATTCTTTGATCTTAAATGTTTAATTTTATGGGATAATTGATAAACTTTGCTCTATTTTATGCACCTCTATATTTCCTCCAGCTTTATGCTAATGTCCCATCTTTGTCTCAAACTCAACATGTCTAAAATGAAACTCACTATAATCCCCTATATTCACTACCCTTCAAACTCCCTCATCTTTTGAGGGTATCACTATCCTCCCTATCACTCAGGTTAGTAACCTTGATGTCACTGCTGACTCCCCCTCTCCCTCTCCTCCTTTATCAGTTTTCAGTTTTCCATTTCTTATCAGTTACCAAGTCTTGCTGACTTCATTTCAGTTTCTGTTTCATGTGTCACCTCTCCCCATTCTTCAAGGTCTTGATCACCTATTGCCAAAATTACTACACCTGCCTTTTAATTGGGCCCCCTAAGTCAGTCTCTCCCTTATTCAATCTATCTTCCACATAGCTACTGAAATAACTTTCTTAAGGCACAGATTGGATCATTTCAGCTTCAAAAAAAATTGTCAGCATGTCCCCACTGCTTCTAAAATAAAACAGAGTCTCATCCTTACGACCATTAAATCTCTCTCAAGTTAAATGCCAAGCTGGCTCTTCAGTCTTCTGTCTTAACACTGCCATTCACATATTTTTTGTTTTAGTCTAATTTGATTTCCAGGTATTTCTTAAATTCAGCTTTCCGCGTCACATCTATAGACCTCTACACAAGCTTTCCCCTCATGTGTGCAGTGTAGCACTCCATAACCTTCACCTCTTGGAATCCTGAACTTCCTCCAGGATCAGCTCAGCTGCCAGTCACCTATGATGGAAATTCTTTCTTGACTTCGCCCCCCCCCCACATCACTGTTTTCTTCCTCCTCAAAATTACCTGAGTGTAATCATCTGAGTGTATGGTATATTCCCCCAATAAAATGTCAAGTTCTTGAAGTCAGAGTCTATTTGGTTCTTCTATATCTCCCAAGGTTCCTTTATTTACATATCACAAATCAGCAGAATTAAAGCCCACAGATCAGTTCTTTTCATTCAATCTTTTGAGATATCACTTCAAATATTGGACCCCACATGTCCCTCTGAAATGGTTCATAACCAGAATAGCATTTCAAAAACAACCAGAATCATACATGTTAAAGGCTTAACAGAACTGCAGAGATCTGTGGTCATGCCTTTTCCTCACCTTCATTTTCCAGATAAAGAAACTGAGGAACAGGAAAATAAAACGATTTGGCAAAAGTTCTGAAATAGAAGCAGGACTAGAAAGTTGATCTCCAGCTTCCCAGTCTAATATTCATTCCACTATACCAAAGGATCAGCTGAAGTTTATAGGTGAATTCAAAAGGAAATGTGATCCAGGAGATCCAGAACCTGAACTCTCAGCCATCATTCTCATTCTTACTCCAGTCATGGACTTTTTTGGGATCTTGGGAAAGACTGAGCCTTAATATGAAATGAGAAAGGAGTATGAGGTATCCCAAGGTGGTCATATATAAGCCCACTGTTTCCTTCTTAGTCTTCTCTCTCAAGCACTTTCCTTCCTTCCTTCCTTCCTTCCTTATTTCCTCCCTCTCTCCCTTCCTTACTTCCTCCCTTCCTTCCTTCCTTTCTTCCTTTTTTTCTTCCCTCCTTCCTTCCTTCTTTTCTCTTCTCATTCCTTTGGTCAACTGGACCACCCCAGACTCTAACCTGTGGATGCCCAGAGCTGAATAGAACAGACTAGAGACAGGAGAGTCAGGAATCAAACAGAAGTTTAATTTCAAAGTAAGGAAAACAGTTTGCAAGCAAGGACACATGAACCAGGACTCCACTCCTAATGGGGCAACCCAAGGCAGTAGGGTTAAACCTTGATTTATATGCTTATGGCTAGACAAAGAGTCAAAGAATGCAGAGTAGCAATAGTAATGGTGAGGACAAGCTGTCTAGTAACAAATAGTCTGCTCATAGCAAGGCTTCATGTCTGGTCCTATTGGCACTTGCCCAAACTCAGGGACCATCACGTCGGTGATTCAGTTGCATCACTGTTCATCCAGAGCGAAAGTGCAAAGGATTACTGTTATGCCAAGCTCAGAGCACAGATCACTTGCTGGAACTTAGCTGCTTTGAAAAACAAGGTGTCTCCTAATATTTTGACACTTTCTTCCTATCTTTCCTCCCTCATTTCCCTTGAGTAACTACTTAAAGAAGCTATTCATTGAATGGATGTATCTCACTCCGGGTGAGAATGTGAAAAGACCTTATCCTGAAAGGGCCAACGCTCACATTGCATCCTGGACCATCTCCAGTCATCCTGATGAATATCACATCACTAGACCCAGATGGCTCAGGAGAAGAAAATGAGGTTGGTGACCTTGCACAGCCCTCCCTCACTCAAATCAAAGGCAACTGCAAGTCATGTCATCATCTTGATTTCATGGTCCTCTTTGAGAACCAAGGATAAACCCAACAACAACCTACCTACTTTCCTCCCATCCCCCAAACCTTCCTTCCATTCATTCCTTCTTTTTTTCCCTCCTTCCTTCTTTCCCTTCTCCCTCTCGTTCTACTTTCCCCTTCCTTTCTGCCTGCCTGCCTGTCTTTTTCATTCCCTTCTTTTTCTTTATTGATTTATTCATGCTTTATGTTTTTTACACCAAAATCATTACCACATATAAGTCACCACCACTCTTAACTTTCCTTGAAACAAAGAAAAACAATTAGGCAAAACCAATGCACCCAGTGATAGCACCTGACAGAATATTGAACATCCCACACCCTTGTCCTGATGCTTCTATGGAGGCTTTCCTATAAGATCATATAAAGGCACAAAAGCATTGCTGTTTATAAAAATATCAGTTAAACGCTACTAAGATGGCCCAGTCTGGTAGTTATCCAAATTAGCTGGGTCCAAAAGGCGCAGTCAGTCCAGTCAATAACACTGACATCCTATTTTAGAGCAACTACTTAAAGTGAAAAAGGAAGATGTGTAATTCACCTGCCAAGCTAAGTTTAGAGTATTAATCCATTCAACACGTGTCTGTTACCTCCCTGGCTTTCCTTCCAGGCTCTGTTGCTGACTTAACATTCCCAGAAAATATCACCAGGTTCTGAAAATCTCTCTGCCTCTCCAGGCACATGGAGTGCTCTGTAAAAGCCCCCCTTGGGGCTCTGGCAGGGAACTGACCTGACAAGTTTACAGAAACTAGGGTTTTAAACATCTCCAGATTACATCAGCCTAAACCCAGAGGTTTTTCCTTGTAAGAGAGCCATGCTCAATATCCTGTACTTTTTCTAGGGGCAGGTCTGCTTTGGTGTTAAACCCTGAAGTGGCCTTCAGCCCTTTAAAATGCAAAATCTACTCCCAAGCAACTCTTTTCTTTGAGAGATTTTTTGTTGCTTGTAGGTTGTCAAAAAACTGTTAGAAAAACTCAGGACTCTTAATGGTGGTCTGTTGGTTTGAATATTTAAATACTTAAACTTCAATGATCTGTATGGGGCACAATATAGGAACTATGGCAATATATATTTTCCATGCTATAAAGTAAATATTATATTTTAAAACACATTTTAAGGTAATTCTCTGCTAAACTACTTATGTCCAATGCTTTACTGAGTTTCTAGGAAAGAGCTATTGAGACTTTGTGTCAGGTTGCCAAAATTGATTGGAATACTACAGTAGAAAATCAAAAGATAATTGGAATAGCAGGCAAGTTAGGCCTTAGAGTATAAAATGAAGTGGGGCAGAAACTTATAGAGTTTTGTCTTGATAACTCGCTGGCTACTTTTTTCAACAACCCGAAAGATGATTCTACACATGGACATGACCAGATGGCCAATATAGAAATCAGATTTATTATATACTTTGCAGCCAAAAGTGAAGAGTTCTATACAGTGGATTAAAACAAAACCTGGAACTGATTGTGGCTCAGGTAATGAGTTTCTTATTGCAAAATTCAGATTTAAATTGAAGAAAAGAAAAGCTATCAGACCTTATAAGCATGACCTAAATAACATCTCTTGTGATTATGTAGCCGAAGAGAAGACTAGATTTAAAGGATTAAATCTGGCAGATATAAAGCCTGAAGAACTATATTGTACAAGAAGTAGCAACAAAAAAATATTCCAAAGAAAAGTAAGAGCAAAAAAGCAAAATTGTGGTTTTCTGAGGCTTTGTAAATAGCTGAGGAAAGAAGGAAAATGAAACGGAAAGGAGAAAGGAAAAGACATACCAAACTAAATGTAGTGTAGAGAACCTTGAGGGGTTTGAAAGAGCCCCTTATCAAGAGTTCCCCTCCTCCAAGGGAGAATAGCTGACTTGAGAAGTTAAGTGATATATTGTTCTAAGGTGCACATCCTTGAATTTGGGTGTTGAAGTTCCAGGAATCAGGGCTCCTGCTATACAGGATAACACTCCGATAAAAAGACCTTGAGGTCTCCCTTTCTACTTATCACAATCTGTTCTGTTTCATGCCTCAGTTGCTACCCCTATGGTTTTTTACTATTTAGGCACCCCAACCCTCTAATTTATTGACTCAGTAGGTCCAGAATAAACTCAGCTTGTTCAGGCTGCTGTGTCCCGCCTGTCTTTTCATCCTCGCTCTGTGAGCCCATAACTGCTCCGGACCTGCTGGACTGTGCTGGCCACAGCAATGTAGAATTCCAGGGAATAGCAAAGAGAGATAAGGTTTTCTTAAATGATGAAAAGAAATAGAAGAAACAGAATGAGAAAAACAAAATCTCTTCCAGAACATTTCATGCAAAAATGGGTAAGATAAAAGACAAAAATGGTAGGGACCTAACGGAAGCAGAACAGAATAAAAGGTGGCAAGAATACACAAAACAAGTATACAAGAAAGATCTTAACATCACTAAATTATAATTGATTAGATAAACGCAAGTTAAAGTTAAAACAACCTTGAGATATCATCTTATACCTATCAGATTGGCTAAAATGATTGAAGGGAAAAATGACAAATATTGAAGGGGATGTGGAAAAATTGGGACACTAATTCATTGTCAGTGGAATTATCAAATGATCCAATCATTTTGGAGAGCAATCTGCAATTATACCAAAAGAGGCATTAAACTGCTTAAACCCTTTGACATAACAATACCACTACAAGGTCTATTTTCAAAGATGATTAAGAAATAGGAAAAGAACCTATCTGTTCTAAAATATTTATAGCACCTTTCTTTGTGATGGCAAAGAACTGGAAATTGCTGAGATGCCTGTCAAATATGATTGAACAAGAGGTGGTATATGGTTTTGACAGAATACTACTATGTTATAAGAAATGATGAACTTGATCTTAGAAAAACATGGATAGAATCACATGAAATAGTGAAGAGTGAAATGAGTACAGCCAAGAGAACATTGTATATAGTAACAGCAATATTGTTTTAAGAATAACTTTGAGGAATTTGGGGAAATTTTGGGAAATCCTCAAAGAGGTAGGAGTGCCAGATCATCTTATTTGCCTCCTGAGGAACCTGCATGCAGGTCAAGAAGCAATGGAACATAGAATGGAAAAGAAGTACAAGACTACATATTGTCACCTTATTTATTTAACTTATATACAGAGTACATCATGCAAAATGCCAGACTGGATGAATCAAAAAGTGCAATAGAGTTTGCAAATTTTAAAATCTCAAATTTAAAAATTTAATGTAAAATTTAAAAATTTCAAATATGCAGAAAAGGACTACAGTCATCAAATTAAAAAACATATGCTCCTTGGAAGGAAAGCTTTGGCAAATCTTTAGCAACATGCTAAAAAGCAGAGACACCACCTTGACCACAAAGACTGTATAATCAAAGCTGTAGTTTTTCCAGTAGCAATGCATGATTGTGAGAATTGAATTATAATGAAAGCTGAGCACCATAGAACCAATGCTATCACCTTGTGGTACTGGAGAAGACTTCTAAGAGGTCCTTGGATAATAAGGAAATCAAGCCAATCAATACTTAAAATTCTGAGGAGGATTCCACAGACTTCACAAGATTGCCAAAAGAGTCTATGACACAGAAAAGGTTAAGAAACCTTGCTCTAAGACTATGAATTACAGAGTCACTAGTAGTCATATTTGGTAGAGAAAATTTCTTCCTAGTAGCTCCTTATACTAATGAAATCATGGTCTGGATGCCCCAAAAAAAGAAAGCCATGAGATGGTGGCATAGGTAGCACCTGTAGCCGCTAAACTCCCCAGGCTTGGACATTTCCTGCTCTTTCCCCTAGAAGCAGCCTTCCCAGAAGCAACCACAGGAAAGGGTTTTGTCCTTTTGTCCTAGAGCTGTTAAGTGATGCAGTGGACATAGTACCAGGTCTGGAATCAGAAAGACCTGAGTTCAAATATAGCCTTAGACATTTACTAGCTATGTGACCATGGCCAGATCATTTAACCCTGTTTACCTCAATTTCCTCATATGTAAAATGAACTGGAAAAGGAAATGGTAAACCATTCCATTATCTTTGTCAAGAAAACCCCAAATGGAGTCAGAAAAAGTTACTCAACAACTCTCCTCTTTGAGGCTTTGTATCTGAAGGTCATAGCATCTCCCTCCAGGTACTCATGCCCTCTCCACTCACTTGCCCCTTGTAATGCTTGTCCTAGGCACCAGAATTGCTTGTCACGGCTCTAGTTATACAACTTCATTCATTCACCAAATTAAGTGCTTCCTGAGAGCACTTATTGTGTGAGATATGAGGAGAGACATGATCCCTGTTTTCATCTTTCATGTTTCATATCTACTAAAACCATAAGATACAAACTCTGTTCCCTATATATAGTACACAATATTATGGGGCTGACTGCAAATGAGAAGTTAGAAACAAAGTGCTTGGTGAGAAAGAAAGCACAGGCCTTTTCTAACTCTGTAGGCAGCTTCTGTTAATATGGGAAGAAAATAAAAAAGACTTCCACCAAACTGGTTAACTTCTCTGAAGGTCCATCTATGTCATCTCCTAGTGATGTTAAAGGTCATGTGGATCCAAACCTAACCTCGTCTGAGAGCCCAAAACTTCTCATACAATTTCTCACAGATCTTCATGTTCTTCTGACAAAATATCCTAAAAAGTGGAAACTAAATGGAAACTAGTTGGCAAATTCCCCTCCCCTAGAGCTGGAAAAAACTGAGAAACAAAGCAATGAGAAACACCTATCAGACAAGAGGTGTGGGGTTCCATGAGTCAAGCTACCCATCTGGTGATTGTCTCTGAACAGCTGTGATTTTTAGTAAGTGACAAGAAAATGGGAGAGGATAGAAAAGTTCTTTTGTTTTTCCTCACCTCCAGACCCTGAAAACAATATCAAATGCAGGAAATATGACAGGCAGTGGCTTGACATTTATTTCACAGAACTTCAAAGTCTGACAACGAACACTCATTTGCTTCCATTATGACCCTGTGTGACAATATTCAAAACCTAAAGCTAAATCCTCATTTTACATAAATTTCAGGTTTTAGAGTCAGCTGATGTGCTAGCTAGGAGCACACTAGATTGGGAACTAGACGACTTGGGTTCTAATCCAGGCTCTCCACTAGCTAGCAGGGTGACTTTGGGCAAGTCAATTAATTAGGTCTCAGTTTCTTGACCAATAAAATGATCAGATTCAATTACATGAATTGTACATCAATTACTGAGACTCCTTCAAGCTGCAACATTCTATGTTTGATCAACATTACAAAATCTCAGAGTTTAAATAAGAGTTGATTGACTGCTAGTAAAGTGAATAAAAGATATCTCAGGAGCCCTCTAGTCCAACCTGTATCTGAACAAGAATCTTGTTTACAACATACCTGGTGAGTAGTTATCCAGTTTTTGTTTAAATTCCTTCAATAAAGATGACCCTGGAACACACATTCTCCTTTTGTGTAGCGCTAATTAGTGGAAAGGGAAAAAAAGAGATTAAATCTTTTCTTTTACCTGAATTTGCACTCAATGGAATAGCTAGAAAATCTATAACCGGTATCATCCTCTTTTAGCTAACCCAATGGTTAGTATAGTGCCTAATATTTAACAAGCACTTAATAAATGCTTGTTGACTTGACTTAGCTGATGTACTTTCTATTTATTCAGAAATCTCTATGGAACACAAATTCTTTGAGTATAATAAATAATATTTATGTATAACATAATAAATGATATTGTATATTATAATGTATAATATATAAGATAAATAATATGCTTACTAATTATTATATTATAGTATAAATTATTGTAAAGAAATTATGTAGTATAATAACTGATAACATAATAAATAAACCTACTAAATACCTACCTTGGTTGACACAGTGGCACAGTTGGCACTGATTTGAGTTCAAATTTAGCCTCAGACACTTACTAGTTGTGTGATCCTAGGCAAGTTGCTTAACCTCTGTTTACCTCAGTTTCCTCATTTGTAAAATGAGATTATAATAGTACTTATTTCTCAGGGTTGTTGTGAAAATCAAAAGAGAAAGCACATTTACAACATTTTGTATACCCTAAAGTGCTATAAAAATGCTAGCTATAATGAAAAGTTATGTGGGTTAATGTTAATCTTAAGAAAATATGATTTCCCAATTAACATTTCTATTAATAATACATAAATGTTATCTTTTGAACTGAAGTTTTCTTTTAAACATCTAAGGAAAACTGGTAGTCTGAGGAAATGAAGGTTTGATTAGTACATTTAACCTGAAGCCTTATACCACAACCACACTGGTGAAATGAATCAGATAGTCATATATTACAACACCTGCTCCCCTTTCTAAGTAGAAATTCAAGCAGGCACTCCTTTCCCATCTAGAAAAATCTCACTCTTATCTGCCAGAAAGCAGCATTGTTCTTGTCCCCTTAACTATTCAACCTTTTAAATTAATTTTTTAAAACCTCAGAGGTTGTGTCTTTATTCCACCCACTCAAAACTGAAAAAAAAACTCTCATTTCCAGCTGTCATGGATGCACAGACTGAAGAACAGTTGATACTTATGCCAGCTGACAGTGGTGCAGAATTTCACAGGCTGGTCTGCAATGTCGCATTTCAAGAAGAATCTCAATTGCCTTCGTTGACTTTTGCTATTTCCACTCAATGCCCTTCAAAATTAAGGGAAGCTTGTTAAATATTCGTTTAATAATGATGGGAGCTTTTTAGGAGAATGGAAAGGTTCCTGAGCTGGAGCCCAGATAACGAGAGCTAAGGATTCTGGGAAAAAAGGCTTGTCACTCTTAGTTGTTGATGTAAATCATTTAGGGTAAGAAAATAAGATTTGAGAGAGAAAAAAAATCCATCCTATCCAGATATGTGTTTCCTAGTGTATCATAGCCCCAATTCCTACGAAGTACCCACATGTTCCACAGGTTTAAAAAAAAATGAAGTAAAATAAAACAATCATTTCTATGTCCATTTCCAAGGCCAGGGGGTTCAGGGGAGACATGAGGAAATTGAACCTCTGGAATTCTTAGTCTGGAGGTCCAGCACCAGGCTGCCATGCTAATACTACTTGCCTGTGGGTAAGGGGTATCATCTCTGTGTCTCCATTTCCTCACCTATCAAGGAGTCAGTAGCAATTCCAAGTTTCTTCCATGCATAAGGCATTTCAAAGTATAAAGCTGGCTAGAAGGTATTTTGCAACATAGTTGTTAAAGTACATTTGAGGGAGAAGGGCATCTCACACGATTCACTGGTGCATCTCTTGTGAAATAAATTAAAGGGATCCAGTCTCTCTCCCTAATTAAATATTTTCCAAGTTTGTTCCTCTGACCTTCAGTCAGAAGGCTGTTTTCATTTTTAAAAAAAGTTTCATGAAAGTTTGAGAAAATCCTCATCTGCAATACAAGCTCTCTACAGGTATTTGCTATAAACTGCCAATACAAGCTCTCTACAGGTATTTGCTATAAATTACCAATCTAAGAAAGGACAGGGCATCTATAATAAATTTCTGTTTTGTTTTTAAAGTCTAAAATCTTCATCGGACAGATTTCTAGAAATAAAGCCTTGGCGTCACAAAGACAGGTTCAAATCCTACAGCTAAGATACACTGGCTAAGTGATCCTGGAATTCTTAACCTAGGATCCATGGAACATGGATTTTAAGGGGTCTATAAACTTGAATGGAAAAAAAATTAAATATTTGTATTAATCTTTGGTTTTCTTTGTAGACTTGTGTGTTTAAAGCCATCATTCTGAAAAGGGGTTCATGGATTTCAATAGACTGCCAAATCAGTGCCTGACACAAAAAAATCTTAAGAGCCCCTGATCTAAGACTATAAATTGCAGGAAAAGAGCTAATCTGTATTTACAGAATAAGTTCCTTCCTGGTATCTCCATGCACCAATGGAACACTTCTGGGCTCCCCCAAAAAGTTTTCTAATCTTTCTAAGGTCCACAGATATTATATCTCTTTGCTCATTTTATAGTAAATTTCATAACAAAAGGCATCAGAGCTCTACTTCCAAGCTATAATGAAATTCAAATTCAGGTGATCCTGCAGTTAATGTTTTGTTCTTAGCCTGTATCCATATAAATTTAACAGGCAGTTAAGAGGCAGAAAAACACATGGATGAGAGTGGGGTGTAGAAGGTAAGTATTTTAGCAGAAGGGTATATCAGGGCAACTACGCTAATGGAAGGGCAGAGACCATAGAGTGAAAACCTCAGAAAAAGAGAACATGGCAGAAGAAATATAGGAACTAGACTGACTTAGGCTAGGGAGGGGGGGAAGTTGGGGAAGATGGGAATTTTAATATAGTGAGTTTGGGATATATAAACTCCTTTTGGGACTGTCCTCCCCAGGTTCTGTCAGAGTTATTAAGCTCAGCCCATACACCTCCAGCAATGGATCTTAGATATGAATTCATGAGACAAGACAATCTTTGGAATTCATTTCCCTGCCTGGCCTGACAGAACCAGGGTTTGCTAACCTTCAGGGAAAAGCACAAGACATAACCTGTCAATCTGGCATGCTTCAGTAGGCTGAGCTACCCTGGCTTTTTTATGAAGTGTTGGGCTGTGTGACTATTTAATTTCATTCTTGTATTTTATGTGGTGAATTTTTTTGTATGTATGTGCATATGTCCAGAGGCCTTTGGACAATTGCCTTTTTTTTTTTTAATAAAGTCTATAAACACCCAAAGGACATTTACCTATATCTAAACTGACATAACAAAGCTGATACATCACAGAGGTCAAGCCTGAGAGATTCCAAAAATTTTCTATAAAATTAGGAAGCTGGGATGAATTTGAGCTGCCTAAGTTATGACTGGAGTTTTGGCAGTTGTCCAAGCTGCTCATATCATTAAATAAATTCTGATTTTAGTGATGTGTGCTTATTAACCAAGCCTTCAGAAAGCCTTCACTACACACAAGTGGATGACAAGTTCATATGAAGTCTCAGCCATTCCTGAGAGATCTGACATTAAATTAGCTCTGATCTGCACTAAAATGTATCCTTTCATTTATCTCAAGCTTGTGGGAAAGTGGCTGATCTGTTACATGCAGCCTGTTCACCAGGTGGTAAATGGAGAGCAGGCATCTTTACAGTGTGCGTAGTGAACAGAACTTTGGAATCAAGAAGACATAGCTTCAAAGGGTTAAAGCGTTGTGATAAGACAAGCATTTTTTCTCACCTGTTTCCCCTTGTATTTGTAAGGAGCTCTATAAGAGTTGGAAGGGACTTCCAACTGTCCTCTTTGCCCTTAATAGGTGAAGCTCCAGGTTAATTTGCATGTATATAGGACCAATAATCAGTCAAGATGAGTGTTAACAGCAAACCTCCAGCCCTGCCCCAAATAGTAAGAGACCTAGAAGAAATAATCATGGAAACAGAAGAAAAAAACAGCTCAGAAGAGAATGAATTTTAGGGGCTTGTGATAGCCAGTTGGGTGTAGGTATAAGTTTGGTTTACAAAATAGTTGAAATAAAAATGAGATTATAGGCTAGAAATATATACTCAAAAAAACTGGATAAAGACACTAGGAACCAGAAAAGCAAATAACTTGCTGAGTCACAAGGTTACTAAGTATCTGAGGTGGGATTTAGTGCTAGATCTTCCTGATTCTAAGGTCTAAGGTTCTAGTCACAGTACCACACTTAATAGCATAGCAATTATACTTTAGTAGAGAGCCAATAAATGTTTCAGAGAAGCAGAGGAGCACAGGTGGCTCAGAGAGCAAAAATGCAACAAAGTACCAGCAGTTGGCAGGCCAGCAGATGACAGACACCATGAGCCCAGCAGATGAAATCAGCACCGGCAGTCTGAAAAGCAGAATAAGATCCCACCTGAGATGCAGAGTTAAGAACATGAATTGGACTTCCCATGAGTGTTTCCAGGCCATCCACATTGCCCCTTAGTTCTGTGGTAACATGGGGGTGAAGTAATGTGTCCCTGAGTTGGGTCTAGTACAGGAAAGATGTAAGTAGACTCTCAAGAGCTATGGCTTTGGATGGATTCTGACTCAAAGCATGTCTTGAACCTTAGGTAGTTTTCAGGGATGCATGGCTGGACAAGAAGAAATATAAACTACAAAAATAATAAACTACACTTCTAAATAGAGGGGCTGACCAACTTTCACTCAATGGCCATAAAACAGTTTGGTTTTGCTTTCTCTGTGCAAAACCACATGTGGGTTCATGGAACTTAGTGATGGAAAGAACCACATAGTCCAGTTCATTTATTTATAAATAGGGCTCAAAGAACAACTCAACTGAAATCACACAAGATCTAAAATTCAAGAACTACAATTCCAAATATGCTGCTCTTTCCACCACACCATCCAACCACCTTCTATCAATTAATAAATTAGTACATTAAAACATATATTAAACACTTACTATGTGCCAGTCACCATGCCAAGCACAGGATTTAAATAGAAGGAGCGAGACCATTTCTGCACATAAAAGGCTTAATTCAAGGGGACAGCACGTATAGAGGGTATGTTTGAGGGTTGAGTGAAAGAAAAGTTGAAAATACGTTGACAATGCTACATGTGTATCTACATGTAAAATTTTAAATTATTAATAAATACGGTTTTCAAGGTTTAACCTCAAATAAAAGAATTCATTTCATATCCATAACTATTGACTCTGAGATGGGATGCAGGGTAAATGTTTGACAATCGACTCTCTGGGAGGGAAGGAGGAAAAATATATGTGTATATCTATGTATACAGATACATACCCACACACATATACACATAAAAGTATTCATATATATATATATATATATATATATATACATTTCGTTCCAACTTAAATGTGTCTTGAACATATATATATAAATATATATACATATAAACACACATATGTATATATGTAAATAGACATCTATTATAACATTGACAAATATACTACCCCTGTCTCCTCACCAGGCTTGGAATAAAGGTTTTTTTAAATGGTGATTTTCCTTTTCAAAAGCAGCGAAAACACACCTGTTAGGTCTCTAATGGAGTAAACATGGCAAAGGAATGTTGAGAATGAGATTCCCCCTCCCCTCTCCCCAAAGACATATAAACCTTATTTATATATGTATGTATACATAGAAAGAAATATCTGAATATATCTTCAACATATTTTCCCCTTTCAGTATTCATTATCAACATTTTCCCATCAGTTTCTTAAGTCTAGAAAATAAACAGAACAGTTAATCAAACCCTGATTTATAACATTTGCAGAATTCCAAGCTGTAAATGCTCACACTGAAAATTTAACAATCAACTCTCATGATCCAGTTCCAATCACTTCAATCCAATTCCTTAGCCACATGCTATTCTATTCATTTTTTCTACTTCTCCCACACTAGCTATCATCGATAAAATGTTACTAAACTCACCATACATCTTTCCATGGCACTTTTGCTCACCAGAAGTTCCTTTTTTGTTTTTGGTAAATAGCATTTTGTTTTTTCCAATTATATGTAAAAATTGTTTTCAACATTCATTTTTATAAGATTTTGAGCTCCAAATTTTTCTTCCCCACTCACTCCCTCTCTTCCTTATTCCCCTCCCCAAGATGACAAGCAATCTAATATAGGTCATACATGTGCAATTATGGAAACATTTCTACATTAGTCATGTTGTGAAAGAATAAACAGAACAAAAGGGAAAACATACGCAGTGAAAACAGTGTGCTTCAATCTGCATTCAGACTCCATAGATCTTTCTCTGGATGTGGATAGCATTTTCCATCATGAATTTCTTGGAATTGTCTTTGATTTCTGTATTTCTCAGAAGAACTATGTCAATCCTAGTTGATCATTGAACAGTGTTGCTATTACTGGATACAGTGTTTTCCTGGTTCTGTTCACTTCACTCAGCATCAATTCATATTAAGTCTTTCCAGATTTTTCTGATATCCACCTATTAATTATTTCTTATAGAACAGTAGCATGTCTTTACATTCATTTATTACAACTTGTTTAGTCATTCTCCAGTTTATGGGCATCCCCATTGAGTTTCAATTCTTTGTCACCACAAAAAACCTGCTATAAATGATCTCTTTGGGATACAGATATTATAGTGGTATTGCTTGGTCAGAAGGTGTGCACAGTTTGATAGCTCTTTGGCATAGTTCCAAATAGCTCTCCAGAATGATTGGATCAGTTCACAACTCCACTAACAATGCATTAGTGTTCCAGTTTTTCCATATCTTCTGCAAGTTATCATTTTCCTTTTCCGTCATAGTCAATCTGACACGTGTGAAGTGGTATCTCAAAGTTGTTTTATTTTGAATTACTTTAATCAATAATAATTTAGAGCATTTTTTCATATGACTATAGATGGCTTGAATTTGTTCATCTGAAAACTACCTGTTCAAATCTTGACCATTTATCAGTTGAGAAATAATTTGTATTCTTATAAATTTGATTCAGTTCTCTATATATTTGAGAAATGAGACTTTTATCAGAAATATTTGCTATAAAAATTGTTTCCCATCTTTCTGCTTTCCTTCTAATCTTGGTTGTGTTGGCTTTATTTGTGCAAAAACTTTTCAATTTTATGTAATCAAAATTGTCCATTTTGCATTTATAATGCTCTCAGTCTCTTGTTTGCTCATAAATTCTTCCCTTCTCCATAGATCTGACAGATAAACTATTCCTTGCTCTCCTAATTTGCTTATGGTGTTACCCTTCATAACTAAATTGTGTATCCATTTTGAACTTATCTTGGTATGTGATGTGAGATATTGGTCTACGCCTAGTTTCTGCCATACTATTTTTCGGTTTTCCTGGCAGATTTTGTCAAATACTGAGTTCTTATCCCAGAAGCTAGAGTCTTTGGGTTTTTCAAGCAATAGATTACTATGCCATTTACTACTATGGCTTGTATACCCATTCCGTTCCACTGATCCACTGCTCTGTTTCTGAGCAAGAACCAAATAGTTTCGATGATTGCTGATTTATAACATAGTTTTAGTTCTGGTGTTGGTAGGCCTCCTTCTTTCGCATTTTTTTCATTAATTCCCTTGATACTTTTGAACTTTTGTTCTTCCAGATGAATTTTATTATTTTTTCTAACTCATAAGACACATTTTTGGTAGTTTGATTAGCAGGGCACATTCTGAATAAGTAAATTAATTTAGGTAGAATTGTCATTTTTATTATATAGCTTTTATTATGTTTGCCCATGAGCAATTGATATTTTTCCAATTGTTTAGATCAGATTTTATGTGAAAACTATTTTGTTATTGTATTAATATAGTTCCTGGGTTTGTCTTGGCAAGGAGACTCCCAAGTATTTTCTCCAGAAATTTTGATAATATATTTATGATAAAAGCATAACTGATAACTTTGCTATTAATCCAGTAGCTAACACTTCAACTGACAAGAGGAAATTTCAGAGAAAGACAGAAATAGGAAGCAGCAGGATACAGAGTAGTTTAGTACAAACAGTCCTGCAACTGAAATCTGAGGACATAGAATTCTCCATTTGCAGCTTAATAACTGTGTGACCCTAGACAAATCACTTTACTTCTCTGGGCCTCAGTCATCACATCTGGAAAGTGAGGGGTTGGACAAGGTATCCTTGCTAGTCGCTTTCAGTTTTCAATCTATAATTTTATGGAATTTACTTTGATTGTGGTTTTGTTTTGTTTTGTTTTTAAACATGCACACACATTCCTTCCATCACCTTATAACCTAAGTGTACAGTTGCCCTCCCCTCCTTACTATGGCCACCAAAAACAAGCTATTAACTCCTCTGTTCTATGAGAGGTCCTTTAATTAAGCCCTGCAAACCAAAGTACCTAAAAACTCAGTAGGCAGCAAACATCTCAACCAATTTATAAAATTTGCATTCCATTTTCACCCAATTTTCTTATGTTCCCCCTCCTTCTTCTTTTCCCCTAGCCATTCCTGTCCTTTCCTCTTGCCTCCCAAATCATTAGGCTGAGAGGACACAAGCTTCTGCTTGCAGAAAATATAATTGGAGTTCACCCACAGACACCAATTACCATTCAAACCCAAGAACACAGTAGTAAGGTTTATTAAATTCCTTTAAGGCACACTGCCTGATTTTCTCCCAGTTCACTGCCTTTAGACCTGGCCTAATTTCTTTTAGGTAGATGGATGTGAGGTGACTACCATGGACGGGCTATAGAGTTCATATCATGATTCCTCAATTAATGAATCCTGCGGGAATAAAATTCCTCCATAACGAAGTCAGTTGAGTTAAAAAAGCAACCCACCACCACTAACAACAAGGCACACATCATGAGCAGTAGTATAATCTGCATCATCCACTTAATAGCAATGTTCCTACTTAGCTATACATGCATGTGGCCTCCCACAACAAAATTCTTTCCTGAATACAACTTCTTTGGTTGTCAACAGCTGAAAGGAGGCAGAGAGATGACTCAAGGCAAAATAGAGAATTTAGTAAAGTTCTTGTTGGCAGCACCTTCCAGAGATGTAACTAGGAATATTTTCACCCGAGGCAAAAATCAGTCTGGAGTGCAAGAGATCGAGATGACATATCCAAGGTCACACCACTAATACATGACATATCCAAGGTCACACCACTAATATATGACATATCCAAGGTCACACCACTAATACATAACATATCCAAGGTCACACCACTAATACATGACATATCCAAGGTCACACCACTAATACATGACATATCCAAGGTCACACCACTAATACATGGCAGAGTTGAAATTTGAATCCTGGTCTCTAGCTCCAAATCTGGTGTTCTAATTACCATAATGTATCATATCATATTGTTGAATTTTACAAATATGGAAACTGAGTCTGAGAAAGGTGAAGTAACTGACTCAAAGTCACACAGATGATTATGGTCTATAAGGATTTGAACAGATGTGAATTGGAAGAGACATTAGGCTCCTCCAAAGGTGAGTAGTCAAAGTAATGAGTAAAAGTTACAGAGAGACATTTAGATTTGGGGAGGATTAAGGCAAATTTGTCAATGATAGAGCTACCCCAAAGTGGAATGATCTGCTACAGGAGATAATAGACTCCCTTTCAAAGGAGGTCTTCAAACAAAAGATGAGAAGATTACTTGTTGGAGAGATTCTTGGTCAGCTATGGGGTGAACTAGTTGATTTCTCATGTCCTTTTCAACTTTCATGCCCTTTACAATTCCTTGTATGGTATCACAAAGAGGTGTCAGAGATGGATTTTAATGGACAAATAGGATGGGGACTTTTGAGGAAAAATGAGAGAGGCAAACCAAACATGGGAGGTCAGAGAGTCAAAGTGGGAGGGGGTAGAGAAATGAGGGTGATGGAATAGTCCCAGGAATACAGTCACCCTGGAAAAGAGTGTCAGGGATAGTGTTTGAACTCCAGTCTTCTGATTAAACCCAGCCTGTCTGATACTAATCCCTGGAAAGGTATTAGAGATAGGTAGAAGGACAGCCTCATGAGAGAAGTTCCATAACCATTGGACATTGGTGCAAGGCGGGGGAGGGAGCTAGGGCAAATTGTGGAAATGCAAAATGTGAGTGGGCAAGTGACCAGAGGCAAGATGAAGGGGATGATGGTGGCCATAAGGATCATAATGGTGGCCAATGTCTATATAGCACCTCAAATTTTCCAAACTACTTTGCACATATCATCTCACTCTACCCTTCCTTTGATGTCAACATTCTGGGACAAAGTCTTGCTCATTTCATCTTCTCAATCCGTCAATAAAATAATCATTTATTGGATACCTCATATATGCAAGGTGCTGCAGGCACAAAGAAAACAAATGAAACCATTCTACCCTTCAGGAGTTTACATTGTATGACAAGAGAAACCATGTAACTAAGTAAATATATACAAAATGTGAGATAATAGTAGCCCCTGGTGGGGATTAAAGAAGGTTTCATATGGAAAGTGACAGAAGCAGAGTATTAAAGGAAATAAATGATTCTCCAATTTGGAAGTGAAATAAAGTGGAACAAGCAAGTACAAAGGCTTGGAGATAGGAAATCTAGTGTCATGTGGGAGGAACAGTAAGAAAATCAAGTTGGATTGATCATAGGAAGCAAGAAGACACAGTGGATAGAGTTCTGGGCCTGGAGTCAGGAAATCCTGAATTCAGATTCTACCCCCAAACACTTAGCAGTTGTGTGACTTTGGGCAAGTCACTTTGCCTCTCTGTCTCCTTTGTAAAATGGGATTATAATAGCAGCTGCTCCTCAGGGTTGTTGTAAGAATAAAATGAGATAATATTGTAAAGTACTTAACTCAGTGTTTGGTACAGAGTAGGTGTTCAATAAATGCTTATTTCTTCCTTCCATTGAGTGGCAGTGCTTAAACACCTTTTCTAATTTAGGTCCCATACCTCTCTTCAGCAACTCAGGATTCTGCCAGCGTTCCTGGACCACACAGAGCAATCCCAGGGAGAGGGTTTTAGGAATATTGAAAGGGCCAAGGGACCAGGGAATAAAATATTGGCACCAGTTTAGTGGTTGGCATTCAAAATCCAATTCCAAAGCCACCTCTTCCAGAAAGTCTTTACTGATTCTGTTGGTTGGTAAAGAAAAGACCTCACATAACAATATGCTTTCTAACCTCCCTTGTACTTCTCATGTAGTATTGTGTATTACAGCTATGGCATTGCCTTGTTCCCCAGATAAACCGGGAAGATGTATGTGAGGGTGAGAGAGGGAGAGAGAGAGAGAGAGAGAGAGAGAGAGAGAGAGAGAGAGAGAAAGAGAGAGAGAGGGAAAGGGAGAGAGAGAGAGAGAAAGAGAGAGAGAGAGAAAGGGGGAGAGAGAGAGAGAGAGAGAGAGAGAGAGAGAGAGAGAGAGAGAGAGAGAATGTATTCCTTCAGGAATCCCAAATAATATAAATTCCTTCAAGTCAAGGACTATTTCTTATCTAAACTTTATATCTCTGAACAAGTAAGTACTTAATAAATGCTGTAATGTGTAATAGTTCCCCTCCTCAGACTTTGCTTTCTAGGCTCCCTCCCTTAAGTCAAAGTCAGCTATCATCCATTTATACTTTTCTCTGATACCCACCAGCTCTCCTTTCTATGTTCTCCTACTGTCCCTTTGATGAGGATCCCTAATACTATTTACATTATCTGAAATGAATCAGAAAGAACAGACTGCAGCTTCCTCCTCCTCAGCAGCAGCCTTCTCCCTTCGGAAGCAGGAACCTAGCTGCTAATGGAGGTGGCAAAGCTTATAGCTCATCTTCACAAGCTTCTTCTGGAACCCAGAGCCAGCCCTCCCCTCAGAAAGAAGGGTCACTTAGCAGGTTCTTTCCTTGCAGACTCTTTACCTCTTCTTTTTCTGTCTGAGGACAGGTCCTGAATCTCTAACCTTAACTCTATCCCTCTACTCTACTTAGTCAGAAAAATCTAGGTTCAAGTCCTGCCCTAGACATTTATTAATTATGTAATCCTGGGAAAGTCACATGGCCTTTTTATGTCCCAGTTTCCTCACTTATAAAATGAAATCACAAGTTAGAAGAAGTGAGAGTTTTCTGTTTCGGAATCCTATGAATCTTGACTGTGTTCCCTCCTACAAAGGCAAAACTGTGACGACACTTCTCTAGACCTCATTTTCATCATTAATTTGAAAGAGTTGGATTAGCTGATCTTTCTGGTCCCTGCTAGATTTGCACTTGAAGAAACTAGGTGGGTCAGTGGAGAGAGCAGTGGTCCTGAAGTCAGGAGTATCTGAGTTCAAATCTGATCTCAGTCACTTACTAGCTGTGTGACCCTAGGCAAGTCACTTAACCCTGTTTGTCTCAGTTTCCTTATTCACAAAATGAGCTGGAGAAAGAAAAGGCAGAGCACTCCAGTATATTTGCCAAGAAAACCCCAAACTAGGTCATAAAGAATCAGACACAACTAATAAATCAGGAAAAAATATTTAGATTCTCTGAATCTGTATGAAGACTTCCCAGTGCATCCTTTGTGCTTTCCAACATAATTGACATTTTTTTAGTTATAGTTGTTATGTGTTGTCCCTGTTTCTAACATTTTGGAATGTGTCCTCATGTCTCTTTGATCTCTTCTCTCCAGAATGATGGAATGCCTGACAATTGTGCCGATGTATCTTTGTCATTCCATCTCTGGGACTTTGGAAGTACTATAATTCATTGTTGGTGGTACAATGCAAACACCTGGATTTAGAGTCAGAGGGTATAGATATGAACCTTGTAGCTGTAGTACTTTCAACCTTTGTGACCTTGGACAAGTCAGTTAACTTCTCTCTACTTGTTTTCTCTCCTTTATAAAATGAGGGCGTTAAAAGCTCTCTACGGCTTTTTTCACTTCCAAACTCCACAAGCTTGCTTTTCTCTCCTACCTCAGAGACTAAGGAACCAAAGTATTCATGTTGGACTGATTAGAAAAATCATAATTCAAAAAAATAATATTATTATTCTATGCTGGAAACTCATTCATAAATGTCAAATATTAAACAGAAGATTATAATGAAAAGTTGATCTAAGTTTATTGCTAATGCCTGACATTTTAGGATAGTATTTACTCTGGTTTTACTAAGGACTTTGAGAATGATTGCATTTTCATTAATTGTTAGTTTTAAGCAGTGGACCTGATACTTCCAGAAAAAGCAATAGTTTATAGCGGCAAAATTTAACTTTCTATGTAACCTTGAGTAAGTTAATTACTCCATGTGTCCCAAACTTTCCCTCATTGGACAAGTGTTAAGTCATACTATTAACTCACTTCAGTGGATATCATCAAAGAAATATACAACTCAAAGAGAAATGCAGTTACACAGGAAAAGTGAAAGATAATTGATAAATGGTCTTATATTTCATGAGGGGAATGAATAGGCCCCTTTGTGGCAAACGTGCCATGACATGGGTGAGTCACAGGATGGACCATCATATTTGTCATCTGTTTTGGGCAAGAGGATAGTCACATCAGAAAGATCCTTGATGCATTGGAATACCCCAAACGGTTAGGATGTTATGTCTAAAAAGCACTTGGTTTAGAGTCAAGAGACCTGGGCTTAAATACCAGCTTCTTCCCTACCAAGTTATGTTACCATGGATAGATATGTCACAATTTCTTTGGACTTCAACTTTCTCACCTGTAAGATAGAGATGAGATAAAGCAAGTAGAGATAAATGACTTTATAAGAAATGAGATAACATAAAGAGAGTACTTTGCAAATCTTAAAGACTCCATAAATATAAAGAATCACTAAATTCTAGAGTCCTAAATATGTGAAAATTATTGTTGTTGCAAGGTGGAAAGGGGCTTCTAAAATGACACCAATATACTTTTATGAGAAAACATGCAACTAATAGAAAAGCAATGTGGTACAACAGACAGAATGCAACACTTGGAAGCAGGAAGGTCTGGATTCGAATCCCATCTCTCTGTAGTTTCCTTGGACAGTTGTTAGCTGTGAGATTGTGGCCAAAACCTCAGGCAACTCTAAAACTTATCTATTATGTTATAAATGGGTTGTACTTGCTCTGCCAGAAGAACTCTTAGATTCCTGACATATTGCCATAAAAAGCTACTGAAACACCTGTTATTAAATGATTCAGTATCCCCTTTGCATTTTGAAAAGTATTAGTAATATACTCCAGGCTATATGGCTTTCTCCCAGTCCAGTCCTTTCCTATCAAAGAATACACATTCTTACAAATTTATACATATAGTAATCAATATATGTGTAATCAAAAATATATGTAATGAAGCTTGGTCAAGTCATTTAAAATTCCTATACCTGTTTTCCCATCTATAAATTGGGGGTAATTATAACATCTTCCTCATAGGACTCCGGTGAGGATCAAATGAGTTAATTTATTAAAAACATTTTGTAAACCTTAAATCTGTATATTTTGGTAATATTAATAATAAACAAACTAGAGGAACCAAATTATGATACTGTTGTGGGAGGAACAGGGGTAAGAAGACACAGGTCAATGCATTTCAGGCTTCTCTAGCCTAATATGGTCGTTGCTATTTGCACAGGAAGAGAGGCTGATGGGAGGAGGTTAAAGCTGTTTTCTTACCACAATACCATTCATATCATTTTTTTCATTTTAGGAAGTAGAGCACTGAGAATATTTAATTCAGACAGCAGGGAATGGTAAGATCTAAGAACTAAAATTTACTTCTGACTATAAGATCGGTGAGAAATGAACTCAGAAAAAAAGTAAAGCTGATATGATTGAATGAAAAGAGATGAAAAGAACTTTATTGTCATTGAGAATTCTGACAAAGAATTGTCAAAAACAGCAGAAAATACTGACTGAAGAGAGCTATAGCCTGCCCAACAGAAGAGAGGCTTACTAATCATAGCACCTCTAGTAAGTGAAGGACTGACTTTCAGGTGGCTCTGATAGTAGTATCTCTACTAAGGCATTGTAGAAGTCTGAAAAAACTATAGATCCCCTTTTAATAGAGTAAAAGAGTTAAACACACCCCCTTAAGGGGAAGAGATTCATTAACCATAGCACTCCCTAGCAGATGGTGCACATGGTTGGAAAAACTGGTTAATCAGACATATAGTCTTATTTTCTCTAGTTTTCTCCATTTTATTCCTCTAAGGTATTTCTATTTTTTTATGTTACCAACTTCTTTCAAAGCAAGACAAATAGCTGCAAAACAGAGATGTTATAATTTAAACACTACCTCCCAGAAGACCCATGTTCACTTGCCATCCTACTCAGCATATTACTTCCCATATTTGCATTCTGTCCTTGGAACAAAGATCGCAGTTCTTTAATGATGTTGTCATCTCCTAGCCTTTCTTGGATAACTTACCCTACTCACTACATTAGTTCCACTATAGCATCATCACAGTTTTAAGACTCATGGAAAAGACTATAATTATTTGTATTATTAAAACATATAAAACTATTAACTTGTGTTTTAATAAATGGGGCAGATCTTGTATTGGGGGGCAACCTCGACCTAGTCACTAACCTCTCTCTGGCCCTCAGTTTCTTTATAAGTAAAATAAGAAAGTTGGACTATAAGACCTATAGGGTCCCTCCTGACTTCAAATCTATGATTCCTGCTATGACCTCTCTCAACTACTGTTTCCTTCTCTGTAAAATGGGGATAATACTATCTATAGTCCCTACATCAGAAATTTGTCATGAGATTCAAATGAGAATTAATGTAAAATACTTTGCAAGGCTTCAAAGGCTATATTCTTAAATCTTGAACTGAGGGAAAAAGACTCTACCCACACTCTTAACCTTATGTTAGGTTTTTATGTTTATTCATTTATTTTCCCATGGGGCAAAGAAGATGCTACAGTATTTTAGCTATATAGAAACTTCCCCATTCTCCAATAACTTCTTCAACTGGAGGAAAAAGTGAAGGAGGAAGGGAATGTAGGAAGATGAAGAGGGTGAGAAATCAGATTTCAGATGCCTTCTTTCCCAGTGGTTTGAATTTCTGGTGCCTGTCAATCCTGCCTAGATGTGAATATATATAGTACAGAATAAAATTCAAAAATGTCTTTACTCTTAAGTATCTCTAGATTATATCCTTTAAAATGATGAGTCTGCCTTGAATAGTTGGTCACTTTGCATCATGGTTGTATCGTTTTTTTTACTAGAAAAGGAATACACAAAAATATGAGCATTATAATAAAATTATGATGAAAAATGAAATTATAATGGATTCACATTAAGTGTCTTTGGAGTAGGTCTTGAAAGCTCAATAGAAAGAGGGAGGGTTGCAAAGAACGGGGCAGGAAATGCTTATAAAAACTGCAATCAGATGCCAAATATGTCTACCCTAGGAGAATTGGCTAACTTCTCCTTACTCACCTTCTGTCTTTATTATATGTCTTATTAGGTCATAAGCCCATAGGGAGAATTTGTGTTTTTATATCTACAGCAGCTAGCATATTACTAGTGTTGAAAAGATGCTTATCTTTATGAATATACAATGATGTAAAGTTATAATACTTGTATAGAATACGAAATAACCTATTCTTTTTTTTTTTTTATCACTGTTGTGATTCTGGGATGAAAAGAGGTAAAAACAGCCAACTCTTGTATTCTGATAAACAATTACCTGGCATTGGGAGTCAATAGACCTGGGTTCTAGTCCCAAGAGTGACACAAGCTCTATGACCTTAGGCAAGTGACCCAAGCTCTCTGGGCTTCAGTTTCCTAAAATATAAAACACATATAATAAAGGTGAGGATGTGGAGCACTAGGAAAGTGAGTTGAAGACAGAGTGGGTTCTCAGTTTCCTGATCTGTAAAGAATTAAACTACATGACTACTAAGAACCCTTCCAGAAATAACATTTAAACTTCCTATATGCTAAGTTCTGCAGAAGCTACAGAGGTAAGTTTCTGATGCCATGAAATTTATAGTTTGTTCTAAGTCTACGGCTGTGCAGAGTTCTACCAATGTAACCAGAGCTTCCCACTGTAACATTTATCTTTCTCACCTACCTCACAACCAAGTCATTTAATGACCTCTCGCACTCCCCTGAAACAAAGGCCTTTCTTCTTTAACTCCATCTTTAGCGAGTGATGTCCATGAGATCTCCAAATCTGGAGCTAAAAGAGACCTGAGAAGCCATTTTGTCAAACATGAAGCCATAACATACAGAATATTATCACTGCCTAAGATCAGGTCACTAAAGCAGTGACCTCAGGGTCACTCAAAGGGCAATGGACAGGGTAAATAGGCTGAAGCATATTATAAACTAGGAGTTATGCGGGAGAAAAAATGGGCCAGCAACATAGCTGGTGCGAAACTTAACCATTGGATAGCCCATGTACTAAACTGGTATCCTCTTAATGTCAATAGAAAATATAGCAGCCCCTAGCATACTGAAAAGATTCTCTGGGACAAACTTATGGAAGGATAAGGAGCAATATCTATCATGTAAAGGTGGGCCAATGTTTGTTTATTTGTTTTATTTTCCCCAAATAGTAGAGAAGCACTCATCAGTAGTTTCAGCTAAAGTTTCAGCCCTTGAAAATGATTCTTGTTTGCTTAGGGCATGAAAAGTCAGACCACGAGGACTCAGCACCCTTAACACTTAGTGGACATCTCAATGCAATGGGTGGCCTAACTCCAACACACTCTGCTAACAAGATGCATTTCACTATAAAGCTAAGGAGAGTTCTGTCTTCCCATACCAGTTATACATGACTTTGCATACTATGGCTAAGGAAGTCGATATACTAGTGCCTCATTTCATTCCAGTCCCAAACTTGAAGCCCCAGAGTGGCCCGATTCAGGGCCAGTATATAACAGCATAGATATAAATTACATAGGGAAGGCTGACATGAATGGATTTTTTTTTTGCCTTCAGTTTCCCAGGATCATTAGAGTATTGTATCCCAGTCTCAAATAAACTATTCTCACTGTCAGTGACCTCACCAGTCGGAGAAGCTCTAACATCACCAGTTAGAGAAATCTCTAATTAAATCCACACTAAGGTATGAGGGGGTGGGGTACATCTTGATCCAAGCAAATACCTAAATAAATGTTTATTGATTGAATTAAATTAAAATATGCACAGTAAATATCTTGGAGGAGGGAGGAATCAGGTGTTCTTTGACTGCTCTGAGTAATACTCCATAGATCATTCATCACCTACAATGAAATATATTAAATTAAATCAGCTCAGAAATTAAATAAAATCTACTCCCATATTTCCCACTCTACCCCAACAGTCTAGATTAAAAAGTGGTTCTGAACTAATGTACATCTGAACTCTTTATACTTTAGCATCCACAGGTTCTGTGATTCTGTTAAAGCACATGCCAGACACTCCTTCTATGACTTAGTAAATGGCCTTTAGCAATTGATGTGGCCCCCAAATGAATCATTCCTTGGTCAACTTAGTGATAAACTTCTCTGAACTTATCTAGCTATTGTCTGTCATATTGTCTCAAAGCCTTTCCCAAATGGTAGAAGCTGTTCAAGACTCCAGTCACCAGTAGAAGAAGGTGTTAACAGAAGGGATTAGTGACATTTTCACAGTTGGTTGGTTAAGGTGGTACATGGTTGGAGCTCTGGGTCTGGATTCAGAAAGATCTGAATTCAAATCTCGATACTTACCATCTTTGTGACCTTAGGCAAGTTACTTAACCTTTCTTTCTTGGCCTCAGTTTCCTTAATTATCAAAGGGATCCTATCTCTCAAGGTTGTTGAGAGGATTATATTTTGTAAAATATTTATCACTGTGCCGGGTACGTATTGTTGTTGATCATTTGTTACAGTCATTTCTGACTCTTCATGACCCCATATAGGGTTCTGTTGGCAGAGATATTGGAGTGGCTTGCCATTTCCTTCTCCAGATCCAGATGAGGAAACTCAGGCAAACAAGGTTAAGTCATGTGCCCAGGGTCTAGCTAGTAAGTGTCCGAAGTCAGATTTGAACTCACAGAGACGAGTCTTCCTGACTCCAGGCTTGGCACTCTATCTACACCTGGCAAATAGTAGATGTTTAATAAATACCTATTTCCTTCCTTCTAAGGTTAGTTTTTAACTTTTTTGGTTGCCATTAAAGCATTCTTTCAGTTTTTACTGTAGGGGTGAAATCTAAAGAACTGCTTGCCTGCCATTGTAGTCCTTTGGCACTGAGTCAATAAAAAATAGAAGCCCAGATAAAATTGTCCATTGCTATCATGTGTTAAAGTGATAGAAAATAAATCTTTATTTCTTGCCTGTTCATTAACTCTGAGCTATGGAAAAAAAAATAAGGTCCCACATCCTATAATACCTCAGTTCAAAATTAACTGTAGTTTTTTCAAATGCTTATATGTCAATGACCTGTGATTTTTTCCATGTGGGACTTCTTTTTCACCCAGACTGATTGAAATCTGTCTTGGAATATAATTTTAGAGAGTTGCCTGAGGTTCACAGAATTGTCATTGGCTCATACCTGCATTAGTTAATATGTATCAGAAGGAGGACTAGTACTTGGGTCTTCCTGAATCTAAGATCC
The DNA here is from genome assembly GCA_028658325.1 of Potorous gilbertii. NCBI lineage: Eukaryota > Metazoa > Chordata > Mammalia > Diprotodontia > Potoroidae > Potorous > Potorous gilbertii. The sequence continues at coordinate 168,753,145 of CM053772.1, read as the reverse complement.
AGCTTGTTTTTTACTATACCATACTCATTGAAGTGTGGTGTCTATCTATCCATCTATCCATCCATCCATCCATTCATCTATCTATCTGTCTGTCTATCTCTCTCTCTCTCTCTATCTATCTGTCTGTCTGTCTCTTTCTGTTAGCTATTTATCATCTATATGTCTATCTATCTATTCCTCTATCATGTAGCATCTATCTATGTATTAGCTCATATTTTAAAATGTGGTTGCTTTTTGCCAAGGGAAAAACAAGGAAGCAGATAATAACAGAAGTTGTTTGGCAAATAATTCTTCAACTCAATTATTCTTTTGTTTAGTTATTCACCAAGAAAATATCACAAATTCCAAAAATGAAAAGAGGCAGTCCTGTTTATAATCTCACATCTACATAGCACTCAGTAGTATATAAAGCACTTTTCTTGGTACAGATCCATGAGGTATTCAGGTAAAGTAGTACTATCTCTCTTATATCCACAAGGAAACTGAAATTTCAAGAAGTAGAAGGACTTTCCCGGAGAACCTCAGCTAGTTAGTGTCAGAGCTAGGATTTGAATCTAGTTCTCCAAAGATGGCTCCATTCAACCATCTCTCTGAGTACAAATCCCTTTGGGCAATCTTAACTTTTGTTAACTACATGTTTTAATTCTGCTGGCAAAAAGACAACTATAAATGTACGTGTTCAGGTTTACATGTGCAAGCAAGAATTACAGAACTGTAATTTGGATTCCCAAGTAAAAATCCCATTTCCCAAAACTTGAATTACAAGATTGTAATTGGATCTTATATCTGATTCCATTTGTGGTAAAAAAAAAAAAAAGAAGAAGAAGAAGAAGGGACTGCTCATGTCTACAGGCAGGTAGGAGGAGGGGATGAGAAAGCACTCTAGAGATTTCGATTTGCATCTTTTATTTAATCCATCAATATCACAAATGAACAGGAGTGGATTCTTGACAGGTAGAGAAATAGCAAGACATTAATAACTTTTTCAAAATTACAAATGGTAAATAGGTTACATTTACCCAAAAAGGAAACTGAAGTTTTAGGATTTTCTCCCAAGTAGCATCATTTAAAAATCTAGGATCATATTAAATCTTCATATAAGTGCCATCTTGTATATAGAAAGACTTTCTAACCCAATTAGTCAAAGCAGACAGAAGATGTGATTAATTTAGACAGTGAGTGAGAATAGCAGTCATATATATCTCAAATGCCTTAGTTAAAAACCAGAGACTGGAAGCAGTGACTGTGACCAGAGAATTCCATTATGATTTGGGGAAGTTTTCTATGTCTCCAGGAATCTCACAGGTAAGTGATAAGGTGGCAGACTGTATGATGATGAAGGGTACTCATACCAAAAAGGATTTCTAAGAATAGTTTTTAAAAATAACCATGTTGATTTTACTATTTATAGGGAAACATTGTAATCCTTACAGAGAAATAAAATAGCTTAGTTCAGTCCCCCTTTGTCACTGGATTAAGACAGCATGGAACCAGATAAATTGAACAGTCATAGCTAATGCATTTAAGAGAAGTATTTCATATTTATGGAAGAAAATGAAGAAGACGATTTCAGTTTGAAGAGGTTGAATAACAAAGACATTAAAGGCAAGGATGAAGTTAAAGAATGAGAGCAATGAACATAAAGATGTAGAGGCATCTAAAAATATAAAGGCAGTTGTTGAAATGCAAAGAGAATATAGACAAACTTCGAAAAGGTGAGATGAGAGGTGAGAGGAGCAGGTATCCTTCAGTGAGTGATGGCTAAAATAATTGTGGTATCCGAGGCTAAACAGGAACCTTATAAGGATTGAGTCCTGTCCTCTTATTTTAGAGATCAATCATGAATCAATAAACATTTATTAAGCACTTATTATGGGAGGGGGACAACACATGTTCAAACAATGAAAAAGCCTAATTAAAAAGAACTTGTACTTTAATGGAAAGACAGAAAACACATGCAAAAGTAGATATAGAATAAATATAAAGAAATTGAATACCAACAAATGCACAACATAGTTAAATGCAAGGTAGCTTAGGAAGTAGGGTGCTGGCAGCTGGGGGATCAAGAAAGGTTTTGTGTCAAAAGTGGTGATGGAAGTGTATGGGCTGTATCTTAAAAGAAAAGGATTTTCCAGGCATGAGTGATGACCAACGTAACAACTCAATGAAAAGAGGAAACTGAGGCTGAGAGACAGCCGCATGCCAGGAACAGGCCAGTTTGACTCAAATGTAGAGTGTGTGAGAGGGAGCAATGTGAAATTGAAACCAAATTGTGTAAGAATTTTAAATGCAAAGGAAGAATTTGTATTTTGTCCTAGAAGCAATACAGAGACACTGAATCCACTTGAAATAAATAGTGACATGGTCAGAACTGAACTTAAAAATATCTGGAAGCTGGATTGGAGAGAAGAGAAAATGAGGCAAAAGAAGTTATTATAATAACTCAGGTAAAGCATAATAAAGACTTAAATGAGAGAGGTGGTTTTATGATAGCAGTAAAGGGTATAGATGTGAGAGATCTTATAAAAGTAGAATAAAAAACTTAGCTGATTAGATTTGGGAAGGGAGAATGAATACTATAGGATGCAAACCTGACTCTTAGGAAGTATGGTGATGCCCTTGAAAGAAAGGGGTAAGTTGGAAGGAAATAATTATACATTTTATTTTGTGAGCTTGAGATGTCTGTGAGATGTATCTGGTGGAACTATTCACCAGCAGGAAGTTGGTGAAGCATGACCAAAGCTCAAGAGATGAAGGCTAGATATGTGGGTGTGGAAGTCAGGTGCCTATGGGATGATCATAGAACTTTTGACCACAGGTGAGATGATTGACAGGGTCCTCAGAAGAGCAATTGAACAGCAGTCTCCTTCAATAGATCCCTAAATCTGTAAACTTATCCCTATGGATACTCCTCCCCCAGTGCCAGAGAGCAGGAAGAGTATCTATGAGTTGCTATGGACACACACACACACACACACACACACACACACACACACACACATATAAAATTAATACCTTAGGTCCACAAGCATCTTGTTCTATAATCTTACTCTCTTCTAGTCATATATACTTAATAAAATGGAGGGACAGGACAGCGAAGAACAGATTTATTGAGAGCAAATTTTCCAAATCTATTTGGTTTTTTTTGTCTCGATGTATACTGTTGTTCTCCAGGGCTGGCTAGTCAGGAAAAAAAAAACATCTCTCAATAAGGCAGAAGCAAGATTTTAAAACAAAGGTGGAGGTGGAATTATAAAGCTGATTTTTGCCTTCAGACATTAACCCACCCATCCCCAACCCCCCAAGCTTGTAGGTTAGTTTATTTTCACTAAACAATCACTTACTGTCATGTAAACAGGCTGAAAATGTTGTTAGGTCACAAGCAGCCAGTTCATGGCAGAGGTAAAACCAAGTTAGAGGGATCACCATCACCAGGATTGCCAAGTCGCATTTAGACTGTTATAAATATCCACGCTTTAGCACACACCATAATGTCATGAATAAATCACCCAGTAACATTTCAGAAATGGCCAATATGACTGGCACAGCTTTTCCTCTATCCAGCAAGCTTCATATTCTCTCCATATCCAAGTTCTATATATGGTTAGTGGATCATTAATTCTATCATCACAACTCTTGTACCCATTCTGTTCTCTCCACTCAGTCAGACCACCACTTCTGCCTAGACAATTTCAATAGCGTCCCAATTGGTTTCCCTTCATCCAGCCTCTCTCCCCTCTATCATCAGTCTCTCTAATAGTAGATGAACTGATATTCCTAAAGCAAAAATCTGAACCATGTCCTTTCCCCCATCTCATGAAGAAGCCTCTGTGGTGCCCTATTGCCTCTAGGGTAAATGACAGATCTCTCTTTAGCATTAAAGTCCCTTAACAAACAGTCTGGCTCTAGTTGATCCTTACAGGCTAATTATATAGTATTCCCCCTCAGGCACTCTATCTTCCAGCCAAATTTGTGTATTTGCCATCTCTTGGGCACAACATTCCATCCCCCACCTTCTTACCTTTGCAAAGTCAGTGCCTCATGTCTAAAACTCTCTGCCTCCACCTTTTGTCTTCTTTAAATTGAATCAAGCCCCACCTCAACTGCCTCATCCTAGAAGAAACATTTTCTGATCCCTCCACTTGACTACTTCCGCCAAAGGTAATTGGAAATTAGTTCCTATAAATATTTTACATATTATTATATGCATAATTATCTGTGTCCATTTTGTTCTCCACTACCTAGTCAAATGGCAGCTCCTTGAGGACAAAACCTTTTGTCCTTGTATTCCTAACACCAATCATACTGCCTAAGTATCATAGATACTTAATAAATCCTTGTTGAATGGAATTGCTTGGAATTATCCTCTTTTGCCTCCCCAAATGATGACATTTTTAATAAGCACTGAGCCCACAGTTTGTAAAGGAAATAAAGCAGAACACTCAATGTTGTTTCTCTTTCAGAAAATAATTTCCTTTACATCAAGAGATTACAATGAACTAGGGACTGCTCTAACTTTATAGCCCTTATATTCCATTGTTAATTACTTTCCCATTGTCCTCAATATATTTCTACTACATCAATGGGGCAATATAGTAGCCCTCTAGTGAGCAACTTCATACCTCTCAATTGCTATGAATATTAATTAAGAACTGCGTGTCTTCTTAAGAAATATCCTCTTTCTCTATCAAGGTATTAAGCTTAAGGCTATCCAAAATTTCTAACAAGTTATCACCAATTAAGCTATAGATTACTTTTTACTACTTAATGATAAAAACTGACATTTGTATACTACCTTAAGATTTGTAGAGCACTTTCTACGTGGTACCCATCTTATCTTTACAACAGCCCTTTGAGGTAGATACTACAGGTATTATCTCCTTTTAAGAGATGAGGAAGCTAGTTTGGAGCACTTAAGTAACTTGTCCCTGATCATACAGACTGAAATCTAGGTTTCTCCTAACTGCAAGTCCATCAGTCAACAAATGCCTCCTATGGGCCAAGCACGATACTAGGCACTACGGATTCAATGACAAAGAATGAAAGAATCTCTACTCACAAAGAGCTTACATTTTAGTAAGATAACAAATGCATATGCACAAAATAAATATAAAGTGAACACATATAAATTACATACCTGAAGAATAGTTAAATACAAGGTAATTAGGGGAAGATTATGGTTCATTCCATTATATCATGTTAGCTCATGCTTTATTAAATCAAGAGTCCTTAAATTTTAAATTCATGGATACCCAGTGAAACCTATGGAGCCTTTCTCAGAATAATGTTGTTAGATACATGAAATAAATACAAAGGATTATAATGGAGGAAACAAATTATATTGAAATAAAAATATAATTTTTCTCATTCAAGTCCACTGTCCCCCTAAAATTTATTCATTGACACTTTATGAGGTCAATATGAACTTCATGTTAAGAACACCTTGCTCTAAGCTTTCCCTTCACCAAAAAAAGGGGTCTACATAAAGGATCTATCTACAGGGTAAAATAGTTTTGTTATAGCAACTTAAGCTTATGTTAGGAAAACATTCACTCCTTAATTCTTAGGATACCAGGATGCTCATTATGTAAATGCAGACAAGCAGAATCCAAAGAGAAGAGGGATTCTCTAAAGATAATGTCATTCTCCAGTTTTTTCTATTTGTGAATAGTATTGTGCTGATAGCAACAAGCCTTGCTGTTTTGGAACCTTCTAAATGAGATTCATAATCACTTAAGAGAAATTGGTCTGACTATCCACATAGGAAAAACTAAGTGGATGAAGAACGATTATTGTTCAGACTATGTTAAATAATAGTTGGGTGACTCATAGATCTGGTTCATCATTATATAACTAAAGATGTATTAAATAGACACTGATAATGAACAAAGAGCTAAGACCAGAAAGTAGACTGGCTTACCTTCAGTAAACTTGTTTTATTCATAGCTCTCGAGGTTCTCTCTGATATAAATACCCCCCATAACACCAATGTTTTTCCTATGATTTTGCATGGCAGTGAGTAGTGAGATATCACTGCCCCTAAAAATTGAGAACCATTCCAATAGGAGTTAAGAGATCCATCATAGGCTTGATCAGATTTCCAAAACAATATAAATAAAAAGCTGCACAGAAGTGGTACAAAGCATATATCATCAGAGTAATGTATGATCATTAAAAAAAAAAAGACAGGATGGTCACATAGCAGAACTAAAGATGTTCCACTTGTACTCACATAATGTCAAAAAATCTACAGAAAGAATCCCTGGTTATTGGGTGAACCACTCCTCTACCCTGCACCATGGTAGATTTATGTGAGGACATGAGAGAAAGTCACACAGGTTGGTCAAATACAGAGAAGCTGATTTTCATTACTGGTGTGGGAACTCCTATATGAGTGAGATCTCTGATCCTCCAGAGTATTGGAAGTATCAAAGTGAACCCAGGAGAGAAGAAGGGGGCTGGGGAATTGGTAGAGCCATAAGATATGCTGCTACTGTGTGTACTAGGGACAGCCCTGGTAGCACAGTGGATAGAGCACCAAGCCTGGATTCAAGAAGACTCATCTTCCTGAGTTCAAATCTAACTTCAGACACTAGCTGTGTGACACTGGGCAAGTCACATAACCCTGTTTGCCTCAGTTTTCTCATCTGTAAAATGAGCTAAAAAAGGGAAATGACAAACCAATCCAGGATCTTTGCCAAGAAAACCCAAATGGGGTTACAAAGAGACTGATATGACTGACCAAATGACAGCAACAACACTGTATGTTGAGGACTGTGCTGGGTGCTGTGAAATGACAAAAGACAAGACTGCTGTCCACAAGCAGCTTACAAACTAAATGAAAAGGGGGAAGGAGTGTGTGTGTGTGTGTGTGTGTGTGTGTGTGTTTGCATGTGTGTGTGTATGTGTATTCCAGCAAAAAGAACACTAGAATAAACAAAGAGGAGTCAGAAGATGAGGCATTCCCAATGTAGTGAAAGAAACTGCTATCTCTCATTGTTCATGCAACAATTTATCTTCTGTTGGTTTTTTATTCTGGTTTGCATACATACTTAGCAAAAAGAGGAAGAAGAAGAAGAGGAGGAGGGGGAGGAGGAAGAGGAGGAGGAGGAGAAGAAGAAGAAGAAGAAGAAGAAGAAGAAGAAGAAGAAGAAGAAGAAGAGGAGGAGGAGGAGGAGGAGGAGGAGGAGGAGGAAGAGGAAGAGGAAGAGGAAGAAGAGAAGGAAGGAAGGAAGGAAGGAAAAAGACTTCTAGGTGACGAGGTTTGAATGTACAGAAAAGAGAAATAGTTACGGACACTGATGACACAAAGCAAAAAAAATTTGATTTTAGAAGATTTCAGAAGATGTCAATTAGCTCAGCCTTCTCATTTTTTAGAAATGAGTAAACTGGGGGGCCAGAGAGGTGAATGATTTCCTTAAGGTCATGCAGCAGAAGAGGCAGGCTTCAAACCCACCTCTTCTCGCTCCAAATCAGGTGTTTCGTCTCCTGCCGATCCCTGTTCTGCTACCACTCACAAGGGCATGATAGCTGTCTGGGGGGACATGAAAACTGCCTCTAAGCATTTGAAGAGCTCTCTTGGATAATAAGGATTAGATTTATTCTGCCTTGTTCCAGAAGGTAAATGCATGAGCAGCTTTCACAATCTGAATAACTGAGTGTTGCTCATCTTTCTCCAGTTCCGAGCCACTTCCCCATTCTCCATCCTTTAAATGTCACAGTAATTCAGCAATCATATCTGCTCATTCTTTCAATACCTGGGTTATGGTGACTTGAACTCAGTGGTGATAGCTAGGTATTCTTTTATCATCTCCCCACTTTTCTTGGGCTTTCATACCCTGCTAAGCATTTTTCATCTATTCTTCTCAAGCCAAAGATCATTCCTCTTAGAAGAGAAAATAGAAGCAAAATAAAAGTTGAATAGTAAATTAAGCCTTCCTTCCATTGTTCTTTATCATCTCATTCACCCCAAAATATCGTCTGGTTCTTTCTGTTGCTTCCGATATGGTTAACTCACTTTTGTTTGAATCTCCAGAGTTTCATTTTTGAGGGCTTCATATTTCTCTTACGCCACCTTCCCTAGCACAACATTAGGCCAATCTTTTCCCCAAACCTTTTGCTATGTTGTCTCCTAAATTGTAGGATCCTGGTCCTCTTTTCTGATTCTATCATGAATTGTAAAGTGGATAGAATAATTTGTCAATCAGTCAGTCAACAAGCATTTATTAAGTACCTAATCTGTTCTAGGCACTGTGCTAAACACCAGGGATACAATACCAAAAGAGAATTTCTGCTCTCAAGGATCTCATATTAGAAGAATAGAGGAGACCACATAAAGATATATTTCTATATTTAGGAACCATTTCTTCCTTGTTGGTCAGATTCAAGTACATAATAACAGAACCCCTTCTTGGATCTCCCCACTTTTGGAAGGATGAAATCATCCTCAAGGGTGTCCTCAGAGAAGTGGACAATGAAAATGAGGTGATTGAAAAATGGGGTTCTCAAAGAGGACCAAGATGACATCACTATGCTAGGTCAAGTTTCAATGTGTTCAGCTGTGACTGGTCGGACAAACATAAGCTTGGAAAGCACAACCTTAGGTCAGACACAAATAGTCCCTGTAAACATTTGGGGTGGATCCTCTAAATTTGTGCATCCTGTGTTTCCTTTGATTTACTCATAAAGCAGAGCACCTTTTCTGATGTGGGCACTCCATACTGAGTGATCCTGTGCCAGTATCTCTCATGTCACACGATCAATTCCAGGGTTCTTAAGAGAGACCTTGAGAGTGTCCTTGTATCACTTCTTCTGGCCACCATGTGAACATTTGTCCTGTGAGTTCTCCATAAAAGTCTTTTTGCAAGCATATGTTTTGTGTTCAAACAATGTGGCCAGCCCATCGGAGATGTGTGCTCTGAAGCAGAGTTTGAGTGCTTGGCACTTTAGTTTGAGTAAAGACCTCGGCCTCTGGTACCTTATCTGGCCAGGTGATCATCAGAATCTTCCTAAGACAATTCAAATAGAAGTGATTCTGTTTCCTATCGTGGTGCTGGTAGATTATCCATGTTTCACAGGCATACAGCAATGAGATCAGCACTATGGCTCTATAGACCTTCAGTTTCATGATCAGTCTAATACCTCTCTTCTCCCATACTTTCCTTCAGAGCCTCCCAGACACTGAGCTAGCCCTGGCAATGTGTGCCAACCTCATTATCAACGTGTACATCCTTAGAAAGTACATTACCAAAGCAAGTGATCTTATGCACAGCATTCAAAGCTTCTTCATTTGCTGTAACTGATGGTTCCACGTATGGATGGTATGGTGGTAGCTGTTGTGCTTTCTTGGTATTAGTTGTTAGGCCAAAACTAGCACAAGCAGCAGAGAATTGATCCATACTTGATTGCAAAAGGAACAGGAAAGAGGCAGCATAGCTTGATGGACAAAAGAGCCAGCTTAAGTGTCAGGAAAACCTGAGTTCAAATCCTGTTTATGCCACAAAATGGTTTTGTGATCCTGGAAAAGGAAGGTAACCTCTCAAAATATCAGGCAATTATTTAAGTTTCAGAAATGATGTCAGCCACTTTTGGTAGAGAGATTTTCCTGAGCAAACATTGCACACAGCAAAGAAGTCACAAATCCCTTCAGAGAAAGGGGAGTATGTTTGAACAAATAGTTGAGTTTATGAGAGTGAACAAGCCAAGAATTTTCAAGACAAGGACAGAGGTGGCTAGTCACACACATGCCTGTGAGGGACTGACATGCCTCATACATGCATACAGTGTAAGCTTGTTGAAAACATCAAATTTTTTCACATACAACATGTCTGAATAACCAGTGCCTTTGACTTCCTCCTAGGTTGTAGATAGGTTAGAAAAGATATAACCATGTTTCTGCTCTTTGAAAGTGAGAATCAAACTAATGCAATGTCATTTATGACCTTTTCAGGTGAATGGTTACATAGAATTAAAAAAAACCCTACAATGGTAAAGTGCTGTCAGTCGAGAAAGGTCACCGGTATGAAAGGTTCAACCAGGGAAAACCAAGGCATCTGCTTCATTTTAGCTCTGCATACACAACTAGCTCACCATGAGTTAGAAAAAAAATGCTACACCAGAGAACATAATCAACACATGAATAATTAACATTTTCTGAGATTGACCAGACCTAAGGAATATAAGGAAAATAGATTTATTTTTCAGGAATAATCTCATTGTGAAACCAGTGGTATTTAACCTCACTGCCAGTCTTTCTGGTCAGTTACATCATCCCTAAGTCAATGCAGGGTGTCTCAAAATTCTTCATCCTATGTCTAAGCTACTTAAACTTAAAACTGAGTTATTAAACCACTTAAAACTACACTAAGACTGTGGGGACACTATGTATACACTATACAAATATCAAAAGGAAGCTGCTTTTTGGGAAGCTTCTATATGGCAGAGGAGGATCTTTGTGTCTATAATTTGGACAAAACTTTCAAGTCATTCATCACCAAAACAAAAAGCAAAAAAGCTTCCTGATAGTGAAGGTTGCTAAATATTGGAATAAGATCATTTGATTCAGGGTCAGAGAATGTAGGTTAAACTGATTCCCCTCCTTAAATCCAAATTGCTTAATATAACTAAGTCACTTAACTTCACTAAGCCTTCATTTCTTTGTGAAATAAAGATCCATAAATGATTTCTAAAGTCTCTTACAGTTCTGAATCCTATGATCCAACTGAGAGAATTTAAGGAATTTCCTTCTCTGTAAAGCTTTAAAAATAAGATTGATTTTGTCTTTTTGCAGTAGGATCTGAGTTTCTTGAGGGCAAGGAATATTTTTCCCTTTACCTATAATTGTATCACTGGTACCTGGCATTTAGTATGGGCTGAACAAATGTCTGCTTTGGATTTTATTATATTGGGATGAACTAAATTGAAGTGAATCAAATTGAACTGGATTGGTCATGATATATTCCATCCTAATGACAGTCTTAAAGACTAATACCTTCTAAAGGACCCTTAAAGAATTAAGATTTCAAGGATCTACAAAGATAGATTATATCTCCAAATATTATTTCAATTTAGTTTAGATCTTTAACAAAAGCAAGTTTGTATAAATTACAAACACAATGGTTTTGGGAGGAAAACAGGAGGATTTCTGGAAGCATGGCTCCTAATTTGAAGGCATGAGCAGTGAGGAAGCTTAATGATTCCAATTTTTCATATGAAAGATGGGAATTTATCACATTTCAGGGTTCTACAAAAGTTTATTTTTTCTTAAATCTACGGTAATTTTCACAACCTTCAATACAATATTTCATAGATCCATCATCTTATCACGTTTCACTGGCACTTTATAACTGGTCCCTGTTTAATCATAAACTAATGATAATAGTAGCTGACATATAGGTAGTGCTGTATGGTTTGCAAAGCACCTTATAGACATTATCTCATTCGATGTTCAGAATAACCCTACAAGGGTCATTTTATAGCTGTGGAAACTGAGGCTGAGAGAGACTGAGACTTGCCCAAGGTCACACAGCCAATATGTGTCTGAGGTTGTATCTAATCAAGCCTTCCTGCCTCCAAGTCAAGCACTCTAGTGGAAAGAGTACTGGTTATACTACGTTCTTTCATTTAGGATTGCAGCATCCCACGTTGAAACCTTGAAAGAAGCTTGGAGACTATCTAGTCCAAAGCCCCAATTTTACAGATGTAGAAAGTGATGTCCAGAGTGTGATTTATGGTATTCCAATAGTTAAGATGCTCCAGTGACTTCCTACTGGCTCTAGAATGAAATACCAACTTCTCTGGTTGGCATTTAAAGTTCTTCACAATCTGGTAGTAGCCAAAATTTATGGATTTATAGCACAGTCTTCTTTCACAAGCACTGCCTTGGCATAGAACCCCCTTCTTGGTGACCCTTCCCCTACTGTCAGTGCTCCACCCCACCCCCACCTCTATCTCCCAAGTTTCCTTTAAAGCTTAGCTCAAGTACTGCCATTTAAATGGTTCCTTTCCCATAGAGTAGAAGTTCTTTAAGGACTTCAGTGATACTTCTTTCTGTATATTCTTAGCATCTAATTGTGTCAGGCATACAGTGGGTGATTGATTAGTAAATGCTTGCAGTTGCTAGTGTTTCCAAAAAAATTGCTTTGTCTATATTTTGAATTTTTTCTTTTTTGTTTCATCCCAAAAGAAAGTTTCTTGTAAGTATGAACATTTTTTTTCCTTTGATCCTCCCCTCCTCCATCCCCCCAGTATCTGACACAATGCTCAGTGCATAGTAAGTTTTTCATAACACTTGTTGAATGTAGACCAAAGTTAATCAGCTAATAGGTGTCAAAGACAGATTTCAAATCAGATCCTCCAACTCTTTATTCTTTGGCCTTGGTCAGTTCACTTCCTCTTTCTGGTCCTCAGTTTACTTCTCTGGAAAATGAGGTATAAGGTTGGACTAGATCCTTTCTATTCTCTGGGAGCCCTGGCTGATCTCAAATCAGGTCACCTTCAAGTATCTGCCCCAGTCCGTTATATGTTTCATTTGAATCAATTTTCATCAAATTATCACTTCTAAGAGTGATAGAAAAATTAATGATTTCTTGAAGGGACCATTGTATTTAAATATTTCAAGCCTGTTGGTGTGTTGTATGTCAGCACGGCGGAAACATATTGACTTGGAACTGCAGCTAATGCTGGCTTTTATAAATATCCTGTCAGAGAAATAATGGCTCTCAATGGATTCCAATATGATGTACAGTTCTGAGGCAAGCAGTGTATTGCCAAGAGGCTCAAAGGAAACTGTCATCACAATCCCATAGACTGAATAATGGGATTTCAGTTTATCTTTTCTACCACAGAAAGGAACAAGAGAGTGGTTGGCTCAGCAGTCATCAAAGAGAACGCCTATTGATTCATCAGGTGCAACAAAGGGACAAAATCCTCAGAACCCGTCTAGGTGAGAGCTTCCAGAACACTGGAAGCACTGTGTTTACTGATGAGTCCTTTACACCAAAGATGGGTTATCGCTAAGCCCAGATGTGCTGAAGTTCAAGTAAGTGGCCATGACAGGATAGCTGAAGATAGGCATGAGGAGACAATTACTGACTTCAGGTAGCAGTTGAACTCTTTGACACGGTTGGAGGGCACCATCATCCTGCTAGTAATGCATGTTCATAAACCTGGACTCATCCTCAACTCATCACTTTCCCTCATTCCCCATATCCTATCATTTACCAGGTCATGTTGATTTCTCTCTACAACATCCCTTGACTTAAGCTGGGAGAGAGTTGCAGTTGAATATCAGGTAAGGGGTTTCCTTTGAGGGGAACCTCAGGAAATGTATTCTGTTAGGGGAAGAGGGAAAGGTCAGTGGGAAGGTCATGCTAATGAGAAATTTTTCTTTTGAAGGATTGTAAAAGAAAATAAAATAGTAGAGAAATAGAAGCCAATGTGGTAAAAATGGCAATTAATTGAAAACCCCTCAAAATGATCCTGAGAAATCTAGAGTAGGAGTTCAGATTGGCACTTCCCCAATGGAGATGGACTCTCCTTGAGTTTTCTAAGTTAGTTCTAAAGAGTCAACATTAAGGACTGGGGAGAGGCTGTTGGACCAAATCCTTAGGAAAAGCATTGTATAGTTTTGAAAAACCAAGGAGTCAAGGTATGAAGGGGAGGGAAGCAATTGGTAAGGAATGTACAGTGTTTGGTCAACCTTGATACACTATATTAATGGGCTTGTCATGTTACTGTTCTTTTTGGTATTTATTGTTGTTTCTCAAGTTTCTGACCCTGAAATATGGGCCATATTCAAGCTGGAGAACCTTTCTTTAATATCAATTAAAACTAATATCATTCATTATATATTAATTGTTTATTAATATACTGTCTCTCTGCAATATTAATTAAAACTTGTATCTATATTTCATTTTGCCATGACTCAGAGCTTTCCCTAGGAAGATCAAAATCTGGTTCATCCCCCTTAAGTGACTTCCAACCCCCTGCAAGCACATAAAAAAAAACATCAGCCATACAACAGGTGTATTAAAGATAATAAAGGACAAAGTAATCCCTTTAATGAGGGAATAGTCATTGCACCTCTTTCTCTGCCCCTTCCAATGAGGTCCTTTTCCTTCTTCCAAGAAATTCAGTCAGTCTCAACAAAAACTCAAGGCCTGATGAAATATCAGCAATGTAAGTAGAAATACAGGAGTTAGTGAAGGAACCAAGATGTCTCAGTCTTGTGGTTTGCATCGTACTTCCATGTTGTTAGTAAGTGTGGGAAGGGCTAGTAAAAATTCTGCAAGCCAGCCTATCTATATATTTAGAATAGAGTTGATCTCTATTAATTTTTTTCTAGGACATATCTTTGGGCACTAAAGTCTTCTTCTGATGTCTCTTTCTGGCATGGAGGTGATGCCATTCTCAAAGACCATGCCAGTGAATCACAAGCCCTGAGAGTTTCTACCAAACTGAAAAGACAACACATAGATCTAGAGACACAGGCTTTATGAGGACTAGCTTATCTTATTTTGAAGGTGTTTGTGGCCAGGCTGGTAATAAAGTGATTAATTTCTTGGCTACAGTTGATCTTGAACAAATTAGAAAGTCATGAAGAGGCTGGTAGAAGGATTGCAATGGGACCATAGATTGTTGAACATTTGTGTATTTGTAAGAACCTAGGAATATTGCCTCCAACCATATCACTGGTAAATCAATACTCTTAGTTCCTCCAACATCATGATCTTCAGTTCCCTCCCCTAATTTTGTGTTTATTTTGGTGAGCAAAAGGATGGAGGGCACTACAAGATGCCTTGATGCTACCCAACTCCATGATAGAGATTCTAGATTCATATATTTAGTAACCTTGAGGATTACTAAGTCTACTCCCTCCCTTCCTTTTATTAATGAGGAAACCCAAAGCCACACAAATAAGAAGTAACAGAGACAGGGCTTGACCTCACCTTCCAGCTCCCAATCCAAGGTTCACTGCTCCATGCTATTTACCTTCCTTTGAGATCAGAAGGTATTTAGCAACTAGTTCTTGTCTAAGCTAATTATTCTATACTCCATTACATGTATTTCTGCAGTGTTTACATCACTGCTATGTTTCTGAACGCCCTTTTGGATGAATATAAGGAATTCAAAGAAATGTGGGACAATTTTTATGAACTGATGAAGATGGGGAGAAAATGTAAGGAAGATAATGACTACGTAATGCAAATGTAAATACCAGTAATAGATATCTGAACTCAGATTAATTGTGGTGCCCATCTTGTTCCTGTAGACCAGAAGGGGAATATTTTTTAAGCCTTTACTATGTTCAAAACTAAATACTGGGAACATAATGGAAATGTGAGATAGCCTGTACTCTCAGGAAGTTTATTCTAATGATGAAGATTTTTTTCTTTAAAGAAAAAGCATACTTTTGTCCTCTCAGGAAAGAGAATATTGGAAACAAAATATTGCATCCATTAAACTTGACTTAGCTGTTTTGCATTTGTTGTAAGGGAGGATTCAATGCAGGTGAGGGTATTTAAGAGAAATGATTATGAAATTTAAAAAACAAGCAGAAACAAAGCATTTTAAATGTTCTTTTTTTATTTGACTTAGATTGTGCACATCTTGCCCAAAACCTAGTGCTTAGACTTCAATTATCATAAGCAAAATTCTCTGATTGGAGAGTAAATCATCATTCAACTGTATGATATATTACAAACCGTGGGGCCTTAATTCCAAAGAAACTCTGACACCTTTCACACAAGAAATATGATAGCCATGTAACTTGCCTTGAGATTTCACATTTATAAAGGAAATACTTTTAAATTACAGCAAAATTTATCTTCCATTCAGTTCTCAAACCTCTTTGCTGCTAGGATTTTCCTAGGTGAAAGGAAAAAACAAAAAGAAAGCCCTTTACTTCAGTTTAGGACCTCTAGCCATTGTCTATCTGGTTTGTGCTGAAATAAACTGGAAATGAGAAGTTAGGAGTACTCCTTTAACAAGATACTTCTTTGTGGACTTTATCATCCCATTTTCTGCCTGTCTCCCAGCATGGTCTTTTCCTGCCTTCCTGGACAGAGAAAATTGCTGTCCTCGTGCTCCTTCCGTTGATCTCCCGACCTAGCCTGGTCTGGTCTGACCTACCTGTATGGAGAGGAGAGAAAAGCCCTTCCATTAGCTCCCAACACTTGCTCCTCTGCCTGAGCTTCCCAGACCCTGAAAGGCCTCCACCTTGAGCCCAGATCTCTCTGAATATTGACCGTTTACCTGAATTCATTCCTCACTGATTAACAAACTGCTCCCTGCTCCTATATTCTCTATAACAGTGCATCCAAACTCCTGGTTGTCATTATTCAAATCCTGCTCTCCACTACCTTTTCCCTTATTCCCATCTCTCTGAACCACTCATCCATCCCATAATGTCCCTTTACCCTTTCATTGTGCTCTATGGAATATTTGCTCCATAAGTCAAAACTTCTTTTGGTCTTTAACCTTTTCCTTTCTCACTCCTTCCATCTTCTGGCTATAACTGAGACCTGGTTCCTTCCTAATGACACAACCTCTCTGGCCACTTTTTCCAGTGTGGTTTTCACTCATTCCCCCTGAATCACAGACACAGGTAAGGGATTTGGGGATCTCTTGCTCCCCATTGCTGCTTCCAAGCTCACACTCTACCATCATCACTCAGTAACCTTGATACATTCTTCTCTCTAGGTTTATCTCTAGTAGATCATCCCTGCTAATAGTGGGTGACCCCCCCAGACCTCTGTCCTGGGCCCTCTTCTCTTCTCCCTCTATACCACTTCATTGTGATTTCAGTATTCAGTTGTCATCTTTACGTTGATAATTCTGCCATCTACTTATCTAACTCTAACCTCTCTCATGACACCAGATTTTGAAATTCCAAATGCCTATTAGACATTTCAAACTGGATGTCCTATAAGCATCTTAAAATCAACTAATTGTGTCTCCCAAAAAATCCTCCCTTCTTCTGAACGTTCCTGTTACTATCAAGACATGCCACCATCTGCCCAATCCCTCAGGCTTGCAACGTAGTTGTTATCCTCATCTCCTTATTCTCTCTCGTCCCTCATATCCAATCTATTGCCAAAGTCTGTCAATTTGGACTTTATAACATCCCTCACATATGATTCCTCCTACTCTCTGGCATTGCTACCAGACCACTGTGATCCCTGATCATCTCACCGTGGAGTTCAGCAATAGAGCCCTGGCTCATCTCCCTACTTCAAGTCTCCCCATTTTAGTTTCTCTCCCACTTATCTGCCAAAGTGAGCTTCCCAAAATGCAAGTTTGACTGGATAGCCCTTCTGCTGGATAACCTCTAGTGACCTCCAGGAGCAAATATAAACATCCTCCATCTTTCAAAGTCCTTCATAACCTGGTCCCCTCCTACATTTCTAATATCCTTACACATACACACACACACACACACACACACACACATTTATGTATATGCATATCTACTCATAACTTTCTAAGTTGAAGAACTACTTATTTCAGTTACTATGTAAGTTTAGTTTCAATGCTTTCTTATTTTTATGGAAAATTGGATATATAGAGGGAAGGAAGAAAGAAGAAAAAGAAAAGGAAAGAAAGAAGGAAGAAAGGAAGGAAGGAAGGAAGGAAGAAAGAAAAAAGAAAGGAAGAAATAAAAAAAGGAAAGGAAGGAAGAAGAAAAGGAAAGGATGGAAGAAAAGAAAAGGAGGAAGGATGATTTCTTAAGCACTTACCCATGTGCCAGGCATGATGTTTAGCATGTAAATAAATACAAGCAAGTTACTAGTGCTCTGAAATCAGGAGCACCCATTCTAATGGATGAAGTCTGCGTGGTTGAGTGAACAATGATTTCTCACAAGTCCTTTCCTCACAAGCAGACAGGACTTTAATAGGCAATCATTGAAAACAGTAGGGGAAAGACAACTTTCCTCCCTCAGGAGGAAATGAAGTTCTGAAGCTGTTGAACCACTGGCTACCAGATAAAGAACAGGAAGGCTCTCCCTAACATTAATAACTTTTCTTCATTGTGAGGAGATATGACATTACAAACCAGTTATGGCATATTGAGCCATGATGCTACTTTCACAGCAGAGATGCTTCTCCTCCACTTTTGTGCCCTGCATCTGTGAGACTTATTGATCAAAGCCACATTGGCTCTGCCATAAGACGTGGGGAAATTTAAATAGCCCAAACCAGATCTCCAGAAACGCAGCCACTCAGTCACAACTGTGGACCACATTTTCCTTCTCAGTCATAGCACCATTTTATTTATACTTTTTTTTGCTTTTGGCCTGAACTTGTGATTTCATTCATGTGGAGATTTCTCATAGGGGAAATTCCCCCTCACCAGGTAAGAATCATCCACTATACTATTACTTTGTTTTAGAGAGATGCCTCAGGCGCTGAGACATACCCAATATAGGTCGCGGGCAGGACTTGAACCCGTCTTCTACCCCAATGACATTTACTCTCATATGAAGTGTGTGTGTGCAAGAAAGAGACTGAAAAAGAAAGAATTAGATGTAGGTAGAGCTAGAAAAAGACAATATGAGATAGGTAGCAGTTTAACTATAGCCGGGTTAAAGCTTTTATTGCCAGTCAGTCACAATGTTCTATAATGTTCCCTATTCCCTTTGAGCCCTCCAGTGAAAGGGTCATTTAAAAATCTAATTTTTCCACCTTTTACTGATATTAACTTTGTAACCCTAAGCATGTTCTTAACTTTTCAGTTGTTGTGGACAGGTGTGGCTAGGTGGTAGAGTGGGCTTAGAATAATGAAGACTCTTCTTTCTGAGTTCAAATCTGGCCTCATAAACTTATTAGCTGGGTGACCCTGGGCTAGTCGTTTAACTTTTTTGCCTCAGTTTTCTCATCTGTAAAATGTGCTGAAGAAGAAAATGGCAAACCTATCTAGTATCTTTGACAAGAAAATCCAAAATGGTGTCACAAAGAGTTGGATACTGCTCAACTGCAACAGCAGCAATTCCCAGGGGACTCTGCAAGACTCTAAGTTGAAGGAAAGTTGCTGATCCACATTGGTCTCATGGGGAGTGTGGAATTATTTTTCAGTCATATATGACTCTTCATGACTCCATCTGGCGTTTTCTTGGCAAAGATACTGGAGTAATTTTCAGCTCACTTTACAGATGAGGAAACTGAGGCAAGCAGGGTTAAGTGATTTGCCCAGGGTCATACAGCTTGTAAAAGACTAAAGCTGGATTTGAATTCATAGAGATAAGTCTTCCTGACTCCACTCGTCATGCCACCTAGGTACCCCCTTTATACTTTAGCTTTTTCTATATCTTCAAAGTAAATATACCTTTTTGAAAACTTTTTTTTAATTTACCCTGCTCTTGAGTTACAGACTTACAAACATAATGACCTGAGTAAAAACTTAGAGTTCAATCTAGATCTAGTCCAAATTCCTTACTTTACAAATGAGGAAACTGAGGCCCAGAGAGGCCACACCCAATATAATAAATTGGAGAGCTGAGATTTTAACTCAAGTTCTCTCACTTCAAACTGAGCACTCCTGCCTGCCTCTTCCATGCCATGGGCCCAGCAGCTATGATAAATAAACGTGCCTTCTTCTTCTCTCTGTTCTGTTGCTGGCTGTGCCCGAGAGCAGATGCTGGTGAGATTGCTTTCAGTTTTCCGATTATAAAACCAAGTCTTCATTACATTTTCTTCATCTTTGTGCACGTGCCAAGCATTGTTACTGCAGTCTGAGATCTCTGACACCTCGTGGGCCACTAATCCTTGGTGCATTCCTCTTGCCTTTAGCAAGTCCTCCTGCAGACCTAAATAATGCAACACCACCTGCTTGGAAGGATTCTTCCCGGGAGTCCTGGGCAACACATGAGGAAAACGCCTGGGATGTCACAGTAGTAACTAATGAATGCACCAAGAATGATCTGTCATGGCAGATGTTCTCTCCCGTGCATTTACAGAACCATAGTGGCCAAGAACCAAGAAGCCAAATCCACACATATGGAACTGGTTTTAAAAAATGGATTATTTTTGCACCTCTGTGGATAGACTGTGATGGCCAGAAACACAGTTCATGGGGTATTACCAGGAGACCCAGGTCTAAAACAGCTGGAGGCTCTCTGCAGTACAGGTTTCAAATGAGAGTACATAACTACATCTCTCTCCTATAAAACTTCGCAACTTGTTTCCAGGAAGATAAATCTTGGATGCTCTTGGTGGTTATGAAATCATAGCTCTAGAATAGGAAGGGACCTCAGAGAACATCTAGTCCAACACTCTTATTTTGCAAATAAGGCAACTGAGGTGGGCTAAGTGACTTGCCCACATGTGGAAAACATTAGTGATGAAACTTATACTGGGATTCCCCTGAATGCAGAACCAGTGGCATTTCCATTGTACCATAATATCTCTCAGTCTGTGTTGAAATGTGGACAATAGTCAAAGGGGCATTCTGTAGACTGGGTCTCCCCTGCATCTGAGGCCATTGCCAGTCTTCCTGACTCCTTTCCACTGGACTCCAATGACTCTTGAGGAGAGAGGGAGGCTTGCAATTCACTTGCAAGTCAAGAAATCATCTTACTGATATCAAATCGGTCCTCTTCAAGAATAAAGGTCCAACAACAACCATCTGTAGACAGGCATTGCTCGGCCAATATTCCCAAGCAAAGCCAGAACCACATTAAAATATAATTGAGAAATATTTAACAAAATAAATACAAATACAATACAACACAGATAATGTTAATATGTAAGTTTCTAAGTCGATATGTGTCCACAGTGATCCCTAAGGAGGTTCCATAGCCACCTTGTTTCTGTTTGAGATTGATAGCACTGATCTAAGGTGTCAGGGAAAGCTGGAGAGTGAATGGAATATTCACTACATGATAGGGTCCCTGAAGGTGTATCCCCTCACTGGGGGTGGGCTTGGGTAGGGTAAGGGGTCTTTTGATGACTTAATTTGACAGTGCAGAGTTTTGCAAAGCTAACAGCAATCCTTGGTCACTCATGTGACTCCCAAAGACCCTTAACTACTACTATTCTCTTTATACAAAGTTCCGTCTTCTTTCTCAGTGCCTAGAACTCTTATGCTTGGAATGTACCTGTCTTCTCACCTGTCTCCTGCAATGCTGAGCTCCCTTCAAGGCTCTCCCTTTCAGAGAAAGACTTCTTTGAATAGCCTTTTTTGATCACCCCTATTGTTAGCTCCCCACACCACCAAAATCACTTTGCAACTTTCTGTTGGGACGATATGTGATGCAGTGGGCAGCTCTGGGCCTGGAGTCAGGAAGACTCATCTTCCTGAGTTCAAATCTGGTCTCAGATACTTACTAGCTGTGTGACACTGGACAAGTCACTTAAGCCTGGATGCCTCAGTTTCCTCATCTGTAAAATGGCTAGAGAAGGAAATGGCAAATCATTCCAGTATCTCTGGATACCTCAAAAATGAAGTCATGAAAAGTTGAACATGACTAAATAACAACAATAAATAAGAATAAAAGCTTTTGTTTGTATTTCATATTCAATTGTATGTGTCCACGTTATTTCCTCTCCCTCCCAATAGAATGTACACACTTGGAGGCTATAAATGTTGAGACTACTTTTTTCCTTTAAATCTCTAGCTCTCTAGCACAGTACTCTGCACATGGGTGGGTCGTAATTAAATGCTTGTTGAGCTGAGCAATGGCTTCAGTAACTTCTCATTTGGAGGAAGAGAGGAATTTTCATCTCTTATATGCCTATGTGACAGGCATGGGCATCTAGATGGCATAGTGGACAAAATGCTCCCCCTGGAGCTAGGGAGGCTCATCCTCCTGAGTCCAAATCAGACCTCAGACATTTACTAACTGTATGACCTGGGCCACTCACTTAACCCCCTTTACCTCACTTTTCTCATTTGTCAAATGATCTGGAGAAGGACGTGTCAAACACTGCAGTATCTTTGTCAAGCAAACTCTAATTCCAACTCTAAGAGGCAGGTTATTTCACATGTCACCATCATTTTACAGTTGAGGAAACTGAAGCAAACAGCAGTTAAGTGACTTGCTGGTGGGGGACATGCAACTTGAATGTTGGAAGCTGGATTTGAACTCAGGTCTTCCTGATCCTACGCCTACCTCTCTATCCTTTGTGCAACCTAACTGCCCTTAGTTTTAGGATAAAGTACAAACTACTCTGGCATTTAAAACCTTCACAGTTTGGCTCTGTACTATCTTTCTAAGGTGACTGCACATTGCTCCCCATCATATATTCCCTGCCCCAGTCAAAATGGCCCACTTGCTGATATTATAGTATATAATAGTCTAGGGATGGGGAACCTGGGGCTTTGAGGTCACAGCTTCCCCATCCCCGTAATAGCCCAAATCTCACTTCTGTGCCTATTCTATACCCGCAGTGCTTTGCACAGTGCCCAGCATATAAGAAAAGCTGCTTGACTGAGTGAGTGAATGATTGACTAAAACACTCCTATTGAACCCAAAGTGCCTGCGCTCACTTGGGATCCTCTAAGCTCCAGGTGAAGATTTTCTAGCACCCTTGTTTTGCTTGTTTTAAAATAAAGGAGATCAGGACTCCTTAGGCCAGATAAAGGGCAAGTGTGCCCAGGGATGATTCCTATCCCTATCAAATTCTAACTAATATTTACTTTCTGCCTCTTTGCCTCCCTCTGCAACTTCAATGAAATACCACACCCTGGGATCTGTTGGGGAACTGTTGAGTTTGATGGTCAATGCTTTTCCACCAGCTGTGGTTATAGCTCCCTGCAGAGTTTTTATATCAGTTTCATTTTGAAAAGGCATGCAGAATGCTTTTGTTGGGAAAAATGCCCAGTGAAAACCAGCTATTATTAGAGAGGATAGGAAAAGAGCTAACAATCGCCCCAAATGGAGATCTGAGCTCAGATAACTATGAATTGTAATCTCAGAGGGCACCGTGGATGCACTCCCACAGCCACAGTCATAAAATCATAGAGTAGCAGGAAGGAACCTCAGACACTACCCAGTCCAACTTGTATCTAAACAAGAACCCCCTGACAATAGACCCAAAGGGTTCATTCAGCATCTGCTTGAAGATCTCGAATGAAAAGTTACCCATTTGCTCCTTCAGCAACCCTTTCTATTTTGAGAGAGCTGTCATTGTTAGAAAGTTCTTCCTCTCATCAAGTCAGAATTTCCCACTTTGCAATTTTCACCCTATCATCTTAATTCTACTTTGGGGACCAAACATGCAACTGAAATCCTTCTTGTACCTTACTGTCCTTCAAATACTCAAAGACATCTACCACACTCCTCCTAGATTTTCTTTTCCCTAGGCTACATATTCATGGTTCCTCCAACTTACCTTCACGTGGCAAACTCTTGAGGTCCTCTTCTGAATGTTCCTTAGTTTATCAATGTCTTTCTTTGTTTTGTTTCATTCATTTTTTCTCAACTAACAATATTTTTTTCTCTCTTGTCCACTCTTCCCCTCCCAAACAAAGAAAAAGAAAAAGTCTTGTAATAAGTGTGCAACTAGGTGATAGAATGCATGGAGGTCTGAGTCAGAAGTCAGGAAGACTCATCTTTCTGAGTTCAAATCTGGCCTTAGACACTTAGTAGGCTGGGTGAAACTGGGCAAGTCTCTTAGCCTTGCTTGCCTCAGTTTTCTCATCTGTAAAATGAGCTGGAGAAGGAAATGGCAAACCACTCCACTATCTTTGCCAAGAAAACTCCAAATGGGATCACAAAGACTCAGATATGAGGGAGAAGAAGGAACAATAACAAACTTTCATGTGAACGAAACAAAGAGGGCCACAAAAAGTAAGTCAATCTGCAATGTTAAAATTCAGAACCCAATTACCTACTTATGTATTAATAAATGATTAATAAAAGCTACAAAACAAATTTCTGAGAAAGATTCATCAAGAAGGTTACATGAAAATAGATCTTAACATTCTTCACCTTTAAAGAGGCACCCTTAATACTTCTAAAGAAAGCTTCATTGGATGGGATATTTTCCCAATGATACAGCTGCTTGGTTTGTCTTTCATAAGGGTAAGGAGGGGTTTCCTATGTCAATTTAAATTGACCCCCTCACTGTAACTTCTCTCCTCATCTCATGTAAGTGACTTGCCCAGGGTCACAGAACCAGTATTCATTAAAGACTAGACCTGAAGGTAGTCTTCCTAACTTCTAGGATAGCTTTCTCATGCAGTACATATGCTTTTAAGGGCTTTCATTAACAACTTAAGGGGTTGTTATTTTATCCAGTAGGAAGTGAAGAGTTCTTTGACATGGCACGCCATCTCCTGAATCCAAACATTTTCACTGGCAGTGGCAGACCCCATTGTTTGGAAGTCTCTCCCTCCTCATCTCTGCCTCCTGGCTTTCTAAGTCAGTTCTAATTTTTGCTAATAAATTGTAATTTTTTCTAATTCCAATTTTCCTCATGAAGGTTTTCCCAGTCCTCCTTAATCTCAGTGCACTTCTCTGTGTTGATTACTTCCAATTTATCCTGTCCTTTTCTTGTTTGTATGAAGTTGTTTGCATGTTCTTTCCCCTCTCAGATGATAAACTTGAGGACAGGGCCAGTCTTTTGCCTTTCCTTGTATCTCCAGCACTCAGCACATAGTAGGTGCTTAATAACTATTGGGTCCAATGTCCAGTAGAAGAAGATAATTCCATTCAATTCAACAAGTTTTTATAAATACCTCCTATACATGAAGAATTGTATTAAGCACTGTGATGCAAAGAAGGTCTGGATTTGAAGCTTGGTTCTGTCACCCACTGCCTGCGCCATCTTCCCCTCTCCTGGGCACCTTTCAATTCAGTTCTATGTAAGACAAGCCAGTCAAACTAGCTGGTCTCTAAACCTGTCAAGGCACTAAACCCCATGTACTATGACCTCAGGTTTCTAGTTTCTCTAATGATTATGCTTGGAAGGTGGCAGCCAAAGGGTTTCCATGTCAAATTCTAGGATGCAAAAGGATATTGCTAAGGAAAATACTCAGAAATAACTCCCAATAGAAAAAAAATGTGTTGCATGGATTGAGTGAAAAGGAAGGATATCCATAAAATTGCAACCAAGGAAAAGATTCAAAGTCAGAAGTAGGCAAGAGACTAAAATCAGTGACTAAGGCCCCTTTTAGCTCTGAATCAGAAAGCTTCAGGCTCTTAAGATTTTCACATTACAATAAGTACTCAGCCAAATCCTCATACTGGATGCTTTGACCCCAGCATTATTTCCTCTTTCTTTGTATCATTGCTTTTCCTTTGGACTCCATTGGGTATTTCATATGGAACAAAGAAGCCTAACTTTTCCAGAATCCTTAAGTAAGAAAGAGATATTGGTGCCATCACACAAAAGAAACCCAGGTCCAGATCTCATTCAGGAATAAGGTCCCCCAGCATCCCCTGAGCTAGAGGGATTTGTTTCAAGGCTGGCCAGCCTACATATACCTGAGCTGGTGTACTTCAACAGACCTGCAGGCATTTGAACTGAAAGCAGCTTGGCTCGTAGGGTAATATTGATGGGAAATGTTCAACTCTGAGGGTTGTTTATGTTTTCAAAGGCATCAGCAATAGAATGAAAGAGGAGGAAGGAAAGGTCAGAAGCATATGCTTAAGGCACTAAGATCTGAAAGCAAGTTAAAAGATGAAGGTATTCATGATGCACTCAGGAATAAAATGGAAGGAGAAATGTGATCCACAAGCAGAATCTGACAAACTTCTTTGGAAGTACTTTTCACAGTTTCTCAGAAAGGGCTAGTAAGGTAAAGCCACAGCCAGGAATTCTGGTGCCTGAGGCAAATTCTGCTGAAGAGAGGAAATGCAGAAAGCAGTCCAGCCTGGCTGAACCCCATGCCATGAGACTACAGGGAAATATTGAGAGAACTGAGGAAAGTAAGGAACCAGAAGGGACAATTTGGGAAGGCATTGAAGTGCTCTAATACCTTGTATCAATAATGTTTAAAAAAAAACAGCACTTTTTATATGCAGTAGGTCTTTATGGAGAGTGACTCTGTTATCACATATTTCTTCCACTAATAATAAATAAGGCAATTTTCCTTTTAGCAGATTCATCCCTTTATTCAATGAATATTATTTAAACACTGGCTATATACCCGGAAGCCAGATGGCACAGTGAATAGATCACTGAACCTGGAGTCAGGAAGACCTGAGTGCAAATTTGACCTCATACACTTACCAACTGTGTGACCCTGACTGTCTCAATTTCCTCACCTGTAAAATGGGTTGGAGAAGGAAACAGAAATGGAAAACCAACCCAATATCTTTGCCAAGGGAACATCAAATAGGTCATAAAGAGTCAGAGACAACTGAAAAATGACTGGATAAATTACCAGGTACTGTTCTGGACCCTGAGAAACATGGAGATGAATAATATATTCTGTGCCCTCAAGAAACTTCTAATAGAGGGAAGATGATTTGTATACAAGAAAAAAGCATATGGTGCAAAATTAAGTGCAATATATTCATGAGGAAGATCCAAATAAAGGGTGATAAGGTAGGGCAGTAGATAGAACATTGGACCCGAAGTCAGGAAAACCTGAGTTCAAACCCAGCCTCAGACACTTGCTGACTGTGTGACCTTCAGCGAATCCCTTAACCCCTGTTTGCCTCAGTTTCCTCAAAAGTAAATGGGGATCATAAGAGCACCTACCTTGCAGGGTTGTTGTGAGCCTCTGATGGGGTGATACAGAGCAGAATTTCAGACGTGAAGATGGATATAGTCAGCATTTAGGCACATAGATGGGAAAATGTAGGAAGTCCTCCAGGAGTGACAAGTAGTTCATTATGCCTGGACTGTAAGATAAATGAAGGGCAATAGTTTAAGATAAAGCTAGAACCTAAACAGGATTTTAGAATTATTATTATTTTATTTGAGTGACAATGAGTTCAAATCCTACATTAGACAGCGTTCGTATTGTGGTCCTGGACAAATCATTTAACCTCTGTTTGCCTCAGTTTTCTGATCTGCAAAATGGGGATACTCATATCACCTGCCTCCCAAGTTGTTATGGGATAAAATGAGATAATAACTGTGAAGGGCTTTGGACGGTGCCTAGCACAGAGTAGCACTATATAAATGCTGTTGTTTTCATTTTTCTCAATCTGACAATGGCATTCAGGATGGATGAGAGAAGGGATAGAAACCATTTAGCAGGCTGCTATAATAATCCAGCAAAGGTAATGAGGCTCTAAACTTGGGTGCTTTCCCAGCCATGTTGGGCCATCAAAAACCAAGGAAGAAGAAAGCCTTCTTGAGAACTCAAGGTCTTTCATACCACATGTTTGGCTGTGTTGGTCCAAGGACCTTTTTTTTGAATTCTAGGTAGGCTCTGAGGGCCCTTCCAAGTCCAAAAATCCTGGGTTTCTGGAGTCAGTGACGCTGGGAAAGCATCCTGCCTATTGGTCAAATTCAAATATAAATTCAGAGTCTCCACACCTGCTCCTGATTCTTTTAGATGAATCCAAAAATAGACAGTTAAAGAAAAAGTTGGAAATGTTCCTGTTGCCTCTGCAGCCCAAAATGTTAGAAACAGAGAAATCAAAAAAGGCAGGAAAAGATTGAATGCAAAACAGTCACTAATAAAAGCAAAACTTTGGGTAAGGCCAAATGGGTCTAGCCAGATTCTCAATCTTACTTTGGAAACTATATGGATTCTAGTAGAAGATCAATCCCTTTTCCCCCCATTGGAACAAATCATAACATATTGATATAATCATAGAGCCACAATTCTAAGATTCTTGAGGAGTAATATTCGTTAACTCCTAACATCCATTTTCTACATCTTAAAAAAATGGGGCTTTGGACTGGTGAATCAGATTTACAACATTTACAGCGCTGCACAACAACTCAGGAATCAATCTTTAAGCGAGTCTCTTGTACATCTTCCCAAGAGCAGTTATCCATTATGGCTAATAAAACAGTGCCCTGGAAAGGCTTCAAATGCCAGTTGCTAAAATAGAAAGAACAAATTCTGAGCACTCGTAAACTGATTCTGCCTAATTCACTAAGAATCTTGGAGAACAAGAAAACAATGGATTGGGGAATTTCAGCGTGCCTCAGCCTGTATCATCTGAAAAGTCATCAGCGCCTTCTCAACAACAGTGATTGTAGACCATCCTTGGATCTCTAATCCTTTAAAAAAAGGAAGATAGAAATGCAATTTATATAGCAGTTTCATGTCTGTGTGTAAAACAATTGTCATCTTACTGGACAGTTTAAAATAAAAGTGGAATTGAAAACTTGCCTTAGCTCAATGTGCAGAGACCATTTCAGAGACCAGCTCCCAAAGAGACAATGGTATTTGGTGACTATCCCTAGAGATTTCACCTGGGATTTTTTCACAGTGAGGAATTCCCAGTTTTTAAACTCTCTATCCCAATGAGATTCCAGACTAAATACATGTATGCTATTGGCTAAAGAAGGACTAAAGGATCATAAATTTAGAACTAGGAGGGGACTTGGAGATCATTTTGTCCAGTTGAAACCATTTTACCAAGGAGACAACAAAGGTCCAGAGAGGTGAGTTAATTACTTGCCCAATGTCACACCAGTATAAGTGGCAGGGATAAGATTTAAACTTTGATCCTCTCACTCCAAATTTAATATTCTTTCTACTATACCAATGTTTATTCCTGCAAGTTATATGGAAAAATTAGAAAAAATTTGAGTTAGGAAACTGTTTACTTGGTTATTGTCAATTCTAATCATCTTTGATTGAACTAAAGTCTTCTGTTGTAATTATGACCATTAGTACTCATCAAGGAAAAGTATTTAACTTGCATGATTATCTTAGTTTTAATATTTTGTTGGTGGGCAGTGTGGTTCATTGAGGAAAATGCAGAGACTGCATTAAGGAGACACCAATTCAAGGTACAACTCTTATATTTACTATCCATGTGACCTTGCGCAGACACAGTCTTTACAGATCAGCGTTCTTGTCTATAAAATGTGAATATTATTTATTCATAAGATTGGGAGGAAATCCCATGATAAACTTTAAATATCAGCCTGGGAATATCAATCACATTGCAAATGTGATCAGTGTTTTGAACTAGATGATGTGTCAAAAAGAAAAATCAGACACGGTACCTGCTCTGAAGATCTTACTGTGGGAATGGTAAGAAATATACAGAGATAAAGCCTAGATTTGTGATTTCATTTGTATAGGGAACTCCCAGGGGAAGAAACTCATGCAACTAGGTGATGCAGTGGATCTCTGTCTCTATATCTAGGCCCTGGACCTAGAATCAGGAATTCAAACCCAGCCTCAGACACTTACTAGCTGTGCCACCCTAGGCAAGTCACTTAAGCTCTGTTGGCCTCAATTTCCTCATCTGAAAAATGGGGAAAATAATAGCACCTGCCTCCCAAAGCTTATTGTAAGGACCAAAGCAGATGATGGTTGGAATGTGCTTAACACTATGTCTACCACATAGTAAGCACTATATAAATGTTAGCTATTATTGGCTCATAGAGGTCAACATCTTCTCAACTTAGAGAATTGACTAGATCACTGAGAGTTTAAGTGACCTTCCCAAAGTCACACAGCCAGTATTTATCAGGAGAGGATTTGAACTCAAGTCTTCCTGGCTCCAAAGTCAGCTCTCTATCTCCTACTCCATGGTGTTTCTGTATTCAGGTAACTATAGCCTAAATTAAGATATATCTCCAGATAAGGGAGAGCTCTCTACCAGATGGGGAATGAGGGAAGGTTTCATGGAGAAGGTATCCTTTGAGCTGGGCGTTGAATAAGCAGAGGTGGAGGGAACAGAGAATGGGGAAAGTAAATACCTTTCAGGTGTCAGGAACAAAATGGCTTGGGTGTGTTCAGTATACTGTATTCAAAGAACAGTCAACAGCTCAAATTATATATAATAGATATACAATACATGAAGGGTAGTAATGTGAAATAAGTGAGAGATATACTTGGATATTAGAGGAAAAAATTAAGGTATCTTGGAATCAAATCACAGAATGCATTGAATTCCATCCTATGAGATTTGGGCTTTCTTCAGTAGACTGTGCAGAGCCATTGAAATGAGAATGGAATGACATCCATTTTTTTTTTAGCAGTGGTGTTGAGGATAGACAGGTTCCAATAATGACTAGTGGAAGGAAAACCAGTCAGGCATATATATAAAAGTGTGCATAATATATGTGTGTATGATTGTGCATGTATGTTTATGTATGTAGAGTTAGATATAGATGGTTCCAAGATATCTCTAATTTTTTTTCCTACTATCATATATACACATATACAGGCATTTTAATATCATATATACACACATAGACATATATATATAGACATGTATATATAAATGTTTATGTATATGCATATATATATATACACACTTCTCTAGTTCAATAACTACTTAGTTCATTAACTAAATAGAAAATATCACGTCTTCTCAGGTGCTCAGTCCTTAGAATAACTTAGATACACCCATGTTAATTTCCCAGAAAGGGAGAAGCCTCATACCAATCTGCTGCTGTGAACATGTAATTCAGCTATAGACACAATTGGAATCTGTTCATTGGAACGTTAATGAGGGGGTTTCTTTAAATTAAGCTAAATTTGTCAAGAGAACATTTACCTACTAACTTAGGAGCGAATCTAGTAACAAGGAAAATAAAATTTAGCCACAGCTATCACTGAACAGCTTTGGGTTGTGCCATGTAATTGAGTCTGTGTAGGGCAGGAAGATAAGACCAATAGGAAGCAGGTCAAATGGAGCACTATGGAAAGATTTTGGAGACAGAAGACCTCAGTTCAAATCTCAGTTTTGCAGTCTGGCTCTTCCACTTAGGCTATACAACTTGAGACTTCATTTGCCCCCTCTGAGAAGTAATCAATCCCTTAATAAGGATTTGGGGTTCTATTACTTCTAAAGTCATTTTCTGACTGCTAGGTGGAATAGTGACTACGGGACTAAGGTCAAAAAGATTCCTCTTCTCAAGTTCAAATCTGGCCTCAGATCCTTACTAACTATATGACCTCGAACAAGTCACTTAACCCTCTTTGCCTCAGTTTCTCATCTGTAA
Source organism: Potorous gilbertii (assembly GCA_028658325.1). Taxonomy (NCBI): domain Eukaryota; kingdom Metazoa; phylum Chordata; class Mammalia; order Diprotodontia; family Potoroidae; genus Potorous; species Potorous gilbertii. Next base: position 168,722,104 of record CM053772.1, on the reverse strand, counting down.
AAATTAGGTGGGTAAGGAAATGGCAAATCACTCCAGTACATTTCCCAAGAAAATCTCAAATGGGAGAGGACAGTCAGATATAACTGAAACGACTCAACAACAGCAAAGTCATTTTCAGCTCTAAATTTATGTCGGGATCTAAAAGGATAAAAAAGAAGTAAGTTACATCTCAATGGGGCATCCAGGAAGGTTGAGAAGAGAGGACATGAGTGATGATAGAAAAGCAAAGGAAGATGAGGCAATGAACTTGCCCAGGGTCCCACAGCCAGAACACTTAAGAGGTGTTATTGGAAGGCAAGTCTTGATTCTAAATCCAATATTCTACCCACTATACCCTAGCAAAGAAACATTGGATAAAAAAGGTACAAAAATACATTAAAGGTTAAAAGGAGCTAGTCACAAGATACACTGTTGGCTCTCAGTCTCCTATCTGATGGGTATGTTCTTTTACATCCCATGGGGAGTTCTGACCTGAAGTCTTAGTAGGGGATCTGGTTGCCTTTCTTGTATCAAAAGACTAGAAAGAAACCTGTGTGGAAAGGAAAACCGCCCCCTCTACATGCATGCAGAAACCTAACAAGACCTTGAGAAAAGCAGCCAGAAAACAGTGATCAAACTTAAGGACGTCCCACCAAGAGCCAGCCAGAGAAAGATGCAGCGATGGGAACATCTCATCTCTCTCCAGCATCAATCGCTACTCTTCCCTTGCCTGCCTGAGGGTTCGACAGGGAGCAGCAAGTGGAGAAGACATTCCTCATATAAATTAAATGGGGAAAGAAGTCTATTCCCCACACTCCTGGCCTCCAAAGCCAATAATATCAAGGTGATTAAATAATTGAACTGTCTCACCTTGCCCAGTCAAGCTGGATTCCAACAAGGATAATTAATCTTCACAGTGCCTGTTATTCCCTGCCCTGGATAGACTTCTGCTCCTTTGAAAAGTTGAATGTCTCAACCTTCCTTTTTTTCCTACAAGGGAGGGAAAGGGGGAAAGGAAGAGACCTGGAAAATTTTCCTTGCAGCAGAGCTGTAAGAAACAGGAGATCCTCAATCTAATATTCTTGAAAAAGCATCAAGAGGGGAGATTATTACATTCTAGGCATGTAGGCAATTGTGTCAATGCACATTTCAGTTTTAGAGATACTCTTTGGTATGATATTGGAAAGTCATCACTCTAGAAGTTTTCAGTGCCAGGGATCCGAGATTGCAGGAAAAAGAACCAAAAAAATGAATAAGGCAGTAAGAGAAGCTAAGAAAAGTTTGTATGGCCTTCTTTCAGCTCCACAATTAATGTACTAAAGCACAGAAGTGATAAGTAGGCCTTCAATGCCTTGTAAGATCTTGGATTCTTTATGCTCAAGAGCCTAATTAATAAACCAATCAACACACATTTATTTAGGACCTACCATGTGCTAAGCCACCACAGAGCTACATGTAGGGGATAAAAAGAACCAACCAAAACAATAAAAATACAGGTAATTTAACTTCAAAGATATTGGGAGGGTTTCCTTAAGAATCCCTTCCCTTCAAATATCTAATACATTCATACAGTACAGCAAATGATGGCTTAACCCATGTTAATATGAGAGTGTATAGGCACACATAGGAGACTGGCTGTAATGCTGCCATGAGGTGGCATATACTGAAGGGAACATTAGATCTGACTTCAGATGTCAGAATTGTTCATCATTGTTCAATTATTTCAGTCTTCTCTGGCACTTGGTGATGCCATTTGAAGTTTTCTTGACAGAGATATTGCAGTGGCTTGCAATTTCCTTCTCCAGTTCATTTGACAGATGAGGAAACTGAGGCAAACAGCGTTAGTGCCTGGCTCAGGCTAGCAAGTGTCTGAGGCCGGATTTGAACTCACTGAGATAGATATTCCTGACTTCAGGTCCTGCACTCTGCCCACTGCGCCATCTAGCATCCAAAGACAGAGAATCTGGACCCAAGTCTCTGCTCTGCTGCTTACAAACTGCTTTAAATCTCATTTTTCCCATCTGTGAAACATGAGGATTTTCCATCTCTGAATGTAAAACATTTCATCTATAGCTCTAACTATATAATCCTATGAAACTATGTGTTTGTATGGATGTGCACATATGTGTAGAGACAGGAAATGTATGTACCAGCTCCAGTTCTCTACCACTAGTGACTTGTGTAATTTCAGGTAAGTCATTAAATCTCTTGGTGCCTCAGTTTCCACCTCTATAGCAATGAAGGCATTGGATTGGTTGGAGGTAGGCAGAGGGTTAGAGTTAGAACTGCTAGGAGTTTTTTCCCCTCCCTCCAGCCCAGCTGATGAAATTGCAAAATTAAAAGGTGATAATGTGTTCTTTTTTTAAGTGTGAAAGTTATGTTTGCACATGTTAGCCTTGAGGAAATACAAAGTTCTCTTTGATGAAAATAGAAAACAGGCAGCTATATTAGCTGGTCAAGGACTACAGTGGGCCTTAAAAAGCCAACAATAACAAAAATGACATTTTCTAGGGATGTGCAGACACAGGCAATCTAAGTGAGAAACAGCTTTGTGGAGAGTGATCCTTGCGTCTCTACCAGAAGGCATCAGGACCGCTGGATGGTAGGGGAAGGATCAGGAAGGAAGAGAAAGAAATCTCCTCTCCCAATGGCCATGAAAACTTGCAGTGTTGCTACTCACCCAGAAGGAGATACTATATTCAGCAGGGAGCAGAGAAAGAGGTGTAAATGACTCCAAAAAATAGAACCCCTGGTAGTAAATCTGAAAGCCAACTGTGAATCCAGGAAATTAGCTCTGGCTATCAGCATTTGAGCTTCAGATAGGAGACTCAGGAACCCCACTGGGCAAATAGCTCAGCAGAGATGCTGCACCACTGGGAAAATAGCACTATGAAGATAGCATGAGAAGAAAAACGTTAGGGCTAGCGTCCACGTACGTGAGATGCTTTGCCATATGTGATCTCTATCTGTATATGTTACTGACAGTTCGTTCCAAGAATATGCTCATTCTTACTGCTACTGCTCTGGATATCCATGAGTATATCCTTTCCCTGGAGAAATATTTTGTAACTACTGTTCTTTTAAGCTATCTTAACAAATGCCTTTGCTTTGAGATAGTTGGGTCTTCTGGTCAACTATTACAGGTCACAAGGCATATAGTGAGTTCTAGTTTTAGGAAATGGACCTACAGATTGCTCTTTGATTCTGAGTAGCAGTTTCTCCCACAGAGGACCCAATCGAAGTGTATGGGGAAATGGTTTCCAGAGAAAGCCTGGGACTCAGAAGGGGAAGAGCCCTCAGAAGCCAACTAGACCAGTGCCCTCATTGAACACAGGAGGAAACTGCTCCAAAGATGTTCACTGCTTTAGCAAGGTTGTCTAGGTGGTAAGCAGAAAAGCAGGCTGATTTGAGCCAGGACTCCTGAACCGTAGGGGCTTAAACCAGTGCTCATCTCCTATGCCATCATGCCTCTGTAACGGTTGTTAAGATCTTCTCCAGTCCTGGTGATATGTGTGATTCACTTACTTAGATGGGTAACATTTAAAGACCTCAGAACCTACCCCACTGCTTCCAGTTGTGAACACCTTATTAACCACAAGCAAGGGTGAAAAAGTACCTCTTCAGCTCCCAGAAACCCTGGCCTCCCTGAAGCACCAGCCCCAAGCCCCCCTTGCCCAACCAAACATCCAGGCGCCACCACCAGCAGCCAATCTTGCCCTTTCTGTGACAGGCAAAAAGGAAGGAGCTGTTGGGTAGCAGCATAGGGACAGTGGGATGGGATGGGAGAGGCAACTTCAAAGTGGGGAAAATAAAAAATAATCACACTCCATTTCCAACCACCCCTAACTGATATTAATGGACCGATAAAGGATGCCCTGGGGAGTCTTAATACTACAATATTAAAACTCTGTGCTCTAAGAGAGGCAAAGACGGCACATTATAACAGACAGAGTTTGGGTTCTATGTTGTTGGTTTTCTGGCTTTTGCTAATGTTCTGGTTTTTAGCTTTGCTTCCTGTTCACATTTTCCATTAAAGGGCTGAGAGACTGACTGAGCTGCTATTCCAACCAAAGTGCAATGCTGACCCCTATAGGCTGCATGAGGGAAGTTCTCTTAAAAAAGCTTTTTCTGAGCATCTTTTTAACTGAGCAGTCTCCTCTCTCCATGCAGTTCCTGCCTGAATTTCCTTTTGCTTTATGGTCATCTTCCAAAGTGAGATTCTTTCATCCTCAGGCCTTATCTATTTAAACTAATCTGTTTTCTGTCTCAGAGCCTAATCAACATGCACTATGTCCTCAAATGTGAACTGAGAGATAAAACCAGGTGTTCCTATCCCCATTCCCCTCCTCCCTTCCCCACCCCCCCAAGTATCTCTCTCTGCTCTCCCCATTAACTCAACTTCTGCATTAAGTTGCTTCCCCTCGGGGGAGCCCAGAATTCAGGCCTGTTTTGTGTAACCTTTAGAATCCTGATTGGAATTCTCACCGGAAAGGCATTACTGAAAAGCCAGGCTGAAGGAAATCAATGAGTGGGTCTGACAGACATTCAACTCCCAGACAAATGTATTTGATTTTAGATCATCCTTCAATCTTTTCCCTGGGAATAAACCTTCTACCGACACTTCTGAAAATAACAATGCTAGGGATATGCTGTACTATCAGTAAGTCTCCATTCTGAAATGCATAAAAAAAAAAAAAAAAGAACCCTGGCTGCTGGCAAGAGGTGGGAGTGGGGAATGGTTTAATAAGAAAAAGTGTGCGTGTGTGTGAGTGTGCATGTGTGTGCGTGTGTAACATGGAGTTGACTTATGCTGTACGTCTGGCTGATTAACTATCATCCAGTCCCAACATATAATCTATAAAGGATTTTTGGTTTCAACTGAGAAATCTTTTAGATTCAAGAGCTATGATACTGCAGTGCATTTTTTAAAAGCAAAGATCAAATCTATCTTTCTTTTTTTTCTTAATTTTCTGAAGCAATATAAGCATGCCCTTGAAGAACATGAGATACTGTCAAACCTATAGACCTTAGGAATGACTTACCCAAACCTTAAATGGGACATGAGATTTTAAATGATTGATGGATTAATCAACAAGCATTCATTAAGAGTTCATGATGTGTCACACTGGACTAGGAACTAGGTATTCAAAGAAAGAAATAAAACAATTCCTGCTCTCAAGGAGCTTAGATTCTGCAGAGGGAGACAGCATTACATATATTAACTAAATATAAAATAAAAGCAAGTTAATTAGGCAGAACATTAGCATCTGGAGGGATAGAAAAAGGGTTTACATAAAAAAATATTTCTTCAAACTGAGTTTTGAAAGAAAAAAGGTAACTCTAAGAGGCAGATGAATAGGAAATGAGTAGGCATGAGAGAGGCACAAAACTGGGGGATGAAATATCATAGATGAGAAACAGCAAGGCAGGAGGCAGCGGGAAATAAGAAAGCTAGTCTGAGGCCAAGGTTTGAAGGGCTTGAATTGGCAAACCAAGGATCTCTCCAGCCTTAATGGTGCTTGTTATTGCTGAGTTATCCCTAGAATTCCTATCTCCCATCAGGTTTCCCCTTCAGTGTCATCCCCTAGTTAGTAGGATCCTATACTTCTCACGAAATTACTTTATTACCACATGTATTTTGTATTTACTTGGCAGTATACATGTATTACTTCCCTACCATCAAATGTAAGTTCCTCGAGGGTGGGGACTCTTTTAGTTTCACTTTTGTATCCCTAGCACTCAGTTCAGTGCCTGACACATAGTAGGCATTAAAGAAATCCTTGTTAAATGAATAGATGTTTTTCAAAAGTTTCATATTCCAAAAACATCAAGTCTAAAGTACGGAATGAGCAGCTAGATGAATAGAGCACTGGTCCCAGAATGCAAAAGACCAGTGTTCAAATCTAGCCTCAGATACTTACTAGCTGTGTGGTCCTGGGCAAATCACTTGATCCTGACTGCCTCAAAACACAAATAGTTACATAAAACAGACCTGACTGGGATCCCCCAGGAGAAATAGCTTCATGTATAAATTGAATTAATGGGGACATCACCTAATCCAACATCCTATTTTACAGATAAGGAAACTGAGGCCCTGAGAGGTGACTTACCCAAGGTCACAAGAAGTATAAATGGCAGAATTGAAATTCAAACTCAGGTCCCCTGACTATAGAGTCAGACTTTTCCCACTATACCAGGCTGTTCTTGTAGAAGATAACCAGAGGAGCTTTTCTCCCTGATTTCTGAACTCCTAGCAAGAAGGACACATACAAAGCAAAGCAATCTTAACATTGAAAGGTACCACTATGGCACTGGTGTCCATCCTTCCTGAAGAGTGTAGCCTATCCATTGTCCACAGTTCCTGCTCGTCTTCCCTCTTCTCCTCAATTTGTTCACACTCTGCTTCTTTTCCCCTGATTCTTTCGTCATCTTGTAGCCAATTGTGAATTTGTCCTATTTCAGGTGGCTGTTTGAATGGAGCCTGCTATGGCAACCCTGAGCTGCCAGGCCATTTCAGGTTCCCAGCTGCATTATTTGCAGGTAAAGGAGGCTGAATCAGTTCCAGGATCCAGTTTGCATCTCACAATGTCTTCTTTATTACATGATTGAGCTTTGGAAAAGGGAGAGTTTTCAAATTCTTCTTAAAAAAGCATAGCCCAGTTCCAAAGAGCCAACCTACTGGAAATGATATCTCAACTCAACCCCCATTCCCACCTTTTGCAAGTTGTTCATCCTTATGAAAGGGTGGGAAGGAGAGTGGACCCCTAAGATGTCACACATAGCAAAAATCATCTCTAATAGTCAGTCTCAGCTTTCTAAGCTCAACACTTTCCAAAGAAACCAGTTTAGAAAGATTTTGATACACAGTTAGTTTAAAAAGAAATATAGAAATCCATATCAACCACCAAGATGATTACTGTTCTCCAAGGCAAGGCCAATCTTGGAGTCCGGAAGACCTGGATTCAAGTCCTGACTGATACACTCTAGCCCATTCACTATGACAATTCATTTAACCTTTCATTGCCCTTGGAAACTCCCTAAGACTATTTGAGTTTCAGATGAGTTGGATAATATCAGATGAGGAAGATAACCCACCCCAAAAGGGAAAAATTATGTGTCAGTAATGGACAAGTTTTAAAAACAAGGTCTTGGGACATGACAAATTCATCCAGGAGTATACAATCTAACAACCTATACAATCTACAATCTAACATTTTAGAGCAACCTTCCATTGAGGACAGGAGCTATTTTGTTTTCATCTGTATCTGACTTCACAGCTAGCACCTTACCTTGTACTTATTAAGCAGGTAATAAATGTCAGTTGAATTGAATTGAATTAAAATAATAGAATTTTGACATACATATTTACACAACTGTCAATCAAGTCAATGATGCTTTGGGATCCATGTTCCCTCCAGAAAGATTTGATCTCAGGTGTCTGGGTCATTTTGTAGTGGGAAGCGAGTTGGAATCCTGGTAGTAATTAGTTTAGAGAGTATTTTTTCTTAACTACCAAGTGCACATCTGAACCCAAGTGACTTTCCTGGTGCAGCATTTTTTGTTTATTGCTGTTCCAAAAATCAACAGCCTCTCTTAGTTATTCTTCTTGGGTTTTCATTGGGCCCATGTGGCTTTTTTGAAATCCACAGCACTTTATATGACCCCTAAATTGTATTGTCTCCGTAGCTCTCATTTTAAACACTCTCGATTTACCATGTGACCTTTAAGAAGACTGTAGAAAGCGAAGATTTTTCTACAGTACCAATGCCCACCTGTATATATGAAAAAAATGACAGAATATGGACTGGGAAAGGATTTGATGAATGCCTTTAACTGCTTCAGTTCTGACTTCTACTAAAAAAAAATAACTGGTTTGAATTTTTAAAAAATGGCCAGTGCTTTAGGGGAATTATTAGCAGAGGTTTTCCAGTCTACTCTTGCCTTGTGCCCCCAAAAACCTTTCTAAAGGATATTCTTTACTACTTTTCCCCAGTGCTGCCCACCAGCTGTGACCACTACCACCACTCAAGTTCTCCCCCAAGGCCACTTTGTAGTGCTAAGGTGACCCTGGTATTGGAAGGCTAGCTGTGCTAGAATAGAGAAAACTATGAGAAAATCCTGGAAAGTCCTACCACGCTGGACAGGTTGCCAGCATGAGCCCAGGGACGCTTTCTGTGTCTGTGCTCTAAAGACTGGACTAGATAAGTTCTAAGCTCCATGGGCTACAAGAGAATAAACTTCTCATCCAAAGCAAAAGCCTACTAAACTATGGACTCACAAAAGCCATCAAACCCAACCCCTTCATTTTAAAGATGAGGAAAAATGAACCCAGGGAGGTTACAGGACTTGCCCAGAATGCCACAGGAGGTAAATAGAACAGGCAGGATTCCGACTCAGGTTCTCTTACTTCAGAGCCAGGTTTCTTTTCATGTAGCATACTTCTTTGAGCTGCATTAGTAGAGGGAGTAGATTGCATAGATTTTGGATAGCAATAACATAATTCTGGATAACAATAGCAATAATTAATAATGGCTAACATTTATGAAATTTGCAAAGTGCTTTACACCTCTCATCTCATGTGATCCTCACAATGACCCTGAGAGGTAGGTGCTGCTATTGTGCCCATTCTACCAATAAGGAAACTGAGGCTGAGAAAGATTAAGTAACTGGCCCAAGTTACATAGCTCTTAAGTAGATGAGGCAGGATTGAATTCAGGTCTTCCTGATTCTAGGTCCAAAATGCTGTCTACTAGCACCTCAGCTCCCCAGGGGAGCCTAAGAAATAACCATAGTCTCCTCTAGTCCATGTTTCGAAAATGTTATCATTGGAGTAACTAGCAGCTATGTACTGAAAGGTGAAAATTATCCATCTAAACATACCTAAATGGGGTTGCTCAACCTTCATTTTCTAAGAGAACCTGGATTAAAGTGAAATAGATTTAAGTGAGGCAGAGTTGTGCAAAGCCACCAGCCTCACTCTCTCCTCCAGAGTCATCACACTCTAGCAACAATACAAAGACTGAGACAACTGGTGATGGCCCAAGACTCAGTAGAAAACATTGACCTTTCTAAATTAAGATCTTTCCCAGGACTCAGTTTGACTGAAGTATATACATTGTACATATGGGTAAGGGAGGCTGTGGATTTGCCTTCTGATAGTTTGTTCTTAAAATTGCTTTGCATTAATGTATACACCATGTATTCACTTCTTGTTTATATAGTGTATCCTTCAGTCAAATTTAAGCTCTCAGCAAGGGCTTTTTTTCTTTTTTTTTATCTGTTTTTTTCATTCCCAACATATAATATACTGTAGTAATTTAATAAATGGTTATTAAACTGAATTGAACTGAAAGTTATCTAATAAAGTCAAAAATCTTAGAAATGAAAAAGTTAATAAGTTCTCAAAGAGTACAATGAAATCAAAATGAGAGATTGATAGCATAGGAGAAAGAAAAGTATGTGATTTAGACTAGCAGCTGTTTTAATTTCTGAAACTTTCCATCCTTCACACCATTCAACAAACAGTAGGCAGCTGACCTTGTGATGAGAATTAAAATGAGGATGCTAGCCGAAGCACTCTGAGCTCCTTCATCTAAATGAACAGTTCTCAAAGTCTGGGCTAGGGACCCTTGGCAGCTCCCAAGATGTTTTCAGGACATCTGTGATGCCAAAACTATTTTCACAAAAAACACATTTTCATTTTTCATTTGGTAAATATCAATAGATACAGCCCATATAAACAAAAGCGAGAGCAGGGAAGAGTCCTCAATCATTTTAAGAATATAAAGAATATAAACTTCTGAGCCCCAGAAGTTTAAGAGTCACTAACCTAGAACAGAAGTTCCTGATCTTTTTTCTTTCATGGACTCCTTGGCAGTCTGGTAAAGTCTATGAATCCCTTCTCAGAGTAATATGCTTTTAAAATTTTTCTTAATTTTAATTTATTTTAATTTTAATTTTTAATTCAATAAATAAAATGCATAGGAAACAAAGGAAACCAATGATATCAAATACAGTTGTCAACTTGTCTTTTTTAAATCATGCTCATAGACTCTAGGTTAGGAAACTTAATGCTAGATAAATTAGATTACAAGCAGGAACTTGCACCTTTCTTTGTCTTCTCAGCACAATGCCTGGCCTATAGTGGGTACTTAGTAAATGATCATTGATGAACTAAGTTAGAACTTATCTTGTGGGCAGAATGTGGATATAGCACTGGCCTTGAAAGCAAAGAGACATTGATTCAATTTTGTCTTTTAAACACTTGTAAATTGTGTGACCCTGAACAAGTCATTCATACATTTCTTGGATAAGAGAGAAACCTACACATAGACAGCCACAGAAATTAGAGACAGACACAGAAAGGGATATAGAGACAGAGATCTAGTCTTGGTCCTGCCAGCTATGCTATATGAATTGGGACAAATTATCATCTCTATGAGATCTCAGTTCCCTCATTTGTAAAACGAAGGACTTAGAATAAATGCCCAGGGTTCTTTCCAGCTCTCCAATACTATGATTTTATACTGTGACTGACATCGCTATCAAGGACCTTTCTCTTTCATTGTCAAGGCCCTAGGAAACCCCAATGCCCTTGCCAGTATCTAAGCAGCTGTCCTGAAATTAGGAATACAGAAACACTCCAGCTACTGCAGCATAATTCAGTCTTCTCTAAACTCCACTGAAATGCCTGTCCAGGAAAGGTTTGCTTCCAATATTTTAAATTTCTCTGTCAAGAGAGGCCCTTAAGATTAAGTGTAGCTTGAGATGTGGCCAGGAGTAAGGAGGATTTTAGGATGGGAGGGAAGTTGGAAAATGAAGAGGAAGCAAGAGACACACTCATGTAATCAGACAAACAACTCATCCGTCTTTCTGGCTCAGCTAAGCAACTAGCAACAGATAGAGTTCGAAATAGCCTTCTGTCCGGCACGACCAGCCAAGAGGCGGCACAAGCTCTTTGTCAGGGAGAGAAGGGAATAGATAAATTCCTTGTTGCTATCTGAACAATAAGTACAGAAGATGATGCAGTGTCAGTCTCATTAGAAATAATAGAGAGAAATTGCTTACAATAATTTCTAATGGATTGCCAGTATTCTGAAGAGGGGGGCTCAGCAATTACGGGTTTTTTTCCATTTTTAAACAAATGGTAAAAGTGATGATAGTGCTCTGGGTGATGCTTTAATCTACCCCCATCACCTCTCATTTTAAACCCAAAAAGCCAGCACCCAGACACAGCTAAAGCTTACCTTTTCCACAATTCAGCTATCATCCTCAACATAGACAAGAAAAGGGTTCCTACCTTCCCAGTCTTTCTTTCCGTGTCCCACCCGCCCTCTGCCCCCTCCCCATATCAATGTTTTCTTCCTATTCTATTGCTCAGGCAAGTCCCTTTACCCCTGTTTGACTCAGTTCCCTCAGCCATAAAATGCAAGTAATAACAGCATCTACCTCCCAGGGTTGTTGTGAGTAGCAAATGAGATGATATTTATAAAACATTTCATACAGTGCCTAGTACATAAATGCTACCTCTTAATTATTACTCAGTAATTTACAAAATCATGCAAGGTCATTTCTGCAAGCATTTATTAAGGACCTACTATGTTCAAGACTCTTTGGATGCAGAGAAAATAGTAAGAACTAACCATCATTATCAACAATCTACAAGCAGAGAAACTGAGTCACATCATCAGGGCAGGAAATAATTTGCTTATAATTTCTCAGGAGATCCTGGATAGGAACAGAGTAAGAACTGTCATTTATATAGTTCTTGAAAGTTCATAGAGTACATAACATGCAATACCATTTAATCTATGCCATGCCCCTGGGAAGTAGGCAGTGTGGGCACTAATATCTGTATGTTAGAGATGAAGATAGTAAGTCTCACAGAGGTTAAATGATTTGCCCATGGACACACAGCTAGTACGTAAGGAGTCTGATCCCAAAGCTAACTGACCTTGCATCTAGGACTCTACACCCAATTCCATGCTGTCTCCACTATGATTCCCTGCTCTAGTAAGCAAACCATTTGTTTGAGGCAGACATTGACTCTGACTTTTAGGCTTCAATTTTTTCCCTTCTCTCCTCTTAAGAAGGGTATCCTTGATTTAAGGGAAGGACTAGACACTACTCTTCTAGGACCTATGCAAGATGAGAGGCGTGTGACATTTAGAGGCAGAAGGACACTTAAAAGACATCTAGCCCATCTCCCTCAATTTGTAGTTTAGGAATCTGAAGTCCAAAGATGACAAGAGACTTATCTGAGATTGCAAAATTGATTCCCCATTGGAGTTAGAAACATTCTCTTCTCTTCCCTTATAGACTGTTTCCCTGCGGTAAATGTAAGCTCTGTGAGGGCAAGGGCTATTTTTATTTTGGTTTTGTATTCCATAACTTATCACAATGTCTTGCATGTAATAGATACTTTAAAAAATTCTTTTCTATTATTATGAACTTGACAAAAGGAAATTTTTTATCTGCAAAAAAGAAAAGGAAAATGTGGATTCTATATAAAACTGTGAATCTCTATGATATCTGATATATGTACATATATAGATACATGTTTTCTCTTTTTGTTCCTTTTTAGTGTCAATAACAAACCATTCCTTATACCCTCCCTGCCACCCCCTAAATGCCCTCCTTTTTTTCTTAAAGATGTATGATCTGTCAAAATTATTTTGCAGCTTTCTGCTTCCCTTCTAAATCTTAGTTGCATTGATTTTGTTTGTGCACTTTTTCATTTAACATAATCAAAATTACCCACTCTCCATCTCTGAATGCCCTCCATCTCTTATTTGGTCATTAAATTCTTCTCTCCATCTATCTGACAGGTAAACTACTCCTTGCTCTCCCAATTTGCTCATGGTATTACCCTTTGTATCTAAATCATGTACCCATTTTGACCTTATCTTGGTATATGTCTATGATATTAGTCTATGCCTAGTTTCTGCCATACTGTTTTCCAGTTCTCCCAGCAGTTTTTGTCAAATATTGAGTTTGTGTGCCAGAAACTGGAGCCCTTGGGTTTATAAAACACAAAATTGCTATGATCATTGACTACTGTGTCTTCTGCACCTAATCTATGTTACTGATCCATCACTCTATTTCTTAACCATTGCCAAGTAGATGTGACTCTTTATAATATAGTTTGAAGTCTGATATGATTAGACCACTTTCCTTGGCATTAAATAGGTATAATCAAGTAAATTCAATCCATATATCACCCATATTTGATATTGTAAATAATAAAATGTTTCCTCAAAGGTCTGTCATTTTCTAGTACCTAGTCCAGTATCTTGAACATTATAAGGACTTAGTAACTATTTAATGATTGAATGAATGAATTGGAGAAGGAACTATTTCTCTTGGCAATGCAGAGTGTAGCTGAGGTAATGCTCTTTAGTACCTGCATTAATACTCTTTTTGAGATCATATAATAGGCATTTTAAAAGGACTATTTCTAATATGACTATAATGTATAATTCAACAGAAAGACATACTCATTTTCAGTGCTTACCAGGGTCTTGCAGAGAATTTAAATAGTACTGCCTGTTGGTGGTGAAACCTTTCAAATGCTCCTTTGGATAAATGTAGTGTGATCATTTTGATGAACCACAGGACATTAAAAAGTGTGCTTGATGAAATCTGGCTGTCACTGCCCTACTCAAGAATCTTCCATAATTCCCTATTGACTCTAGGATAAAATCCAAACTACTCAGCTTGCCATGTAAAGTCCTTTACAGTCTGGTTCTAACTTATGGTCCCAGACAGAGTTTATGCTACCTTTACTCTACATTGCAGCTGAAGTCTGGCTTGCTTGTGGTACCCAACATTTTCTTTGTGTCCCCCCATCCCACCTGTGCCCAGCACAGTGCCTGGAACATGCTAGGTGCTTCACAGATGTTTTTTGAAAGAAATTGAATTTCAAATCTCTGTTGTGCTATGTTGTTCCATTTTAAATGGCAGTTCAATGCAATCCCACAAAGACCTATTAAGCACTTGTTATGTGAAAGGTGCTATGTAATGCTTGGAGGACATAGAGACACAAACAGAAAAACAATCCCTGACTTCAAGAAAGTTGTATTCTATGTGGGCGAGAGGGGGGTGGGCCAGAATATAACTTGTAAGTAGGAATTTAAGTTCAAGAAAACTGAAGGAATGAGAGAACATGGAAGACTCTTGGTCCTTATAGTTCTGTACCACAAACATCACCTGTGTTCTCTAGAGTTTCTAACTCTCAGGAAACTTTTATACATCCTCTTTATATGTTAAAATGACTGTACATCACCCATATCACTTTTGAGTAGTGACAGTAACAGCTCACATGTCTTTAGACATTAAGGTTCACAAAGAATTTTACTCACTTCAACCCTGTTAGGTCACACAAGGGTTATTAATCCCATTTTAAAGAGGCAGACTCAGGGAGGATCAGATGATTTGCCTGTAGTCACAAAGGGTCAGAGTTGAAATGGAAACCCAAGTCTCTTCCAATTCCAGCATTCTTTCACTCAACCTTTCTGTCTACTATAACAATAACAAGTAGTATTTATAGTGATTTGAGGTTTGTAAAGCATTTGACATGCTATATCATTTGATGCATATGACAACCCTGTGTGGTGTTGGTAGGTGCTATTTTTTCCACATTTTACAGATAAGGAGGCTGAGTAATGTTAAGTTCCTTGCCCAGGATCACAGAGCTACTAAGTGTTTGAGGTAGGATTTGAACTCAGATCTCTCCAGACACTATCCACTAGGCTCCCTATCTGCCTCCTAGACTTGAAGTTCTGTGAGGTATGAATTGTACTCTTCAGTCTTTTCCTAACCCCCACCCCAGTCCTTGGTGCCATTTCAAACCACCACCTCTACCCTTATTATTTTGTGTTTATTTGTCTCTGTTTATATGGTACCCTACTCCCAATACAATATAAACATTTTAAGATCAGTGATGAACTTTCATTTTTTGTTTTTGTAACCTAAGGAACTAGGGAAGTGTCTAGAACATAGTAGTTTAAAAAATGCTTATGAAATCAAATAGAATGTTTAACCAAAGTGCCTGAAGATGCAAAGTACCCAGTGCAGTGCAAAGTACCCAGGTTAAGTGGTATCTGACTCCCTTATATTCTAACTCTTTCCTAAGTAGAAAGACTGCCTTTGAGATTCACAACCAGCCAAATAATCTTCCCACTTCCCTGGTTCCTCCATTTGAACTTTTTTTTATTTTTCTAGCCAGGATTCCAGTGCAGACGTCTGGAAAGCTCTGGAGTGTTCTTAGAAGATACAAAGTGGGAAATAGATCTGTGGACTCTGCAGGGTCATCCTTAGAGTGTGACTGTGCTTTAGAATCGCTCAACACATGGTTAAATTCAATCAAGGAGAGAAAAGGACACAGGCCATTCTCTGGGACTGGCCCCTCTTTTCTGCCCCAGCAAAGGGAGGCCCCATGCTCCCCTGGCTTGGGGATTATCTGGAAGAACAGAAAGTTACCTTTAAAGAAGCATCTATTTACCAGTCCTTTATTTCCATTACAGGCAGCAGCAGCCACGTCTGACACCCACAAGGACCCTTTTCAGCAAGGGATTATATATCACACCATAGAAATACAGAAAAGACAAATTATCCCTGAGATCATTCTGTCTCTGCTGACCTGCTCAAGGTTTAAAGGCAACTGCAATTAAATGTCATGGTCACAGATCTGCAAACAGCTTAGAGTGGCTGCATCCGCTTTAATCCCAGAGAATGGGACAAAAATGTGTTTATTTCATGCTAGAGGTGAGCTTCTGCTGGGTGCAAACAGAGCAGGCATGAGTTAGATTGGTAGTGTGTTTTATTGGGAGGGTTCACTTTCATTAACAAGATTCTCATTTTCTGTCTCTGCCTATCTGTCTGTCTGTCTCTGTGTGTGTGTGTGTCTCTCTGTCTCTCTTTCTCTGTCTCTCTCTCTATTTCTCTCTCTCTATTTTTCTCTCTCTGTCTCTTTCTCTCTCTCTGTCTCTCTCTGTCTCTCTCTCTCTCTCTTTCTCTTTCTCTCCTCCCCCATCCCTTTTTCTGTAGTATTTACAATACAGAATCTAATTTAGAGCTTAAAATTCTCATGGAAATTAAGTGCATTACTTTCCAAAATGCAATTGGGAAGAGATAGAGAGGAAAGATGATGTGACATGCTACAAATTTACTACATTCATGCAATTGCTAGAGTTTTCCCAGCTGCTAGTGACTGACTAATCTCATGGAAACTAATCAAATATTCCTTCAATCAAAGCTGGTTTTCAAAAAATGTCTGTATATATTGCACCTTTTCTTTGAAAAAAAAAAAGAAAATGTGATGTCGCCACCAGGATGAAAGCACTGAACCATTCATGGTACCTTGGCTTTATTTATTTTCACACTTAAAAAGTTGTCCACACTGGGGTCATGGAGTATAAGAGAGGAGTTAGAGATATGGGAGAATCCCACTGGTGACTTTCTCCTGAATGACAGACAGCCTGTGCCTTAAAAGAAGATGATATTGACAAAGATCCACTGGGTTCATATTCTCCCAACTTAGGAGGAGAGTTAATGTCTCCACCCTCTACCATAACTGTCTAAAAAATTGGGGATGCTAAACCCAAAATCCCAAAGGGCATCACTACTACCAAAGCTTAGATCTATCTAAGCTTGATGCTAGTGAGTTTGTTCCCAGACCCTACCTCAGAGGACAACCTGATGCAGTAGATAAAAGTGTTTACCTCAAAGCCAAGAAGGTCCAGGTTCAAGTGTTGCCTCTGATAGATATGGACTGTGTAACTCTGGGAAAGTCATTTTCTCTCTCCCCAGTCTAGTCAACTTTCTAAAACTATAGGGTACAGAGAAAATGTCTCATTAGAATAGGGAATCTCTCTTACCTGGGAATACCCTATTTTAGTGAAATCATGAATCAAATCTCTATCCCTATAACTCAGGGGGCTAACATGGGTTGGTGGGCTGATCAAAATACACGCCTAGGTTCTAATTTAGTGACTTGCCTGTGATCATGCACTTAGAAGCAGGTTTTGAATGCCAGTCTTCCAGATTCCGTGGTCCCTCCTCTATCATTATGCCACTCTGCCTCTCAAGATGATTTTTTTGTGTTTTTTATTTTGTGAAAAAAAAAATAGTAATTCACCTATTTCAATGAGTCTTTTAAATATTTGAAAGGTAGTACGGTATATAGGACAGAAAGCTGGCCTCAAAATCAGGAAGACCAGAATTCAAGTTCCTATTCTGATGTGTCCGAGCTACATGACCCTAGGCAAATCATTTAACTTCTAGAAGGTGTTGAGAAAATGAAGACTTGAACTGGATAACCTTGATTTTTCTATACCAGTGAAATCACAGATCTATCCCCCTGTGCCGTTTTAAATATTTATTAATTTCCCCATTCTCCCCCAATCACCTGAGGCTCCTTTCTGTATGAAAAAATAGCTGAGTCCATGGTAATATCTACCTGGTTGGATCATGTATACAATGTGCTTCCCCTTGGAAGTTATGTGCTGAGCACAGCAATTCTTCTATATTAATGCAAGGTGGGCTTTCCACACTGAAAGTGTGCTGGTTCACACACACACACACACACACACACACACACACACACACAAGCGTATGCACGAGACATATCCCTATCCAACCTAGGAAGCAGGTAATAGAAAAGGAGGAATCTCACTTGCACCCTGCAACATCCTGGTTTTGGCTGATTTTCTAGATCCTGGCTATTTGTATAAATCACAGGGAAAATGCACAGTTAGTGAAGGGTTCCCCAAAATTATCATATTAAAACCTCTCCTTTTTTTCTTGATTCACATTGGTTCCCATGGTAACAAAAGCCATCAACCAACCAAACTGTCCTCTCTTTCTCTCTCTCTCAAGGAAATAATACTTTCCTCAGGGAAAGAAGAGTTAATTGAACATTTGTCCACTCTGATAACTAAAATATGTCTCTAGGACCTCCAATACAATCTTCACTTTTTGTCATTTTTTCTCTACCTCAAAGGTAAATTGACAATATCTGGAAGTGAGCTCTGATACAAGGAGAAGATAGATGAATGGTGGACAAGACAAACTGAAACAGGGATTTCAATGGAATAGAGAGGGAAATTTTGCAGTCATGGACCAGATATAAATTGTGACATTCTATCCTTTGACCCAGCAACACCACTTCTAGGGCTGTACCCCAAAGAGATCATAAAAATGAGAAAAATATTTGTAGCAGATCTTTTTTGTGGTGACCAAGGACTGGAGATCAAGGTGATGCCCATCAATTGGGGAATGGCTGAACAAGTCATGATATATTAATGTAATTAACACTATCGTGCTATAAGAAATCATGAAATGACTTCGAAAGGCATGGATAGACATGTGAACTGATGCTGAGTGAAGTGAGCAGAACCAGGAGAAGGTTGTACATAGTAACAGCCACAGTATTCGAGGACTGTTTTTGACAGACGTAGTCTTCCACAGCAAGACAACAACTTAAAACATTTCCAAAGGACTCATGATGTAAAATGCCATCCACCTCCAGAGAAAGAACTGTGGAGTTGGAATACAGAATGAAGGCTAGACTATTGTCTCTTTTCTTGTTTGTTTTTGTTTAATTTTACTCATGCTTCTCCCATTTATTTTAATTCTTCTATGCAACATGACTAATGTGAAAATGTGTTTAATAAGAATGTATGTATAGAGATCATATAAGATTCCATGCCGTCTTGGTGAAGGAGGAGGGAGGGAGGGGGAGAAAATTTGGAACTTATGGAAGTAATTGTTGAAAACTAAAAACAAATAAATTAATAAATTTGGAAAAATAATCAAATTATAATACTCTTTCCTAAACTAGAACAGAAGCATAAATAACCCCCTCCTGGCTAGAATAAGAAATTTCACCCTAACCCCCAACTTTCCAATACAATGGGTTCTTTTTCTCCCTGAAAGTATCCCTCCTCAACCCCCAGGAATTCTCCTCAATAAGCCCTTGGCCAAATGTCATAAAGGAAACCCATAATCCCAAGTAAATCCCAGGCTACCTCCCTAGTCTCTTCATTTCAACAATTTAGTTCAACAAACATGGATAAAGTGTGTCCAAAGCATGACATAAAGCATATTAGCTTAGGTAGATATTGCAAATGGATGACAAGTTGGACCCAGAATCGAACAGGAGAATGAGAGTGAGCTGTATTTTTCATGAAAGAGCACAGAATAGGCAACCTAGTTTTAGCATCTAAATATTGTTTGAAAGATTGTATCTCCACTGTAAAGACCCTGAACTTATCCCTGAGATGACAGTCTTTTTAAGGTCAATATTTTACAAGCACTATTTATATGGCTACAAGTCATGAAACCCTATAGTTTCTGAAGAAGCCAAACTGAGTATCATACATAGGGCAACTGTGAGATGTATAATGGACATGAGCCGCCAGTCATACAGAACAAACATAAAACTGAGAAGAGCAAGAATAAGAAACACATGCCATCAAAGAAATGCATGATGGATAAAGGTGGTGTGCTGGTTATGTGTTGAGAACATAGGCTAGAAAATAGATATCCCATGTGCTCCAACAATATCCTCGATGATGGCAAGAGAAAGTGAGGTAGATAGGAATTCAGCACACTGTGGTGAATTTATAGAAATATAATGGTCAAGAGTCACACCAAATGGGCACACATGGACCAGCTGCAATCTTCATTATTGGAGGAAAGATCCACACTCTTTGTTGAATATTTTAGTACATACAAACACCTTTTTTAAACTCAGTTGGGTATTTAAATCAACTATTGAAGACTATCTCTCTATCTATCCTCTAGAATTCAGAACTGAACATGGAACATCTTTAGCCCCAGCCCTGGGACCTGGGACTTTCTCTCAGTTCCCAATGTTTGGAGACACAGGAGGGACCAAGTGCACCCTGAACTTTCTATTATGCTGTTAGACTGAGGTCCTTTGAGACTACACACTTGAGCCCTACCTAGCAATGAAAAGGTTCCAGTTGGGATCACAGTAATTTGAAATGTGTTTATCCAAATCCTCTATCTCCTCTCATCTCTATAACTTGAAAACAATATATAGATATTTAGGCTAGGATGCTCAGTTAATATTCTTGCATAGAAAATATTCAGCTGATTCATCTGACTGGTTACATTTTTGTAGCTTCTTCTCTACTGTTGAAGTTATCCTAAGTCTTTCAAGCTCTGAATGTCATGATAGCATTATGTGCCTGATCTCTGTTATGTTGGTCTATAGCCCTTCTCTGCTGTGGATCCACAGACCCCTCATGTCTTGGATCTCCACCCTGATCCTTCTTGAAAATTCCCTGTACTTTCCTTGTTGGAAATCTCCATTCCTAACTGACACAGACAGGGTCCTATGACAACAGAGGTGGAAAACTATTCCTACAGACTTCACAGAGAACTGTATTCTTCTCTAAAAAACGCCTAACCCTCTTCTGTATCCTTGGGTAGCCCTGATGTGTGCAATGATCCAGAAGTTCTGGCACTAATGGAGTGTTGAGAGCCTAACCAAACATGGGGTCTGGGTTGGGAGAGAGCCTTCTGCATGATCTTCAGTCCCTTCATCCATTAGGCTCCTATTGGAGCCTAAAGATCACCCTTCCCCAAGACCTGAATACATGTAGACGTATTCTCCAGAGATTCAATTGTAGCCCCTTAACCACTTTACCTGTATTTTGCACTTACCATGATCCAGATGTGTCCTTGTCCATCATTTTTCCTTGTCCACCTCCTCACCCCTCCAGACCCCAGATGTATCAAGTAAAAATATCTTCTCTGGCAACAACTAAAACTTGCCTGTAATGGTCTATGGCTTTAGTATCATTGGCCATTTTTCTTCTTCTGTGGAAGTCCCTAAGTCCCAAATAAAGCAGCTGCAATGGACTGGCACATTTTCAAAGGGAGAGGTTACTTTTATCACTGTTGCAAAGCATTTTCCTTTCATACCCATGCTCTATATTCTGTTTCTCCCTCTCTCCTTATGTCTCTGTGTTTGTCAACATTTCTGTGTGGGTATCTTTCTGTGTATGTCTCTCTCTATCATGTTTTCTTGTCTCTTTCTCTATATTTCTCCATCTCCATCACTCTGTCTTGTTCTGCTCTGTTTCTTTCTGACTCTCTGTCTCTATCTCTCTTGTATACACACACACACACACACACATACATACACACACGCACGCAAGTGCAATCAGGGAGGAAGAAAGACCAAGAAATTCAGTAAAGGAAACACAAGATAAAAGAGAGATAAGCCTCTGTTCTTACTCTAATGGTTTGTCAGTTTAGTAGAAAAGTGAGAACCCACACAATAGATTCCCTTAAGGCATTTCCCAGAGTGCCACAACTTTTAGTAAGCAGTTGAATCAAGTTCTGACTGATAGGCCTGGTACTTTCAGTAGGATATTTAAGGGAGCCAGACCATGGGAGGATGTTGGCATATCTCTTGGACAAAAGTCCAGATCATCTCAGGGTGGCTAATGAGAAAGGGAAAAGAATACAATACCCTGGAAGTGAATATGACTATCATATCATCCCGATGCTTCATTAACATGAAGAGTCACGCAGCAGCAGAGTTGCTGGGAGGTAAAATTCTCCAGATAAACTTCTCTCAGCAAGTCTTTGGCTAACCCCCAATATACCCTAGGACATTTCCCCATTTCAGTTCTTCTTGGCTTAGAAATGGATGACTGTGGTTATTAAAACTCGTGTGCTTTAGCCCTCCAACCAGCTACATGGGTATCAGAGGGTTTGAGGCTCCCTGGGAGAAAGTCACACAGAGATAAATTCATGGCTTGTATCAGGATCAATTTATTGCAGATACAAAGGGTAATTCAGTCATTCAGCACCTCCCTCAGAGATGTCAGAAGAAGCCCTGTTTGGCAATTCTCTTCATATAGTGTCTCCCCAGCTTTCTGCCCTTAGGGATATGCTAGGCCCCTGAGAGCCCAAATGTAGAGGAGAGCACTTGTGAACCATAACTTTCAGACTGAGTAACCTATCCTTCTCTGGCACTCTCAAGCCTCTGAAGGTTTGAATGGAAAAGCACAAGGAGAAACATGCTATGCTGGTTCATTCTTTAGGAAGCATCAGTCTCCCTGAGCTATGGCAACATTGGAGGGCTGGAGTTGCAGGGTTGGAGAAGAGGGAGTTCAGAAGAAACTGAATGATGATAACAAGGAGATCCTTGAAACAAGGAGTGTTTTATTTTTATATTCATAACCCCAGCACCTATTATAGTCCCTAACGCTGTCCTTAACAAATGGCTGTTGGTTGAATGAACAAATGAATGCATCATCATCTTCTAATATCCACAGGGATAGCATTGGAAAGAAAAATGAAACTAGTTTCAGAGAAAAGAACCAAAAGTTGGGGTGGGAGGGAGGGGGCAGTGCTCCAAGAAAGGCAGACTTCATCTTGATATAAGGGAAAGCTTCCCAACCATTAGAGGTGCCCAAAGTAGAATGAGTTATCTTGGGACACTGTGGTTTCCCTATCATCGGAGCTCTCCAATCTGAGGCTGGGGGACATAGGGTCAGGGAAGCTGTGATTCTATAGAGAGAATTTCTGCAGAACTGTGACTTGGACTAGATGCCCACTGAGACCCCTGCCAATTCTGACGTTCTATGAATGAACAACCCAATCCTTTATCTTCCCTTCACCCCTCCCTTGGTCATTAAAATGGGGGAGAGACTAGCAAGCACCTCATAACATGAAAATATTTAAAAATAGTTGATTTGTTATAAAAATGTCAAAAAAAGACAATTTCTCAGGCCAATTTCCAGATCCTGCTCATGTACTAACTCCTATTAGAAAACTTTCCTCATCTCTTTAGTGGTTTAAATACTCTCTTATCACCTTAAGTTACTATGTATTCACTTAACCCATCTATATGTTGCATCCTCCCCATCCACCACTGTAAGTAAGCTCCTTGAAGGCAGGGTCACCTGTTTTTTGTTTTGTCTTTATATTCCCCTGTGCCTACCACATAACAACTGTTTCATAAAAGCTCACAGAATTCGATAGAATCAGTAGTAGCCACCAGTTGGATCAATGGCTTACCAGCTGTACCCTGAGGATGATGGATCCTCAGCCTGTACCTCTGTTCTGT
The DNA here is from genome assembly GCA_028658325.1 of Potorous gilbertii. Classification (NCBI taxonomy): domain Eukaryota; kingdom Metazoa; phylum Chordata; class Mammalia; order Diprotodontia; family Potoroidae; genus Potorous; species Potorous gilbertii. Next base: position 168,699,012 of record CM053772.1, on the reverse strand, counting down.
GGTTCTCTGTCCCACTGTTTCATCTTAAACACGTGTCGTCCTTTAGAGGGACAAAGATTTGGAGCAACGACAATGTTGAAAGTAACTTTAAAAAAAAATGAAAGGATAAGCACTGCATCTGGTACGCACCAGAGGAAAATAATTTGTCAAGCACAAGTTTGCAAACTTGATGCAAAATAATCTTGAGAGACTCTGCAGCCAGATAGTGTCAATCAGTATTCCTGTCACGTTTCTTCATTAAATGCTATGCAAGTCAAGCAGGTCTTTATCGTTGTTGAAATAGCAAATCTGCACATTTTGCGTGATTCAAAATATTTGTCATGGAGCTGCTTCTAAATATATAAGCATGACAATATTCCACCCCACCCCCAACATACCACAATTCTTTCTGAATATTCTAAGGAAGTGTCATGCCTGACATTGTAGCTCTGGGGAATTTTGACTATATCTTTAGAGTGCTTCCTGTGAGAAGAGGAAGAGATGGGATATTAGACCCTATTTGCAGAGAGAGGGAAAAAAACACCACAGTATGAAAGGAAAAGTGTTTTGTAGGAAGAAAAAAAAAGTAAGAGAGCTTTGTGGGGGCCTAAGTCAGGTAATAGGACAAAGATAGAATCCAACAAAGGGAAACCAACATTCTCTCTCATTTCAGGTTAAGCCAAAACAAAGGCTTTTAGCCTTATGGCTATACAAAAGCAATTATCAGGGATTTGAGTCAAATAAACAGCCAGCTGTGAGGACGGGAAATTCAGGCCAATAACTGCTTTGTGCCTAAGGTGGCTTCTCCATCTTTGACTTTGCTGGCCTCCATGTAGTCTAAATAATCAACTATAGTTGGATAAGCATCTAAATATGGACTACTTTCTGAACTCAGTTTTCAAATGTGTCACTAGGCTCTGGCCATTGTGAAAAATTGAAGGAATTCCTTCCCTTTGATTTCTGCTTCACAACCTTGAGCTGTAATGGCTCTGTGAGCTCATCAGTGAAGGAGGCTCAACCCATCCATACCTGCTCATCCTGCTGTAACTCTTTTATGTGTCCTCCCATGAAATTGATACAGGAATTGCATCCACCGAGATGGTGGGGGACACCTTCCTCAAATTTTCTTGGCATTATTGGGTAACAACATACATCACATTCATAATTAGATCAACCCCCACTTTCTGATCATATATTCCTCTGATGACAACCTTTGCACAACATCTGTGTAGTTCCTCTTCCTCAACAGTTTGACCCTGAGATTATTTCAATATCATTTTTAGTTATGTAAATAACAGCAATTCCATGCTACTTTTTACTCCCGCTTTTCTCCCACCACTTGTTAACTATTTCTTCCTCTCATCTTTATTGTCAACTTGTTCTCCCACCATAGAAAATCCTTCTTTCTGTCTCTCTCTCTCTCCTAGGTTCACTTTCCTTTTCCTCCTTCCCTTACTTATTTTTCCTTGTCCTTCCTCCTTTCCTTTCCCCCCTCCATTCTTTTTTCTTACTATTTAATTTGGATCCTCACATACCCAAGGAAAAAGAAAATTAACTCATCTTGCAACTCAGTAAGAACATATTCTTGAGAGTAAGTATCCTGGAATGATAACTCATTTTTCACATAGAAGAGAAAGGGTGAATGTTTTGTTTTTAAGCACTTCCTCAGTGATACTAGAAAAAGAAATCTCAACTATTCTCAAGGTAACACTGAACATTTTAGTAAACAGTAACAAGTTCCAGAAAGCATTTTCCAGATGAAAAAATAATGAAAAGAAATAGATGAGAGGAAAGGTTCAGTCACATAGAGAAGACAAACTTCACGGAGCTCTGATAAGAATATAGTGAGATCTGATTTCCCATTCAAATAGCCCTTTGAATACTATTTGATATTAAACTCGAACTCTTCCTGGGAGAAATATATACATTAAAGCAAAAATTATTCCTTTTCCAAAATGTCCACTATCCTACAAATCACCAGGAAAAAAAAAGAATTACTGGTAAGCTTTAGCCAAAAAAAGGATGCATTTGATTTTAAACTAGTTAAGGTTGAGAGCTAGATTTTTTTTTATAGAAATCATCTTTATTTTCTTGCTTCTGAAGGTACTGCCATGACTCCTGTCTTGCCAAGAACATTTAATTTTATTCAACCATCCTCCCTTCCTTCTTCCTAACTGGTCAGAAGTAAGAAACAAATTATGCCATAGTACTTTATTAGCGACCACTAAAAAAAGTGGTCCAAAAAAAAAGTGCTTCATGTGTAGTGTCTGGAGGGGCATTAATCAGGCCTTCTCTTTCTCTCTCAGACTCCAGCCTTCATAACTCTCCTTCTCAGATAAGACCAGTGAATGGTAATCACAACCTCTGCCAGGGGAGCTTAATAGGTATTAACTGCATTTCCACATAGATGGCCCCTTCCTCCCAAAAGGAGCAGCCTGTTGGCTATTCTGAATAAATAGTATGCAAAGGACACAATCTCTTATTCTGTCCATTAGCTGAGTGGAGCTTGTATTTTACAGGTATGATAGTCTGTCTATCCCTCCCTCTCTTTGGGTAATGGTGCATGGATTGAATAGCTGCCTCTTAAAATGGCAGCTTAGTCAAGTAATAGCTTTTAAAAGTTTGTGGCTTTGGAAAAAGCAACCTTTTCCTCATATTCTTTCTCAGAAGTAAAATCTTTCAGGAACAACCATGAGTGAGCAGAGAAGAATTACAAGGGGCAGAATTTTGGGTTCACAAATGAAGGAGAGACTGCCAAAGGACACCGAACATTTTGTCATCATGACAGGAGGCAGTTATGTGGTACAGTAGACTTGGAGTCAGCAAAAACTGAGTTTAAATCTTACCCCAGAAACTTACTATTCTAGCGCTTGGCACATAGTAGGGGCATAGTAAATATTTATTGACTGAATCTTTTATTATGCTCTCTCTCTCTCATGACTCTACTTTTCAGCTGAACTAGATGCCTTGCTATCCCCTACTGTTTCATTTCTACCTATGGGCTGTCCTCTATAGGCTGAAATCTTCTCCTTCTTCAAAGTGGTGTATTCCTAGTCCTGTTTCTATCTGTGGTCTATTTCTATCTATATTTCATATGGGAAAAAATGCTCTAAGTCACTATTGATCAGAGAAATGCAAATTAAAATAACTCTGATGTACCATGTCACACCTATCAGAGTGGCTAATATAACAAAAAAAGAAAAATGTTGGATGTGGGAGGGGATGTGAGAAAATTAGGACACTAATGCACTGTTGGTGGAGTTGTGAACTGATCCAACCATTCTGGAGAGCAATTTGGAACTATGCCTAAAGGGATATAAAACTGCATGCCCTTTGATCCAGCAATGCCAGTGCTAGGTTTCTATCCTAAAGGCAACCCAAAAAGGTGAAAGGACCTACTAATACAAAAATATTTATGGCAGCTCTTTTTGTGGTGGCTAAGAATTGGAAATCAAAGGGATGCCCATCAATTAGGGAATGACAAAACAAACCATGGTATATGATTATAATGGAATGTTATTGTGCTATGAGAAATGACAAGCAGGATGATTTCAAAAAAACCTGGAAAGACTTACATGAACTGATGCATAGTGAAGTGAAAAGAATCAAGAGAAGATTGTATCTAGCAACAGCAATATTGTTTGATGACTTTACTATGCTCAGCAATCCAATGATCCAAGACAATCCCAGAGGACTAATGGTGAAGCACACTATCCACCCTCAGAGAAAGAACTGATATTGATTGAACACAGACCACAGCATGCTATTTTTCATTTTCATTTTTTCTTTTATTCAAATCTGTACAAAATGACTAATAAGGAAATGTTTTACATAATTGCAAATGCACAACCTATATCTGATTGCTTACCATCTCAGGAAGAGAGGGAAGGAAGACAGAATTTGGAACCCAAAACTTTGAATAAAATGTGAAAAAAATTGGGGAAAAAAGAATTCCTATCTTCCATCTGGGCTTCATTTAAATGTTACCTTCTATTCAAGGCCATTCCTAAACCATTCAGCTGTCAATACTCTCCCTCCAACTGAAATAATTTTGTATTACTTGGCATATATTTTACACAGTCCTATCTGTTTATATATTCTCTCCCCCACCCCCACCCTCCACTCTTTGCCTGGAGAATGTAAACTCCAGAAGGCAGAGACTATTTTGGTTTGGTTTTGGTTTGATTTGTTTTCTGGTTTTTATTTAAATCTCCAGCACTTACTATGGTGCCTGAAACATATTAAACACTCACTAACTGCTTGCTGAATGAATTGATGACAAGTCCTATAGGTCTTCAGTGTCATGGTGAAAACTGCTTTTGGAGACAGATCTATCCCAAATACTACAAAGGGAATTCCCCATAATTCCTATTGTGGGCAACTTTAATGAAACAACAGAAAGGAGAACTTCAATTCCCAAACATTTATGAAGTGCCTACTATATGCAAGGCACCTAGATTTTCCAGAATTAAATAAGAAACTCACAAGTCTGGGAAGCCAATTGGCCATGCTTGAAGACCTGAAAAACCTGTCTTGATAACCCCATCACTAGCTCCTTGGGTTCTTTAATGATACCGTCTATAATGTTGGGATGCTCTGGACCACACAGTTCAGTCCTCATGAAGGTGACTGAATTCTACGCTTAACTTTTAAGTTAAATATAGCATGTACTGTTATTTGTAGTGTTATTTCTTCTCCCTGAAAACATTTCAAGTCAATTCAAGAAACCTTTATTAAGAATCTATTATATGCAAAATTCTATGCTAGATAATCTTGTTTTTTATTTATAAACTTTCAGAGGATTCATTTATACATACAACAACCCCCCCAAAAAAAACCCACCCAGAGACACATTTCAACTTGAAATTGAGAATCTAAATTGTAAAAGTTTTGTAGGCAAAGGAGTTTTCAAACCAAGCAATTGTTTTTCTCTTTTGCTTTTTATCCTGACTCCTTAGTTTTGCTTCTGGGACCTCCCTACAAGAGACCAGAGAGTACTATCAACTCAGTGGGCATTGGTGTGCAGCTGTTGAACTAAAGAGATCATGCCCCTTCCTCCTTCAACACCCATTCCTCTCCTTGCCTCCATTCACATAGGGAAGATTTTGCTTTCTGTCTGGCTCCTCAATCATTTGTGTCAGGCACTCCTATTAGGAGTGATGTGTCTTTTCATGTGTCTGCTGTCTATATTCCTGTTTATAAGGAGAACTTCAAGGAGGTTGTTGAAGTCATCCAGACATAAATGAGTGAATAAAATGAATGAATGAGCATTCATCACTTACTGTATGCCAGATGCTGGGTCAGAGATATCAATACAAAATCAAAGCAATCCCTGACCTCACGGGACTTACATTCTAATAGGGTTGATGATACATAAGGGAGAGTAGTAACTCAGAAAGGGCATTTTGATCTGGGAATTCCACAGGATGGGAGTGAAATCATTTTGCTTTGTGGTTAAGTCATTTTTCAATTGTGTCTTATTCTTCACAACCCTATTGGGGACTTTTTTGTCAAAGACACCAAAGTGATTTTTCACTTCCTTCTCCAAATCATTTTGCAGATGAGAAACTGAGGCAAACAGTTAAGTAATTTGCCAAGGGTCACAGGATTAGTAAATATCTGAGGATGGATTTGAATTCAGGAAAACGAGTCTTCTTAATTCCAGGACAGACTCTCTACCCAACATGACACCAGGCTGCCCACATGTGAGATCATAGGGTAGGTAATTGACATCTTTCAGAAACAATAGTAATGTTAATTTGATTCTTGTTCCCAGATCGAGGTATGTAAAGGGTGCAAGATAAGTGGATGGGGAGAGCCAGAAATGGGAACAGGTAGAGTACATTAACATGGATGCTCTAGGATGATGATCAAGATGAAGAATAGTCTAGAGATAGAGGATCCATAGTCTATGTGAGCACTCACCAAGCAAGGGAGTATGGTTCCTACTTGGGAAGTGACTTAGCTCTTCTAGCATAAAGTCATGGTGACTGGGAAGTCCCCTTTGGAAAGCACAGTAGCAGCAGCATCCTGGAAAGAAAATGAATGAGAAAAGCATGAACAGGGATCTAGACCTGGCTAGATGAGCCAATCAGGGCACACTCTGGGTGAAAGTTACACAGCTGACGAGTTTAACCCCTTCTGCACATCGTCACTGGAAGTTCAGTTGTCGTTAGACAGGAAGATGGACACACTGTAAATAAGCACCTGAACTAGAGTAGTGGCCAGAGAAATAAAAAAGAAAAAATAGATGAGAGGCTTATCTTGAAGGAAAAAGCAAAAGGATGTAGCAACTGATCAGATAAACACAAAAAAGGAAAGCTATAAATGATGTAAACTGAACTCAGAGTTTCAGATCCAAAGGATGAGGAAAATGGTGATCATTTTCCTTCCTTCATTCACTCACTCATTCAATTTTTTATTAAATGCTTAATAAATGCTTCTTGTGCAATGAAGTCATTTTGACAAATACTCAAATTAACTCCAAAGAAGATATGAAGGAAGACACTATCTGCATCCAGAGAAAGAAAAGTATGTATAGAACAATTTCTCATATATATGTATATATATACATATATATATATATGTATATATATATATATATATTTATGTCTAATAGTTACCAAATAAGAGAGGGGGGAAGAAATTTACATGGTAATTTTATTCTATATTTTAAAGAAATACCAATTGCATGTAATAGATTTGCAGTTTCATGTGCAATCATTTTTAATTATACTATGCTATGGAAGTGCTTATGTCTTTCCATAAATTAAAAGTAAAATAAAACATAAATGATAAAATAAATAAAAATAAATACTTCTTGATGTCATTCAGCCTCAACTTGAATGCCCACAGCAAGGGAGAGCCTGATATCTCCTGAGACAGCCCATTTGATGTTCACTCAGCTCCAGTTCTTGGGAAATCTTCTTATGTTAAGCCTAAATTAGCCTCTTTGTAATTTGTTGCTCTTGGTTCTGTCATTTGGGACCAAGCTAAAGAAATCAGACCCTTCTTTTACATGACAACCCTTCAAATACTTGAAAGACAGCTACTTTCAAATCATTCTCTTCCCAAGACTAAAAAACAAAATCCTCACGTTAACATTGGCTGCAGTCTTCTCATCACCCTGGTTGCTCCTCTCTGAATGTACTACAGCTTATTCATCACCTTCTTGATTGCCAGGACAAAGCCCAACACTCCAAATGTGGTCTGAGAAGGGCAGAGTATGGCAAAACTATCGCTTCTCTAATTCTAGATGCTGTGAATCTCTTAAAGTAACCTAAAATAGCATCCACTTTTTAGTTTTTTGCTTTGAGTTTAAAATCCTCCCAAATCTTTTTCTCAGACTACTGCTTAATCAGACTTTAGATACAATGGATGCATGCAAAGAAGGTGAAAGAAGAGATAGGTAGATGAAATGATAACCATGAGATAGAAAAATGGTTCAATTCAGTTTTACTTCTGTTTTCTCTGAAAAAAAAAATGATCTGAAGCAAGCTGAAATCTAAGATAAAAAATACATGTTTGATGAATGCACTGGGGAAGTGAATGGATATATCAGCCAGTCTTCCAGCAAGTAGGTATGTCTGTTTCCAAATCACTATGGGAGCATGGTGGACATCTGGAAAGGCCCTTCAGATGAGCAGCTTCCTCTTTATCTTGGGTTTCAATTTGCTACTATTTTTTTTCTTTTTCCCAATCAAAAGATCATTCTATTTGGCAGAGACTACTGAAACAAAATTGAGTTGTCATTCATCTTTCCAGTTGTTAGCTTTCCATCCACCTGTGCGGAGCAGTCCCATCTCTTCGTTGATCTTCTTTGAACATTTCCCAACCATTTCCAAATAATGCTTCCTGTACTCTATCCACTGTCTTCAATCACCTCATCTCCCTCCCACCACAACCTTGAACTCTGATCTTGCACCCCACCCTTGTCTTTGACTCTGATGAGAGAGCTTTTGCCTTGTCTTACTAGACTGAAGCTTCCAGGTTACTCCAAGCTTTGTCACACACACAGGCCTCCCCATCACCCATCTCCCTATTACTCTTCCAAGTTCTCCTTATTATATATTATTATATATTATATATTTACCCAGTGGAATATAAGCTCCTTGAGCACAAGGACTGTCTTGTCTCCTTATATGTGTATCCAAGACTTAGTACAGTACCTGGCACGTAATAAGCACTTAATAAATGTTTTGTTATTCATTTCTTGTGGCCCCCAAAATAGCTTTAAAAAACAAATGTTTGTATTGCCTTTGGCACTGATTGACAGCCCCAGCTCAATCTGGATTATAAAGCTCTTCTTTATAACCATGCTAATGTTTCCATCCTCAGCCACCTGTCTTTGCTTTCATTTTTTAATCTGATTTGGTCAATAATTTCCCTATGAAGTCACAGTGGTCTTTTCAGTAGCTCATCTTTTTCTGGTTGTTTGGAATCATTTGTTTGTTTCTTCTGAATTTCAATCTTGAGAGTTTCCTCTCTCTCTTATGTCAAAATTCCCCCCATATAACATTAGGCCCTTTTCCTTTCTCTGAACCTTAAAATCTTCTTTGGCTGAGCATGGTGTTGGCACATGCAGGTGTGATCCCTGTTAATGGGAAGACTGAGGCTGGCTCATCGTGAGCTCATGATCTTCTGAGCTATAAAGAGCCAGCTGATTGAGTGACTGCACTATGTCTAGCATTAATATAGTAAGCCTCAGAAATAGGGGCTTGCAAGTTGCCTAAGCAGGAACAATCTGGCCCAGATCAGGAATGGAGCAGGTCAGAACTCCCTTGTTGATTAGTAATGGAACCAGTGAATGAGTAATCCTTGTAGTTACGATCTGGACAAGATAAAAAGATACATGGATATAGTCAGATGAAAAGATAGACAGATGAAAGAGGAAGGAGGGAAGGAAGGATGCAAGGAAGGAAGGAAGGAAGGAAGGAAGGAAGGAAGGAAAGAAGGAAGGAAGGAAGGAAGGAGAGAGGGAGGAAAGAAGGAAATTCTTTCTCCTTGAACCCCTGGTCTCTTCTCCTTCCCTATCTTGAGTTCTTTATTGAAAGCAATAGACACTTGCCCCCAGAGCTTCTTCCTTTTTTTAACCTGTCTCTCTCTTAGTTTGCAATATTTGGGTCCAAAATAGTAATTCCCCTTTTTGCCTTCTCTTTGAAGAATGAAATTATCACTAAAGCATGTGAAGAATTTATGACTCCTCTGCTTTTGGCGGAGGGAGCTTTAACAGATGTCAAGATAATGGAAGATCCCCATTTTTATACCATGTCTTTATTTCAGTTTTGTGATTTTTCTTTGTCTAATAAATTGTTCTTTCCAGATAATCTACACTATTTCTTCTTAATTCAGTCAGTCAATAAACATTTATTGTTTACTATGTATCAGGCACAAAGAAAAGTAGAATACGATCCATGTTCTCAAAGAGCTCACTATCTAATGGGGGCAGAGAATGCAAATAATTACATACAAACAAAATATATGTAGGAAAAATTTGAGATAATTAGTAGAGAGAAGTCTCTCATATTGGGAGAACTGGAAAGTTTCCTGTAGAAGGTGGGATTTGGACAGAGACTTGACGATATCAAGACAATATCACTTCTGTTTCTTCATTTTTCTTTGGCATCCAGATGTTCTCCATTATATTTCTACTAAAGTGGGTTTTTTTATTTCTTCATTTCTAATCCAAGCAAATAAGCATAGTTTACAGTCCTGCCTCATGCAATGCCCTTTTCTAAGCACAGAGGATATAAATGCAAAGGAGGAAAAATAGTTCCCATCTTCTAAGAGTTTTCATTCTATTAAGTATAGCTACATCTATAGCTATTGGTATAGTTAAATAGTTTTTAAAATACTACTCTAATGATCCATATTATTTATTCCATTTCTTTTAAATAAAATATAGCTTTTCAGAGTCATTTTGTAATCATCAGTGGCATCCCACCAAGTCTCAGCCATAACATAGCAGAATGTATTCTCCTTGAGGGCAGGGACAATTTTACTTTTCTATTTGTAACCACAATATCTGGAAGAGTGCCTCACCTATAGCAGTTACTTAATAAACACTTGTTGATTGGTTGAGTAAAATTGAAAAGATAAATTTACCTACTTTTATGAGACTCACTTTATTCTAATATCTTTTTATTTTACCTGTTACTATTTATAACATCATCTCTACATAGGCAGTTTTCTCTTTCCCCTCCATTTTCTATTTTAAACTCTATCAGATTTACCAGAATAAAGGCAAATTCAGAAGAAAATGGTTCATCCTTTGTTTTCAAAGAGAGCTAATGTATTCATGAGGCGATGTCTTGACCTGTATATGAATTGAATGTGAGGCAAAGTTGGACAAAGTCATCAGCCTCACTCTCTCTTCCAGACTCAAATTCCGATGCAAGACAAAAGTCAAGGTGCCTGGGGATGGCCTAGGATTCAGTGGATGACCTCAATGTCTTTGATGACACAAAAACAATTTCAAAAGGAATAAAGCACTAACAACTGGGAAAATCAGAAAAGTCCTAGAAAGGAAGATTGGGATTCCACTTATGGGAGGTGAGCAGGTGGTTCTACCAAATCTCTCTTTCTCTTCTGAATCTAGCTCTATTCAATATATTAGAGGGAAAAAAATTTTCAAACTATCTTGTTTTCTCACAAGAATAAGTCTTGCCTTAGGATGGACTTAATGTGCAATACTGCTACAGAAGTTCTCTCCTGACCTGATAAGTAGTGCTGATGTCTAGTAATGTAAGGAGGTCTGAAGGTTTCTCCTCCATAGCAATTATTGTAAATGTAGATGTTCTTCTAACATAGATACAGCACATATCAATTCCTATTCTCTAAATAGCCTGGGTTAATTGCCTCATTGAATATCCTGTAGCAGCAACTTTTACAACCTAATTTAACATTGCTACTGTCTTGGGGCAGGGCAGTGGAGATGGGGATTTTTTTGTTAAGAAACTCAGTCTTTTTGGGAGAAGGCAAGATGGTGGAGTAGAAAGATTCATATGCTAGCTCCAAACCCAAAGCCCATAAATTTCCTGTAAAAAGAAATCCCAGAAAATTCTGGAGCAGTGAAAGTTGTACAGCAATGGAGTGAAGGAGATTTCTGTTCCAGAGAGCCCTGGAAAACCAACCCCAAAGATCTGTCATTCACTGGACAGGAGCAGAGCCTAGCCCTTCCCTGGCTGCGTGGAACCAAGAGGAGCAGATCCGAGCAGGCTTCAGGGATGGAATCTCCCGTGGCCACAAAGGTCCCTCCACCCACAGGCTCACAGATCAGTGAGAGAGCCTTCTGGACTGACCAAGAGGGGAGTGGGGTGTCTCCATAACTCAGGCCTTCTCGGGAGGCAACAGCAGAGACAGGGACAGCAGCAGACCCAGGCTCCCCAAGCAGGCAGGAGCTCAGATCCATTACTGAAGGTCTCCACATAAACCCCCTGAGGGAACTGAGCCTGGGAGTCGGCCCTGCCCCCACCTGAGAACCTGATTTAATCTTA
>CM053772.1:168667937-168687038 GCA_028658325.1 Potorous gilbertii | reverse complement strand
CAACTATTATGGAAGTCATTTGCAAAATTACACAGATATGGCCTATATTGAATTGCATGCCTTCCCAAAGGGAATGGGTGGGGAGGGAGGGATGGGGAGAACTTGGATCTCAAAGTTTTAGGAACAACTGTCTAGTATTGTTCTTGCTACTAGGAAATAAGAAATACAGGTAATGGGGAATAGAAAGTTATCTGGCCCTACAGGACAAAAGAGAAGATGGGGACAAGAGAAGGGAGGGATGATAGAAGAGAGGGCAGATTGGTGATAGGCGCAATTAGAGTGCTCGGTGTATTGGGGTGGGGGAGGGGACAAATGGGGAGAAAATTTGGAACCCAAAATTTTGTGAAAATGAATGTAAAAAGTTAAATAAATAAATTTATATTACAAAAATAAAAGGTTAAGGAAGTAGTATGATGTTCACTCCACAAACAGCTCCTGTCATCCAAGAATGCCTCATGGGAATATTTATAAAGCAAGTGCGTAAGGTTGTTGATGGACTTCATGATCTCTGACTCATAATCCCCAAACGCTATCACTGACTAACAATCTTTTGCTCTCAAACCAAGAACATCTTTTTAAAAATACCCCATTTCATTATACTAGGTTTTACTTCCTTTAAAATAAAAGAAAAATTTTTAAAGATTTAAAAAAAAAAAGAAAATCAGTCTTTGAGAGGTACCTTGAAAGGAGGAAATATCTATTAAATAAACATGGAATTCCTACATATTTCTTTTCCCCACACTTCCCCATCTCTTTACCTTCCCTCAAAATAAATGTCATTTTTGCTAACATATTCCAGAGAAAATAATAGGGAGGTTTCACAGTCCATTTTCCATGCTCTCTTCTCCCAGATCCACCTGAACCTCCTTACCACAAACAGCTTTTTTTTTTTTGGATCTGTCTGTTCCTACTATTCCTTCCTCTGATTGTTAAATGCCTAGGAATGCTATTTAAGAAAATTCCCAAGCAATCTCTTAAGGGTAGGTAGGGACTGTCTTGTTTTACTTGAATTTGTACTCCCAGTGCTAAACACAGTTCCCAACTCACAGTAAGTGCTCAATAAATGCACACGTTGTTTCTATGTATTGTCTCCGTATATACCATCTCACACACGCCAAGTGTCCCATTGAGCCAAAGCTAGCATGAGAAAATGTAGACGAGTAATCTAGTATTCCTGAATATAGGTTCATAGATTTAGAGCTAGGAAGGGCCTACAGAACATCCTCATTTTACAGATGAGGAAATGGAGACCCAAACAGGTCAAGTGACATTCAATTTCACACAGGTATGAAGTAACTGAATCAGTATTTGAACCCACATCCTGTGATCTGGTTCATCTTGAACTCTTTCCATTATGAGCAATCATTGTATGACACTACTTATGACTTGTTACCATGACAAGTTAAATCCAGGTAAGAATTATTACCAAATCATTTCAAAATGATGAGAAAGTATGGGGGCTTGGGAGAAGGGTAAGAATCACAACATTCTTATAAAACTGTCCTCAGGAAAGAGTTGACCCTCATACTACCTACAAAGTTCCTTTCTGTAGAGCAAACAACTCAACCTCTTTCTTCTTTTGGAGATGCCCTTACAGGCAAGGTATGGCAAAGCCATCTGCTGCTTTATCATGATAGTCTACAGACTGGTTCTGTGGTCCAGCTCTGAAATTGCACTAATCACAGAAACTATGAACTCAGCCAGGAAGCAATGGGTGCCAGTGATGAGTGAATTTAGACCTGCACACGGTGGAATGGAAAGCTTAGCCTGGAATTGATGCACAAGTGTATTTGTATTTATTGATCTGGCCTGAATGCAGGTTGTCTGATGGCAGGGATATGACAGATTTCATCTGTCTCACAGCCAAGTCTAATTGTATTTTCACTCTAGAATGACCAAAGACAAAAGTGGCCAAGCCAAGCCAACAACTTCACTATAGTGCCATATGGAGTGTTAGCAACATGGCTGTGGTCGCTGGAAGTATTCACTTCAGTGACTGGACACAAGCTGCATCCTGAGAAGCTAAAGCAACAGGAAGGAATGTTTTTCACTTAATTCTGAATTACTAGGATATCTGATTCCACCTGACGGTGAACAAGATATTTTGGAGTATACCTTTGATTGCTTTGACACTTCTCTGTCTGTGGTTTATTATTCTTTTTAATTAGTAGGAGCCAAATTCATCTGGAACCCAAACCCAGAACCATAATTAAAAGTTTTGGTGCAAACACCGTTAAAAATAGTCCCAAATCAACTTTTCAAGACAAATTCACTTGAGAAATAAAAACTCTCGTACATGAAACCCCATGAAGCCCCTGCAAATATTGGATGGTGGGAGTGTGTGACAGCAATCCATTAAAACTATTATACTTTTCCTTCTAAAGATCACAAAATGAATTTTACATAAGTCTTATCTGAATATGGTATGTCAGAGCTTAACTGGAGTGGGGCTTCCTTTTTTAACCAGTTATTCTTAGTAGTTAGAGGCTGAGCTCAGTTGTTTTTATCCTTCTAAGTTTTGGAAGTGCTGTAAGAATCCTCTAAATTTCAATGCTCCAGGACAAAGCCCTTATCACTCCACCCTAGTTACAACCGTATTTAAAATATTCAACTTGTAGAGGGCCATAAATTGTTGAAAATTGTCCAGTGATGTTCACTAAAATTGTGCTTGAGTCCTAGGAAAAATCCAGGCAATTAGAAATTTAAAATCATCTGCTATACCCTCATTCCACACTTAGGACAAAGCCAATACATACCTGGAAGTCCCCTATTACTTAGAGGAAGCTCCCTTGATACCTAACCAAACTTTAGAAGAAAATTGCCTTACAAGGGACCATGGGAAGTCTTAACAAGCTTACGCTTCTTCAGGGGAGTCCAACTTCACTCTCCTCTCCACCTTTCTGCGGTCTGGGTTCTCATGGTCTCTCTCCCCCAAAAGAGTGTTGAACCACTACCATCATCAAAAAATCTGTGCTGTGGGACAGGAAGAAGCTAGGTTATGTAATACACACTGGCAAAGGCTGTCTTAGAGACTCAGGTCTGGCTCCTTACTCATTCTTAGGGCTTCAGGGGATTCCAAGATACTTTCTAGAATTGTGAAACATGTAACCATAAAATCTCCAAGTTTACAATCGACACTATTGAAAGAATGGGATAAATTTTAGTTAAAACAGCTTTCTTGTGCTTTGTGGAAAGGTAAGACCCATTTGTGGCTTTTGTGGCTTTCACTGATCTTAAACTAGTCACTGAATTTTGTTGTCTGACATGATACAATATTCTATATTGATGATACAATATTCTGTCAAATTCCGGTCCAAAACTAGAAACTGAGGACATCCTGCTAAGCAAAGACTAAACAAATTGTGGTATATGAACACAATGGAATATTATTGTGTCATAAGTAATGATGGAATTGAAAGCATCAGAGGAAACTGAGAAAACCCTTATTAACTGATCGGTACAAAGTGAGCACACTAGAAAAACAATTTACACAATGATAACACTATAGAAGGGGGAAAAATCCTTTGAAAGGCTTTAGAACTTTGATCAATGCAATGATAAACCACAAGTCAAAAGAATGAAGGTGAAATATGCTTCCTGACAGAGAGGGGAAGAGCTTAAAAGACAGAGAGATGCATTTTCAGACATGGTTAATGTAGGAATTTTTTTTGCCTGAATATGTATACATTGAGGGATTTATTTTTGTTTTGTATTTTTAATTTGCTCAGTGCAGGGGAGAGATGTAGTAGGAATCACAAACTAACTTTTTAAAATACTTATTTCTTGAAAACAAAAGAAAATATTTTAAAATATTCTGAGCAATCCCACAAATGTTTATTAAGCATCTACCATGGGTCAGATACTGTCCAAGGTACTGGAAACCCAAACATGAAAGTAGCATGACCTTTCCCCTAGAATGCGGTCTAAGAGGGTGAATTCATCACACACACACACACACTCACACACAGAGTCTGATACAAGGAAGACTGTGATAAAAGCAAAAGAGAGCTCTAAATTGAACATCTTTTTATTTTCAAGGGGGAAGATCCAGAAAGGTTTCATGAAGAAAGCCTTGAAAGAAGAGAATGGTTTCAACAAATAGAGATGAAAATAAACATAACAATCAATGATCTTGAATTTTGAATGGCTAATCCTTAACCACCAGCTTTTGGCTCTGTTGAACATCCTACTCTTTCTTGAAACACTTTTTCTCCTTGGCAGCCAGGATATTCTGCCATTCTCCCTCTCCCCCTTGCTCTGTAACCACTCCTTCACTTCCCTACTTCAATTAACAGCATCACTGGGCTCACAGTCTCTCCAGCTCAAAACTTCAGGACCATCTTTAAGTTTCCTTCTCTTTCCCTCTTCACAGTCCATCAGTCATCAAATTCTATTGCTTCTTCTGACTCAGTATTTCCAAATGTTATTCTTTTCTCCCCATTCCTATTCCCATGATGGTAGTTAAGGTCTCAACTCTCTATATTTATATATTTCTTTCCCTTCATAATACCCACAGATGAGGAAACTGAGAACCAGAGGAGTTAAATGACACATCTATGGTCACACAGCTAATAATTATCTGAAGCAGAATTCGAACTCAGTTATCCCTGTATCCAGATGTAATACTCTGTCTCTTCACCATCTAATTGCTTCATTATCAGCAAGGAGAATCATATATTTCTTTCATATCCTATAGTGCCTAGCAAAGTGTTAGGCACAGAATAAATGCTCAATAAATCTTTTTTGGTTGATTGATGAATTTGAACTTCCTAGCCTTCACTTTTTGAGCTGGAACAAGGATGAAAATGGAAGGGTTTCAGTGGACATCTGGCCCTACCTCTATATGAATAAGAATTTCCCCTCCAGGATAGAGTTTTTCTTGAAGGCTGCAGTAAAAGGAAAACCATTACTTCCTGGGTCAACACATTCCACGTTGGGGTAGGTCTGCCTGTTAGGATATTTTTTTCCTGACATCCAACCTAAATTTGCCTCATTTCAACCTAAGGGATGTTCTGAATTCCACCTTCTGAGGCCAAGCAGGACTGGTCTATTCTTTCTTCCGAGTGAGAGTCTTTCAAAAGCTTAAAGACAGACATCAGGTACCCATTTAGCCTCTCCTCCTCTAACTCCATTTATTTTTTGAAATCCTTATATGGAAAGAGCTGGAGACCTTTCCCCATCCTCTGAATACTCTTCAGTTTACCAGCTTCTTTTTGGATCCAACCTACAATTTCACTGATATGGAAAACTTCCAGTGAGGAAATTCATTCTAACAACTCAGATCCATACCTGCCTCTTAAGGTATAGTCTTAAAAAGTTGACTTAGCCCAGTGAGGCTAAGTAACTTGCTCAGATCACACAGTCAGCATATGTCAGACAGGACTAAAACTCAGGTCTTCCTGGCTGAAAGATTAGCTCCCTTTCTACTATATCTCTTATCTAGTATACCACCTCTTGACTAAGGCTGAGATAATATAGCTTCTTAGTATCCTTCCTAGGGGTGTAGGGTATATTCAAGGAAGACCTTTGATGTGATGGCTGCATAGCCCTTTTCAGGGCTCTTTCCACCTTTGGTGTCCACCTGTTTCACCCAACTCTCACCTGTGACTCCATAAAGCTGCAGCATGGACAGTGGTCACACCCTAGTAAACCATTTTGGCACATGAACCAAACCAGGATGAGGGTAACCAAGGGGTCTCAAACTCATTGGTGATTTAGGGTGTCTACCCCAAGCACATGAAGACTTCTCCTGGTGAAATGGGTGGATGAGAACAATTTGTTCCAATGGCCATAAAGGCAGCTGAAGCAGGCAATGTGGAGCACTTAGTGCTTGTTTACACACCAAAGATGCCAAAGTCATCCACTGCATCCTGAACCATCGCCAGTCATCTTGACTCTGTCTTCTCACTGGACTATGATGACTCCAGAGGACAGAGCGAGACTGATGACTTCATGGAACTCCTGTGGTAGAGCATTCCGAGCTTGTACTGGTCTCATCAGCCACAGCTGTACACACTGAAATGTCACTTTATCATGGTGAAGTCATTTTGGTCCTCTTTGAGAACCAAGGACAGCAACCAATCTTTCCTAAAATCAGCACACTTAGGACTGAACACAGTACTCCAGATGTGATCCAACTAACCAAACGAAAGTATTTATTTGTGCTTGGCACTATACCATGTACTGGAAATTCAAATACAAAAATGAAACAATACCACTCAAAATGAGGTCATGTTCTAACAGAGGAAACAAGTAGATATAAAAATACATAGCATAAATATAATATTAATAAATATAGTTAAGACTTTTGAAACTTTAGTTCACATTTTAACAAACATTTATTAAACACTTTCTATATGCCAGGCACCATGCTAATTGGGGCAGATTGTTGTGGTGCTATCCCTCAACTGTGGACTTTTCCATCTCCTCACCCTGGAGTTATATCCACCTTGAAGTCTGTTGTCCTACCTCGCAATTGTCTACTCCAAGCACCATTATGAAATGGAGCCCTGCCATGCTCACTGTACTTCCCAACCACATCTCAAGACTTCATCTTCCCTCCTGCTATAGTGATCTCTTATGAATACAGTTCTCCTTTCCCAACCCTGTTCTCTAGTCCCATTTATTTTCTTTGTCTTTCCCTGACTATTAGAACTTCAGCTACTTGAGAGAAGACAGTAGCTTATCTGCTCATAGTTATATATTGAGCACTTTGTTATATATTGAGTGTCTGATAGAGAGAAACATTTTTAAAACACTTTATCATTTATCTATCCATCTAGCTAGTTAGCTATGAATATATCATTCTATCTGTCCATCAATCCATCAATATATCCATCCATCTATCATTACATATATTAATGTATCCATCTAGCTAGCTATCCATCCAACAGTCAATTAATGTATTTATCTATTTAGTCATCTATCCAGCCAGCCAGTCAGCTATCTAACTGCTAGCTATCCATCTGTCTGTCTATCCATCTATGCATCTATCAACATATCTATCTGTCTTGATATGTGGTTAAGGGACTTACCCAGGATCACACAGAAAATATGTGGCAGAGAAAGGACTTGATCCTAGGTTTTGCTGACTGCAAGGTCAGTTCTCTATCCACTATACTACCTTGCCTTTCCTTAAGTTAAAATCCCTGGATTTGTTTAAAATTAACTACCCTAACCTCCGATATTTAACACAGTTTCTGGCATATAGTGGGTTTTTTATAAATGTTTATTGATTGATTGAATAATGTCTACTTACTTTATATTTGTGAAGCTGATTTATTATAACCCAAGTATAAGGTTAAAATACCTTGTGTTGTTATCCTGAATAACTCCATAAATTTTGCTAAGTTAAATATAGGTAAAAATTATAATACTTAGAGAGAATCAAAATTATAGAACCTGGGAACAGAATTCATAGGATAAATGCAATATTTAAATCAGTTGTCAATGTAGCCTGGTTAGTACCTCTAAATCAACAGGTTAGAGGATCAAGTCCAATCAAGAGAACTAGAAATGTTAAAGATATGGAATTTTATTTTCCTGTACAAAACACTTTATAGTTTTTTGTGTTTTGCTGATTTTTCCAGTGTCTTCAGTATCTCCACTTTGAAATTTCTGCTGCTTCTCTTAGAAATCTTTTTAACCATTTCATTGTTTATATATGGGGCTTGAATGATAGAATTAGAAAGTGTAGTCTTCCCTTAGTCTCATGTCAAAGTCAGAGCATCCTTTTTCCTTCCTATCTTGACATAACCACCTTAAAAAGAAAAGAAGGTACAAAACATCAGGCCAGTTCCTCACAGTCCCTCATCAATTTTGGCTTCTAATGACATCTGTTCTTCAATATTTTAGCCCAAGGGCTCTCAGGCCAAAAAAGTATCTAACTTATTCTGCTTGGTCTCAGAGGAAAATACCAGCTGCAATGAACAGATAGAAGTTTCAGAGGCAGATTTTCGCTTGATGTAAGAAAACATTTCATAAAAATTAGAGTTGACCAATAATGAAAAAGGACTGCCTTAGGAGACAGTGGATTCCCTATCCCTGGCAGTCTTTAAAGGGAGAATGAATGATCACTCATAAGACATTTTATGAGGCCGTTCCTCTTCAGTAATGGTTGGATTTGACCACCTTATAGATCGTCTCCATCTTCAAAAACCTGTTTTTGTGTTTCTCTCTCATGTAGCCTAGTCAAGTGCCTGGACTAGTGGTCAGGTAATATCATGCTCATGGTAGCAATCATTCCTATATCATCATAGATTTAAAGCTGAAAGGGATCTTAGAGGTCTTAGAGACCAACCCTGTCATTTTACACATAAGGAAGTTGAAGCTAGGAGTGGTTAAGTGATTTAACCCAATGTCCTAGGGTTAATTGTCAGAATTGATATTTGAACCCAGATGCTCTGACTGAATCTAGTCTGTCAATCTTTAGTTCTGCTTAATGAGATCACTTGGGGAAGGATACTCTGGTGCCAAAAATTAACCTCTCTCCTCCACAGAAGAGAAATTTTCACTGGAGTCTTATGACTTCAGAAAACCTCCAAAGCCATGACTTCTCTTGTAGGAGGGTAATGACTCAGTCAAAGAAAACATCAACAAAACCAGGAAAATTGGGGGTAACATAGTCTAACAACAACAACATGAATAACAGCTAATATTCATACAATGCTTTATTCATGCTTTACATACATAATTTGATCCTCACAAACACTTGTGAGGTGTGTTATTAGTATCCCCGCTTTACAAATAAGGAATCTGAGGCACAGAATGGTTACATGATTTGCCTGGGTCTTATAGAAAGTAAGAGTCTAAGAAAAGATTCCAACTCAGGTCTTTCTGACTCCAAATTGACTGTTCTCCCCATTATACAGGCTACATACAAGTACAAAGACTAGGGATCAAATCAGCAACCACCATCCCAAGTCAATGTCAGAAATTCCCAGGTGGTGGAACTGAACATATGCGTGGAAGTAGGCAAGGAAACCATTCCCTGTTCAAGATCAATGGATCTAAAACAAAGGGAGAATCTGCACAAAGGAAGATTAGGAAACACAAGGGAGGGTGAGGAAGAAGAACCTTATTTCTGAGACAAGAAATACCTTGAGGTCATTTTACTTTATGACAGTAGCTTTTGTGAGAAATGCCACCTCTTCCCCTTTCCACTGAACCAAAAGATCCCACAGGTACCATTTTCTGCTCTAAAGCCCTGGGGGATTTTGGCACTTGGGTTGGAGAGAGGACTTTCACCTCATATTTCTTGTCTCTTTACCTGTCAAACTTTGAGAAATGATCATCGCCACACCACTTGCCTCTCTAGCCTCATTACCCACTTACATCTCAACAACTCCCAATCTGAACCCAGCTGAAAGCACTCCCTCCAAGATAACCACTGCTCTCTTAACTGCTAAGTCCAAAGGTCTTTTCTCAGACCTCAACTTTCTTGACTTCTGTGTAGTTGTTGACATTGTCACCTCCTCTCTTCCTTAACATTCTCTCCTCTCTTAGTTTCAAGGACACTAGTCCTTCCTTGTTATTCTACTTCTCTGACTATTTCATCTCCTTCTCCTTTGCTGACTCATCATCGATCATTCGTTCTGCTTATTGTTTGGGTATCCTCTAACTGAGGAAGAAAGGGAAGTATTCAAAATTCATTGTGAACATTTAAACCTCAACTCTCATTTTTACATCATCCTCCTTCTTTATATTAATTCAGACAACAAACTATATACATTCTATCTTTGCATAATTTCTGAAACTTCCTGTTTTCTCTCCATTCCCATTGCTACATCCCACCTCCAATAGAGGCCCTCATTGCTACTTTTCAGAAATGCTACAAATCATTGTTTTATTGTTTATTATTTAGTTACTTTTTATTTATAATACTAATTATTATCTGGCATTATTTCTTAACATTTGTTATCATTTTGTTGTCTAAACTTAAGAAAGTTCTAGAGCAATGTTAACAATGCACATTAACATAAAAGTGTAACTGTCCTAGGTACATTTGTTTTCCTGAGGGCTTGTTTTTGCCTTTGTCGCTCTATAGCTCTATGAATGCAATGCCTTGTGTGGATTAGATGCTTAATAAATGTTTGCTGAAATGAATTGAAACTCATCAACTCAAGTATGAAGCCAGCATGAAAGTCAAGATTAGATATCGTGGCTAACGTGAAAGTATTAACACTTTAACTGAAGTATTAACAAAGAATAATTTTCACCACCAACTGGCCCAATTTGCTGCCACCTTTACAGAGAGAAGTTTTAACAATTACTATTTCATCTTTCTTCAGCATGAGCATTTTACAAGGTCTTACCCAGAATACTGTTTCTGTCTGGGAGGACATCTGATCTAAAAAAACATAGGAGACAGCTAAGATATAGAGACACATGCCAAAAGAATGGAATATTCATAGTGGTCTAGTCTAACATATATCAGATTTCCATATTGAATATTAAATTGTGCTTCTGTCCTAGAGAATTGGAAATAATCAAAAAGTGATTATGGGGAAGCTATTTGCAAGATGGGTAAATGGAAAAGGTTATTCCAGGTGTCAGATTCATCAGAGAACTTGATGTGGAAGGGAGAAATAGGAGGTATCTCATTCATTCACCCACTAATTCAATGAACATTTACTAAACACCTACTTTTTGCAAATCATAATGCAAAGAAATTGGCTGAATACTAATATAAGTTAATATCTCAATGGTTTTCTCCTTCTAACCCAGTTGGGAGGGAAACTATGAACATAAATAAATACAATACAGGGTTGCATATGATAAATATTTAATACACCATATAGGGTTGATCAGTGAAGAAAGGAAGCCTTCATGGAGGAGGTGGGTTTTGAACAGGGTCTAAAATTATGAATAGGATTTGAACAAGGCAGAATGACAAGAAAGTTAGTGACATGAGCACAAAGGCCAAGAAAAATACAAGCTATGTTTGGAACAAGGCAAGTTGCCCTTTCTGAGGCATTAACATTATCCATTATATTTGACCTGAATTTCACTGGTTCTTAGTGTTGCCTTTATTTACATTGCTGTAGTATTGTATATTCCACCTAGAATGGAAGGTGGATGTAAGATGTGGTCTCTTGCTAAGTCCTAGGTGACAGAAGTGAGGATCACTGATTAAATTTTCTCTATACACAGAAGTTGTTACGTACCTGACAAGTGGCTTGGTCAGCTACATTTATGGTTGGGAATGCAAAGTTAGCAAACAGTTTATCAAACTTCATTTAATCCAGGTGTTTAAGGTTAACACACTTTAGTGATTATAATGTTCTTGTGGTTGATAAAGGAGGAAGAAGAGATTTCAGTCCCTACTTCCACTTTCTCACTTTCCTTCATGTTCCCCTCCCAATCAATCCCTCTAAATCTGCCCAGCAACAACAGTCAGAAATAAGGGTAGAAACCCAGGAAATAGGGACTCCTAATCAGGGTAGCATCCTACTGTATGCACAGGCTACCATCATTTGTACATCAGTCTGCAGAGTGAGGCACCTCACATATTTACATGCCTGTGAGTAATAAACAACTCTCTCCTTTGAGCACTCATGTTCCTTCTTCATATCTCTTCCATCATGATCCCCTCTTACCATATATAGGGAAACAGTTAGGTACAGGGATGGAAACGTAACTTGGAGTCAGATTATGAAGGGTCTTAGATGCCCAACTAGAGTAAATTCACTTTATCCTGTAGGCAGTAAAGAACCAATGTAAAATTTTGAGCAGAAAAATAACAGAAAGTTAAATAAAATTAACATCTGTCCTAGATAAAGACCCAAAGGGGTTATTATCTGTAGCAAGGAAGAGCTAACTATTCTCAAACTATACTCTAGTTATCCATCAAAGAAGCCAATTGTTTGTTTCCCAACATGTTATGCCTTGATTATGTGCCATTAGTGACTATTAATAAATTAAACTGTGTTTGCATTTCAAAATTGTGTTTGAATTTCAGTCATGAATTTACACTGGAGAGCCAACCTCAGTCAACACTTTCATATGGAAGTACCTCTGATCAAAGCAGGGGACATGATTTAAACGAATTTAGTTTTGTCCTTTTAAATGAAAGTCTAAATCAGAAGGTTCATGAATTTATTCACTGCTTTTCCCCTCTGGAATCACTGACTGGTTTTTAGCCATAGCATAGGAATTATCATAAAGGAAAAGTTTTAGAACCCTTCTAAGTATCCTAAATAACCATCATCTCAACTGAAATAAGTTTGAATGCCCCTCTTTGTGGGGTTAAAAGGTTCATTTTGAAGTTTGCACAGTTGGACCTCCATCTGTGTGGCTGTGAAGCCCTGTTAAACAATTTTTTCTATCAGATTTAATGGCCAAAACTGGATTTTAAAAAGTTTTTATGCCGAGTCTATCCTCTACCTTTCTCCATTGCCCAGTGAAAAAGTGAAACTAGACCCTCTGTATAGCAAGGCTGCATTAAATGCATATGGTTATCATTGAACCCTCTACATAGATTTTTTCTTTTCCTTTTTTTCTTTTGACCACTTCTATTGCTACCTTTTATTCTGACACAGACGTTGTCAAGAAAATAGTTGAACAAACACCTCCTCCCTGAAATATGTAGTGATATGTTCAATAGCACGTCACCTTCCACTTTTGTAATTTACTGAATGTTAACACAAAGGAAACCTATGTGAATTAACTTTGACAATGTGATATCATTATCCACAATGCGATAGCATCATCCCTTTGATATGACCTAAATTTCATTGGTTCTTAGTGTTGCCTTTATTTATATTACTGTAATCTTCTATGGTTTTTTGAGGATTTTTCTCTCGTTATTTCATTTCACATGACTTCTCACATTTTTCTAAATGCTTATATGTATCATTGCTCATGGAGAAGTAATCTATCATCCTATTCATAAGCCACAGTTTGTTCAAGTCCATCACTGGGTACCTGTCTTATTTATTGTTTGAAGTTATTTCCAGTGATGCTGTCATGAATACATCGGTTCACATGGGTCTCCTCTTGCTGTTAGTAACCTATTTAAAGTATTTTCGCAGTACAGAGATCTTTAGATCTATGTGGATAGTGGATAGAGTACTGGATCAAGAGTCAAGAGGACCTAAGTTCAAGTCCCAACTCAGTGACAACTGTGTGACCCTAAGCAAGTCACTTAACCTCACTCATTTTCCTCATCTGTAAAATGGAAATAACAGTGCCTATCCCACAAAATTGTTGTGAGAATCAGATGAGGTCATATTTGCAAACTTTAAAGGGCTATACAAATGCTACTTTCACATGGTGGTCAGAGAAAGTGATACAGGGACACACTCAAGGTCTTTCTTAAGAACTTTGGAATTGATTGTGTGACATGGGAGACACTGGCACAGAAATGCTCAGCATGACATACCCACATCAGGGAAGGTGCTGGGCTCCATGAACAAAGCAGAATTGCAACAGCTCAAAGGAAATGTAGGATGTGCAAATTTGAGAGTATGCACCCCAAATGTTCCCATGGACTATTGGTGCTTGACCTCTGGTAGAGCATTCCGAACTCCTATTGGTCTGATCAGACACAGTCAGACACATTGAAACTTGACTCTAGCATCCGTATTTTGGTCTTCAAACTAAATTCTTCAAGAACAAAGGACAACAGCCAACTAAAAGCTGCTATCATCATGAACAATTTAGCAATTCTTCTTCCTCTAAATAGTCTTGCAAACTGAGTTAATCATCATATATCTGGTAGTCAACAAAGCTCCAATATAAAAAGTGAACTGGTCGAGTAGGAAAGCATCTCACAGACTGAATGAAAAAGAAAGAAATGCATTTTCTCAGATAGGCTCAAGATCAAACCTCACACAAAGAAGACACAAGCAATGTGTGAATTTTAAATTAATTTGCTTTATTATTTCCTGCTGCAACTCAACAAACAATAGATTTTTGGTGGTTGGGGTTTCTTTTACTCATCCCCTCAAAAAATATCCAGGTTGGTGGCGGTTGTCACCATGAATATCCAATAAATGATTCATTCTTATTCGAGTAGGACCCGTGGGGAATGTTGCCAATAATGCAGTTCATTTCTTATCTTCAGTTCTCTGCAGAGAAGCACACTCTTCTCTATTTTCACAAAGAATCATAAATTTTTCAGCTAGTGGACAAATAATAACACTGTGTGATTCCATTTGGTCTCGATTCCTCCAGGCCTGAGGAGACAAGTAGGGAAGCTGTCTGGATCAACAGCACGCAGGCTGATTTCCACGGCCTGCTGTGAAGGTCCTAGAGGACAGCGCTCGCTTGAGCTGTGTGCACAATCATCCATCCAAAGCTGCACATGGGATTTAGCCAGATGACTCCTATTGACTTTACCCACTTCAAGGCTATGGCAGGGAGCTAGAAAGACTGAAATGCTCCGAGGCATTCATACAGTGAAACGGAGGGAGAGGATTCAGAAGCTTAAAACCTGACTCCTACTGACCATGTCCCTAACTTCTTGAAAAGGCGATCAATGTCCACGCTACCTCCTACATTTGCCGATGTTCATAGTTCGCAATCCCTCTGGAAATTAGTGCATGTTTTCTACTCTGTATATGTTTTGGGGGACATCTTAAGAGTCAGGATAACTGGGTTCGAGTCTTGTCTCAGATATATACCAAGAACATAGTCTGGGACAAATGATTCAGTCTTTCGGAGCCCCGAAGCAAATCTCTGAGACATAAATTGCAGAGCAATGACTGATCTGCCCTGGTGGAGGGCATTTCCTCAGCAGGAGCTCCCTAAATCAGTATAAACATAGTCCCGACCTTATGTCTACTGTGTATGTTGTATCTCTCCAAGAAGAATGCAAGTTCCCTGAAGGCAGGGGCCAGTTCATTTTTGTCTTTC
Source organism: Potorous gilbertii (assembly GCA_028658325.1). Taxonomy (NCBI): domain Eukaryota; kingdom Metazoa; phylum Chordata; class Mammalia; order Diprotodontia; family Potoroidae; genus Potorous; species Potorous gilbertii. The sequence continues at coordinate 168,672,182 of CM053772.1, read as the reverse complement.
TATTCTCCCAGACCTAGCACCCGACCTGTATGTACCAGTAGCTGCCTGTTAGACTGAATTGAAAATTGAAGTGAATTGAATTGCGATTACTTCCTTACTTTGCAAAATGAAAACTCCATTATAATTAACAGAGTAGTTTTCCACATGACTAAATAATCCCTAACGTCCTATATTCAATTCACAGTCTCAATCTAGCGGAAAATCCCCATCCAGTGACCCTGGGTCAAACATTTAATTAACCTCTATTAAATGAGAAGCTCATTTCACAACAATTACACCATCTACTAAATACCCCTTTAGCTGGGCTCACACATCAGGGAGTCATTAATATAGATCTCTGAATAATCACACATTCTCTGATTCCCTCTCTGGTCCTCCCACATTTTAAAAAATAATCTAAAATAGATTAATAACAAAATATTTTAAAGTAATCTAAAATAGATGAAGCAACAAAAGGTGAGTGTGGCTTAGGAGTGGATAGAGTACTTGATTTGTAGGCTGGAAATCCAGGTGTGAATTCTGCTTCAGTTATTTCCTAATTATATGACTGTGCTCAAGTCACTTACCCTCCTAGAGTCTCAGTTTCCTAATCAGTACAGTGGAAATAATAATGTTCAATCCTCACAAAGATGTTAGGAGGAAAGCACTTTGCCAATGCTGAACCATGACAGTTGCCTTCCTCTCCAGAGGTTCTGGGAGCAATATTTGCCTTCCTTTTCCATATGTAAATTAGGAATGAATATTCATTCTTCCACGCCTTTCCCAATATGTAAATTAAGGATGAATATTCATTCACCATTTGTCAATTCCTCAGCACTTGTATGACCCAAGCAATGCCAATCCTTTCTCCACCAGTGCAGGACACAACCTACCCACATCTTCTCTTCTTGTGTGATTTCTGTTCATATTCTTCAATGGACTCTCCCTAATTGATAGACTCAAAGGGCTGGAGCCCTTTCTCTGAGTCGTTGCTGTTTTATAGATACCTACCTAGCAGTCAGGCTCTCCAGGCCACCTCTCACTCTCACTAGCCAACATCTCTTCTGGTCACTCATCTCTTGGTTGATGTCTAGTACACCATTCTCTGGTACAAGCCATTACTGATTATATATTTTAGCTACTTACCCTATCAAGAGTCTTTCCATAACTCTATGGGGCCTCTGTCATTGTGATGAGGGTTTTTATTCATTCAGTACGTAATAAGCACCTACTACATGCAACACATATTTGTAGGTAAAATACTCCCTACCCTCAAGAAGGATACATTCTACTGAAGGAATACAGTTTTTGACCCTTAGTTTCCTCATCTGTAAAATAAGGAGGTTCAATGAGCTGGCCTCTAATCATAGGATCATAGATATACTTAGAAAATGTCTTAGAGATCATCTATTCCAACAATTACATGAAGTAAATAGAGCCCTGAGCCTGGAGTCGGGAGGCCTAAGTTCAAATCCCACCTCAGACACTTATTTACTAGCTATGTGTCCTGAGACAAGTTACTTACCCTCTGCTTGCTTCAGTTTCCTCAACCATAAAGTGTAAATAATAATAGCACCTATGTCCTAGGGTTATTGTGAGGATGAAATGATACAACGTTCTACTCTGGTACACAGTAGGTGCTATGCAAATGCTGGCTATTATAAGTATTCGCATCATCATTGTCATTGCTCTCATTTTAACAATAAGATTAAGTGACTCACTCAAGGTCACACAGATTGTTAAATGGTAGTCAGGACTCAAGTCCACCTTGTCTGACTTCAAATGCAATAAATTTTCGCTTCATCTCCCTGCCTCCAAGGTCCTTTCTAACTCTCAAATTTGATCCTAATAATATGCAATTAGAAAAATATGTGCAAATTAAATTGAGGAAGGAGAAAGTACTGACAACTAGAGAGGTTAGGAAACATCCCCATAGGAGATGATATCAGAGTTGGTCCCTGAAGGAAGTTAAGCCTTCTAAGGAAGAGTAGAGGGGGTGTAATCCAGTCACACAAGGCAGTATGAGCAAAATCTGAGAAGACAGACTTCCAAACTCATCATGGAAGTCTATTTGGCTAAAAATGAGAGTAAAAGAAGGAGAGAATGTGGAAAAAACCACACTCTGGAAAGGTGAACTTGATCCAGGCCATGAAGAGTTGTAGTAAGGGGCCATTGAGCCTTCTATAATCAGATCTGTGTTTCAGGGAGATTGTTTTGGTAGCCATGTAGAGGAGTACTGAAGAGCAATTAGGACACTGTTTCTTCTATTTTTTCCTTCTTTAGATTCTGTTTGACTGGTTCTTGATGTCTTGATAGAGTCATTAGCTTCTACTTGCCCAATTCTAATTTTTCATAGATTGTTTTCTTCAGTTAACTTTTGCATCTCCTTTCCCATCTGCCCAGTTGTTCCTTTTAACAAGTTATTTTCTCCAGCTACATTTTGTACTTACTTTTCCATTTGTCTAATCTGCCTTTTTAAAGAGCTATTCTCGTCAGTGAATTCTTTTTTCATATTTTTAAAATCATCGGCCAGTTTTTCTTCTATTTCTCTAATTTGGTTTTTAAAATCCTTCTTCAGCTCCACGAAGAATGCTCTTTGGGCTTGCGACCAGTTCACATTCCCTTCTGAAGTTTCAGATGGGAGTACAGTCTCTGGATCTTTCCAATAGAAGCTAAAATGCTGCAGCTTACCTGGTACTGAGTTGGCTGGTGGGCAAAAGCAGAGACCAGGTGAAGTCTTTCTGGGTTTCCTGAGAGTTACCCTGGAGCTAGCTGCATTAAGTGTGGGTGAGGGGTGGTCTGGCCACAGGAGGTCTCCTCTCCTGTGCTAGAACATAGGCAAGCTCAGTGGTTGCTGAACCCCATCTGCATTAGTGTCTTTCCAATTCCCTTGGGGTGCTGAGACATGCCTGGGGTCTTGGTGTTGGCCATTGTGGGCTCCACTGCCCTGGGGCACAGGATCTCCTCCCTGAACTGAGGTGGGGCTGTCTAGGACAGTTCCGGTCCTGCACTAGTCCCCTTCAGCAACAGTGAGAGAGACCCCTTTGCAATTTTCCTAGCCTCACAGGCTAAGAGACTGTTTACCCTTTCTGCTGATCCTACTGTTACAGGATTTTTCCTGGGGAAATATTCTCTGGGTTCTTCAAGGTCAACAAGGGAAGGGAGATAGCATTTACCATTGCTCTGCCATCTTAGCTCTGGGAAGTTTAAGTAGGTAATTTTTACAGAATTTAATCTGTGGGTTGATAGTTTCAGGAGCAACTGGTGTAGTTTTGCATTCTCTCTTACCTCTTCCACTGGACTCCCATCCTGAATTGATATGTTTGAGAATCTGCACTGCTGCAGCTTCAGACCTCCCAGAGCTTCCTGTTTGGCTTGCAATGGCAGGATCTATGCTGTGCAATCCTCCAGCTCCATGCAACAGATCCTTCCCATCAGTCTTCCAGTCTGGAAATCTGCCACACTCCAGGAGACTATTTCAATAGTTCAGAAAAGAGGTAATAAGGGCTTGAATTAGGGTGACAGTAATGTGAGTAGAAAGAAGAAGAGAATATTAGTATTAAAAAGACAGGTGTAGCAGCAGCAAACAAGAAGTAATCATTCTAAGAAATATGAAATTTCTCAAATGAAAGCCAGTCCCATTTCCTCCGTCTAGTCAATTTTGATCACTGTTCATCTGCAATGTCTGTTCAAGATATATTCACTAGTAGACTAGCTTGATGGGTTGTATGTCCTATTGTAATTCATAATCTGGGTAATTGGTATTCTTTATCTACATGATTTGCTTAGTATGGATTGTTAGGTAAGTTTCTTTCAAGTTTGTCATGGATCTCACTGAGGAAGCCCTGTAGTATTCTGAGACTTAGTATGATCAGCACAGAGTCATCTACAAACAGTAATATCTGGAAAATATTACCATACATAGAAAACCTCACTTTAATTTGAATTTTGCCCAAGATATCTACCATGGCTCTTGTCAATAACTTTGGCTCCCATGTATATCGAACAAAAGATTGAAGAATAGGTAAACAGCATTTTGTTGTTTTTATTGCTGAGTTGTTTCAGTCAAGTCTGACTCTCCATGATCCCATTCGAGGTTTTCTTGGCAAAAATAATGGAGTGATTTGCCATTTCCTTCTCTGTTGGGGGAGGGAGGCGGGAGGGTTAGGTGAGTGGGAATTGAGCTTAGCATGAATGCCTTTCCTTATTGGGCAATGGAGATAGAATGGGAGTATGATTGGCTGGTGGTTTTCAGGAGGTGCTTGG
>CM053772.1:168542573-168667437 GCA_028658325.1 Potorous gilbertii | reverse complement strand
TCCTCCCAGAGGACTGGGAGGCCGGTGGCGCCCCGAAGGCTCATCATGACTGGGATTGGTGAGTAGGAGAGCAACCTAGCTTTAGGCGCGAGGACCCCGTTTGGGACAACTAAACGGGGTACCCCTCGCACTTCTCCAGACCATTTTACAGATGAGAAAATTGAGGCAAACACGGCTAAGTGACTTCCCCAGGGTCACAGAGTTGATAAGTGTCTGAGGCCATATTTCAACTCAGGTGACCTCCTGACTCCCAGGCCAGCGCTCAATCCACCCTGCCCCAAAACAGCATTGCTGAAGCTCTATTAAATCTTAGGAGCTGAGGCACCATATAAGTAAAATCATGCATGTTGTTTCATGTAATCTATAATTAGGAGATTTTGTATAGCTTTGTGATAGTGCCTCAGGGTTGCTGAAATTCTTTCCTTTAATAAAAGTTTTGTTTTTGCTTTAGTTTTGCTTGCAAAACATGTTGGTAAGAGAGACAAGATGATGATCAGTAGAGAGAATTTCCCAGATTTGTGAGTAGAAGCAAGAAAATGACACAACCATGATTATTAATAAATAAATATAATAACCATTGCTTTCCACTTTCAAATGATTCCTGCCTGGCTCAGGTTTAGACACAAATTAGACCCAGAACGCTGGGAAGAAAAAAGTGTAACTCGATGTGTCCGGTGCGCTGAAAGGAGCATTGCATCTAGAGTCACAGGAACTGAGTTCAAAATCTGCCTCTGACTGCATTAAAGTCATTAAACCTTTTGGATCTTACTTTCTTCACCAGTAAAATGTGGGAGGGTTGGACAAATAGCCTCAACTCAATCCTACGACTTCTCTGGATTTTAGAATCCGCATGTATCAAATGAGAGAGTTGGCCTAGGTGATTTCTATATTTCTATCACCTAACTGTGAGGAGGAGGATGAGGATGATGGTTAAACTTAATATAGAGTTTTAAGTTCTGAAAAGGACTTAACCCATGTTATGTGATGCGATCCTAGGTCACTACTATTGTTTTCTTCATTTTACAGTCAAGGAAACGGAAGTTAAGAAAAATTGAATGAGCTTCCCAGGGTCACATGCCAAGTTTCTTTGACAGGGTTTGAATTCAGCTCCTCCCAATTCCAAGTCCAGTATTTCATCTACCATGTGAAGCTGCCAAAAAATCCCAAAGTTCAACAAATTCTCATGCTATTGACCTCTTTACCTACTCATCCCCCAAAAGCACCATGAAACATTTCTTTGTCGTTCTTTTTTAAAACACCTATTAAAATCAATATTTTTTATCATGGGGCACCCTTAAAAGTTTTGCTTAAGAGTTTGTCCATCCAAGCCATCTTTCCCCTGGAGACTCCCCAACAGATAAATGTACTTCTAAGCCAAATACTCAGATGTTGTCTTACCAGAGCAGATTACAATTGACTGTCACCACTTTGGCCCCAGACAGATTTTGATCACTGTTCATCTGCAAGGTCTGTTCAAGATATATACGCTAGTATTTATTTGAATTCTCATTAAATTTAAGAACCCTAACCCCAGACAAGCTGTGAATGGAGCAGAAGGATGAATAGGGCTCACAAAGACCTCTTTCACAACAATGCCTCAGGAATGACCACTCTTCCTAGGACATCTTAAAAGTAAAATCTCTTCAACTATCAGGATCCACAGGGTCTAATGTCTGGTCACAAAATTTAGATGGACAATTACTTAACTTGGAAACAGAGGCGCCTGGGTTGGATATCTTTCTCTGTCTCTGACTAGTTAGCCAGTCCCTTGACCTCCCAGGGTCTCACTTCTTTTTGTTTGTAAAATGAGGAAAATAATGCATCCCAGGTAGAAAGTACTCTGTAAATGATATGAATATTGGTTCTTAAAAACTGGGAAGGTGATTATTTTACCCTAACTGGTATTTTGACTTGGCCATCCTTCACAAGCGACAGAGTTGGATTCTGCTGCAGTGCTGGCCCAGATGTCTACCTCATGGCTGCGTTATCCCCTTTGCCATCATTTTTCTCTATGTCTTAGTTCAACCAGCAATTGTTCATTCCAGGAAGATGGAATCTTCTTCCTCTTCTTCAAGTCTAAGACACATCAGGGACACAATGGGACAAGGAACTGAATCCAAGTTCTAATTTTGCTCGGCTTCTTATAATCCGTGTGATTTTAGGCAAGTCACTTACATCTCTGAGTCTCAGTGGCTTTATTTGTAAAATGAAAGGGTTAAACCCACAAAGTCTTTTCTTTCTCTAAATATATGATCCCGAGTCCATACTCTGGGGCCTTCCCCCTTATCCAGACCATATTTTCCTCAGTATCGAACAATTTTTCATTTTCTTTCCCCTTTCATACAAAACAAAAACATTCAATCTGAACCACAATTTGAAGTAATAAGCAGTTCGTCTCTTTGCAGGGGAAAAAAAAGGCAATTTCCTACTAACCTTTGGAAACATCTAAATAGCCCACACATCTTTATGGCTGAGTGACTCCTTGGATTAAGGAAACTTTTGAGCTTATGTTTGCAAAGATTTCCATTAACATCTTTGAGCAACCTCTCATCTCATTTTAAAACAGCAGCATCATTCAATAGAAGCAAAACTGGCCTCTCTGTTCCTTTTCTCATCTGGCCAGCTCTCCTAATCACTCATATGATATGCTCCTGAAACCCTCATTCAGGTTCCAATGGAGAATTCTCACCCAGAGGTCACAATGTTCTAGGAATGGAGGCAGAAGGACCATTTTTGTCTGGGGTTAGAGTCTTATTTTGGTCTCATTTAAAACAAACCAACATTTCTCCCTCCTTAGCCCACTTTACCAGCTTTCTTCTCTCCAGCATGGTTATCTCCCAGAGGCAAAAGAAGATTGCTTTTATTTCCCAGGCCTCCATTCCTGCTATAGACCCTCACTGTTTTTAAAGGGCTTGTTCTCATGAGAAAATGCCATAAGCTATATTTATCTCTTACTAATCCATTCCTATCCCTGCTCCAAGATTAAGGAATTAATGACTGCTACAGCTGCTGTCCTTATCACATTAATTACTGTAAATTGACTGGAGTCTCAAAAACATCTAGTCACAGACAGTGAGAGGGCAAGGTTCTCCTTTGAAACATTGGGTACCAAACATAAACAATGAATCTGTAGACAGTTCTAGGAACTGTCTGGTGAATTTCCACAAGTAATAGAGGTATGAATGCACCTGTGAATTTATAAAAGTACCTATATAGATGAAGCTTCTTGGAGTCTTAGCCATGCACTTTGGGTTTTTCATAAGGAAATGTGGCCCTTAAACAGATTAACTAATTTGGATCAAACATTGGAAAAAAGCTAGTGATCCTGGGGAAGAAACATACATAGGTTCCCAAAGTGGGTTCTACCACCCCTGGGGTGATAGCAGCAACTGAGAAAGGGCACTGAATAAAAATAAGGTGGAAGCATAAGGTAAAAAGAAAAGCAAAGAAGACTTTGAAAAAATATTCATACAGGTTTCATCTGTGTAACAAAGTCAAAGTCGTAGAGATTATTTTCCAAATAAACACACAAAATGCAAGTTAAAATCGATCAGTGGTCAATTTCACTGACAGGTCTTAACAAGCAAGTGTTGGCAGGCAAGCATATCACACATTGTCAAAAAGTCCAGCATACCTCAACAGTAATATGTGTGTGTAATGACTTGTTTGCAATATGATATTATACAGTTAGGTGCAATATTGCATCATCAAAATTTCAATGCAGGAAAAAACCAAAAAATTTACAGTAAATTGCTAAATTTAAGATGTATCCTTTTAAAATATATATATATATTATATTTTTTGAAATGATGCAAATTTCAAAAAAATATTAAAGCATTAAAAAAAGGTAGATTTCCAGTGGGGTGCTGAGTAATTTTTCAAAGGAGTAAGGAGGCCAGTTAAGTTTGGGAACCTCTAGTGTAGAGGAAGGAGTGCTAGGTTTAGAATCAGAGAAACCTGAGTTCAAATTCTGCCTCTGAAACCTATTGTCTCAGATTCTGGTCATCACTTGAACCTCCATTACCTCTTATATAGAATGGTGATCACACTGGCTCTTATCACATAGAGTGATGGCGAGGTTCACTTGAGATAATGTTAGAAGAGTGCTCTGTAAATGTGAACTTATTACTTACAACCCATCTAAGACTTATGCAGGAAATCTCACACCACTTTCAACCCTGCCTAGGAATCAAGAAATGATAATGCTGCTGTTCTCTACCCTATTAAATCACATCTGGAGTATGGCTTTCATGTCTCAGCCCCACATTTTAAGCAGGGCATTGATGAGCTGAAGAGGACCCAGAGGAAGTCAACAAAGAAAGTAAAAAGCTTTGAGATCATGCTTTATGAGGACCAATGGAAGAAACTAGCGGGATTTTGCCTAGAGGAGAGACTGGGGCAGGCACATGAGAGCTGTCTTCAAATATTTGAAGGACTGTCACATGACAAAGATTATGTGACTTGTTCAATGTGGCCCCACAGGGTAGCAATAGGTAGAAAGAGAAAAAGGCAAATTTTGACTTAAGGTAAGAAAAAATATGTCCTACCATTTAGAGTTAGCCACAATAGAATGAATTACTTCAGGAGTTTATGAGTTTCCCCTTACTTGAGCCAAGGCTGGATGACCTCTTTCTGACTGTGGTACAGAAGAGATTCTTATTTGTGTTCCATTTGGACTTAGATGGTCTCTGGGAGCCCTTCCAACTGTGAGATTTCTGAAGTTTTTGAATCTGGGAATATACAGAGTTTATCACAACCTGTGTGTAGACACCATTTATCTCAGGAAGTAGTCAATTTCTTCCCAGTGGGAACCCATCAAGCTGTGATCCCATGAAGGAAAACGTCAGCAACCTCCCGTAGTGGAAAGGGAAATCACCATGGGACTGTATCATATTGGGGGACCATCTGCTATACCCTTCATAGCAATGTGTCCTATTGTAATGTCTTGGTTTCCAAACATCTCCGATTCCAAGTCCCTGTGGTTGAGGCTTCCATCCAAGCTGTCAGTTACATGGTCTTAGAAAAAGATTATCAGGCCAAGTTGAAAACAATTATCTATTCTAAAAACAACCACAAGTCACATAATAGGATATTTCAGTAACACATTTGCAGGTGTGTAGAGGAGGTGGAAGAGTTAATGGAACACACATCCCTCATGGAAGAAAATAAAAAAGGAAGATATGAGGTATTTGCATTCCCTTGGCTCTTTTATGAGAGTCCTTCAGAGTTCTAATTCTAGTCCACTGTTCTGTTCACCATCCAACTTTTCACTGGGGAGTGCCACGTGTTTTTAAAACTTGGACTATTCTTCCTCTGCAGGGCTATCACTAGAGTGGTTGGCAAATGCCTGACTGACACTCGATACCAAAAACCAGTCCAAGAGCATGTGGATGTACTAGATGGCCTCGTTGAGATTAATGATAAATGATACCATTGGATTTCTTGAAATTCGAGAGCAATCAGAAAAGCCCATTAGCACAGGTCTCATCCAGTCTACCTGAACAGTCTTTGGAAGTCAGAGTAGCTAGGAACCTAAGAGATGAGGACAACTAAAGCTTTCTACTGCTTCCCTTCCATTGGTCTCCCCCTGCCCCATTCCTATCACTGCTATCTCAGAAGAGACTACGAGAGGTGAGTAGCATCTCATAACTGAGGTAGATAGTTGAGAAAGAGAAGAGAATAAGCATTTTTAAGTACCTATTATGTACTGGGCATTGTGCTAAGCAACTTATAAATTTTATCTCATTTGATGTCCACAGCAACCCTGGATGGTAGGTACTATTTTCTCCATTTTACAGGAAACTGGGACAGAAATATAACAAGAATAATAGCTAGCATTTTTATAGTACCTACGATATAGCAAACACTAAGCTAAGCGCTTTATAAATAGTATCTCTTTTAATCTTCACAACATTCCCTGGGAGGTAGCATCACCATTTTACAGTTGTAGGAACTGAGTCAAATAGAAAGTAGACTTATCCAAAGTCACACAGTAAATAAGTTCTGAGGTTGAATTTGAACTCAGGTCTTCCCGACTTCAGATCTCAGTGCTCACTCACTATACCACCAGATGTGGGACTGAGAGCTATTCACTAAGCAAGTCCTAAGCTCTAACCATAGCCACTTTTCCTCTTCCCTTGCAACACATTTATGGAGGGGTCTTAAAATTTAAACTATCCTCCCTAGGTTCCAATGAAAAGAATCCTAGAAATGAAGTCAGATGACCTTTTAATCTGGTCTTTGCCATTTACTACATTTATGACTTTGGACGAGTGATTTCCCATGCCCCTGATTGAAGAAGGTGGAAGGTGAACAGTACAGAGCTCTTTCCAGATATTCCATTTAAGGAGGATGCCCAGAGCATCCATCTCTTCATTTCATACTTGGATGCACTCCTCTGAGTTTTAATATCATGCCCTTGAGCCAGGTGCCCTAACCCTAACATCTACCCCACTTTTCATATTCTTACTATACGTTATTTTTCTCTATCAAGTTGTGAATTCCTCAAGGGCAGGAAACATCTTTTGCTTGTCTTTTTATAATCAATTATTAACAGTCTCTAGCACATAGTAGGTGCTTGATAAATGTTTATTCACTGACTGACTAATCCATCTCTCTGGGCTTTGGTTTTTTTCTCCATAAAATAGGAAGATTGTACTAGCTGACCTCTAAAAGCCCTCCTAGTTCTAACTCTATAATCTATAATCTATTCCTCTTTCCCCCATCTCATTTATTAGAAAATCAAAAATGGGAATTCATTTTGTTGAACTCTATGGAAAGACATTTCTTAAAAATAAGGACACATTTCTTTCTCGATGTTTCATAGGAGGAGACAAATCTTTAGTAGGTGAATGTCTACCTGAGCATAAAGAACACTTTAACCTCAGTCCATCTGGATACCAAAACTAACAGTGGTGCACTGACCTGACCTGAACAGTTAGGAAATCAAGAAGAAGTAATTGCTATTTATGTGGTATATATGCCAAATCTTTTTTTTTAAATAATGAAATCTCCCCAACCAGGGAGTTTCAGAAGCAGAAGAAAGAATGGGCCAGAAAAAGAACAAAGAAAAATGACCAGTGTTTATTGGCCCAAGAAGGTGTCCAATAAGTTGGAAGAAAATTACCCAGAAATAAGAAGACATACAAGAGCTAAAGGTTTTCATAGAGTAAGAGAGGACGTGACACGTACACAAGGTCATTCCTGACTCTCCCAAGTACTAGCAAGACTTCCAATTACTTTGTATATATTTTGTACATATATATAAGTATATATGTGTGTGTGTGTGTTCTTGCTCAGTCATTCAGATGTGTCCAATTCTTCATGCAGTCTCTGTTTGAAGAAGTGATGGGATATAAAGAAACGAATACTGAAGTCTGAGCCAGAAGCCCTATGCCCAATCATAGTCTGCCTACTTACTCCCCAAATAACCTTGAGCAAATAGAATTTGAGAATTGGGGCAATGATTGCTCATGTCCAGTCATGCAGCCTTTCTCCATTGTCCACCATTTCTCAAAGACATCTGACAGCAATTCCACATCATGCTGGCCGATTCTTTCATCATCTTGATTTGTTGTTTCTCTGGACTTGCTGACTTAAACTCACTGAGAGCAGTTAGATGTTCTCCTCCATTTTCCCCACTTGTCTTGGGCTTCAACTTCCTTTTAATCATTTTGTCCTAACATTCTTCAGATGAAGATGAAGTTAAAGATTCTCTATGGCAGAGAAAAAAGAAGCAAAATCAGTGTCGAGTAGTTTTGCCTTCCCTTTGTCATTCATTATCCCGTATACTCCAAGTCATTGATATGCCTCTTTGTTTTTCCTCCAGACACTAACATAGCAAGAAAATAAATTAAGTCTAGAACTGGACCCTGTACTGGTAAAACAAAAAACACTGGTTCTGTAAAGAGTTACAATATAGATCACACTTATACAGGGCTTTAAGATTTACAAAATTCTTTCCCTACTTTGTGGGAAATTATTGTCCCATTTTACAGGTGAAGGGGAGAAAAGGCCTTAGAGAAGTTAAATACATTGATAGGGTCACCTAGTAAATGTCAGAGTCAAAACTCAAATTCATATTTTCTGACTCCAATTCTATGGTCCTTTCAACTCCTGTCAAACTGGATAATTAGGGGAAGGAGATAATTCATGGTCTGAGCCACAGAGTAGAAAAGCCAACCTCACAAATAAGAGCAATTCCAAATTTTTCAAATGATAGAGAAATTGCTAAAAATGAATTCAAAAGTGGGAACAAGACTGCTTAGAGGAAAGAGCACTGACTGCTATCATAGGACCTGGATTCAAATCTTACCTCTGACCCTCATTGACTATGTGATCTTGGTCAAATCATTTAAATAAATTTAATTAATTTAATTTAATTAATTAAGTCTGAGTTTTCTTATCTACAAAAAATGAGGGGGTAGACTAGACTGACCAACTAGACTAGACTGCAATTCCTTCCAGCTCTAAAATTTTGACCCTAGAATAAAAAAATTCTAAGAGAGTTGAAGCTTCTAGGTGACCAGAACCTTAAGATCTAAGAAAAGAACTAAGATAAGGCAATTCAAGTTATTATGAATGTAGCCTGCAGTCCTGGTGGAGAATTCTTCTAGAGGCCAAAGAGGGAAGAGTCTTTCTTTCCCAAGAGCCAAGAATAGAAAACAATATCCACTCATAGTCAGAGAAAGTCAAAGCCTTGCCTAGAAGAACATAGGGCAAGGAAGTCTTAGAAAACAAAGAACTGTACATTAATGTCAAGGGCTTGTATGCACAAAAATAAGTTTGAGAGAAGGGTCAGTTTTGCCAAGTCAAATCCTTTGGCAGGATACCAAGAACTGAAATACCATCTCGCTCAGGGATTGGAGTGCTGCTACCTGACATAAAGGACAAGAAGGAAGGGCAAGGAGAAAAATGAGAAGAGCAGAAGTAAAACTTTGGCTGAGTTCCCTGTAAATATATCTCAAACACTGAGAAGACTGACATAACTTTATGAATGTTAAGGAAAATTCCTTATGATATAATGAAACATGGTATGCTTTTACCAAGGAACAAAGAGCCTATTATCCTCTTCTGCAGTTTAATCTGAAGGCTGAGGACCAAATCTAAAGAAGATACCCAATGAGACTGGTAACACTTATAGAATTATCTCAATTTTGCAAGAAGAGGAAATAAGAGCAAGATAAGTGATTTGCCCAAGTCACAGAGATAAATAAATATCAGAGCAAGCTCTCAAAGTCAAACCGTCTTACTGCAAGACCTCTCCTGACTTTACAATCTAATGGGACAAAGAACACTATGCCTTGAGAAAACAGCACAAGGTAAGAAGCATGGAGAAAGGGTGGGGGTGGAGAGAAAAATTTGAAGTCATTTGATATTAAAAATATTTTTCCATCTGTAGAGTAATGGTTGTACCTATTGTTATATATTTTCTATCTGTACAGTAATGGTTATTACGACAGAAATGGCTATAAGTATAGGAAAACTAACTCAAGTCATTAGTAATAAATTTTAGAATATAAGTTAAAGCAACGTTTCTTAATCTGGCTTCCATGGACCCCCAAGAAGTCTACAGATAGATTTCAGGGACAAGTAAGGCAGCACATGAACTTGAATAGGGGAAAAAGCCACATCTTTATTTCAATATAATTAGTTTCCTTTGTAATGTTATGTATGGAGGTAGGGAAAAGAATCTAAAAGCACTATTATTAGAAAGGATAGGATTCACTGGCCTGTCAAAGGGATCCATGACACAAATAAGGTCAAGAATCCCTGGTCTAAGTGGATATTGCACTAAGATAATTTCTTTCAGTAGTTCAATTTGCACTCATAAGAAAAAAATTCTAAATACTCAACAACTCCCTTCCCCCTAGCCAGAAAGGAGGAAGAAAGAGAGAGGGGGGGGGAGGGAGGGAGGGAGGGAGGGAGGGAGAGAATACAGACAGAAAAAAGAGAAGGAAGGAAGGAAGGGAGGGAGGGAGGAAGGGAGGAAAAAGAAAGTAAGAGAAAAGAAAAGAAAAGTTTGCAAGCTTTTATTGAAAATGATGATTTGTGGGAATCATTCAGCTCAATATGGTGAGCTGTTAAACAAGCATCGATATCAAGCTCTTCCAAAGAATGGAGAAGGTTTTTCAATCACATTGCATGAAAGTAAATTGAAACCATGGAAACCAAATCTGCTCTTTTCCAGGTTTATCAGCTTTTGGTTCTATCAACAGGAAGGGTAGCCTGCCACTAAATCATAAAGTACTGGTTCTGAAAGAGTGTGCTTTGAGTTCCAAGTGTCCCTTCATGTGCCAGAAAGTCTATGTAACAATGGCATGGGGATGCACATCTTCAAATTTTTCCATAAGATGCCTAGATCATGTGATGACCAAGACATGTTTAATAATCATTTTTCTAGGGCATGTGTTTCTCTTTTTAATAAATTTTGCTTTTCATTGTGCACACTATAGGTAGTTCTCCATCACAAAATCAACCAAAAGTCCAGAAATGGAATTTTCTCTGATTCTTCTGATTCACAGAACCTCTTTCAGTGGCAGGTAGCATCTGTTCTATACTCCTCTCTTTTCTCCCTAATGACACCAATGCTCTGCCCCTTTCCTTTAATATTCCAAGATGGAATCTTCCACTACTGGAGATTTTCATGCCATCTATGGAGGAGTGAGGGGAGATCTCGAACTTATTCCCAAGCATCTCCTTACCTATGACCTCATGGATTGAAAATCAATCAGACATGGCCAACAGAAAAGTTGTATGTTCTTATAAAACCCACAGTCTTTTCTTGCATCCTTGAGCTGCCCAGGTGGGGAAGACAGATATCCTCATATCGGAACAGAAAGGGTAATAAGAGCTTGTGTAACCTGAGTAGGCCAAGTCTGAGATCAATATCTCCCCAAACCATCATTGACCATCAACCACCACTTTTTTTTCTACTATAGCAGAGGGAGGGAGTTTTCATGCCAATTAAATCACAGGTCCTGGGCAGATAAATCTGATATTCATACTGGCTAGAGAAATAGCATGATGTCATGACAAGAGCACTAGAATTTACGTCAAAAGATCAGAGTTCTTATTCCTGTGAGATGACTTCAAACAAGTCATTTCACTTACATGAACCTGTTTCCCACAATTGTATAATTGGAGTACTATTACTCACACTAGATGAACCCCCCCCCAAGAATTATTATAAAAATGGTGATTTGTAGGTTTCAGAGCATTACACAAATTCCAGCTCTCAGTATCATTTTCACTTAGATCACTGATTTTTTTTAATATTGAATAAATGAGGACCAAAAGTAGAGTCCTACAGAACATTAATAGAAATGCTTCTACAAAGTGCCAATGATTCTTTCAATACTTTTTGAAGGGAAACCTAGTTGTATCTTTCCCCAACCAGTAACTGAGATCCAGCTATGTCCTTCATCCTTCCTTTGCTCCTTCTCCTCCTTGCACTGATCCCTGAGTAGCTTAAGGTAAGTCTTACATAGTCATAATGTACCCCTACCGATTTTACCATCATAGGATAGTCTGACTTTTTTGTATAATGCTTGAAGTCACTGGAAAACAAGATGTACAGGCAATGGGGCATAGAAATCTATAGGAAAATAGAGGGGAGAGGAATGGAAAATGGAGGTGATAGAAAGGAGAACAGACTGGGGGAAAGGGTGGATCCTGGGATGAGGGTCAGAGAGATGGAGAGAAAATTTGGAATTCAAGTTCTTGTGGAAGTGAATGTTGGAAACTGAAAAATAAATAGTATATATATATATATATATATATATATATATATATATATATGTATGTATGTATGTATGTATGTATGTATGTATTTAAAATACTTGAAGTCCCAAAGTAGCTGAAACAATGGGATGAAGGTGGAAGAACTATATATCTGTCTAATTATACTATGATCCAGACGATATCTTTTCTACCATGTCTAAAATGAAATAATGAGAGACTATTAAATGTCTAGATGAAACCAGTAAACACTCTCACAAAAGCATTCCCCAATTTACCATCTAGTAACCTGTACAAAAAACAAGTCGGTTTCATGGAAAAATTAGGGCTTAAGCTCAGGGCAGTAGGCTAACTGGGAGTTGGAGAGCTGGGAGAAAGAAAGAATTTTTCTAGTGAGTGAAACTGAACAGCAGAAACTTTAAAGATAGAAGTGGTCAGTGGGTTCATAGGGTCAAGGAAAAGACTGGCCTAGCTGAAGCACAGTTCAAATTGGAATGTTATGGAAGGAAAGGTAGGATGGAGTTTGACTGTGGCAGATCCTGCATGTCAGTCAGCCTGAGGAATTTGGTCTTTATGTCAAAGAGCAGGAAAAGTCCACCGAAGAAAGTTTGGAACACTACTGCATGGCAGTACGTCATAGTGGTATAGTGAATCCCCATGCTAGAGCTGGAATCAATAAGACCTGTGTTCAAATGCCACCTTGGATGTGATCATGGGAAAGTTCTGTTACCTCTCTCAGTTTCCTCATTTTAAAATGGAGAACATAATTCCTATAGTAACTACCTCATATGGGCTGTTATGGGCTCAAAGGATATTGCAAACCATCAAGTGGCATAGAAATGATGGTGATGATGATGATGATTAGTCTACTTGCTATGTGTTCCAATTGATTGACATAGGGAATGGCTAGAGGCAGAGACTAGTCTGGAAGTTATAGCAACAATCCAAGCATAAGACATGAAGATTTAGACTAAGGCTATGGCACTAACAAGAGAGAAGATATGACCATCAGAGACATTTTTAAGAAAAAAAAATGGAAGACTTTTTTGACATTAAAAACAAAAGAGAAAGGAGGAGAGGCCAAATGGTCCGGGATATTCGTGGTGGAAGGTTGGTGAGCAGCAGGCAGTAGATCACAAAACTTTATCCCTGTGCTTTAAGCTCTTATTTGTTTAAGCTCTTTCTCTTCTTCATGTTTCCTCCTGTTGGAAAACATTCTCTTAAACTGATCTGAGTGGGTTTCCATCCTCATGAGAATTCTGAGGCAGTATGTCATCCTAAACATTATAAAGCTTGGCATTAAAAGCCTCCCAAAGTCTATTTTCCCCTGGAGTCAGGTGCCATTTGTCATTTGCTCACACGTTCTTTCTGGCAGACTGCTTTATGATGTTTCCCAAGGGCTGGTATAGGTTGAAGAGCATCCTTCCTAAGTGACTCCCAACGTAGCAAAGAAACCTACAGATGTCAAGAGAAAACCACTTCCCCAGTTTTTTTCACTACTCCTTCCATTTGGGACATGTAAGTTACAGCCTTCTTTTCCGATTGCTCACATATCTCATTAGGAGATACTACAAAGGGTCAAAAAGTTCAGGGTCGCTCAGATATAATGCTTGGGATTTCTACAGCCTTGGCTGCTCATTCATACGAACCAATTTTCTGCTCTTCTTGGGGTGTTTGCCAAAATGTGTCTGTCCTCGAGAGCTTCTGAGTTGTGAATGTAAGCATTCACTACATGGGAGCAGGAGGCATTTTGAAAATAGAGGCATGAAGATGGGGATACTTGGAAACCTTTTAAAAGAGAACCAAAACTATACATTCGTATACACCTTCTAGAAGAACTTTCTCAGGAATTATAGTCTATTTTAAAAAATTGTTTGGACTGTAAATAATTGAAAGGGGGCAAGCAGGCAGGAAAGGGTATTCCAATTTTATAATGCAATGCACCCACTGATTTTGCAAAGGAGTATAAATTTTGTCCAAATACCAATAAAATTCACCAGCAAGTGTTTTTTAAAAACACAAAAAAGAGTCTTGTTTGACCCAGAAGATACCCTTATAACAGTGGCTTGAAAAATGGTCTAGTTCAGACTTTAGGGAGCAGGCAGATAAAAGGAGATAAAAAGGGTGGGTAATGTATGAGCATGTGTGTCTATGTATTGTGTGATAGTCAAGAAAAAATAAGCTCTTACATAAGTTATGAGAAGAATGCACCCTAAGGTAATGCTATATTTGAGGAATTAACCTATTCACTTTGTATGATCTCTTGTTCATCACACTCTGACAATCAATTTAGTATATTTTATTCTTTACCCTTGGTATACAATGTTTAAATATTATTTCAGTTAATGGGAATTATTCGACATCAATAAAAAAATAAGTCACACCACTTGACTATTCAGTTGTTGTTATTGTTTGGGAGGTGGTGACATAACATGCTAGTGAATTGGATTTAAGTGAGGCAGAACTGTGCAAAGTCATCAGCCTTACTTTTTCCTCCAGAGCCATCTGGGTCCAGTGACTAGATATAGATCGGGACAATTGGAGATGACCCAGGATACAGTGGGGAACCTTGGTCTTTCCAGCTAAGGTCTTTAACAGGTTTGACTGAGGCAACACGCATTCGGTGGTTAAGGTTTAATAAGACATGAGGCAGGAAAAAGACCTCTTTACCTAGTCTAAATAAATAAAAATAAAAATTAAATCTATCTGGGAGGGAGAGACCCTCAGGATTTCTAACTAAAACAGAAACAATTACTATTTCCATTCAATCTGAGACAATCAAGGCTGAAACAATGACCAAGTAGGGCTTGAACTGTGACCTATAGTTAGCCAGTCAATGAGATCCAAAGTGATTTTTTGGTTAAGTTTAGTCTTAAAGAAAGAAAAAAGTTTCAGAGATTAAAATTTCCATTCCCTTTGGGCACAGTACTGTAGGTAAGGGTCTTCCTTTCTTCCTTATTTTCTGTCTTTCTTTCTCTGTCTGCTATTCAACTAATGCCACCATGAAGACAAGAAAGCCCTTTGCATGTATTCTATTGATTAGGCAACATTATTTTTTAAGTATCCAGAGAGTTAATTCTGTTACTAAATATCTCTATTTTATAAAAAATAATAACTTCTATAGCTAGAGAGGGTTTAGGCAGAGCTATAACTAATTCAAGGCTACAATGACTTTAACCCAAGGTACTGAAATATAAAGACAGGAAAAAAATTAATATATACATTCCTTCAGTTCCTTAGAAGCAATTAGATTTATCTCATAGTTAGCAAGAATAGCTAAAATAGGATGCTACAAGATAGGCACCCTCATTCATCACCCTTCCACCCAATGGAAATGGTCTTAGTTACTTCCTGTATAGATTTCAAACGTAAATTTCAAAACTATTTTGAGAGCACATTACGTGCTTCTTGCCCAGGACTCTTGTTTGTCCCAGGACCCAAAATTTCAAGTCATGGTTGTAACTGCAGAAATATTTCCTGCTCTATAAAAACTCAAGAAGAGGCCCCCAACTAGTAGATCAGCTTTCAAATTTTTATCCAGCAGATCTTCAGGCTGGCTGCTGACACTACCACTCAACCCACTCCACCATAAAATTTGCCAGGGTTTTCTCTTGGGAAGAAAGAAATTTGAAACTATGTCCAAATGGTTATAAAACTCTACATATCCTTTGATTTAGCAAAACTACTGTTAGGTCTGTATTCCAAAGAGAAAAAAAAAAAAGAAAAGGAAAATGATCTATTTGTACAAAAATAATTACAGCAACTTTTTTTGTGATGGCAAAGAATTAGAAATGGAGGAGATACCCGTCAATTGGGGAATGACTGAATGAGTTGTGGTATATTAATGTGATTGAATATAAGAAATAACATGCAGGATGAGTTCAGAAAAAATCTGGAAAGACTTACATGAACTGATACAGTGTGAAGTGAGCAAAACCAGGAGAATGTTGCACATTGTAGTTGCAATTTTGTACTATGAAGACCTGTAAATGACTTAACTATTCTTAGTAATACAATGATCCAAAACAACCCGAAAGACTCATGATGAAAAATGCTGTCTGTCTCCAAAGAAAAGATTGATATTGATTGAATTGTAGACTAAGGCATACTATTTTTTTGCTTTCTTTCTTTTTTCTTCTTTTCTTTTTTATGTTTGTTTTCTTATATAAAATGATTGATATGGAAATATTTTACATGATTATACATGTATAAACTATATCTGGTTGCTTGTTGTCTCAGGGAGGAGAGGGAAGGATAGAATTTGGAACTCAAAGCTTTTCTTAAAAAATGTTAAAAAAAATGTTTTAATATGTAATTGGGGAAAATATATATTTATATATTATATATGTATATATCTTTAAAGTAAGTACAACTAGAAGTACATATCCTCCATGTTCAACTGAGTGAATTTATAGTAGCACCTGCTTCCTCACTTTGGCTCCTGCTCATGAGCAAGTCACTTCATCTCTATGAGGTTCAGTTTCTTCCCCTTTAAAATAGGAGATATTACTACCATGAGTACATCCAGGGTAATTATGAGGCTCAAATGAAATAATGTATGTAAAGTATTTGCAAACATATATGTGTGTGTATTTGCTAACTACTATTACATTATTTTATTATTTTTTATTTTTATATGTTTTTGAGTATCAGTAGGTATTTACCAAATACCTATTATGTATCAGGCACTGCCAAGTGATGGGGATACAAAAAGAGACAAAGGATAGTCCTCACTCTCAGGAAGCTAACAATCTAACGGAATACGTTAATGGCTCTGTCTATCCCTATTAAGCTAATGAATTTCATTAATATATTAAATATATATATATTGATTACTTATCTATATCACCCAGGAGAATGTAGCCTCTTGGAGGTCAGGGATTATTTTGATTTTGTCTTCACATCCCCGGCCCCTAGCATAGTTTATTGCGGTTTAATAAATGCCTATTGATTTGAACTGAAATTAATTTGACTGAAGGTTGAGATAAATTTGGCACAAATAATGAAAATTCACAGAGCATCTTGCAGCTTTTTTTCAGCCAGCAGTCAACATTTGCAGTTGAAAAGGAACCAATTGAAGTGCTTAGAGTTTCCCTTTCTCTTGCCTTAACCTAGGCCTCCAAAAAGCAGTGAATTGAGCAAACTGTGGGCAGAAAGAGGATGAACAAACTAGGAAATTAGTCCCCAAACAATCAAGATCTGGCTGTACTGCCGACAGAGATGTGCATCTAATGGCCATTAAAGATCCTAATATATTCTTTAAATACTCTGCTTCTAATTAGCTTCATTGACTTGACACAATCTTTGCTAAAGATCCCTCCTAATGTGATTGGCCACTAGCCACTGATGCTAAGTTAAAATGCCATCACTCTTCTGTCTTACCTAATGACCTCAGTCCCCAATGTACAGCAATCTATTTCAGTGCTGAGCACAAAAGCTATTTCCTGGGCAATTCCTACCAAAGTCTTTAATTTTTCTTTCTTGAATTGATGATTTCTTAAGTGAATGGCATTTTACTAATGCAGTCTTCAGAGCTCCATGTATCCATCTGATCAGGTTCACAGCCTATTGTGATCTATCTGTGAGGATCTAACGTAAGAACTTCCACCAACCTGCCTATGACATCATAGTTAAATGCCAGAAACTTCCTGAGGCAATTAAAAAGTAATTGATGCTTGGAGGTCCCATAACTAATGAGAGTCAGAAGTAGGATTTGAACTTGTCTTTCTGTCAGTCTAACACAGTATGCACTAAGCCATTGCTCTCATCTATAAATGCAATGTTCAATTAACCTAAAATTCAGAATGAAAATATTAACTTTTTTAAATCTGGGGAAATCCAGTGTCCTTCTAGTGACCTCTAATCATCGCTGTAAGATCCACAAATGCCATATATCCATACACACACTCATGCATGCACACACATATAGATATATCTACACTTATACATTCAACAGTTCACATGTGTACATATATATTACAAACTTGCTCAGTGTCCACAGTTTGATCTGAGCAGATATTCCTACCCTTCCATATGTTATCAGGTTCAATTCAAATTTTGGAAGGGGAAAAAATTGAAAGAAAAACTCTTTTCAGACATTATGAGAAATACCATTCATCTAAAATTGTTTTTATTTGGGGGCAAGTATCATAAATTGACTGACAGGAATATCAACTGCGTTGACTTTTTAAGATTCTCTCAGGCTGCTATCTTTTGCAAAATAGCTATAAACTTGAGATTTGTTGTTCATATGGTTTCTTCCCCCGCCCCTCACTACCCCCACAAATACGAATAAGATAAATTGATCTAAATCTTTATGCTGTATTGAATAACACCCAGTAATAAAGCAGGCTCAGGGAACAGATTCTAATATCAGATGCATGACATATCTTAAAATATCTTCTGTTACACGGGATATCAGATTAAAATCAGGCCCTAAACCAAGAGATTCAAATTGCCTTTTCTAGACCTTTCATGAGAGAAAGGCAATTGTTCAGCAGGGATGGGAGAAAGCGTGGGGACTTTCTTCTCACATGATGATGAAATGAGCATTAACTAGGTGTTCTTCCAATGTGTTTGTTCCCGGAAATGATTTCCAGATTCATTACTGCAGGAATTTTTGTGTCTATAAACTAGAAGCAAAAATGAGTGCCCATCAGTTGAGAAATGGCTAAAAAAAAATGAAGACCATAGAGATTGGACCTGGGGGTAGGGACTGAAGCTGTAATTTCACTGGCATAAGGAGCTCTCTTTTGAGGAAATTCTACCAATGCAATTTGGCTCCATCTCTGCAATTTAGAATCTTAAGAGAATAATCTGAGCTCTGAGGGGTTGAGTGATGTGCCCACAAATCCACAGCTAGACTCAAACCCTTTCTATGCCATGCTGAATATATTGGAATATACTTGTGTCCCAAAAATTGTGAACATAAGAAACTCAATGAAAGTTGAGAAAACATAGGAATTGATACAGAATGAAATAAACAGAATCTAGAGATGATATCTAAAACAATTGCAAAAAATAAAGGAAAACAATACTAAAAGACATTAGAATTCAAATCAATGCAATGACAGGTGTTGACTGTTGAGGCTGGTCATAAGGAAGCAGAGACTATAGAATTTATGTCAGTGGTGAGCACTCAAGCTTTCTCAGAACCCCTTTAAACTTTAAGAATATATTGAAGACTCCCCCAAGAGCTTGTGTTTATGTCTATCAATATATACCTTATTGGAATTTTTCAATTCAATTCAATGAACATTTATTAAGTGCCTACTATGTGCCAAACATTATGCTAAGTGCTTAGCATACAAGTTAAAAAAGAAAGACAACTGTCACCTTCAAGAAGCTTACAACCTAATGGGGGACAGGAGGCAACACACAAGAGGAAGATGGAAAAGGAGAAGGTAGGGAACACAAGGGGATACCTAGCACAGGTGAAGGGAACACCTTTTTCATTGAAACTGAGACCAAACAGAGCAGCAGAACGAGATTTAAATGCCTTATTATAATGAAAATAGTTTTGACTTCATAAACCCCCAGAAAAGGTTTTGAGGACCCTCAGGAATCCTTAAGCCAGGTTTTGAGAGTCACTGTTTCAAAAGACTTAATCTAACCTACCAGTTTACTACAAGTTGGAAGGGTGAGTCCCTTCAATGGAAAGGTCATACAGGAATAGAATAAGATGTTGGCTCTCAGATGGGATCCATGTTTTGGTTTATTTTCCTTTACCATACTTCTTTGTTAAGAGAAGGTCCTGATTACACAAGAGAGTTGTAAGGTTAGGGAAAGGATAGTAGTGAATCACTGAAGTGATTTTTAAAAAGACTTCATTAATAATTCTTTTCAAAAATTCACTGTTTTTCACCATTGCTAGAAAAAACAAGAAGGCCTTTCTCCTATCAAGCTAAACCATAATTAAATATTTACAAAAAATATAGCACTATGATGAATATAAGAGCTCATTATCACTCTGTTAAAAGCCATCTTTAATAGTTTTTCTCATTGATTGTTATTTATTTTATGTTCAAATAGTTCTCAGGCTTCATGGGGAAAATCTCAGTCAATCATTCTTGATTCATGTGCATCTTTCTTATTCATGCATCTTAACTCTTAAGAAGCAACTTATCATGTCCCCCCAGAACTCAGCTGACTGCTACAGCTTGGTCTGGGTACTTCAAGACTCACTTTTCTTCTCTTTCCTGGAACATGAGGCAGAAAGTCTGAACCTTGCTTACCATCATATGCACGCACGCACACACACACACAACCTAGGTTTCTAAGATCTACAGGATTAGAGACTAAATGAGGATGAGACTGGAGGGGAGGAGAATGAAATGGAATTAGAAAGAGTAGCAGTACTTCAAGAGAGAAAGAAAGAAAGAGAGAGAGAAAGAGAGAAAGAAATAGAAAGTAAGAAAGAAAGAAGAAAGAAAGAAAGAGAAAGTAAGAAAGAAAGAAATAGAAAGGAAGGAAGAAAAGGAAGAAAGGAGGGAAAGAAAGAAGGAAGGAGAGATACACTCTTCAGACATGGCAACCAATCTATGAGGAACACTTCCAATGTCTCCATTGCCACGTACAATCATAATCACATAAGATTATAGGATACTTAGTCCAAACTCCTGAATCTCCCAGGGGAAAAAAAAAGTCTCCAAGGAAGCCATGTATTTACTCAACAGGTATTTTTCTGAATTTCATCCTATTTGAGGGGAGGTAGGGGATAAATCAGTATCATTT
The DNA here is from genome assembly GCA_028658325.1 of Potorous gilbertii. NCBI lineage: Eukaryota > Metazoa > Chordata > Mammalia > Diprotodontia > Potoroidae > Potorous > Potorous gilbertii. Next base: position 168,646,965 of record CM053772.1, on the reverse strand, counting down.
CTTATATGGTAGCCAGAGAATCCATGGAAAGAGCACTGGATTGGGCACTGGAAGGCTTACTTATTACCTGTACGACCCTGAGCAATTCAAAGAATTCCCAGAATCTCTCAACTTTTGCATGTCTCTGTTTCCTTGTGAAATGAATGAAAAATCCAAGAGAGTTTCCGGGTCATTAATAATCTACTTATAGGCTAGTTAATCATCAGTAAATTGATGTTTAGCGGTTTCGGTAACCAAAGACAAAACCACTGAGATTCTTAATATACTTTTAGAAAAGGGAGTGCCCCTGACAAGTAAAAATCAACCGTGATTGGTGGACATTTAAATGGGGATGTGGGCTAGAAGTTTTCAGCTCCTCCTTCATGGCGTGATCCTGAAACTTAGATAACTCCAGCAATCTGGGGAGAGGAGTCCATCTCCATCCAAACCATTCTGGTGTTTTTCTCCTTTATAAGCTGAGTCATCCTAAACATTAATGGAGGGTACGAGGACATGTACTTATTTCCTCAGGTAAGAATTTGCCAAGAAGTAAGGTCTTCCAGTTGGGAGGGGTACAGCCCAAGACCCAAGATTGAGGAGCATGTTCCCCTAGGACTAAGGGTAATCTCATTAATATCCGGTCACTGGAACCAGATGGTTCAGGAGGAGAAAGTAAGGTTGGTGACCTTGCACAGCCACTCAAAACAAAGTCAAGTATAAGTCATGTCATCATTTCTCTGATGTCATGGTCTTCTTCAAAAACAAAGGATGAATACAGACAGAAGGGTAATCTCATCAATCAATCAGGTCTTTCAGAGACTGACTGACTGACCTAGAAGGTCTGGTCCCTAAATGAGGAAATAAAGGGGGAAAATATCTTAATCCTAACTTAATAATTGGTTGCTAATATAGTAGCAAAATAATCATTTATTTCACTTGCACATAAAATAACTGATAATACCTACACTGACAATCTCACTGAGGCAGTGAGAATCATAGCTAGTGTATGTAAAGCTCTCTGTAGACCAAGGGATGGATTTATGTGGACTTGTGATTTGACTCTCTCCACCAATGCACACTTTGTAGCACTATCTTAAAGGATTGCCTAACACACCAGGAAGGTCATATTCTTCAAGAGCAACACTCGAACCCCTAAGTTCCTGATTCCAAGGAGTTATCACTACTTCAAGCTTTCTCTCTTGTTTTAGATTGTCAATAAATAAATTAAATTAAATTAAATATATAAAGCCCTTTGTAAACCACAAATCACAGTCAGTCATTAATTATGGAAGTTGGACCTGCTAAAGACAGGGTCAGGATGTCATTTTTAGTAGGGGGTTTTCAGGAATAGGAAATATTCTTGATTTACAATTATATCCTCTTTCCTTAATTTTACCTGCTGCTTCTTGACAGCTACTTTAGTAATGAAAAGTTGAGATTAGAGATGAAATATTTGGATTCTAGAGTCACTTTTAATCTATAATCAGGGAGAAAGGATATGCTTTGCTTGCAAATACCTCTGCTAAAGTCCCCCTTTTCCTTCTTCTCCTCTGTCATAGAAACAATCTAGATGATTTTTTTCCTCTCCCAGGTCAAAGAGAGAAAAATACCAAAGGGCAGCTGAAGACCCCCAGATGCTGGATTTTTTTGAAAAGCACTTTGATCACTCTTTGAAGAAGGCTGGGACTCCTTCACCCCCAGACAGAAATATGGGGGGGAAAAGTAGACTGCACTCAGGTATTTTTAAGGACAAAGCTTCTCCCAACCACATAATAGACAAAGATTTTTGAGAATGAAAATAATTTATTTCTATAACACAAATGCATCTTACCCAAATAAATTTCTACTTATCTTTCCCAAGCTAGCCCATTTATACCATGTACATTCTCAAGGCGAAATTAAACCAAGATCACGGCTCTATTTGCATGAAGTCAAAACTTCTCAAGACAATATGGAAAGTATTCTGAGTTAAAGCTGATTCTCCTTTTATTCGTTCATTTATTTACCAACATGCATTTGTTAAGTGTCTACTATGTGTTAAGCAATGTGCTAGGAGCTAGGAATTGTTGAATTGTTTCAGTTATATCTCACTCTTCATGACCCCATTTGGGGGTTTCTTGGCAAAGATACTAGAGTGATTTACTTCTTCAGCCCATTTTACAGATGAGGAAACTGAGTCAAACAGGGTTAAGTGATTTGACCAGGTCACACAACTACCGTCTCAGGTTAGATTTGAACTCAAAAAGATGAGTCTTCCTGATTCCAGTAAGTATCCTATCCTCTGTGCCACCTAGTTGCCCATAGGCATATTCCCATAGGAATAAAATAGACCAAAAAATTTAAGTAGTCTCTACCCTTAAGAAGCTTATGTTCTACACCAGGAATATATGTATGTATGTATATAAAGGTAGATATATATACATATATATATATATATATATATATATATATAAAGGTATAAAGGTATAAAGATATATATATATATATATATATATATATATATATATATATAAAGGTTTAAAGATATATATATATAAAGGTAGATAGAACAGAGAATTAAGCAATAATCTTCAACCAAATGAGATGTTTATAAAAAGTATCTGATATATAATAGATGCTTTTAAATTACTTATTTCCTTCCCTCCCTTCCTTCTAAAACTGTTCCATAAACACAGTTATCCACCTAATTCAGACCAAGTGGAATCTTTTTTCCTATTCTTCTATTTAGTAGTTTGGGACCTGAAATAGCTAGGTAATTAATTAAAGTCTCTATTTCACTTTCACTGTTTATAAGACTCAACTAAAGCCTATTATCTCTTTTATCAGATCACCTTAACTACACCACCCTGGAACAGGCAATTCCATTTATAAGGCAGGGAAAAGAAACAAGTTCTGAACATCTGTGGGTTTGTTGCTTCATCATCTGTAAAATGAGGAGGTTGGAATAGATGGCCTTTAAGGTTCAATACAACTCAAAATCTATCATCGTAGACCAAGTTATTCTTTCCTAAGTTGGTGTCTAACCCACTGAAAAAAGCAGAAATTGGGCCATTAACTGGCCAACTAGTTTTAGAAGACTCAGGTGTCCTCAAATAAATACTTTAATATCATAGAATTTCAGAGCAGGATAGGATAGACGAGTAATTGAAAGAATGTTGGATAGAGTCAGAGGGCCTGAATTCAAATCTCAACTAGAAAGAGAGAGAGAGAGAGAGAGAGAGAGACACACACACACACACACACACACACACACACACACACACACACACAAAGAAAGAGAAACAGAGGCAGAGAAAGACAGACAGAGAGATACACAAACATGGATAAATATTTACATACATACATAGAGTTAGCTTGAGGGAGAGGAGAAAGAAAGAATATGTTAGGCATTTATTACTACATTCTAATGGAGAAAGACTTCTCACAGAGAGAAGCTGGAAGGGAGGGGCATAATTCTGAGAGATCAAGGTGACTAGTAAAGACCAGTGAATTCCTGAGACTAATTTTATACCAAAAGTGAAATGAGCATTACTGTGGCCCCTTATGAAAAAGTTCTTTGATTTACTATCTGTATCCCCTTGGATGAATCATTCAACCTCCCTTGCCCTTAATTTCTTCATCAATAAAATAAGGGGATTTGGACTAGATAGTCTCTTTTCCCTTCCAGTTCTAATTATGATGCTGTGGTTATCTCTCCAGTATAGAACTTCCCAATTCTTTGGTCTCAATTTCCCTTTATACTCTTAAAAACTATTGATAACTGTTTTATAGCCTTTGGGCATAATTCCAAATTATTCTCAAGAATGATTACAAGCATTCATACCTCCCAGTGAGTGTCCCAATTTTTCATCCCCTCTAGCATTGTCATTTTCCTTTTCTGTCATGTTAGCCAATCTGATCAGTGTAAGGTGGTATCTCAGAGTAGTTCTAACTTGCATTTCTTTAATCAATAGTGATGTAGAGCATTTTTTCCTGTGACAATCAGTAGCTTTAATTTCTTCTTGTAAAAACTGCGTATTCATATCCTTTTAGGGAATGACTCCTATTTTTATAAATTTTACTCAGTTCCCTATACATCTGAGAAAGTAAACCTTTATCCGAGGAACTTGTGGCCAGACAGAAAACTTTCCCAGTTTCTTGTTTTTCTTCTAATTTTGGATACATCAGTTTTGTTTGTGCAAAAAGCTTTTTAATTTCATGTAATCAAAATTATCTATTTTACTTCCCATACTCCCCTTCTATCTCTTATTTGGTCCTAAGTTCTTCCCTTATCCATAGATCTGACAGGTACATTTTCCATGCTCAGCTAATTTATTTATGATATTACCATTTATGTCTAAATCACTTATCCATTTGTTACTTCATCTTGGTATATGGTGTGAGATGTTAATCTAAGACTAGTTTCAGCCAAATTTCCAGATTTTCCAGCAATTTTTGTCAAATATTGAGTTTTTATTCCTAAAATCTGAATCTTTGGGTTTATTAAACACTAGATTACTATGATGTTTTAGTACTGTCTTATGAATCTAATCTATTCCACTGATGCACCATTCTATTTTTTAGCCATTACCAGATTATTTTCAAGATTACTATTTTTTAGTATAGTTTGAAATCTGGAACTGCTTGGCTGCCTTATTTAACATTTTTTTCATTCCTTCCCTTGATGTTTCACTACTCCAGATGAATTTTGCTACTATTTTATTTTGTTCCATAAAATAATTCTTCAGTAGTTTGGTGGTATCTCACAGTAGTTTTAGCTTGCATTTCTTTAATCAGTAGTGACAGAGAATTTTTTATGTGGTGATCAATAGTTTTGATGTCTTCTAAAAACCACCTATTCATATTCTTTTTATAAATTGGGTAGTTTGATTGGTATGGCACTGAATAAGTAAATTAACTTAGGTAGAATTGCCATTTTTATTATATTGATTCAGCTTATTCATGAGCAATTAATAGTTTTTCAATTGTTTAGATCTGTCTTTAGCTGTGTGAAATGTGTTTTGTAATTGTGTTCATATAATCCCTAGATTTGTCTTGGCAAGTAGACTCACAAGTATTTTATATTGTCTGTCATTGTTTTAAATGTTTCAAATTCTTTTTCTATCCATTCCTAATGGATTTTGTTGCTAGTATGTAGAAATGCTGATGATTCCTGTGGGTTTATTTTGTATCCTGCAACCCTAGCGAAGTTGTTCATTGTTCCAATTAATGTGTTAGTTGATTCTCTAGGGTTCTCTAAGTGTATGATCATATGATCTGCAAAGAGGAATTACTTTGTTTCCTCACTGCCTATTTTTAGTCCTTCAGTTTCTTCTTCTTGTCTTACTGCTATAGTTAGCATTTCCAATACAGTTCTAAATAATAGTAGTGATGATGGATATCCTTGCTTCACCTTTAATCTTATAGGGAAGGTTTCAAGTTTTTTCTCATTCAAATAATGCTTGCTACTGATTTTAGATACTGCTTACCATTTAAAAAAAAAAAGGCTCCATTGATTCCTATGCTTTCTAGTGTTTTTTTTTTTTTAGAAATGAAAGTCCTCTGGGCTTTTTCTTTACCTATTGATATAATGAAATGATTTTGTTGTTATTATTGTTGATATGGCCAAGTATTTTGATAGTATTCCTAATATTGAACTAGCCAAACCTTCTTGAAATAAATCCCACCTGCTTATAGTATGTGATCTTTGTGATATATTGCTATAATACCCTTGCTAATATTTTATTTAAAATTTTTGCATAAATATTCACTAAGAAATTGACCTGTAGTTTTCTTTCTCTGTTTTTGCCCTCCCTGGTTTAGGTATCAAAACCATATTTGTGCATAATAGATATTTGGTAGAACTCTTTTATCTATTTTTTCAAATAGTTTATACAGCGTTGGGATTAATTAGTCCTTAAATGTTTGGTAAAATTCACTTGTGAATCCATCTGGTCCTGTGGATTTCTTCTTAGGAGATCCATTGATGGTTTGTTCAATTTCTTCTTCTAAGATAGGGTAATTAAAATATTCTATTTCTTCTTCTGTTAATACAGGCAATTTATATTTTTGTAAATAAGCATTCATTTCACTTACATTGTCAGTTTCACTTGTACATAATAAAGCAAAATAATTGCTAATAATTGCTCTAATTTCATCTTCATTGGTAGTGTAGTCATCTTTTTTATTTTTTGATACTAGTAATTTGGTTTTCCTCTTTCTCTTTTTTAAATCAAATTAACCAGTGGTTTATCTATAGATCTTTTTTTCTTGTCACAAAACCAGGCACTACTTTTATTTCATTTTTTTTACTTTCAATTTTACTAATCTCGCCTTTGATTTTCAAGATTTCAATTTTGCTGCTCAGTTAAGGCTTTCTAATTTGTTCTTGTTCTAGTTATTTTTAGTTGCATGCCCAATTCATTCATCTGTTCTTTTTCTATTTTACTGATGTAAAAATTTAAAGAAGTACATTTTCCCCTAAGTACTGCTTTGGCTATATATCCCACAAATTTTGAATTGTTGTCTCATTTTTGTCATTCTCTTTAATGAAATTATTGAATATTTCTTTGGTTTGTTCTTTGACTCACTCATTCTTTAGGATTAGATTATTTAGTTTCCAATTAGATTTTAATCTATGCTTCCATGGTCCCACATTAAGTGTAATTTTATTGCATTGTGGTCTAGAAAGAGTACATTTAGTGTTTCTGTTTTTCTGCATTGAGTTATGAGGCTATCTTTAGGTGTCCTAATTTGTGGTCATTTTTTTTTTGTGAAAGTGCCATGTACAGATGAGAAAAAGGTATACTCCTTTCTATTCCCATTCATTTTTCTCCACAGAGTGATCATATCTAACTTTTCTAAGAATCCATTTATCTCCTTGACTTCAAAGTTTATTAGCTCTGAAAGGAGAAAGTTGAGGTTCCCCACTAGTATAGTTTTACTATTTCTTCCTGTAATTTGTTTAACTTTGCCTTTGAGAATACGGATGTTATGGCATTTGGTGCTTATATGTTTAGTACTTATATTATTTCATTGTCTACTGATCTGCTTAGTAAAATGAAATTTCCCTGCTTATCCATTTTAATTAGGTTTACTTTGCTTTTGTTTTGTCTGAAATCATGACTGCTACCTCTGCCTTTTTTTTTTTAAATCAGCTGACCCATTGACACAACAATACTGCTCCTAGGTCTATATTCCAAAGAAATCAAAGAAAAGGGACACGGATCTATTTGTACAAAAATATTTATAGCAAAGAATTGGAAACTGAGGGGGTGCCCCTCAGTTGGGGAATGGCTAAATAAGCTGTGGTATATGATAATGATGAAATACAAGAAATAGTGAACAGCATGATTTCAGAAAAATCTAGGAAGATATATATATATATATATATAAACTCATGCAAAATGAAATGAGCAGAATCAAGAGAACATCGTGCACATTAGCAGCAATAATGTAAGAATGATCAACTGTGAAAGACAGCTACTCTGATCTGGCCAATGATTCAAGAAAATTCCAAAGGAGGACCCATGATCAAAAATGCTACCTACCTCCAGAGAGAGAATGGATGAACTCTCAAGGCAAATCCAAGCATTTTTACTTTATTTTAATTGTTTTATTTTGTTTCTGTTTTCTTTTACAATATGGCTAATATGGAAATATGTTGTTATGACCTCACATGTATAATGAAATCGTTTACCTTCTCAAGGAGGGGAAAATGTCAAAGGGAGGGAGAGAATCTGGAACTCAAATTTTTAAGAAAGAATTGTTTTAAAAACATTTACATATAATTGTGAAATGGTTAATGAAATAAACAAAAATATTTTTAAAATAATGAATGGCTTGATTGCTTCCAAAAAATTATTGAGAAGTCCACCTTAAAAAGTTTTATGTGGACTTTATCTGATATTTACCATGTTCAAAATTAAAATGTCTTAGTAATATTGTGAAAATAATCTTCCCTTTTTTGACCCCTCCCCAAAACTGATTCAGAGACATCTTAGGGATGTCTTTGAGACACCAAGCTTTGAGAACCTCTAATTTAGTCCTACTATCCCTATCCCCCTTTCCTTCTTCATTTTACAAGAATAGAAACTGAGGCCCAGAGAAAAAGTGAATTATCCATTATTCACTATGTAAATCATGAAACTGGAATTTTTGTCTCCCAAAAAAGCTATCATACTTTTTGCTATACCACATTGTCCTAACATTCTGTTCAGCTGTCTAGCCTGATGTAATTAACAGTATGCTTGCTAAGTCTAGAGAAGATAAAGGTAACTGAGAATTTTAAAATGCCTGTATATTCCTCAACCTGGGGTGAAGAAGAACAAAAGGGAGTTTCCTTTTCCCAGGCTTTGAGGAATAGACTCTTATATCTGTAAACTGACCTACAATGCTGCATCCCTGCCCCTCCCCAGAACTCACAGACAGTAAGTACACATTTCTTGGGCACAAGATTCAGGAGAGGAAGGGTACACATATCCCTTGTTTTCCTTTTTTTTTTTTTTTTTTTTGGTAAGGCAATCTGGATTAAGTGACTGTCCCAGGGTCACACAGCTAGTAAGTGTCAAGTGTCTGAGATCAGATTTGAATTCAGGTCCTCCTGACTCCAGGACCAGCGTTCTATCAACTGTACCACCTAGCTATCCCACATTCTTTTGTTAAGGCAGAAATATTCCAGCTTGAACCATTCAGCCTTCCTCCATGAAACTAAGCTATTTTATCTTGAACTACAACTCATCCCATTTTATTTGGTCTCAAAAACTAGCATTTTTCCTGGCTAGTACTTGAATGGCATACCAGGTACTATAGGCTCTTCCTTGGAAAACATCCTGGTATAGTAGAGAGAAAAAAGCTTCAATAATCATGGAGATTTGACAATTACTAATTAAATTAATATAGACAAGTGAGTCTTTTAATATTATAGAATTTTAAAGATGGAAAGGGCCTGAAATGTATGGTATAGTGGAAAGAGTACTAAATTTGGAGTCAGAACACCTGAGTTCAACTACCAACTCTGTCCCCTTACTCTCTATGTGACTTGGGCTAAGTCACTAAATTTCTTTGTTTTTCAGTTTCCTCATATGTAAAATGAAGGAGTTAGGCTAATTGACCTCTAAGATTTCCTATGACTCTAAATCAATGGTATTAGTGGCTTCTTATTTCCTAGCTATATCTACCACCAAGACAGAAGTGCAGTAATAGAAGCCAGAGGAAGTTTCAAAATGACCTCTCCATTCTCTGCTTCATCTCCCTCTTTTTCATGGGTATACACCTCCCTGCCATCTAATCAAGACAAATCTTTCAAGCAGTAATTAAAAAACTGCTCATATTCAAGGGGACCTGAAAGAAAAAGCTGAAACAATTAGCTGGCTCTGACAAACAGCATGGTTCATTTTCCTCTCTCTCTGTCTCTCTCTGTGTCTCTGTCTGTGTGTATGTGTGTGTGTGTGTGTGTGTGTGTGTGTCTCTGTCTCTGTCTCTGTCTCTCTCTGTCTCTCTGTCTCTCTCTGTCTCTTTCTCTCTGTCTCTGTCTCTCTCTGTCTCTCTGTCTTTCTCTGTCTCTCCCTGTCTCTCTCTCTGTCTCTCCCTGTCTCTCTCTCTGTCTCTCCCTGTCTCTCTCTCTTTCTCTGTCTCTGTCTCTCTCTGTGTCTGTCTCTCTCCCCTCTCTCCCTTTTCCCCATTTCCTTTCCATTTACTTCTGTCTTCATCCCCTTTGTTCTCTTCCTTTCTTTCCCCTTTTCTTCCTTTTCCTCACCCCTTCTTTCTCTTTCCCATTTCTCCTCTTTTCCTTTCCCTTTCTTCATTCTCCCCTTTTTCATTCTCTCTTTTCCCTCCCTCCCTTTTTCCTCTCTGCCTCTCCCCCTCTTCTTTCATTGATAATTGGAACAAGGAGAAACCTCTTTCCTGCTAAAAGGCTACTACCTAAGCAAAAACAAGCTAATAAATAGCTCAATTGAATGAGAAAAATGCTTAGGACAGTTCCATGCGAACGTCAGATTTCCTACAAGGCTGGAACGGCATTAGCAGAGAAAGAAGAGCCAAAGAGACTCCCTCATCTATTGCAGTCAGGTTAGAAACAGACTCTTGCATTAGCATGCCAAAGGACACAGAGCAAAGAGGAAAGGCATTGCCGGGTGCAGACTGCAGAATGGAAATGTGGATTTGTGTAAGTAATGAGTCCGAGGGAGGAAAATGAACCCTGGTGAGGTCCTATGTGCCTTGATTACATTAGCGCCATTTGGAATATCATAACTTCATTTTTTCTGTCTCTGGTTTTGAATAGTTTCTAAAAGGCCAATGTTGTACTTGGCCCCCTCAGCCTTCTGCCACCCTTTTCCACCATCTCCCCACCCCCTCCCAGTATTAGCATTCAGCTTTCCTGAAATCTTTCAAAGACCACTGATGACTGCCGACAGTCAAATGAAATGCAAAGCCTTTACTGTGTAGCTCCAGGTTTCATCCATCTAATTTTCAGAGGCGGCCCAAAGCAGCTCCGATCTCATTTGCAGCTCAGCAATGAATATCATCTCCTGACAAAGCCGTGTCTAGCTGACATATTCTTTTGAAGCTCTAGGGGAAAAAAAGTTACACCTGTGCCTTTTTTCTAGTGAACGGCTTAAGAGAAACTGACAACAGAGAGTGTATGTTCTTGCTCTCTGAAAGACGGTGTGACATAACGGAGGGATTTGGCATTTAAAGAGATCTGAGTTCAAATTCAGACTGTGATACTTACTAACTGATGACCATGGATAAGTTGAAAGATAACAGATTTAGAGCCACAAAGTACTCCCCTGTCTTTTTTCCATCTCTTGATCCAGGAGATTACAGGGATTATGAGAGGGGACACAGGGCAATAGATTGTCATCCCCTATAATTCTAATTTTTGAGTATTTTTCCCCAGCAAAGCAAGAGATAGAAAATGGGGGAAGGGTAGAGAACATATTGAATGGGGACTTGAGATGTCTTTGTATAATTATAATTGCCTAAAGCATCACATGCTGTAATAGTAAGAGGTACTAATCCATGCAAGGGTGTGCTAGAGAGAGTTTGAACTATATAACAAGAGCTGATTGTTAAATTTCCAATGTGAACATTTATGCATCAGAAATTCACAAATGCTACAAATACCAATGTTTCATTTTCCCTACTTACTTTACTATTATACTCTGTCTGGTCTGGTGGTAGAGAACATATTGAATGGGGACTTGAAACATTGGTGTTTTGTTGACTGTCTAGACTTAAGAAAATGATGGAGAAAATGTTAATGGTTCACATTCAACTTAAAAGTGTGTCATGTGCACATTTTTTTCTTAGAGAGCCAGTTGTCAAATATTTTCCACTACATCACTATAAATTCTTGCATAATAGGAATTATACTATATGCCACTTAGCTACTTTATCAGATTAATGTGAATCTTAAAACAAATCCATCCTTTACTTACCTGTAGGAGTGAAATGTGGTATGAGAAAGTCTAACCAATCATGGGAGAAGCATGAGGGAAATGCTTTGAGATTCTGTGACCAAAAAAAATGCTAAATAATATATTCTTTTATTTTTCTGTGCATTTTTAAAAGTTTAATCTCCTCTCTTTTTGATGCATAGTGATTCAGATCCATAGCCATAATTATACAGTACCTATGGGAAAGGCAGCTAATAATTTGCAGCTAAAATCTGAAAACTTCCAAGCTCCCTTTCTATCTCCAAGAGGGTATTTGCTGCCAAAGGAGGTGGTAGAAATCAAATTATCAGGCTGAATTAATTTGATTAATAAAAGGCATAATTTTGTAGCCCATTAGGCAAGCGTTTAGCTAGGGGACTTTAGCTAGACCCAAAACAGAGTTAATCACTCACCATCAGGCCAAGTAAAGCTAACTGGCAATCTAATCATTGACATATGAATTGGAAAAACTGTATTCCTAATTTCGATAATGAACTAAGCTTAATTGAGGGTCTTGGCCCCTAAATTCGTCACTCCACAGTCTCTCTCATACCTGACAACAACATTTACAATTCATAACTCAACAAGTTGTAAGTTATTTGGGGTTTACAGACTTTGAGTATGATCTCTTTTTTAAAATGTTGTCAATTTAAATGTTTACTGCCGTCAGCAATAGCTAAATTGGGAGGAGGAGCTATTATATTAATTATTGAAAATATCCATTAAGGAAGTGATTGTAGAACATTTATAAATAAATAAAATAAAAATTAAAAAAAAAGAAGAAGAAAATATCCAGTGGGAATAATAAATTTGACTAATATGAGATACACCGCTATTACAGTGGAAAGAATACCACCTGAATTCAAAGGGTTTTTTCCTATGTAAGTGAATGTGAGCAAATCACCTAACCTCCTTTGAGTTTCATTTTCCTCATTAGTAAAATGAAGAGCTGAGCAAGGTGACTCTAATGGCCTTTCCAGCACTCTCTCCATGGTCAGTCTCTGTAGATTCTTAGGGCCAAAGAGGAGAATTCAGAAATCTCTGAAAAAGGAAGTTTGGTGTCCCAAAGCTTCTCTAGCCCCTGCTCTCCCTGCCTGTGTAGCTCTTCCCCATGACCATTCCTTCTCACTGACTTCAAGAAGAGCCACAGATATAAGTGGGTTGTGCTGAGGCTGGTAGCAAAAATGCCCAACTTACCGCATTGGCTTGTTTTGTTTTTAGTAAGGGATTTACCTCCATAAAATTAAAAAATATGAGAAAATGCTTTCAAAAGGATGACTGTTTTTTGCTGGTGGTAGTAGTAGTGGTGGTAGTGGTGATGGTGGTGGTGGCAGTGATGGTGATGGTAGTGGTGGTACAGCCCCTTCTGTTATTATGAGAAAATGCTTTTAAAAGGATGACTGGTTGGTGGTGGTGCTGATGCTGGTGGTAGTTGTACAACATCTCCTGTTAATTTGAGAAAATGCTTTTAAATGGGGATCTGGTTGATGTTGCTGCTGCTGCTGGACTATATCTTCCTCCAGTTAGCCCACAGCATGGTATAACAGAACTTATATAGGATTTGGAGACCCAGAATCTGAGTTCAGATCATATTTGCAGTTTTTTGGGAGCATGAACCAAATGAGTTGCTTCTCTGGTCTCCAGTTCCCTTTCAGAAAAATGAGGAAGTTAGACTAGGTAGCTTCTCCAACGCTCTTTACTTCCAAATGTATGATCTTTCACCCCCACCACCCACCTAAAACAAAATAAAAAATCGTATTTGTAGAAAAAAGGTTCCTAAGAAGAAAAAATAAAATAAAAATAGAAAACCAACTACATCTTCACTAAATCTATGACATAATCACAGAAATCAAGAGATATTTATGTAGTTTGTACATGTAATGCATATATAGTTTACAAAGTTTATATATACATATATATAGTTTATATATATAGCTTACAGAGTTTACTTTACATATATTATCTTTGAGTCTTAAATCAACCCTATGAGGTATTTTTATCCTTACTTTATCCCCATTTTAAAGATGAGAGAGATAGTGACTTACTGAGTCAGTAAATGTCAGAGGGAGAATTTGGACCCAAATTTTCCAGACTCCAAATCTAATATTCTCCTAATTATCTGATATCATCTCTCAAAATGCAAAATTTCATCTGAAATAAACATACATGTACATATATATGGATATATATATGGATATATTCAATTTAATTTAGTTCAATATGCATCTATTGAGTGCCTACTATTCATTCACTAGGTGCTGATCTAGCTGCTGGGGATATAAAGAGAAGAAATAAAGAAAAACCAGTCTTTTCTCCCAAGGAATTTTCAATTATATATACTGTTGCAGAAATTAATAAGCAATAAATTTTGTTCCCATCTTTAACAAATACACTAGCCACTAAATTCCATACTTCAAATGGTATTTTAATTTTGTGATCTTTAAAAAAAAATTTAACTCTGCCTGTGCTATTATAATAATTAGAATTAATGATCTTCCTTAAAGCAACAGCAGTAGCACCTTCCATTTCTAGAGCACTGCTGGTTGTAGATTTCTCAACCCAAAGCAAAATGAGCATCTGTTCTTTTGCTGAATATTTTAGCAAGGAGAGAAAAATTCAGCTAGGTATTTAAACAACTCTGACCTATCACTACCCTCTATCTCTCCTTTCTCTTTCACTGACCTTCACACTTCTCCCCTTCCCTTTTCAGGAGTCCTCATGTTCTGTGTGTATATATGTGTTTTACTTAGGTCTTGTGATATTTTATACAATTTGTTTCCAGCTATCTGTTGTTGCTCAGTCATTTTTCATTCATGTCTGACTCTTCATGATTCTATTTAGAGTTTTCTTGGCAAAGATACTGGAGTAGTTTGCCATTTCCTTCTCCAGCTCATTTTACAAATGAGGAAACTGAGGCAAGTAGGATTAACTGACTTACCTAGGGTCACACAGTCAGTGTCTAGCAAGATTTGAACTCAGGTCCTCCTGATGTTGGGGCCAGCACTCTATCCACTGGACCACCTCAATGCCTTTATTTATAACAGAGAAGTAAGTAAAGTCCATTGATACAATTCCTGTATTCAAAAGAATGCACAAGATTCCATAGTACCATCTTCCATAATCTTTTCATCATCCTTCATTAGTCCTCTGGGAACAAAAATTTGTCATTGCATTGGAGGTGAATGACTTGGTGATGTTTTTATTTACATTGGTATAGATATTGTTTTTGTTGTCATTCTGGTTCTTGCCTTCTTTGCTCTACATCAGTTTGTACAAGTCCTCATGTTTCTCCAAATTCTTTATATGCAATGTTTCTTATGGTGCAACAGGATTACTTTACATTTATCAAAGTAGATTGTTTTTAACTCCATAATGCCTGGGACAGACATGAAATGCCTTGTATTTGACTACTGGGAATTTATTTGCATTTGTCTCATATTTATTCTGTAGATATTTTCCTGGAGTACTTAATGGCTCTCTCACTACAGTTTAAGTTCCTTGGGAATGTGTCAGCTTTTTTTGTATTTGTATCCCCAGTGCCTGGAATAGTTCCTCACATAGATTAGGTATTTCATAAATGTTTGGTGATTGATTGATGAAAGCAGAAAAGTAAGACTTCATGGGGATCAATAAATTAGACTAAACTTAAAATAGATTCTAAGTGCTCGTATTACAGATTATATATTTCACTATATGTGTGCCTTTCATATTCATTTCGGTTCTGAATAACTTTACAGATGGCCAAGTCCCAATAAAATCTTATGAAATGCACACTGTATGCTTCAGATGTCTAAAAATTCTTCAGAAAGCAATTACACCAAGTGCCATCTAATAATGTATCCAAACGGAGCACAGTGATGCAAACTGCACTCTTAATGTCTGAACCCCACCTGACTCTGAGTTTCAATCTTCCTTCAAATCTCAGCAAAAGAACAGATGTTCTGCTTTGGGTTGAGAAAATCAGCAGTCACCACTCATATGGCGCAGAAATTTAAGGCCTTGTTTCTGCTGTTTTAAAGGAGATCATTAATACTGTCCCCTTATGCTGTAGTATTATTAAAGTTTCCATCGGTTGTAATCTCATAGGAAAGTGGTGTTGGTACATCTTCCAAGTGGCCATGAGAAGAAACAAGTCTAAAGTGTCTATTTGTTACACATAGGAAAGCAGGAAAAGTTCTTTCTGTATGAATTGTTTGGCATATACCATCATGCCATGGGATTTGAAGTACTATCAATTACCATCCACTTCAGTACAAAAACATTTCTAGGTACTCACTACGTGCAAAGTACAATCATTGTACTATGTTTTAAGGGCAGGTAGTCAGGAACCAGATAAAACACAACAAAAACATTCCAAAAAACCTCCTCGTTATGATTGGCAGAATGTTGTTATGGATCCAATTCATTGTTAATAATAACTAGCACTTCTATAGGATTTTAAGGTAGGCAAAATACAAATATTATCTCATTTTATCTTCACAAAAACACTGACACAAGATACTATTATCTATATTTTACAGTTGAGGAAACTGGGACAAAGGTCAATTAATTAATTTGGCCTGGGTTACACAGTCAGTAAGTATCTAAGGCACAATTTGAACTCCAGTCTTCCTGACTCCAAGTGTGGCATGTTATCTAGTGCCCCAGACAGCTGGCTATTATTTTATTGACCCACACACAGGAAAAATGAGGTAGAAGGCAAGCAATCATATTCATTCATTCATTCGACAACAATTAAATATCTGCATTATGCAAAACCCTTTCCCTGAAACTGAAACAGGACACAAAGAAATATTCTACACTTTCTGACCCGTAAGAGATAACAATCCAGTAAGTGAGAGAAATTAATTTCTTAAACTTCAACTTCAGCAGATCATTGATCTCGTCCCTGAGAGCATGCCTTCCATTAGTGATAATATTCCATCTCCTCTTCCTTTGACTAGAATTTAGTTTTATTAATTTATTAGTTGCCTCATCATTATTTCACTTTGTCCCAAATAGGCAACTAGATGCTTGGGAGGCAGAAGTATGTTTCTTTCATCCCTAATCTGCAACTTACAGTCTGTCCCACAGGACGCATTAATAAAGGGGTACTGAACTGTTGAAATGCAGAGAGACAAAATTTTATCTCACTCCAGACCATTTCCAGAATTCATGGAAAGGGGTAGACAGACAGTACCTACAAAGAATAACCTTCTTCTTTCTGTGGGTAAATAGTGTCTGGTATCTTTACAATAGGTGTCCAATAAGCCTAAATATTAAAATATAATATGGAAAAATTCCAACCATGGAAAAGTGCCTAAAGGCCTCATGAATGATAATTTGGGAAATTGAACAAAGCTGTGAACTGAGCCAGAAAGGGTGTAATCAATCACTGGTTTCCGGTTATGTTGGTTTTTGTGCTCTACAAAGAGCTAGAGGTGCACCTCAGGCAGGAAATAGGAACATATCGGAAAGTCTAACAGGGATATGGGTTCTGCAATGGTAAGAACAGCAGGTTCGTATTACCTGTTGGGGAAAAAACTGATAAAATACAGACAGGTTCCAGAGATAATAGCAGCTGCCATTAAAGATACGTAGCCATTCAAGGGATGAGACATAGATTCTGTCTTGGAACAATATAGTGAGGAAGCAGAATTTTATTCATGGGTAGATCTGGTTTAAGAAGTAGCTATTGAACAGACTTCATCAAAACTAACCAGAACAGAAAAAAAGTTGGTTAGAGGCAAAAACAGCATGATTTCCAAGGGCTCAAACCATAAAGATCTCATGGAATAATGAAGGAGGTTAGTGTAAAATAGCCTAAAATCTAAGGGAGAAATCTTTAGGAGCCATACCGTGACTTCTTCAACCAGGGGATCCATCCCCAGAGAGAAGATTAAGAAACAAGTTCTGGAAAGAATAAAAAATTCTACCAGATCTAGCTGTACTGATGACCAAAATCTGTTTTGTTACAGGGCACTGAGTAGGTAACATTCTAGTTTCTAGTTCAGGCAAAACAGTTTTAGGAATAAAAGCAGGGCCTGGAATCCCCTCATATAACACCAGCCAAGTCAAGCTATTTCCAGACTTTTGATACTTTACTATAACTAGTTTTGACTCATCACTTGTAGGTCTTTGTATTTCATTTTGTTTTCCCTTGATTTCCTGGAGACATTTGTCCTTTAAAAAAAATTCTAATAATGTCTTCACTAAACCAAGAGGAGAGAGAAACTTATTCATAACTGTTAGAAGATAAAGAGAAGAACTGGATTGTTATAAGAACCTAGATATAGTGGCAAAAAGCCTGGACAGAGTAAGTTTAGCAAAAACTGATAGAGCAGTAAAAATTCTAGATAGGAATAATTGGGAATCAGCCATAATTGTTGATTCCTTTTATCTAGGTGGAGAGAAGTGGGGAGTTACCCATAATGCTTTCTTTATTTTAACTGGCTTGTGTACTTTTCATCAGCCATACATGAAGAGCTACTGATTCAAATTCAGTATATAGTAGTTCCAACCTAATGATTTCAATTTCCCAGGTCAATCCTCAGCTCAGTCAACTGATGCCATCTTTGATTAAGTAAAATAGTATATCAAACACAGTATCACATGAGAGTAGTGCCATGCTACAGTATATTCCTCAGTTGTTATATTGTGCATGAGCTATATCTCCAACTAGCAAACTTCCTTTGAAAATAAATAGGCAGGGTAATGAAGCATAGGATATCACCGGTGGCAGATGGTAGGAAATCCAACACTGAATTCATACCATCAGCAGCTACTAACACTTTGAGAAATACAAATATATACACATAGGTAAAGTGGGGCATATATGACTTGGATAGATACATGCAAAAGACATCTGCATGTTTTTTAATAGATGCTAATCCAGGGTTAGTAAAGAGTCATCCTAGCACTCTTCATATTTCATTTTGAAATGGTAGGAAAAAATAGCTTTTGGCAGATGGGACAATTTGACAGTTGTCACAAGTCCATCTTAACAAGGAAACTCAATTTCTCCTTTGCATGTTTCTCTATTCACATGGCTTCTATAACACAGCACAAAGAGTGCTTTAAAACATGGAGGTTTGTGTTCCTTCCCTTTGCAACAAACTCAATAATCATACACATTTTACTCTCTTTGGAGCTTCTATTTATATTTCAACATATTAGTAAAAAAATTCCAATAAAATTTTCCACTTGTGTCATTAATTAGCATTTGGCAATGAGCCTGATTAAATGCCCTTGGCAGCAAAATGAATTAAATATCCAAAGGATTATATTTGTCATTTACTAAAAACTCCTGTTGTTAAAAAATGAGTACAATGGACAGCTCCATTTAGGCAGACTCTAAGGAGTGCCTTTGGCTTCTTAATGTACCTCTTCAATGTTTATTGAGTAGCTGTCAGTCAGCATTGTCAGTGGTTCCTTACAAATGAGGAAAGATTGTCTGGAGAAAAAAAAAGTCTACAGAGACTTTTCTTTTAAGAAATAAAGGAACAAAAGACAGGTCCCTCTGACATATTCAGTCTAGTGCCTAGGGAAGTTTTAGGGTTGTTCCCCCTTACATTACGGACTTATGGAAGCCATAGGGTGGGGATAGGGGAGAGAAAGATTTGTTTTGCTGACAGAAGTACTTCAAAAGAACCTCCTTTTCTTTCACTAAAGATTCATTTCCACAAATGATAGTTTGGCTATATTTTTCAAACTCATTTTCTAAATACTGTCTTTATTATATTTATAAAACCTTATAAATAGTCACTTGCCCAAGAATATTGATTTCATTTAGAGTATTATCCGAATCCTTCCCAAGGAAATAAGAAGGTAGATTAAGTGAAAATGTTGTGCTAATATATATTTTCCCTATTTATTTAAAATGTTAGTTTATGATTCTTTTTGAATATGACTATAATATGAGGCAGACAGTCTGGAATAGAAATGTTTAGTTCCATTACTACGGTAAATTTTAGAAAAGCTCACCTTGCATATACGCATTATTTATTCGGTTGCTGAGGTAGAACTATTTTTGTCATTTTCTGTAACAATGGACAAAAGGAGTCGTGGTTTTTTTTCCTTAAATAATAATAAAATGATATTTATTGATTCAGTGATGTAATCTTCAACAATAGCTTCTAGAGTCAGAGGGTCTGAGTTCTGATCCAGGATTTGATACTTTTTGTCCATGTGACCTTGAGCAAGTAACTATACCTTCTCAGCACTGGTTTCTTCATGTATATATTGAAAGGATTGGAATAGATCTTCTTTAAAGTCTAAGCTCCAAGGTCTGCCTCTAAATTCTGTGATCTTATGAACAACTTAGTTAACCAAATGGGTGTCATAAATGGGAAAGTCCTGCACAGTATAAGTGAAAAGATTTATTATTAATTATCTAATAGGTCACAGCTCCTCTGACCTTGTTAGAAGTAGAGACCAAGATACTAAGACAAAGTTATCACTCTTCCCTATCATCCTCAAATATTGATAGGCCATGTACAATATGATGAGGAAAATGGGGTCCAAAAAGAATACAAAGTGTAGCAAGATATTTTCTTTCCTTCAAGAACATAATAATCCATTTAATTTCACTGAATCTCTCATTATAATGTAAGACCTGAACTCAAATGTGCCTCTGACATACTACATAACCCTTGATAAATCACTTAAGCTCTCAGTACCCCCAGGGAACTCTGTAAGATTACAAGTTACTGTCTATTTATCTATCTAATTATTTATTTATTATAAAAACATAGCCAGAGAAGGGGAGGGGGGAGCAGTGAAGAGTAAAGCTATCAAAAAAAAAAAAAAGAATATATGTGAAAAAAATAAAATTGCCTAAATGGTCTTACTTAAGTTGCTGGGTCTTCTGGGAAACTAGTCTATGTCTGGGGGGCATCAATCCTCAATAAATGCCTGTACTTGGATGGGAGGTGGTCTGAGTTGGAATTCTTTAACCGAGCTTACAATACTCCATGAAATTGAAACTATAGGACAAAGAAAAACTACTCAGAAACATAACACATCATGATCCTGGATTATAGCCCTTTGATTAAATCCCAAGAAGCTACATTTTGTCAGATTAATTCAACTAAACAAATATTTATTCAGCATCTTCTATGTACAAGGCACTATGCTAGACCCTGAGGCTGCAAAGATAAAAACCGAACAACGACAACAAAAAAGCCCCTGCCCTCAGGGATCTTACATTCTACTCAAGGAAATCACAGAGAAATTAGAACAGATCCAGACAACGTCCTCATACTCAAAATGGCTTGGTGATAGGAAAGGGGCTACAGAGTTGAATTTAGCCAAATGATGAGCTATGAACCAAAAATCTTCTTTATTTAAAAATAAACAGTGGTTTTGCTGAATTTACATGTGGATTAGAGGGTTTTGAAATACTTGTGTGTAAACCATATAACCCTGCCAAGATTCAGTTCAACTGGCTATAAACAAATTGCAACCTATTCCATTCAGCAGAGTGGACTGAGAGGTTCAGTCTTAGAATCATTTGAGCTCTGATCCACAAATCTTGTCTGTGGCTGTGACCATAGGCAAATCCTTTAACTTCTAGATGCCCCAGACAACTCTCTAAAACTCTAAGTTACAAATAAATTGCCAATCTACATTAATTCATGGAGTTTCCACACAAGGGAGGTGAAATCATAAATTAGAACCTACTCATCCCCCTAAAACACTATTTCTTCATTCTTCTTTCCCAGGTAAAATCTGTTGCCTTGGAATTCATATCTTCAGTCTGAAATGGCTTTTCCTTTCATGGTTTTGCAGTTCATTTAGTGCTGCTTCACAGTGATGTGCAAGAAGTTCCTAAGAACTAAGTATCCACAAGATGGGTACAGAGATGGGCACAGGTGCATTAACTGTGTGGGATAAAACTATTCCCTGAGAAAAAAGGAAGTGGAGAGCACTTGAGATCTGAGGGAGGGACAAAGATATCAGTGAGTCTTCACTTTATGGTACAAAGATTTGTATTGAAGCTTTAGAATACTTTTGTTTCCCTAAAACTGGAAGTCAGATATCCAGTGATTTTCATTCACTCAGGTACTATGGCACACTTTGAAACAAAGTTGTATCATACATTTGCTAGAACTTAAGAAAAAAACCTTTTGGCAAGTTCATAAATAATAACGCTAACAACCACACAACTACATAGGATTTGAAGGTTTGCAATGCTTTACTCATGTTATCCCATTTGGGTTCCATGATTTATTTACAAATTTATAAATAATCCAATAGCCAACTAGCATTTATTAAGCATCTACTATGTGCCAGACATTATGCTAAATACTAGGAACACAGATAAAGACAAAAAAAAACAGCCCATGTTTTGAAGAAGCTCATCACCTAATGGAAATGTAAATAAAGAGATGACAGGAACCAGAAATGAAGGAGATCGCTGTTAATCTGTGGGAAGATAGGAATGTGAATAATAATGTTAACAAAAGTCTGAATGTCTGAAAAACAGACATTCAGTCAACCAGCATTCACTAAGTGCCCACTATGTGCTATAGCAATGAGAGCTATGTAAGAAAAGTCACTTTAAAAAATTGTCCCTACTCTATGTCCTAGCAGTCCCACCACCAGACATATATTTGTAGCAGGGCAAATACAGACAAAAGGGTCCCAATATGCCCATTTATTCACAGAAGCACTTTCTGAGGTAGCAAAATACTAGACACAACGCAAATATCTATCAACTGGGGCATCTCCAAGTGGTGGTGAAGGGAGAGGGATAGGACTCTGGCATGAGAAACAATGAACATAAGGAATTCCAAGAAAAAAGAGATTTACATGAACTGATGCAGTGAAAAATAAACCAATTTAAGAGAATAATATGTACATTGGCTACAATAACGTAAACAAAAGGACAATAAAAAGAAAGGAGAATTCCTAGTAACTATGCTGACTAGAATTAGTCAACATGTAACTATCTTCAGTTGTGAAACATAGCGCCCCCTCTCAGCAGACAGGAGTGTTGTGTGCATGGAAGGTTGCATCAGTACTGTCAGGGAAGGTCATCCCATGGGTTGGTTTTGCTAGGCTGTTTTTCTGTACAAAAGAGCATTTACCGCATGAGGATACTGCTTTCTAGAAAGTATTGCTATTTAAACATAAAAGACATCAATATAACAAAAGACAATGAAAGAATAACAATGTTGTACAATATAGTATCCACATGAACAATGAAATTAACCTACTAGTAGTGGTATTATCAATATATGGAAAGAAATGCATCTATACATGCACACATAGGTACCCATTATACAATATATTCAGATGGACATATATAATATACATATATAAAAATTCATAATATATAAACAGACATACTATATAGACAGACATGTTCATGGAAATATACTGTATTACAGATATGCACATATATGCACACACATATAATATATGCAGATACATACAGATATGTACATATGACTCTGGTTAAGTAACTTCTCATTTTTGGTGCTTGGGTTTGTTGGGGGAGGTTTTTTCACATGAACTTAGAATCTCAGAATTAGAAAATACCTTAGATGTCACCCAGTTTGCATCCCCTCCAGTCAGGATAGCACTAGGTTTTACAAAACATGATTTCCTCATCAACACTGAGAGGTAGGGAGAGCAAGAGTCTTTTTGTGGCTGATGAGAGAAAGGCTGAGTGGAGTCACTGACTGAGGTCACCTAGCCAAATCCTGAACTTTCTCTTCCTACCTGTGTAACTTCCTGCAAGTCACTGACCTTCTCCGTATCTCAGCTGAAAATAGTTTGGATTTGATGATATTTAAGGAATGTCCCCCACTAAAGCAATGATCCATAGATTTACCGAGAGACAACAATACCAAAGGAATTGAACTTACCATATCCTTTTTCCCACGAATTTTTCTCCAGTGATAACGTAAAAATTTAAATTGTTAATTATGTAATCCTTTTTAGCCAAGGAATAACTGAGTTGTGCATATCAAAGATGACTTGCTTTCCAGCAGAAAGGGAAATCTGAAACAGTATCATGGGGTCTTGAGATTTCATCTCTCTCTCATTCTGATTTGTAATAAGCATTTTGATGGAACTGAAGGAACTGCCCTAATGAGGTCATATAATCTTTTCCTTAAGGTTGTTGGAGCCTCTTCCAGCCAGTTATTGTGATGTAGGTGCTTGTGGTTATTAAGTCATGTGTCCTCTACAGGAGTGTAATTAAGGAGGCATTGATGTAGTAATGCCAAAGAGAGGCTCATTCACTGCAACTGTACTTGCCATTTCTGCGACCCTATCTAACTACTTGGCAGTCTTGGCATGCTCTGCAGTCAATCTGTGTCTAAGGGATGGAAGTGAGTGGGCAGGACAGGGCAGTTTATCTTAGCAGCCTTCTCATTTATTATCACATTGCTTAGTCTCATACCTCAGCCGATCAAAATCAGGCTCCACTTATCACTGGACTGGGTCAGTGGGATAAAAGGCAAAGCAAATTCAGTCATCTGTCTCCTTGAGAGTATCTGTAAGTCATCATCATTGATCTGGTAGAGATCCATATCCCAAGATTTAGGAATGGCTCACCAGCAGCTACAAGCATAGCGTTCTTTTCTTTTGCTAGAAGAGCCCATGAATTACAGATATCTTTTCACTCCATGAATATTTTAGACTATCAGATGGTTATATGGTGCTGCTATTTACTCAGGTTGCCAAAGATTTGAAGGCCTCCTTTCAGGTCACAAAAAGCACCCTGATAAGACCAGCTTTGTCCAAGCCCATCATCTTGTCAACGTAGTTAAGTCAAGAAGGGGACACAATGAATTCAGCTCATAACTGCACTAACTTTTCAGAGCACGGCATATGTCCCTGCACTGAAGGAGTGAAGCAAAGTTATTTCACTAGCATCCTGATATTATGAAAGTTTTACTCTAGCCTGGGCTTTCCTGTTCACGTATCTGAGAACCTGTGGTACCTGACCCTGACTAGCCCCTGCTTTATATTCATCTGCCTCTCCATTGGTTCCTTGCCTTGCAATCATCCAGAATAGGGAACTTCTCTTGGGCCCAATGAGTGTTCTAACCACCAAACATCACTAGCAAACATTGGGCTTTCCTGTTCACGTATCTGAGAACCTGTGGTACCTGACCCTGACTAGCCCCTGCTTTATATTCATCTGCCTCTCCATTGGTTCCTTGCCTTGCAATCATCCAGAATAGGGAACTTCTCTTGGGCCCAATGAGTGTTCTAACCACCAAACATCACTAGCAAACATTACAGCAATTATCCTTCTTTGGGGAAGAGCAAAAATCATCCTGGTATATTTGTCTGACTAGAATGGCAAATTCATCCTAAACTGTTCATGCCAATGTAGATTTTCTATTCTCTCTCTGTTTTCCCTACAGGTACCAAAATAAAAAATAACACAAAGGAGAAGAAAATTGAGAAGGTCACGGGGAAATATATTAGGAGGACTGTAACTCTGGAAGACTTCATTAAGGGTTCTTAAAAATCACTGGAATCAGCAAGCTGAAATTACACTAAGGGAAAAATGGGTGGGAAAGGCAAAGGAGAGCTTCTCTGTCCATATATCAGAGATGAAATAGTACATAACTGTTAGGAGGTATATTAACTCCAATTATATCCTTGAGATGTGAGGAGAAAGCAAGAAAGTTTCTCCGTGTAATGCTTGGGTAGACTCCTAAGCAGACTATAGACAAGAGGTGCATGGAATGGACAGATTGAAACCTCTGTCATTGGAATGTAATTTCAAATTGCATATCAACCAAATTGCAGATCCATTGCAGTGTCTCTACTCCAAAATTCCAATATTATAATGAGTCTTTGGTGGTATTCTCTCAGAACTTCTGTATGTGTAATGGATAGGAAGATAGAGAGATAGAGCTAGAAACAGATTTAGATATATGTATTCATATTTACTACATACATTCATAAAGCATTTATTACATGCTTACTGTGTTCTGTACTGTACTAAGTACAGTACTAAATAGATGCTGTACTAAGCTCTGTGAATACAAATACAAGGGGAGGGAGAATGCAATTCTTACCAGGGGTGTGCTAGTAAATAAATGTTTAACAACTGGATATCCATAAAATATACACATAATATTCTTTTAATCTTCATTATGAATATTTTCTCTATCTCTTAAGTCTAGACAATCAACAAAACAATAAACTAAGCCCTCATTTGTAGAGTTTGCTCATTTTGGGGGGATGGGTGTTCATGCTGAAAATTTAAAAATCAGCTTGGGTGAACCAATTCAACTCCAGCATAGCACTGGGTCTTACTCTCCAACAACTTACATCTTAATAGGAAAAGGCAATAAGTCGAAGAGAATTAGAAGGGGAAATATGAAAGTTACTCATTTAAGGACAAGGTAAAAACATCTGGAAAATCAGAAGTGGAGCAGGAGAGAAGTTATAACTTCCTAAAATGGTGGTCTTGGGTAGGAACTTACCAACTGGGAGAGGAGGTC
Organism: Potorous gilbertii; assembly: GCA_028658325.1. Taxonomy (NCBI): domain Eukaryota; kingdom Metazoa; phylum Chordata; class Mammalia; order Diprotodontia; family Potoroidae; genus Potorous; species Potorous gilbertii. The sequence continues at coordinate 168,621,110 of CM053772.1, read as the reverse complement.
ACAGGATGGAGGTGTCTCTGGGGTGAAAAATTATGCTGGCATGGGGATACAAAAATTTGGAGAGTTAGGAGTGCTGTCAGAAAAGAAGATGATGAAAGAGAGAGGCAGAGAGAGACAGAGACAGGGAGAAAGAGACACAGAGAATAAAGAGACACAGAGACAGAGACAAGAGACACAAAGAGACAGAGACAAAGAAAGTGAGGAAGAGGAGGAGGAAGCTAATTTTGTACTGATGATGAAGAGATTCATAGCCTTTAAAACTGGAGGGGACCTTACAAATTATATAATCCAAATCCATCATTTTATAGATGACCAAATGAAGGTCCCAAAACATAAAGTAACTTGCTCATAATGGAACAGCTAATAAGGGATCAGAGGTGGGTAGCCTGAGACCACAGTCAGTAGAGGCAGGACAAGCACTCAAATTTCATGATTTCCAGTTCAGAGCCCTTTGCTCACTATCACTGTATCACCGGAAAGCAAATCCTTGTGCCAACAAGACAGATGGAATTCATCATCCATCTGCATTGTCCTGAAATAATTGGGTCTTTGCAGACTGTTCCTCTGTCCTAGGGCAGCAGTATCTTTTAACACAGTGATTAAATGCAAGAGCCTGGCACAACAACAGTCATGCATAGGTAACAGCAACCTGTTGAAAAACAAAAATGAGGGGAATCTCCAAATGTGCCAGCAGACAGTTGCAGGCTCCTGGTGCTGCCTGATCCACCCCAGGCTTCTAAAACTGCCTCTTAGATCTGAGACAGGTCTCTTAGTCCCAACTGAGTTTCACTGGCTAAGCATGCCATCTTATTAAAGCCCAAGAATATCCCCACTATAACTCCTACTCAGTAAACTTCAATGGCTCACTATTACTGCCTCCAAGATCAAATAGAAAATTCTCAAGTTCCCACTGAAAGCCCTTCACAACCTGGTCCTGTCCCATCTTTCTAGAATTTTTATATTTGACTGTCTTCACATTCTCTGATCCAATAACACTAACCTTTCAGTCATTCCTCTCACCTAACATTGCATCATCACCATTCCCCAGATGGAGTCTTTTCACTGACTGTCCCCCTTGGGAATCTTCTCCTTCCTCCTCTCTGCCTCCAACATTTCCTGGTTTCCTTCAAGATTCACACCTTCTATAGAAGGGCTTTTTCTGGCACCTTTTTTCTCTCCACCCTAAGATCCCACAGTTCCTTCCTTCTGATATTACTTCCCATTTACACTGTATTACTTAGCTTGTAATATAGTCTGCATAGTTGTTTTCTTCCCCATTAGGACTGATCTCTTTGTGGGTAGCTACCATGTTGGTTTGTTTAAGTTTCTTTGTGTCCCCCAAACTTAGCATAGCAGCTAGTACAAAGTAGGTGCTTAATAAATGTTTGTTAATGAAGTGATAATGCTGAATTAACTGTATACCGGAGAACACCAACTGGTATTGAACCAGCTCAGTGTCTCTGAGTCTTTTTAGATGGTTGGAGATGGAAGGGAGAGGGAGAAAAGAGGAAAGGGATAGCTTAGGAAAGAAGAAACAAGGTGAACCTTTCCAGACAAAGTCTGTACAAACACATTTTCTTAACAATGCAATTTCACTAAAGAATAAGTCTTTCAAGCAGAAACAAACCAGAACTAACAGAGACTAGAGTCAAAAGGAGGTTCCTTATCTCACCCATAAAGGAAACTCTGGGTGGCACAATAGATAGAGCCCTGGTCCAAGAATCAGGAATACCTGAGTTCAATTCTATCCTCAGTTACTAGCTATGTGACTCTGAATAAGCCATATACCAACTGCTTGCCACAGTTTCCTTACCTGTAAAATAAAAATAAAAATATCAACTTCCTCCCAAGGTTATGACAGTAGAGTGTTAATAACAGTAGAGTGTTTTGCATAGTGCCTGGTACAGAGTAGGCACTATATAAATGTTTAATTATTATTAAAGCACTGTATGTTATCTATTACCACCACCATCACTGTAGCTTAACTTTAGCATGTATTTAACTTTAACATGTAGCGTAACTTTAGCATGACCACCAAGCAAAGAGATAACATGGCGTAGTGGACAGAGAGATTACCTAATAATGAAGGACGCAAGCTTGACTGCCATCTCTGAGGCATTTTGGCTGTGTGACCCAGAACCATTCATTTAACCTAGCAATGACCTGGACAAATCTCTAAGACTGTAAGTCACAGTCAAGCTTCAATCTGTATTGGGAGAGGGTGCCTCCTCACTGGAAGTTCCCTGTTTCAACAAAATCACAGCTTCAGTTCTATCCTGAAGGAATAAAAGACTGAAACGACTTCCTCTTACACCCTATGCATTTCTTCCTTGTACAAAAAAGATTCTCTCCCCTCCTTTCATAGTTTCCCCAGAAGAAGGGGCTTCAACATCCCTTGTGGCTGACATTTCTATAAATCACTTGAAGGATTGCAAAGCACTCAACAGTCACATTTCATTTGATCCTTATAACGTTTCAGAATAGGTGCTGTTAGTATCGCCATTTTAATAATAACTAGTAGTTATTATTTAATAATTAATCATTTTAATAACTAGTTTTTACATAATGTTATCATTTGCAAAGATATTGATATCAATCATCACATTTGAGCCTGATAATAGCTTTGTGAAATAAGTGCTACAGGTATTATCTTCCTTTTACAGAGGAGGAAACTGAGTCACAGAGACAACAAAAGAATTGGCAAGAATCATGCAACTATCACAGAGTCAAAGAACGTAAGAGTTGGAAGAGACTTCAGTAGCTGTCAAATACAACTCATACATAAAAGGAATACATCCTAGAAAGGAAATGGCTAATATCTTTGCCAAGAAAACCCACATGGAGTCACAAAGAGTGGAACATGACTGAACAAAAACTATAAAGTACCCAACAAATGATTACCCACCCTCTCCTTGAAGACCTCTAAGGAAGGAGCACCCACCATCTCTCCAGGCAACTCATCCTACTTCTGTACAGTTCTAATTGTTAGCATCAAGCCAAAAAAAAAAAAAAGTAAGCATCAAGAAAGGATTTAAACAGAGATCCTCCTACTTCTGAGTTCAATGTTTTAAACACTATGCCATCGAATCTTGGGATTTGGGTTGGAAAGAAGGATGGAAGACATTCACGGCATTCAAATGGATTTACAAAGTGCTTTATATTTGTTATCTCAGTATCTAAGAACAACCCTGGGAAGTAAATACCATTATTACCTACATCTTTCAGAAGAAAAAAGTTAGACAAAAGTGACTTCCCCAGGAACCTGGTCCAGTGCTCAATCCACTATAACACCTGGTCAAGAACAAGTCATAATTAAAATATCTGGACATTTTTTTAAATTCCATTTTTAAGGAATCCCTGTTTCTTTCTCTGCCTCTCACTCTCTTTGTCACCCCTTCCTCTCCCTTTCTACTTCTCTCTCTGTCTCCGTTCATCTCTATCTCTGTCTCTATCTTTGTCTCTCTCAGTATCTTTTTGTTACCCAAATTCTCTCCTTTCCTCTCTCTCTCTCTCTCTCTCTCTCTCTCTCTCTCTCTCTCTCTCTCTCTCTCTGCCTGTCTCCTTCTGCCTCCCTCCCTTTCTTATTCCCTCTCTCACTACCATAAAACAGGAAAGAAACTACTCTGTTCATTTTCTAGGTTTTTATACTTCCTTAAGATAATTGCTAATTCTCTGAAATGATGGAACACTGACCCTTGCGTAAAAGAGAGGTCTATTTGACATTTATGAAGTGTGAGTTTTCTATAAATATAGAAATCTCAACATGACTAACTCCATCCAGGGAGTAGATCAATAGTGAAGGTGAACACACTTCTTTCATTGAAATTCAGAAAGCCAAAAAAAAAATCTCTTTGGTGATTTAAGATTGTAGCAGTGACACAGAAAAAGAGAAATTTTAGGATGAAAAGAATCATAGGTCAACGTAATCTATTTCCTCTCCTCATAGAGATGTCTCTATAGATAGAGGGTTATGAATACCTTCAGAGACAGATAGTGACTGCCTACCTGTCATTCACCTTATGATCTCTTGTTTAAAAAAATTCACAAACAGTAGTTGGTTGTATCACAAAATAAGCCATGATAGCTATCACAAAATTTCTGGTAAAGGAGATAAGCTTCAAAGAGTGATTTGGAGAATATTAAATATAAATTGTGTTTCCTTTTTCAAGTGATACTTCTTTTCCTCCCAGAAGCTTGAGGAAGTTTGAGACAGTGGCATTTGACCTTGCTGACAAAGAGAAAACCATATAAAAGGAAATGCAAGCTTCTGGGAGGATTGAATATGACTGGTAGAGATTTGTATTCTTGGGGGTCAGTCTAAATCTTGCAAATTAGCCCAAATTGCAAAGCCAGCACTTTGATGAGTCAATATGGTCAGACAGGTGTAGGTTCTAGAGATGCAAGAGACTTTAAAGACCACCTTATCCAACCCTCTAATTTTACAGAAGGGAAAACTGAGACCCAAGAGGTTAAGTGATTTTCCTGAAGTCACATGGGTAGCAAGTGGAAGAGCAAGGATTTGAACCTGGGTCAGAGAGTCATAGATTTAAAGACAGGAGGTCCTCAAAGATACAATCTCTTTATTATACAGATGAGGAAAAGGATGCCCACTATCACACATGTAGTGGTAAACAGTGGAGGCAGGATCTAATCTCCCATCCTCTGATTTCAAATTCAGCACCCATCCCACTGGGCATCCCACTATCTAATAGTACAAATTGATATTAGAATGGAGATCAAGAAAATGTAGGCTATCCCCCAAGGTCAAATATTACTCAGCTAGCTATGTTCTCACTCCCTTGAGGTTTAAAATTCTTTTAGACTTCTTAGGAGACTAGTCTGCTCTCTAGGCACTCCTCCAATAGGTCAATCCAATAAGTCATAGGCATTTATTAAGTGTTTACTATATACCAGGCACTGGAATTCAAAGAAAGACCAAAAACATATCCCTGCCCTCAAGGAGAAGACATTCCAGTAAGGAAAAGGAGGTCTAACAACTGAGAAGATTTAAGATATTATGTTTGTCCTTCATTTTCAAAGAGGACCATGACATCAGGGAAATGATGACATGACCTGCAGTTGACTTTGATTTGAGTGAGGGAGGGTTGTACAAGATCACTAGTCTCACATTCTCCTCCAGAGTCATCTGGATCCAGTGACCAGATATTCATCAGAACTACTGGAGATGGCCCAGGATGCAAAGGGAGACCCTTTTCAGGTACTCACTTAGAGTGAGGTAATGCCCATTCAATGAATAGGCATCTTTAAGAAGTAGTCAAGGGATGGCCCCTTTATTTGAAAAAGAAAACAGAAAATCAAGGTGGGAGGGCAAGACCCTCATGGTTGTTGCTCCAAAGAGCAACAGTTATCATTGACATTCACTCTAAGCCAGGGGGATCTAAAAACAGTCATTAAAAGGAGCTTGGACAGGGACCTATTGTGGTCCAATCTATGGGCTTCAGAGTGAACTGGATTTAAGGTTTTAGGAATTTAAGATATAGAGAATGAATGGAAGACACTCTGGGGGGGGTGTCTTAGTATCTGGGGGAGGGGAGAGGAAATGGAAAAGGCTTTGTGGAAGAAGAAGGATCTGAGGTGAGTCTTGAAACTAAATCCCAGCACAAAGATAGCCAGTGTAAAGACATGGAGACAGTTGAGATTCCATGTTAGAGGCCAAGGTTGGAAGATAGAGTACCTGGAGAACAATACAATCAAGAAGGCTGGACAAGTAAAAAGAGTCTGGGTTAAGAAGAGCCATAGGAAGTTTATAGTTGACCCTGGAGGTATTGTGGAGCCACTGGAACTTACTGAACTGGACAGGATTCGGGGGAGGGCCAGCCGAGGGAAGGTGGTCAGAACTACCCTTAAGAAAAGTCTACTCCAGCCTTAGCCCCTTACAAAAATCTGTAATAATACCTTTGGGAGATCTGAACTCTTGGCAGTTGTCCAGCAAGTTTGTCTTCGCATATAAATGCAACTAAGGTTCTAATATCCAGACCATGCTATTGGGTAATTTGTGGGACCCTAGACTTGACTAGACATCCTGAAGAAAGTTCACCCACCTGGTGATAATTTGTTTTGTTTTGTTTTGTTTTGTTTCCATAAGAGGGAAGGTTTGGAAGAAAGGAAATAACCATTCATGAAAGCTTGCTGCTAAGGTCAGTGGAGAAGGTACCCATGCTAATGAACTCCACAGCTCTTTTTTAAGCATTGAATACATTTGAATTCAGATTATGAATCTGACACCAGTTATATAAACCATGGTCAAGGCATCTTGTCTCTAAGTGCCTCCAGCAGCTACTTAAACTTTATCCACTGTCTTAGACAACTTCAATTTCAACTGATTTGTATTAATAATTGCCAGGCTATAGTTATTATTGTTTTATGTAGGGCTTTAAGGTTTGCAAAGTGCTTTAAATACCTTTAACTCATTTGATCCTTACAAAAACCCTATGAGGAAGGCATCATTGTCACCCTCTTTTTACAGTTGAGGAAACTGAGGTAGAGACAGTGAATCAGCCATTACACAGATGGCAATCATCTGAAGCAAGATTCAAACTTGGTTCTTCCTGACTCCAAATCCCACATCCTATCCATTATTCTAAAGGAATTTAATTCAAGTTTTTATTATGTACCTTTTATGCGACAGGTGATGTTCTAGTCTTCAGTATACAATGACAGAAATGAAACAGGCCCTGCTCTCTAGAAGTTCATATTTACCAGAGGAAATGAAGTATATGCAGATAAGTAAATATATGCATAAACATATTTATTAAATATATATTTACTACATATATATTTATACTTACTAAGTATATATAATAAACATATTTATGTGTATTTACTCAATAAATAATAATTTGTGGAGGGAAAAGAATAACTTGGGAGGAATCAGTTAAGATCTCTTACATAAGGTGACATTTGAGGTGAGCCTGGAAGAGAACACAGGTAAGGAGAGAGAGAGAGAGAGAGAGAGCCTTCTAGACGGGGGCAATCTACAAAAATAAGATGATATCCTGGGTCCCTTAAATAGGCCAACCTGGTTGGAATACTATGCATGTATAAGAGGATATGGTAAAATAAGTTGGAACCACAATGTGAAATACTTTAAATGTCAAAGAGGAGATTGTGTTTTACCTGTAGACAATAGCCACTGGAATTTTTTGAACAGAGGACTGGACGTTGTCAGATCTGTGCTTCAAGAATATAAATTCAATTCCCGCATTGTCAAGTGCTAAGTACTACACTCACAAAATCTCCAATCCTTACTGTGTTTGCATCAAACAACTAAGTCCAACCCTGCAGCAAAAGGGTATTCTGAGAGATGTAACTCAGGAGTATTGCAAAATAAAGGAAGCTGTTGGAAAGGGGTTGGAGATGGAGAAAGGTTAGGAGGGAACAAAGCCACATTCTATCTTTCTAAGACCAAGGATGTAGCAACAAATTGACAAGGATTTGTAGACCTCCCCTAGCCAGGCTGAGACTCAGCTTTTGAGTTTTCATGAATTTGACCTCCACTCAGCCTTTTCTGTTGTTGTTGTGAAATTAAAGCCACCACACTTAGAAATATGCAAGAAATGTCTTAGGCATCTACAGAAACTCCAGATACAGACATGAGATTTAAAGGGCCATTGATATTGGATAGTAAATAAATCTTAACCAAGGGAATGAGCCTGTCCCTTCTCAAAGACCAAGTTTGAACATGCTTAGATCTCAGATTGATAGATGTATGCTGCTACTGTGTATGCCAAGGTGACTCCAGTCACTCAGCCTGCTATGGCAGAGATTCCAAAATAAACATCCCCAGCTGATGAAAAAGACTAAAAGTAGTTCTAAAAAGCCAGTTTCATCATCTAAAGAAGCACGAACACACTCAAGAGATGTGTCCTATCCAACAGTCAAAGCAGTCCAACTCTGGGGAATTGATGACTTGGTAGGATAGGAATGATGAGTCACTCTTGTCAAGGACTCCCGTTGGCTTTCATAGAAATAAGGTCCCATATGAAGATGGCTAGGCTATTCCTAGAGTTGTTATTCCTTACCCAAGAAAGCTCTTATCTCTAACTACAGATAGAAAAGTATATCAAGAAGAATAGGAAATAAAGCTGTGAGGAGGAAAATGCAGAACTTCAGAAGAAATATAGACAGAATGGTAACATTGGACTATTCTGAGTCGAATTGCTGAATACAGGATTCATACAATGCACAAGGTGGAGATAAAGTTTTTGGTCCACAAAATAGCATTATCACATAATCCTAACATTTCAACTTGATCCAGAAAGCATTTATTAGACACCTGCTGTATGTCAGGCATCATGTTTTATGCTAGAGATATAAAGGGGTGGGGGGGGAGTCCCTGCCTTCTAGTAGGTCACATCCTACTTGGGGGAAAACAATTTATACACTGACATACTGATAAGTAAATACAAAATATACACAAAGTTCATATAAAATAATTTCAATAGAGTTGGGGGTAACAGTGAAGGATATGGAGGAGAATCTCCAAAGATTGGAGCTAAGCTATGGAAAAGCAGACTTTTTATACATGGCATGATTACTTCAAGCCAAGCAAATGCCTTTTCTATGATAATGCCTCTGGTTGCAGGATACACAGTTTTCTTGACCACCCCATTCTGCCACCAACTTGTAGAATACCTGACCTAATTCAAACCTGAACTTCACCAAAGCTTTTGGAAACTTAATGAACCAGGAAGCTCTCTGCCTAAGAATATTATAGGCATTTTCATGATCCTTTTCATGCATAGAGCACAAGACATGTTGTAAATTTTCATCTGCATTTCCAACCATCCCTCTCAACCCTCCAAGTTCAGTAGTGTACTGATAATAGGTCATTTGGGCTGGAGAGAAATACAGAAGAAAACATTTTCACTATTGATTGATTCACTAGAGCATGAGGGAAACATTCTCACCTGAGGTCAATGAGGGCTGAAGTGAGGAGAACTGGGAGAGCTCCACGTGGTCTTGCAAGCTCTGCAAAGATCAGGTTTCCTTCTAAGATAGGAAGCTAGCTTTTCTTTGCCTTTTCTTTTCCTTATAGACTTGGGTTGGGGCAATACAGTTTTAAGCACCAAGTCAGGTACTTTATTAAGCCCTAAGTAAGTTGTAATCTTTGATGAATTTTGTAAAAAATGTTCTTGTTTGAATCTGCAAAGCTATATTTGAGGAGGATCATGATTTTCACCTGTACATGTGGGATTGCATTAGATCATGCCACATTGACTGTTTTGAGAATCTTATATGGCCCTGGGGAAATAAATAAAGAGACAATGCTTATGTCTCCCCAGGCTTTTGAAGGACTTCCAGATTGGGGATATGTATCATGTTTTCAGAATGTACTTCAGTCAATTTGCTGAGCATGGCAAGTTTTCTTTTTTAAGAAGGAGTGGGGAGAGGGAGGGGGAGAGCAAATAACCAGTGAGTACAGTCCTTATGAGCAAACGTGATAGTCACAGCACAGGGCTGGCTGCCTCTGTCCCACTCCACTTGAGTAGGAGCCAAGTTCACATTAGCAATGATGGTGATAATGACGATGGTGATGGTCCTGATCCCATCCAACAATACCAATGGATCATTTGAAGGCGAGGTGATGATGTCATCAGAGTAACAGAGAATAATGAAATACCCCCTACCAGCATGCACCGTGCAATTAAAACCATAGACTGTTGAGTAGAGGTCCTGAAAGGTTAAGCAGCTCACTTAGGCAGGGTTACACAACTAGTATTCCTGACTCTGAGGCAAGTTCCCCATCCATCCACTACTGAATGTTTCAATGTGAACCACATTGGAAGGGGCAATCAAGAGCATGTGTTCCAGAGCCCTTATTTTATAGATGAGGAAACTGATACCTAGAGAGGGTAAGGGATTTGTTTCAGATCACACAAGCAATAAATAGCAGAGCCAGAATTCGAAACTAGGTCCTCTGATTCCCAATGCAACATTTCTTATACCTGCTTACATTTTTATATAGCTTAGCCACAACAAAGCACACAATACAAACATACGTTAGCTTTTTGATTCTCACAACCATGTACTACCACAGATAATACAAAAAACACCATTCTTATCTTATAGATTAGAAAATAGAGACTAAAAGCCACTTATCTGAAGTCATCAAGGCTCAGACACAAGTCATCTGGCACACCTAGATGTCAGATCAAAATGCAATGCAATACTGCCAATGAGGCAGATTTTACCTGTGATTTCTTTTCCAATTCTCTGGTTCCATTCTTAGGGGGATATCTCCAAGATATTCCATCTACCAAATGCAATTCAACAACCCATGCTTAACTACTCATCTGAGAGAGTTGTCTGGGGTATTGAGAAAATGCTCACAACTAACCCTTATCGGCAGCAGCTAGGTGACACAGTGGATAGTAGTACAGTGGGCTTGGAATGAGGAAGACTCATCTTCCTGAGCTCAAATCTGGCTTCTGACACTCAATGTGTGACCCTGGGAAAGTCACTTAACCTTGTTTGCCTCAGTTTCCTCACTTGTAAAACGAACTTGAGAAGGAAATGGCAAAACAACCCAGTATCTTTGCCATGACCCCAAATGGGGTCATGAGACTGAAAGGACTAAACAACCAAGTCCTTAGCAGAGGCAGAACTTAAACATAGGTTTTTCTAATCCCAATGTCATCCATTTAGCCACTGTGCCAGATTGTTTCTAATTCACTTGATGCCAAATAAATTCATCAGTTCAATGACTCATTTAGACCAGTTTTTTTTAATATCAAACCCAAATTTTGGTTATCTAGAGTTGTCATTTTCAACCACTTAGTATAAGATGAAATGTCAAAATTTAGGATAGAATATAAAGTATCCACATAGATCCTTCTATCCAAAAATGTGACCTTGTTTAATTCCACATTTCTCAGACAATAGCTCAACACTATCTCAGAGGAGAAAGGCATACCCATCACCTTCATTCAAACTCAGAGAAGAATATATCAATCAATATATCAATCTTTTTCTATAAAACCCTATAGCAATTTAGCCTGCTCCAGATTTTTCTGGGAGTCAAGGGATGTATGTTAATCATAAAAATTAGTTTAAACCATTTCTGGAATGCTATAATTGTTTAATAGGAAAGACACAGCTAACTTAAAGATAATGCAAAAGAGAGCAACCAGAATGGTGAAGGGTTTCTAAATCATACCATAGAAGGATCAATTGAAGGAACTGAAGCTGTTTAACCTGGAGAAGAGAATAGTTAGGGGAATTATCAGTCAATTCAAAAGCATTTATAAGGGACCTATTGTGTGTTGGGCATTTTGCTAGGGGACATGAGAAAAGAATGAAACAATAGCTACTCCCCAGGAGTTTACTGTAGTAATGGGGAACTTGAGGGTTGTCTTCAGGTATTTCAAAGACTGCCATGTGGAAGAAGGATTATACTTACTCTACTTGGTCCAAGAAAACAGAGCTGAGAGCAACGACTGGAAAACACAGAGAGAAAGACAAACATAACATAGAGAAAAAGATCTGGGTTTTCCCAAAGTAGAATGGTCTACCTTGGGAAGTAGTGAGTTTCTCCTCAATGGAGGTCACTGCACAAAGCCTAGAGGACCATCACTATGATTTAGAGGGCATCCTTCTTCCTATACAGTTTGGACAAGAAGTTCCCTGCAACTCCTAGATTTTCCAATTAGGTAATATTATCTCATCACTGATCCTGTGGCATCTTTTTAAAGCACTATACTCAAATGTTCTGTTTTGAAAACAACTGGTAAATAATCCATCATTTGTCTGAAATCAATTCCTTTTCTTTCTAGATGCTTTTTGTGAATCAGCACCAACAAAGTGTTGTCAAGCACCAGTGCCTATGTGTAATATTAAGCTTTGTAGATGTGATTCACACAACTCTCTCATGAACTAACTTCTTCCACAGATCAACAAATAACTCTCTTTAGACAATAGAGATTCATTTTTCCACTCATGCAGAAAATATATATCAAGTCCCTTTTGTGTGCAATGCCCTAGATACTGGAGAAAAATAGGGACAGTCATATAGCTATGTAATATCTAAAACTACATGCACATAAGCCTTTAAGAGTGTTGCTCTACAATAATTTCCTACTTTTTTGGCCTCTAGGGATCAAGAAGGAAGTGAATATTAATATTTACAAACTATCCAATCCACTTTGTTCAACTAATAAAGGTAAGATATAACACAACTTTTGATACCAACCAATGTCAATAGATATGAAGAGGGAGTGATATCAGTTTAAGAGACTGATGCATTTTCTTTACCTTATAGTTCATCTTCCCATCCAGCATTTTGCTAATTGAAGTCTAGTGAAGCAGAGTTGTGTCAAGTATATTAGAGTTGAATGAAATCCTTCATATTCATTTTGTTTTAAAATTCTTAGCATTTTCTGGTTAGGAAATCAATTTGTCCTTATAAATGCAGTTGGCAATATTTGTACCATGATTCAGTACAAGATAAATTTTGTTCTAAGAAGAGAAAACACCCTAAGATACTGTAATGAGTGATGTGGCAATAGTGAGTCTATACTTTTCTGTATGCTATACAGGTATTGTAAAATCATCCAATGTCTTCATTGGATTCACGGGAGACTGGTGCCTGGGAACAAGGAATATTTTGTCACCATGAAGAAGGAAATTCTGGGAAGAGAAGGAGGGATCAAAAACCCAAGGGGGACACTCATGGAGAAACAGATGTAGACATGACATCTAAGAAGTCCTGAGACACTGGAGATGATAAGCTAAACCAAAATGGATGCCTAGGTTTACTTCTGAACAAGACACCAATTATGAGGTGGGGCAACAGAAATACAGAGACAGCTTTAGCAACAGTCAGGAGAGCATGGTAGCTGTGAGTTAAAATTGATAACTGCCAAGCTACTATATAGATTTCCCCCAATCTGCAGGTAATATGCTAGAAAAAAGGTAGTTTTGTCTCCAGAACATATTGGGACAGTGGAGGATGAGAATGTATTCATTTAGAAAATGATCACTTATGATTTTTCTGGTGTTTGTTTCATCCGGTTCTGTTCCAATTCAATGTTTTAACTGACTCTATGCTGTGGTAACAGATATTTGCTACATGGTAAAAACCAACCATCCAGACCCAAACTGACTTAAGAGGTCCCCAGTTTCACAGTGAAGTGGGGGCTCAATTCATAATTGAAACATACTCCCCCTCCCCTCCCCCCAGAAATACCTTGAATCAAGAACCCATAGGATGGCAAGAGTAGAATTTAAAACAGCTATGGTCTGTGGTTCAGTTGTTATCAGACTGTGGTTCAGTTGATATCAAAATTGCTTTTATTTCATTATTTGAGCACTTCAAAAGATTTTATTGAGGTGAGTACTCACTCCACATATATAAACTCTACAATTTAGTGGCCAATTTCATAAGTTGCTCTGACCAAAAAATTTATCATCTAATGATCTTGAGCCTCTTTAAATTTAGCTGGGCTAGTACTAAGATAATAGATATATAGCTTGTCATCAATCTCATGTTAGAATTTTTTACAGTTTGCTAGGTTTTTCTAGAGTTTGTAATCTAGAAGCATGACATTTGAGACCTGGGGTCACCTCCACACATGTTGAGGCATTGGAGAAGAATTTTAGTAGCAATACCATATCCCTAAAATAAAGTCACTTCTTTTAAACGTCTATAGTATACTCATTTTATATGACTATAAAATCTGGAACTAAAATAGTCTGGGGAAAAAATTTTAAAAACTAGTATCATTCAGGAGAAAATTTAGCCACGCTGCAACACATCAAAAATAAGCAAATATGAAGATATCATCAAAGAAATGTTGAAGATGCTACTAATAATATTTGCTTATATCTGTATGTATTATTTAATTTCATCTTCACAATAGCCCTGTGAAATAGGAAATAGGCTGAGAATAAACGAGAAAGGTGACAGTGGATCGGAGTCAGAGGATGTGGATGCAAATTCTGACTTTGTTGATATCTTTGTGATATTGAACAAGTCATTTCCCTCTCTCTGAGTCTTCATTTACCCAACTATAAAATAAAAAGGATGAACTACATCAGTGATGTCAAACTCAAATAGAAATAAATTCCACAAATTAACTAAGAAAACCACAAAATAATAACATCTATCTTGCAGTACATTATTTATCTTGTTAAACGTTTTCCAGTTACATTTCAGTCTGGTTCCATACCATATTGGGTAGTTTTTCAGGAGCACTTGTGCCCCACCTCTTGAGTAGGTGATCCCTAGGAAGTCAACTAAATAGAAACAACTTTGGAACAATCAAAAATGAACCTGAAAAGGAAGGGAGGGGAAGGAAAGCTGAAAAAAGTTTTTTAAAGATGACAAAAATATTTGTTTATAATAAAATCTTTTACCTTCAAGACAACAGAGCTACTACAACTGGACATAATAGTTACAGATACGTTTAACAAAGATGTAAAAGTGATGCTGAGGATAAGAAAGTGGAAAAAGCAGTTGAATGAGACCAAGTGTACATAGAAAAGGTCCATGCTGAAAGCGACAGTAAGGGTTCAATTTACAAGGTATCTATAGGAGAGGAAGTTATCAAAGACAAGGTGGAAGAAATTAAAAACAAAAGAAAAAAGCAACCAAGAGAATATCAACAGCAACAAACCTATATGTCTACTTTCCCATCTATATTCAAGTTTTAGAAGACTAACCTATGTATATATGTGTATATACATACACATATGTGTGTATATATATTTCCATATGTGTGTGTATGTATGTATGTATGTATGTACATATATATATATATATATATATATATATATATATATATGGAAAGAGACAGAGAGAGAGAGAGAGGGAGAGGGAGAGAGACAGAGAGAGAGACAGAGAGACAGAGACAGAGACAGAGAGGATATACTCTGCACTATTAGTAGGAAACATTTTCCCATGCAGTATTCCAGAATAGATCACATCTTTACCATCACATAATTAAATCAAATATATAGCAAGTACAAGATTCCATTGCTTATTATTTTTTAAATTTATTCAGCAGAAAAAAAAATGTCATCTTAAATTTTCTCTCATAATAAGGGTTCTCCCATGGATACATCAAAAATTATGCAAGATTGCTTGAAGATGGTAAGGTTCTCCAGATGTTCCTGTTTGCAGATAATATTATACCAGTTGTATTAAACACCAGACCACTGCAGAACATTTTAGATGAAATTAATAACCACTCAAAATAGTTTAGCATAATCATCCAAACAGAAAGAGTCAAGTGGATGAAAAATATCTTTTGTTTACATTATGGCATGGAACCAGATGATAACCTATAGCACTTGTCCATTGGTACAAATACACAGTTTTTGAGTATATAAATACACAGTTGCCTCATCTGTAAAATAAGGATAAGTAATAGCATCTCTGAAGTTTGTTGTGAATATTGAATAAGAAAACAATTGTAAAGTGCTTAGCACAGTGGCTGGCAGATAGTAAACACTATATAAACATTAGTTGTCGTTATTTTTATTTCATAGATAACACAGATATAGATAGGACTAACATGAAAACTAGACAATAAATTGTAGCCACAATTGAGAAGAAAAGGAAGTGCAGGCTGAATTACCTTCAGAATATTGCAAAGCTCCTTTAACGTATCCCTAAAACAAAGATTCTTTTTTTAAATACCTATAGTGCACTCATTTTGTATGGTTGCAAGTTATGGCATGGGTAGAGTCAGTCAAATTTAAAAATGAGTATCATTCAGGGACAAATTAAGAGTCTATTATCAATGTGAGCAGGTTGTAACTCACTGAAAACGACTCTGAAGATTAACCCAAATGAGGAATGTCGTTAAAGAAATGTCCAACGAAAGATGATGGGTTTATTCCCTAAGAGCTAAGTGTACAGAAGACAGGAGCAGTTTTTGAAAGAATTGCAAACTGTAAGTTGTATAAATTACAATTTGAAAACATACTCTAAATCAATAATTGTAAGAGAAATGTAAATTAGAATATTTACAAGACTTTACCTCTCATCCTGCAAATTGACCAAAATGTACAAATAGTCAATATTGAAAGCTGTGGTAAAAAAGATACTCTAATACATTATTGGTAGAGCTGGGTATTGATCTAAATATTACAGATATCAGTTTTGAATTGTACCAACAAATGCCTAAACTTTTCATATCTTTTGATCTGATAAATCCCTCTACTGGACATATGCCAGAAGGAAGTCAAAGATGGAATCAAATATGTTAAAAATATAGGAATATGAAATATATTAAATATAAAGTTGTAACATACACTAAATAGTCACAATATGACTCATTGTGACAGGGAAAAAAGTGGAAATGAAGTGAATGTTCATCAATAAGAGAATGGCTAAAAATGTGGTATATGAATCAACCAATCAATAAACATTTATTAAGTACCTGCTATATGCCCATCACTGTGTTAAACTCTATAATTGTATGAATGGTCATAGAAACTTGTTGTTCAGTTGTTTCAATCATGTCCAATTCTTCATGACCCCACTCAGGGCTTTCTTGGCAAAAATACTGGAGCTGTTTGCCATTTCCTTCCCCAAATCATTTTACAGAAGAGAAAACTGAGGCAAACAGAGTTAATGACTTGCCTGGGTCACACAACTGAGGCTTGATTTTACCTCAAGTCTTCCTAACTCCAGGCCCAGCATTCTATCCACTGCACAGCCTAGATGCCCTAATGTATGTATTCATCCTTTGTTGCAGAAGAAGACCACGCCATCAGAGAAATGATGACATGACGTGCACTTGACTTTGTTTTGAGTGAGGGAGGGCTGTGCAGGTCACCAGCCTCACTTCTCCTCCAGACCCATCTGAATCCAGTGACCAGATGCTCATCAGGATGACTGGAGATGACCCAGGATGAGACAGTTGGGGTTAAGTGACTTGCCCAAGGTCACACAGCTAGTGAGTGTCAAGTGTCTGAGGTGAGATTTGAACTCAGGTCCTCCTGACTCCTGCACTGGTGCTCTATCCACTGCACCACCTAGCTGCCCCAGATACCCTAATAGAATAATATCAAACTACTCCGGTATCTTATTCAAGGCCACACAGTTGGTAACAAAGCAGGCTCTGATTCTAAAGTCAAGCTTCTTTCTACTACAGCATAATCCTCCTGGAATTGCTACCAATTGAACAGTGTAAGACCTAGGCTTTGTTCACATTCATTGATAAGATGGCAGATCTTCATTTCAATACGCAGCTGCTTCTAAGGGAGGGAGCAAATGAGACAGGAAAGCGGTGGTCAACTTCTATTTTTCCTTTAAGTAAATTCATTTAAAAACTGATGTGAAAGATTTATTTCATGCTGTGTGTTTTTAGATGCATACAGCAGAACTATTAACAGCAAAAATAGACCAGCAGGAATGAACAGAAAGCAGACTAGTTTAAAAAAAGAGAGAGCCCAGAGACAACTCTTCTACCTTATGGACTGGCCCCATTAGCACAGCAAGGAGAAAAGAGTTCATACTTTCGAGTCATGCATAATGAATGTGGCATATTGAGGTGTGCAATCTCTCCTTAATTATTGGTTTTCTTTTTTACCAATAGAAATATTAGATGCAAAGCCATTGGACTTAATAAGCACATATTTTGTTCCATGGGGGAATAAGAGGCCAAGGGCAATATGGAAGCATTAACTAAGCTTTATACCTTCTCCCTATCACAGTCACAAGGCAAAAGAGTTTAGCAGATGGGCATCTATAATGTCAGCAGTGTCCCTGGATTATGTTGGAACATGAATTCTTCATGACTGTCAAGATATTTCTGCCCTACTTTGAGTGAATAGACATCAAGAGAATTTCACAGAGCATAATCCAATGATGTCATCTATTGGAAAGAAATAACATGCAGCAACTTCCTATGATTCCGTGCTGCTCTTCTGACATAAAGGAATTATGGGGCACTCCTTTGTCGTTATTTTTGTGAGTTTTAGTCATATTTCCATTGCCATGTCAATCAAATTATTTGCAATTAGACCCTCTAATTCAATATAATTCAACAAACAAAGGAATTAAAAAATAAGTACTAGGAAATCAAAGACAGAACAGAAAACAGCCCCTGCCTTCAAAGAGCTGAGGGAGAATTGGGGGAAATATTACATTCTAATAAGTAGTAAACTAGAGATGACCTGATTCTGTTCCTTAAAGGAAAAAGACAGGATTCTACATGGCTAGTAGCAGGGTCAGCCTCACTCAAGGGTAGGAAAAACCCTTTTATTCAATTTTTATTCAAAAATATTCCCCACAGTACCTGAAATTCTTCACTTTATTTTGTTTGAAATTCCACTCATTAAAGACTCATTATAGTTAACAAATTCCTGATTTAAAATGCAAAATATCTCTAGGCAGATAAAATGGACTGTCAGTCATTCATCTCTTAGTGTGAATTGGTTTGATTTTGGGGTCTAGCTAAAGGAGTGTGAGCAAGATAAAGGTGGAAGCAGACAAAAGAAGGAGAGGTAACTTTAGTGTTTGAAAAACTACATTGAACTAGTTCAGGATGAGTATTGCACAACAAATTGGGGAACCCTGGAGGTTAGAAAGGAAAAGGATGGTTTGGAAAACCAGTTTGGCCTGTCTTGACCAGAAATCTGGGCTTCTTCTGTAGTCACAAAATTTAGCATTCTGATGCAATTATATGTTGAATACCTACTTAGCAAAGGTGGTTCAGAAACTGAAAGGCTGGTTCATAAAAAGTCAGTTGAGTAATTTAAAGGATTTTGGAAAATTATCACATCCCTTTTCTATTTCCAGGTTGTTAGGTTTTTTAAGTCTATTTAGACATAAGTTTTAGGACAAAACAAGGAGTCTGCATCAGCCTAAGCATCGTCAAATCAGACAGGAGGTCTCAATTCTGTTATACATCAGCAGCAGCAGCAGTAGTGGTAGTAGTAGTAGCCAATCCAGTTCCCTGGGTTCCCCAAAACAGAGCTGGATTCCATGGCAGATTACCAAATAACTGGCAGTTCATTGGGTCTTAATAATATTTCAATTCTCCAATTCATCTCAAGTATCCTCTCTAGTGATACATTCACAGGTCATCAATGCTTACTCATACTCTATGGCTCTAATCCATGTCCATGTGTATGTACGTGAGACCAAGCAAAGTAGGATCTTTTGCTGTTTTGGTTTTAGTATAATCAAGAAGTATAATGTTTCTATTTTAATGTGATTAAAGAAGATCTTCCCCACCTATTGATGGGCCTGCCCATTGAGGGAAGTTTGATTAGGGGAGCTGTTTTGTAGGAGGGTCCCAGTTACCTTTGTTTTTTTTCTATTGAGGCACTGGGTCAGAGGGTCATGCCTTCTGGCTCTGAAAAGGGTACGAATACTCTGAAGATGAGGTTTTATTTTGAGCTTAGTTTTGAGAAGAAGGTCCGTGTGCCAGATGAGACTCTGGGAAGCCACTAAGCAGCACCCCCAGCTTTGAAAACCCAGGTGTTGGTGCTTCTCTCTCTGGTGCAGATGTATGTATATTAATTTTTGATTTCTCTGAAATTTTTTATTTTGATTTTCTCTGATATCTGGGCTTGATTAAAATGATTGTTAACCCTCTCCTTTTAGAGAAGGAGATCAAAGAACCTGTGGTAGCAGGATCTCCTGTGTATGTTGGGGTACTTACTGATACAATGTGGCACTCAGGGAGGACAAGCACTTCTAGAGAGAGGGTTTGCTGAGTCTTTTTCAGGGCAACTCACCCACCTTTGGTGTCCACCTGTCACTCAACTCTTACCTGTGACTCCAAAAAGCCGTGGCATGCACAGCAGCCACATCCTGATAAGCCATGTTGGCATATGAACTAAACCAGGTTGAGGGTAACAGGCCTCCAACCTATTGGTGAATTGGAGGAATGTCCATCCCACGCATGTGAACACTTTCCCTGGCAAAATAGGTGTATGAGAACAATTTTTTCCAACACACCACAAAAGTAGCTGAAGCAGGCACCGTGGAGCATTCAGAGCTTGGTAAGCCGTCCAAGATACCAAGGTCATCCACTGCATCACAACCTGTCCTCATTTGTCTTTTTTTCTTGCCATTAGACTTGATGACTCTGGAAGAGAGAGTGAGACTGACAATTTGCTTGAGTCTACCTTAATTAAATTTAATTCACATACAAGTCAAGACATCAGTTCTTAGAGGTCTTCGAAAACAGACAAACAACAATCCGTGTCCTTCCTTAAAGGGGTCCACTTTCCTCATATTCTCTTGACATTTCATGAACACCAATGGGTTGCACTAGATTGTCCCTCTTTCTCACTGGCTTGCACAGCCAGGACACCTTTTCAGAGAACTCTTCTCTGCTAGCATCCATTGTGCTATGTAATTCTATATTTATAATGTGTTGTAGCCTACTCAAACCCACTCAATGCTTTTCCATTTCCCTTTGGGTGATTTTCAAATAAAAGTTTTCCAAGTTTATGATATTCCTTGGCTCATACAGCTGGAACTGGAAAGCACTTTAAAGATCATTCAGTCTAAGTCTCTCATGGTACAGATGAGGAAACTGAGGCCCCGGGAGGCAAAGTGACTTCCCAACATCACTTTGACTCTTGCCATGCACAAATATGGGACTTTGTTTCAGGGTGAAATTTGGGGATCATGAAAAATTTGTCAAACTGAATTTTAGTCCTATGTGAGCATAATATAGTAGAGAGTGTTCAACTTGGGGTCAAGAAGAGCTAGGTTTTAATCCCACTCCAAACACTTACTAGCCTTGAGATTCTGGACAATACATTTTATTTCCATGGGTCCCATTTTCCTCACTTGTAAAATGACAAGAGGAACTCAATGATATCTTAGGTCTCTTCTATCTCGAGCCAAGGTCTTTTTCAGTTGGCTCATATAGATGAAAACAGAGAAGGGTTTCAGATCTGTAAGACTCAAAGACAGAGGTCATTTTAAATGAGAATTCAATAAAGAAAAGTCTACACATCTGGAGACATCTTATCTCTCTTGATCTAAGTTTCATTTTCTCCCACAATTGTGAGCATCAGCCAACCATTTTTTAAAAAAAAGAAAAAACTTACCTCTCAATGACAGCCCTGGGGTTTAAACTCTTCAAAGAGTACCTTCGTCCTGCTAGGTTTGCAATAAAGAAACACTGATACTCTAGCGCACCAAAATGATCTTCTAATAATTTTTTAAATACCTGACCTGCCTTGAAGGAACATTTGTAAGATGAATTAGATAGTGTCTTCAAAGCAGTCCTTGCAAAAGGGCACAATAGAAGGAAAAGATTTTATCCTTCTTGTCATCACTGGTATCATTTCATAAAGCCCTTCTGTGCTGGAAAAACTGCCCCTTTTTGTCATGTTAGAGTAGATGAAAACATGATAGAAGAAGCTTACAGTGTAAAAGAGGGCATAGCCAACCATGGACAGAGAACCCTGTGACTGAATGAGCAGAGCTATTGTACCCAAGGAGGTGATTGGTTTAGCTGCCAGTCATGACTCCCAGCTCAACAGAAAGGGAAAAGAGCACCTCTGGCCTTCTCAAAGGTTTTACCCAGCCTCTGCTTTGATCATTCAACACACACACACACACACACACACGCACGCACGCACGCACGCATGCATGCACATATGCACAAATACACACACCTCGTAAGTTTGGGGATACCACTCTGTACGATTTGTTTTAAGGAAAAATAAGGATTACATTTTATAAAAGTTAAAAGTAGATGACCTGAAGATGTATAACCTCATTGTTCTAGGGCAATGAAGGAAGGTAGCTCATTTGGGAGTAATCCCACAGTGAAGAAAGAAAAAAAATAGGTAAATAATTTGCACCTTACAGCTACCTCTTGTTAACCCTTCCTTGACACTCCTGACATGGAAAGAGAAAAGACTGCTTAAACCAGAGCTCCCCTGTGACTCCCTCAGGTCAAGAAATCAGCTTCCTAGTAACCCTTCTCATCCCAAATCAGATTCCCAAACACAGATACTGGAAAAAAAATACTGAAAAAATGTAGGGAAACTTAGATTGCATTTTGCCTCTTCAGGTAGGCAGCCCCATTGCACAGAGCCCACCTAGTGGGGGAGGGAGTATCAGATGCCACGTAGGGTCACCCCACTGGTCCTGTGCATCCTGCAGTCCGCACCTCTAGGCAAGACTGGGAGCATCCTGTCCACCCTGCTCTAGCAGCTACAATTGGTCCTAGTCCCAGTAGTGCCTTGCCTGCAGCTCTCAGGATTTAGGGCCCATGGCTAGAATCTGCTTTGCCCTGCCACCAGGAACCACCAATAGGGAGATCCTGGCACTAGCCACCTCAACCCCTGCGATTCCCATTCTGCCACCAGCCCCCTCTACCACATCCCCCAAACCTAGTCAGTGTCTCCAGTGCAGATTTAACCCTTGGCAGGCCCTGCTCAGCTGCTGCCTGGGAAAGTTCTGGTGGCATGACAGTATGAAGTTGGAGGGGCAGCCAGTCCTTGCCCTTCATGAGCCCATCTTTCTCTGTTCCAGTTGTAGAAATTTATTAGTTTAGGCAAGTTATCTTATCTCTATCTGCTCCAGCTTCCTGATCTATAAAGAGAAAAATAACAATGGCGCCCACCTTGTTTTAAGGATCAAAATAATGTAAGGATTGTAAAGGACTGAACAATGACTGGCATATGCTAAGTACATTACTATTGTTGCTTTAATTGATTGTAATCATAGTTGTTCCATGCCTAATAACTCTCAAGTGGTTTTAAAATGTCAAAGGCGGTAAGATTAATGATCTTTCTATGTGATCATTTAAAAATGCAATTGATGTCATCTGAAGTTTAGTGTTTACGTCATTATTGTATATCTAAATTATATTGAATTATGAAATTTGAGAAACTGTCATAACAGAAATGCTATTAGGCAAAAGAACTTTTTCATCTGGGTGCTGTTACACATGAATTAGGCTTTTATAAAGATGTGATATAAAAAGTAGATATTTGAAAATTGTCAAATATTTAACAAGGCATATTTTGTCATAAAGCAGATTATATATAATAGCAATTTTTAATTTGAAATTCTTAACTATTATGAAAGTATATATATACGTATATATACATATATATACATATATATACGTATATATATATATATAGGATGAGCTTCAACCTATTAATAATGAGTCAACCACAAGGTATTTGTTGTATGTCTGAGGTCCCAGAATATGGGTAGTTTTAATTTATAAGTAAGGGATAAATGGAATGTTAACAGTTAGGGAAACAACAGGAAAGATATTCAAGCTTTAAGTTGTAGCTAGTGAAATTTTGCTATTTAAAGTAAAAATTCCTGGAACTATAATTTACTATTTTTTGAGTTTTGATTACAGGGATAGTTGTCTGAATTGTCATGAAACCACTAATAGAGAATGGCATGTGCTACAGTCTGGGAACTGCTAAAAGTGAATGTCTGTTCCTAGGAAAAGTTTTGGGGAAGACCATGACACAATCTAGGTAGGATCCTCTTGACTCCATTTCCTTATTGTACAATTTCCTTTCTGAAAAGAAAAGTCCCTACTTGGTTAATCCTGAGCCTTGACTGTGACTGTATGATTGGTTGTCAGATATAATTCATGCCTAGAATCAAACAGAGATAAAGGAGTTTTTTCTCCTGTTGTGATATATGATATTGTTATAAATATGTCCCTCTTTTTCCCGTAATAACAAATTTCTATAATTAAGAAGTTTTGTAAGTACGATGCTCATTCTACTAAATGATAGATTGATATTGGAACATCCCTGAGTTACAATAATAGGAGGCAAGTATGAACATCTTACAATTTTAACCTATATTTGTGGTCAAATTATAATACAGAGATCATATCCTCATAAGGGGGAAATGATTAGACAAGGTAATAAGGCAAAGACGTAATGTGAAAGTTTTCTAAATAAATGGAATAGTAAATTTTGAGAGAAGCAACAACATTAGACTGCTTTCTCTAAGAACAATATACATTGGCTTCCAAATTCGTCTATCATGGAAATTCAGACTTTTAGTATGTAATAAGTTCTCAATATTGGTTTAATTGGATTTTACATATAAATTGTATTGACAATGGTAAAGTGAAATTGTTTTTCCATTTTAAGTTACCTGATAATTTTAAAAGTCAGAAGAGTGTATTCTACAGTTAGACTCTCATAAATTTGTAAAAAATTCTTATATCAGGTACAGGATTTAGGAAAGGACAGAAATCACAAATGGTATATGAACTGCAATTCTCTGAAATTTTAAGATTGGAAAAACAAATTTACTAAACGATATTACCAACAGAATTGTGTAAAAATCTCTAGATTTGGAACCAGAGAAGCAGAGCCCTTTTAGAGCTGTCTTGAGAATAAACCTATTGTCCAAGAAAAGATATCTAGGGATCCCATAACTACATGAAACATCAAAATGTGCTGCTTAAATGGACCTTGAGAATGGGTTACTAGGATACAGAGACACTTGATGTTAGTTAATATCAATTATAACCATTGTATTGTCTTGGTCTTTTATTTTAAGATGTTTAAGTTTTCTTGGTTACCTTAGTGACATGTAAATCTCCCTTCTCAGAACTAGTCGATTATGAGCCCTCTAAATAGTTTGATCTGTACATGACTTACTGTAATTATGCAATTATGAGAACTGTGAGAAAACTTTATTGCACTGTTTGAACCTAGGCCTCTGTGCCTGGGAAACTGGATCATCTCTATGTGTTGTTTAGAAACTCTTAACTAAGGACCTATGTTATGGTGACCAGAAACTCAGATTAAATATGATGCAAGGAGTTTTCTCTAAGGGCCCCTGACTACTCTCACAACTTCTAAACTTGCGGATGTGGACTCCTGGATCACCTAAAGAAAGCTCCTGCTCATGAATGGACAGCAGTACTCTTCAGGACCTCAAGGTTCATCTAGTATAGACCCAGAAGGAGCCAGCATCCAGATGAGACAGCTATTCTAAGATACTGGATGAGGGCTGAGTATACTGTCCTAGTTTTTTTCTCTCTCATCCCTTATGCACCCAACCACCAAGGCCCTGATTCTAGCATGTATTGGTATTTTCTCCCTCTACATTCTTGCCTGCCTCCTCTCATTTCATACTTCCCCAGTAGGTCCCTTCAAGGAACTAATCCCCTGGGCAACATCTCATTCTGGCCCAACTGGCCTCTCATGGCATCTTGGCTTATACCCCCCTCTCCCTTATTGGCCATAAGGGTAGGGGGTTCTTTCAGATGAAAAGGGGAAAATGTCAAGATATTAAGAGAAACCCTGCTTTCCAAAGCTAAGACCCAGTAAACAGGCTGTGTCCTGAGCTTGGCATAACAACAATCCTTTGCACTCACCTTCTGGATAATCTCAGCCACAACAAAATTCCAGAATTGTTTCTGGTCATGAAGCCCTGCTATGAATCAAACTTGTCATTTTCTTATGTTACCCTTCATTGTCAGGGCTAAAGCTCACTGTGTAGCCATAGGTATAAGCATTGAGATTATCCCATACTAAAGTAGGCCCCCCCCTCCCCCAGGGTGAGGCCCCAGCATGTGTCTAGATCCCTGCTTTCAAGCTGTTTCCCTCACTTCTGTTGGATTCCTGACTTTCCTTTCTCCCTGCTCTGTTCAGCTCTGGCCACCCACAAGTTAGAGGCTGGCTCTATCCAGCTGACAAGTTCAATCCTATTCTTTTTAATAGATAAGAAAACTGAGACTCAGAGAAGTCTTCTCCAGTCATTAGTTCTCTCTCCCTTCTGAAATCACTTTATATATTCTTGATATTTACTTATAAGCAGTCACTTGGTATAGTGCATGGAGGACTGGATTGTAAAGAAGACCCAAGTTCAAATCCTGCCCACATTTACTAGCCATATGACACTGTGCCAATCACTTAACCTCTTTCATCTTCAGTTTCCTCCTATGTCAAAGGGTATAACAAAAGCACCAACTCCATAGGGCAGTTGTAAGGGTAATATATGGGAAGCATTTTTAATCCTTAAAGCACCATATAAAATGTTAGTTGTTGTTGTTAATAGGCAGCTAGGTAGTGCAGTTGGTAGAGCGCTGCACTTGGAGACAGGAGGGCCTAAGTTCAAATCCAGCCTTAGACACTTACCAGCTGTGTGACTGTGGGCAAGTCACTTAATCCCTATTTACTTCGGTTCCTCATCTGTAAAATGGGGACACACTAGAGAAGGAAATGGAAAGTACTACAGTATCTTTGCCAGGAAAAACCCATGGACTTTCGATGGGGTTACAAAGCATCAGACACAACTGAATGACAAAATATTATCACTATTGTTGATCTATGTGTATGCCATATACTTTCAATAGAATGTAAGCTACTTGTGGCAAGACACTGCTTCATTTCTGTGTTTCTGTTTCCAGAACCCAGCACAATACTTCTTCTGTACAAGGCAGTTAATAAAGGTTTGTTGAATTTGTGGGGCAAACTGAATTCATTCTTGCCTTGCTTTCATTTGTTCCCTCATCATGTGCTCTGTGAAATGCTGCTGCTGTAGCCATAACAGAGAACCATAGGACTAAGAGTTGGGAAAGATGGAACACATTCATTTCACAGAGGAGAAAGTGTAATCTTATTTTCTTGAGAAGGCCAAGTCTCCCAGCAAACTAAGGACAGAGAGGGTCTCCACCAGATGGCTAACCCCTTCATGTTGAATTCTTTGGTCATGACAACCCATGAGCAAAAAAGGAAAGGAGAGAGGAGAGGAGAACACAGGATGGGAGGGGAGGGGAGGAGGGGAGGGGTGGGGAGGAGAGGAAAAGGCAAATTTATGTTAATACTTTCCAGATTGTTCCACCTTGTCATCAGCAACCTGACCACCCCACTTCTGATTGGTAAGTCCCCAATTAGGATGACTGTTTCATGAGAGGACCCAGCCCTTGATCATTTCATTTCTAGATAGCTAGGTGGTGCAGTGGATAGAGCCCCAGTGCAGGAGTCAGGAGGATCTGAGTTCAAATCTCACCTCAGAAACTTGACACTCACTAGCTATGTGACCTTGGGAAAGTCACTTAACCCCAATTGCCTCATCCTGGGTCCTCTCCAGTCATCCTGAGGAATATCAGATCACTGGACTCAGATGGCTCTGGAGGAGAAGTGAGGCTGGTGACCTGCACAGCCCTCCCTCACTCAGAACAAAGTCAAGTGCAAGTCATGTCATCATTTCTCTGATGGCGTGGTCTTCTTCAGCAATGAAGAACGAACACACACTTCATTTCTAACTCAAATCATCCTCCAGCCTGTTCCCCCTTCTAAACGTGAGTCTTTCCCCTTCCCCCACAGCTTCTTTTTAAAAACTCCTCTTTATGTTTTGTCTTCCCCATGTTTGTGTCCCAAGTGCTTAGTTCAATACCTGGAACATAATAAATGCGTAAAACATGTTTTGTCTATCAATCTACCTAATGGTCACGGGTGGGCAGGCATAGATGGATTGCAGTGTGTTCTATTGGAGGTAATACCTATCCAGATGAGTAAAAAGATCCACTTGACATTTAAAAGGTAAAAATTTCCCTCTTCCATCTTCCCTCTTCCCATCACTTTTTCACTTGTTGTTTTCCATTCTAGGTACAAGGAGTGGAGTCGCCCACTTGGACAGGAAAGTGAGCCATAATAGTCTGGGACTTGGGTGGCCTGCCAGGCTGAATGAGCAAAGAACAGTCTTAGGGAAGTTTCTTCAATACTCAGCCAAGCCAAAGTACTCACCCAACAATCTAACCACATCTGAACATGAATTGTATGGGATGAATGTTAAGTAGGAACAGAGTTAAGTTATAAGTTTAATACTTCCCCACCTACCATCCCAGAGACACAATAGCAGTGGGGAGGAAGGGTGGGTGAGTGGGTGCAGAATTGTCCTTAGTGTTGGGAGAAACATTTGTAGGTTTGCCCTTGCTATATCTGCAAGGTCAATATCCCTTTATAAAACTAGATTGATGCTTAAGTGATTAAATGGAACTAGGGTGCTAGTTTCTGGAGAGAATACGGGCTCAAAACAATTTCAGAAGGAAGAGATTCCCACAAACTCCTCCAGGCACCCTAAAACCTCAGGGAGAGGGGAGAGGTATAGCAATCTTGGGCTCTAGGAGGGGAACTCAAAGCATACTGGTTACAGAAGCATTCTATTTCCTTACACTCTTGGTCGGTTTCCTTGGTATTTCTCATTCCACAAATCTAGAACTTATTTTAATTACTAGTTCTTGGATGTAAAGTTTCAAGGAGGAATGAGTCAGGAAGGTCCACAGCTAAAAGAAACAGAGGAAAACAACATCAATGAGAAAAAGGCTAAGCTTGGTGGGTGGTATCAGAATGATACCTTGTAATGTGAGAGCAGCTGGCTGCAATTCTCTTGATCCCTGGGCCAGAAGGCTACTAGCACAGTATGGTGTTGATGTGTTGATGACCTGAATCTCCAGAAGGTGACAGAGAAGGGAATGACAAAAGCCCAAACAACTTCATTCATTAGAACCTACAACTCTGAACTGACCTGACCACTCCACGGGACGACTACCCTCTGCTTTATAATTCACCTAGTAAGTCACAGACTTGAAGTCACATCCTGGAGAATAAGGAAAACAGACTCAGAGAAAATAAATATATGGATTCAGGGGTAAAAAAATAGGGAAGAGAGAATGAAGTAGAATGTGCAGTTACCTTTTCCCATCAGCTTTACATCCTGAGTCTCTGATTCAGGAGAGTCAAATAATGTTCAGAAACACTGAAAACAGAGCCCTGCACTCAGGCCCTTCAGGGCATTTTCTGCTTCCAGAAATGTTCTAAGAATCACTAGAATAGTCCTCATCTTGAACTCTTGCCATCCAGGGATCTATTAAAGTAGGTGTTCTTCATCATTTTTTGTGTCATGAACCCCTCTAGCTATCTGATGAATCCATCAGCCTGATGTTTAGACAGCTAGATGGTACAGTGGACAACGTGTTGAACTTGGAGCCAGAAAGACCCAAGTTGGAATCCTACCTGTGTGACCTTGGACAAGTCACTTAACTTCTGTTTGCCTCAGTTTCCTCATCTGGAAAATGGGGATGACAATACTACCTGCCTCTCAGAGTGGCTGTAAGGCTCTGATAAAATAACATGTAAAATGCTTTACAAACCTTCAAGTTCTATTTGGTAGCCATTGTTATCACTTGTTGTTTTTGTTCAGTAATTTCAGTTGTGTCTGACTTTTTCTGACCCAATTTGGGGTTTTCTTGGAAGAGATACTGGAGTGGTTTGGCATTTCCTTCTCCAGCTCATTTTACAGACGAGGAAACCGAGGCAAACAAGGTTAAGCAACTTGCCCAGGGCCATAAAGCTGGTATCTGAGGCCATATTTGGACTCAGGTCTTCCCAACTCCAGGCTCATCCCCTGTGCCACCAAACTACCCGTTGTTATTGTTGCCTGAATTCATAAGTGAAGGAAATGCTATATTTTAGTTAGAAGTTAGTGAAAATTAAGTTGCATTTTTCCCATTCAAGATCACAGACTTCACAGACCCTCCCCAACTCTAACAGGCCTCCTGGTGATCTATGGAACCCAGATTATGAAGCCCTGAATAAAGGAATCAAAGATGTTTAACAGGATGACAGAAAGTCATACAGGAAACCTGATAGTGATCTTCAAGCGTCTGAAGGTTCTCCATATTGAAAGAAGGGTTGGATTTGTTCTATTTGGCAGAAAGACAGACCTGGAGCAGAGGGAAGCAGCTGACAAGAGGCAGATTTAGGTTAAATGCAAGGGAAGACTTTCTGGCAACTAAAATTCATCAAAAATGCAACAGACTGCCTCTAGAGGCAGTGACTGGTCTCCATCCACTAAAGGTCTTCAAGAAAAAAATTAAGACTATTTGTTAGGCATGTTCAGAGTGACATAGATTGAGAGCTGGAAAGAGCCATCTTGACAGAGGCCATCAGCTCTGGCTCCCTTAGATAAGGAATTTAGGAGCAGAGAAGTTGTTACTTGCTACTGGGTGTCTAGAATCAAGGTCTTCCCAATTTCAAGTCCAGTGCTCTATCTCTACAGCATGCTGCCATTTTGTTATGTACATTTATGGGGAGGCAAGGGAAGAGGAAGACGGTGATTCTTGTTCAGGTGTGGATTGTATTCAATAGTTTCTAAGGTCTCTTTATGATTATCTGATTTTAGCATTCCATTTCCCAAAAAGCAATGCTTCCCCGTCTGCCAATATTCCCAAGAGAAAGAATAATGGAATCCATAGATAAGTTTCAAGCTAAGCCGCTGCAAAAGGAAGCAGACCATTCATTCTAAACCACATTCCATGAGGATTTCCTGGCTACCTGGATGCTGACATTACTAAATAAGGGGCCTCAAACTCTTAGCATCCATTGCAGCTGCAGCTCTGGTCTCAGTTATATTATTCAGCCCTTTGCTGAATGAAATGAAAATGAAATTTTCTCAGAAGAAAATGGAATCTGATTTACAAATTTTTTTTGTAGAGAAACAAAATTTCAGATAGTCGTCATACACAAATATTAATGATGTAATAATCCTTATACATCTACCTATCACTCACAATGTCTTGCATAAGTGGAAAAAACATCAGACTACAGAACAAAGGGACCTGGATTCTCATCCTAGCTCCAACACATCCTAGCTATGTGGCCTCAGCAAGTTATTCCACTAAGACTTAATTTCTCCATCTGTAAAATGGGGAGGGCTGCCGTGAGAATCAAATGAGATAATTTGAAGAGCTTGGTGAGCCATACAGCACTATATATACAAATGTGAGTTCGTAGGCTCAATAAATTGTTGTTAAAAATTAGATGATTCAACCTCTCAGTGCCAACACTAAAATTCAGACATCCTTTGAAATTCCTGCCCATGGTCAGAAATGTTAGTATGCTATAGATTGAATAGATTTTTCTCCAAGTGATCATGTGGCTTGGAATTTTCTTTTTCTGATTGGTGTTGATATGAAAATAAGCTCTCACCAAGGTTTCAACTTGTCTATAACTCAACAGATAAGACTTAAGGAATTATCTGAGGCACATTAAGATTAAGTGATGTGCCTAGTATCACACATGGAATAAGAAGTAGAAGCAAAATTAGAATCCAGGTGCTCCTGACTTCCAGTCAAGGATACTAACCACTATGCCACAGTCGCCTCTCCTCTTGTGGTAGTGGGGTCAAATAAGGCAATGAACTCTAATATCAAGATCTGTTCTCTAAGATACTGTTCTCTAAAGTTTAAAGCAGACTCCAAGTCATTAAGAAGAATGATCAGAGAGGGCAGACTATAGGATTCTTAGGGAGGAAAGGGCACAGTGGAGTGGAGTGATGGAGATGAAGGAGTAGATAGAGAAAAAAAACTTCATATCTTCCAGTTTTATCTAAGACTAACTACCATTGTACACAAGCAGGTACAGTAGAGGAGGAAAGTGCTGACCAATGGGTCAGGAGACTATATTTCTAGTCTTAATCTTGCCATGAACAAGACCATCTTGCTCCATTTTTATTTTCTCATCTTTAAACTGGGGCTAAGAATACCCATTAGACAGATCCATCCAGTTAATGACAGCTGTCCAAAAAAAAAAAAAAGCCTTCAACAGCATAAACTGAAACAATGACTCATCATGACCACTAGGTGATGCAGGGGAGAGAGCATTGGAACAATCCTGACATGGCAGCTTTCCTTCTCAGATCTGGGAAAGGAGACAAACTCAAAAGTATCATTTACTTAGCATTGAAATTCTAATACACTTGAGATCTAAGAATCCAATATGTGAATGCTCTGCTTGGCAGTTTATTGTCCTTTAGCTCTACCATGACTTTGGGCTGGAAGCAAGGAAAACTATTCTGATAATTAGAATTATCCAAAAGTGGAATGAGCTGCCTAGGGAAGGAGGAAATTTACCCTCCTTGGATATCTTCTAATAGTGGTGGTAGTGGAAATTCTCATTCAGGTATGCCTTGTTCTAGATGATCCCTTAGGCAGTAGTATGCTGGAAGTTGTTTAACAATCAGCTTTTGGGGTGAGGGGGATGTATGGAGGACAGATTTTTAAGTTTAATCTATGTTATTATTTTCTCCATCACTTTCTGAAGTCTAGACAAATAACAAAACACTAAGTCAAGCCCTGATTTGTAGCATTGCTGATATCTGAGGTGTAAATATTCACACTAAAAAAATTAACAGATGGCTCAAACTGGAGAGCTGACACTAGAACATCCTGTTTTCAGGACTATTCCAACTTTTAAATGTTGTTGATTCAGTAGAAACAAGTAGTACTTGTTTGAGATTGACTCTCAATTCTGGAAGTTTCTGGAATTAACCTCTAAACATAAGGTAACTCTCCAAGACAAATCAGGACCACTACCATTTCTCTCCGTTCCATCCCTTACCTAGCAAAAGGATTATTCCTATTTTCACATTTGGTCTAATTATCATGCCATCCCCATTAGCATGTCAGAGGGTAGTTTAGCAGAAGGAGTGCTGGGCTTGGTGTCAAAGACTTACAAGACATGGTAGGATACTAGCCCTAGAGGTGGGAGGTATCATTCAATCCAAGTGTCTCATCTCAGTGACATGAGAATTGAGGTCTGGTTAAGCGTCTTGACTAAAATCACACAGGTAGAAAGTGGCATGATTTGAATCCAGGTCTCAACTGCAGAGCTAGTATTCTTTCTACTACATACAATACTTTATTGGCAATACTACAGGGGAAATATTTGAACCTTAACTCTGACACTGGCTATTTGACTACTTGTACACTGAGCTGTTAATACCTGTCTCAGTAACTTGCCCAAGATCACACAGATAGTAAGTGTCAGAGGCCTCTTACCATTATATCAGTGCCTTATTGTAAATATGGTAGGAAAAAGAGAATTGAATTTGGAACCAGAAGACTTGGGTGCAAATTCTGCCTTGGGTAACTACTTTGGGTAAGTGCTTCACCTCTCTGGCCCTCAGTTTTCTCATTTGTAAAATGGAGATAATGTTTTCACTTCCCTTCTCACAGGAGTTTTTTGATAAACTAGATTTGTATGCCTTAACGTAATGTACAAACATTACTTATCTACAATAGGATTTGGAAGTAGATGGGGTGAGAGTAACATAGGATGGGCAAACTTGAATGCGATAAGATATACAGAATTAGAGGGAGAAGTCATATCACTGAGATCATAGTACCACTGTAGTCTCAAAAACGTGATATTACTAGGCTGGACAATAGAAGAAATCACTGTGCTTTGGTTTTCTGAGTATTCATTTTCACCTGTTTTTATTTTCTCACCTCTTAGATTTTCACTCACCCCCAGTGTTAAAGATTTCTTTTCTCCCAATAGTCAGTTCTATTTCCAACAGAGTTAAATAAAATACATTTTTAAAACCATAAGAGGTGCAGAGATTATTCAAAATTTAAGTGATCAAAAATAAAGACAAGAATTTCAGTGAATAAGGCATCCCTGATGTTTCCAGAATGTCCAGGTTAGTAAGAAATAAATGAATGTGTCATTGGATGAACCATATTGTATAAAAGAATGTGCTCATTTGTGTTGCTGGAATCTGAATTGAAAACACATTTCACATGCATTTTCCCAAAATAGCCATGTTTCCATTGCTTTAGAGAAGTGGGTAAAATTACAGAGACTGATTTAAGCTTGATGTCAGGAAAAACTTTCTAACAATTGAAACTGTCCAAATGTAGAATGGGGTATCTTGAGAACCTAGTGAATCTTTTCTCTTTGGAGGTCTTCAAAAAGTGGATAGATGTGGAAAGACATATATGAAATCATGCAAAGTGAAATGAGCAGAACCAGGAGAACACTGTACATAGTAATAGCAACATTGTGTGATGATCAACTACAAATGACTTAACTTAGTTCCCAGAATGACTTAGCACTTCTCAGAACATATCGCCAAGGTGATGCCCACAGTGACAGCTATGAATATGCCAATGTGGTCCCAGGTTTGAATCACAAGATTTTACAGATTTTTCCCAAGGAAGATGAAACCAGGACATTTATTCAAACACCAAAAAGCAAATCCATCATTGGCCAGGGCCTGGTCAATTTCCTATTCTCCCTGCAGGTGTGATGAATTTGGATACAATGTTTCAAGAGGATCTGTATGGGCAATTCCTATTTCCCTGTTCAGTCTAATTATCAAGTACTTTTTCTCAGTACATTTTGTATAATTCGTTAGTTAGAATACCATCTAGTCTTCCAGAATCTACCCCTGCTCTTAATAAGGCAGGGAACAATTTTTTACTTGCTAATCTATTCTGACTTTAAATCTACTGGCTATTTACTCTTCTCTCTCAAGGAAATGTATCTTTTTCCCATTCCCCTAAGTGACTGAACTGTGAAATCTTATCCAGCACCTCCAAAAGAGGGTGCCCTATTTTCCCAATTAGTAAAGTCAGAATTAGGTGCGTATAAACAGGAGGAACTATCTTCACTATTACATTTCTAAGAGGAGTCATTAAGGGAGTACTATGATAGGCTTCTCTGATCACTATGACAGTTTTCATTACCTCTTCTTTTTAACTTCCTCATGCAATCTCTAAGCAAATATCAGGGTCTATCTCCACTAGCCCACAGATAGAGTCCATAGGATATTGCTTACTGCATCCTTCTGCTGCCATAGCTAACAGATTAGTTCCACTGTTACCAACTTGCATATGGTAATCCCTAAAAACTTGCTGTTATGAAAGGATTCTAATACCTATGAATTTCAAACAATCTATGTTATCTATTTCTACTCCTCCAGCCCCTTCATCTCTGATTCTCACCATCCAAGATACTAATGATTCTCCCATCTTTTGAGTGAACACACTCAAAATATCTGTGACTTCCTGTTGAGGAAAATCCTCAATTACCTCCCTAAACACTGTGTGCACCCCTCTGCCTGGTTTTCCTGTTTCCTTCTTAGTATTGAGAGAACAACTGCACTAGTAGAAGCCTCCTCAACTAACTTTGTTGTTTCATTTTCCTCCCATGCATCTTCCTTCCAGGTTTTGGGGCCCCAACTAGACCCAGCCTATACAAGGGCTGCATGCATATTCCTTTTGTTAGTTTTTTACTTCTTTTTGTGAGCTAAACTAACAACATTATTTTCTTATACCACCTGAAACTTTCTAGCTTTCTCTTCTGAAGAAAAGTTAGAATGCTGTAGTATAGAAAGCTTATCATACAAACCAGCTAACTCCTATTCCACCTGAACCTTTTCCTCCAGCAATTATTTCTCTGCTTCTACGCATAATATGATAACTTGTCAATAGGGTCCATCCTCTCCTGCACACCCCAGTCATTTCTTTCTCTGATTCAATTGGTATTCCTTGCAAACATCTTTCTAAATCTCTGGGTTCTCCCTTCTGTAGCTTTGGTTCCCAGTTTTCACAGAGTCCTGTCCTTTTAACCCATTCTCTCACTAGGGAGGAATAAGGTAAATTCTCCCATCCCAGGATACTCATTTCCTTCCCTAGAGTCTTCCTGCCTCCAAAAAGAGGTTTTATATCTTGTGATCCTGTTCATGATGCCAAATATATCACTAAAGTGATACCCACAGCAGCTGCCATGGATATGTTGGAATATTTCTAGGTTTGAATCACAAGATATAACAGACTTTCCGCATGGAAGATGAAACCAAGACATTTATTCAAACACCAAAAAAACCAAATCCATCATAATACCAAAGAAATCTATCACAGTAACCAAGAAGTCTATAACACATTATCAGGTCTTCCCACAAACCAACTCCCTCAAGCAAAATCGCTCCCTCTCTTTCACTCACAGCTTGTTTCTTACTTCCCCTCTCTTTCCCAGCTTTGCCTGCTCTGTCTCACTTCCTCTCAGCTCTCCTCTACCCTTTCTGCTCCATGTGACTTAGACTGATGTGACTCAGGCTTCTGTGTGACTCCAGTGGGTCACATAGGCCAGGTAATGGATGGGAAAAATACCTTAACAATACATAGAAATACAATGATCTGAGACAATTACAAAGAATTCGTAATGGAAAATGCTATCCACATCCAGAGAAAGAACTGATTCACTCTGAATGCAGGTCACAATATATTATTTTCACTTTATTTTTTTCACATTTTTTTTCCCTTTGGGTCTGCTTCTTGCACAATTATGACTAATATGAAAATAGGTTTTACATGATTGCACATATATAATCTGTGTCAAATTGCTTGCTTCTTTAGGAAGAGGAGAGGGGATGGAAGGAGGGAGGAAAATCTGGAACTCAAAATTTTGAAAAAATGGATATAAAAACTGTCTTTATGTATAATTGAGAAAAATACAATTTAAAAAGGTGATGAATGACAATGTGTCAAGTATCCTATTTTGGGGATTCTTTTCATGAGTGGGTTAGACTAGTGATATCCCTTCCATCTCTCATACCATGAGATTCTGCCTCTGACAAATGATTTCAAAGCCTCTTTCCCTTCTTTGCAGAGGTGGAAGACTACAGGTGTAGTACACTGCATATCCTGTTAAACTCTATTGATATGTTAGTTACACTTTTTAACCTTTTTCTCTTCCATTCTTTGCTTGAGGAATGGTTGCCTGGATAGAGACAGGGACATAACTGAGAAATGAATGTGATACACAAACAAAAGATAGCATCAAAACTATTTTAAAAGAAATATTTGCAGTTACAAAGTCACCTTATTCTCCATTCATAGACAGCTTATTTTCTTGAATAATAACCAATGGGAGAAAAACTTTCAACCAAACAGACACATGCTTTTAAGTGTAACAAGAATTCTCCAGACTAGCAAATTCCCATAAACAAAAAAAAACCCAAAACCCTCCCACGTCTTCTGCTGCTCCCTCCCCAGCCCATTTGCATCACAAAGTGTCTACATGTACCTTTGAGGGCGGTTCTGGGACCCACTCATGCCCTCTCTCCAAATAACACAATCAAATAACCAATGTACCATTTATAATAAGTGGTTACATATAAATCCCCTTCAATCAGAGAGAACAATATTATTTTTTAATATTTATACGATACTATAAGTGCACATAGTGCTTAGGAATAAATAAAACTGTGCCAAACAAATAACACAGTCCCTGCCCCAAGGACCTTTACCATCAAAGGTATAAATAATACAGGAAGAAAAAGTAGAGATCAAGCCCAGAGCAGACTGTGGGAGCCAGCGGCAGAATGCATCTCCTTAGTAAGTAGACTGCCTGATGTTTCAAGGCTTAGGAAGGAGACATGAGTATCACAAGCAAAATAAAGCAAGACACCAAAGAAACAAAAAGAGTCTTAGACTCATGAGAGGAATTATTTCTTCTTCTTAACTTCAGTGTTAGGGTCTAAATCTCAATAGCACTTCAAAGAAATTCAAATCTTTTTGATGGGTGGGCACAAGAAGAATAAAAAGGGGAAAGAGAAAAGTTGATCGCTATGTATTTTCTAACAAATAAGCTATCTTAAAATGGAGTGGGCTGTCTTGAGAGCTAGCAGGTTCCTCCTTACTAGGGTTATTCAGGTGAAGGTTGAAGGTTCACGGATCTGGTTTGTTGTAGAAGGATTTCTTCATCAGGTGCAGATTGGATGAGGTTGACCCCTGAGGACCCTTTCTGTCACTGGGGCTATTTTTCCTAGTCTCTTTCCTGTCTTACCTTCAGTTATATCTTCATGGTGGTATTAGCTGCTGCAGACTGGCTTAGCCAGGTAACTGTGTTGCAGACTTCCCAAGTTTATATCTCTAGCCTTAATTAGGGGGCAAGAATCTATGAACAGACATTTCGACACGGCAGTCTTCTTATGACACAGGATGCCTCTCCATTCTGGGACATGGAAAGGTCCCACTTATATCTGCACCCCCACTGTATCTCAGTCACAGACAGTGAAGGTTTTTCCCTGTCAGTAATCTCTACCCCTCAACTTCTAGTTTCAACACACTTGCCATTTTGACCTTCCTCTAAGGCAGGGGTTCTGAATCTATTTTGTACCATAGACTCCTTTGCTACTCTGAAAAAGAGATCTATGAATCCCTTCTCAGAATAATGCACTTTTTAAAAAATAATTGAAAGCAATGCTAAATTTCAGCTAGAGGTTAGAAATAAATATGTCATTTTTTTCCCCATCCAAGTTCACAGACTTGTCTGAAATCTATCCATAGACCCATGGGGGTTATGGACCCTGGTTTAAGAACTCCTCATCCAAAGGGTTTCAATACTCTGACCCTCAGAAATCATACATTCTCTCTCTCTCTCTCTCTCT
The DNA here is from genome assembly GCA_028658325.1 of Potorous gilbertii. Lineage (NCBI taxonomy): Eukaryota > Metazoa > Chordata > Mammalia > Diprotodontia > Potoroidae > Potorous > Potorous gilbertii. Next base: position 168,582,919 of record CM053772.1, on the reverse strand, counting down.
CTCTCTCTCTCTCCTTTCTTCTCTCTCTTCTCTCTCTTTCCCTTCCTCTCCCCTCACTCCCTCTTTCCCACTCACTTTCTCCCCTTTTGCCCTCCTCTCTCCCCTTTTCTCTCTTTTCTGTTTCTTATTCTCTCTCTCTCTCTCTCTCTCTCTCTCTCTCTCTCTCTCTCTCTCTCTCTCTCCCCTTCTTCCCATCCCAAACCAAATTGTTTCAGTCAGTTTCCTAGGTATTTAATCACCTCTTGACTTGAGGCCACTTAGGCCTCCTGGAGTCTGAGATCCTCATTCCTCCTCATAACATGACAGAGGCCAAGCAGCTGAATTATACCTGGAGGAGGACAAGAACTGCTCTGTGCTTGACAATCATTCGTTGTCTGAGTTGCTGATTGCCTGAGGTTTTAAGAACAGAGAGCTGAGTGACTTTCCATCCTTGACAAGAACTTCTGAACTTTCTCCCGCTCTCATGCAATTGTGCCATAAGTACATAGAGGTTGATCACCTGATTCAATCCAATAAACATTTATTAAGGGTCTACTCTGTGCTAGATATTGTGCCAAGCACTGAGGATATAATCAATTTTTTAAAAGATAGGCCCTCCCCTTCCTTACAGAGCTCACAACCTAAAGGAAGAGACAGTGGAAAGGGAAAAGGGTAATGGGATACCAGGGCATCTTGTTCTGTGGAGCAGTAACCAGGAAGAGCATCAGATGCAAAGTGGCGTGAGCTGAGAGGCCAGCTTCCACTCTCTATTAAGGAAGGCATTGGGAGCCTTCCAATCATAGGGGAGGGATCCTACCCCAGATTCCATTCATTCATTTCACTCATTCTGAATCTGCATTCCTCATTGTGAACCTGGTCCCCCAGTCAGTGTCAGAAATGAACTAATAGTATGACTTATAACCAATAAATCCTAAACATATTGGAAGGGAAGACAAGGGAATAAGCATTGAAGTAGCCCCTAATATGGGGTCATGCACTGTGCCAAGTGCTTTATGAATATCATCTCATTTGATTCACACAATAGCCCTGTTATTTTCTCCATTTTACAGTTAAGGACACTGAGGCAAACAGAAGTTAAGTGACTTACCCAGAGTCATACAGCTAATAAGTGTCTGAGGCTTGATTTGAACTCTAGTAATCCTGCCTCCAGGTCCATCTCTCCATCTCCTTCACAGAACTGCTCTGATCGTTTCTAAGTCTCAGGAACAATAAGTCATTGATCCATGCCTGAGCCCCTCTCCCTGGGAGTGGATCCTTTTGTCTACACTTTTTTATATCATAATTGCCAATAAGAAAGCAATGTCAGCATATTTTTGACCCCTTCTTCCCAGTATTAGGACAAAAGGAGCATTTTACCTAGTAGCTCAGTAGCCAGTATTTTTGTACTTTTCCTGAGAAAAAAACAAGAATATCTGTGGCCTACAACTCACAAATACTGTCTTGGGGCCTGACATTAGTGAATTTGGCTGGCCTACTTTGTGAAGTTATCCCCAATCCCGAAGCCATTCAAAGAAACCAGCCCATGCTTTCACCGCACAGGGACTTGACGTCAGAAATAAGAGCAGTGTCATGGGAAAAGAACTGTTCTTCAGGGTCAGAAGGACTGCTAAAGAGAAGAAACATGGAGTTTGTGAAAGTTCTCTGTAAATATCTGAAAGCTGTTATGTGGAAGAAGAATTACATGTGTTCTACTTCTCCCTAGAGAACAGGACTAGGGAAACTAGTAGAAATCACAGGCTTTGATTTTGGAAAATTTCCCTTATAATGAGAGCTGTCCAAAAATGCAATAGGCTACTGTGAGAGTTAGTAGTGAGTTCCCCTTCTCCGGAGGGCCAAAAATCAATTGAAGAAAATAGGAATATTTATCCTAAATAAGAGAGGAATCATGAGAGACATGAGACTTAACTTCAATATTTGGCCCCAAATAGCAGAACCAAGAGTAATGGATAGAAGTTGGAAAGAGACTTATTTAAGCTGGAAAAAAGGAGGGTGGAATTCCTAACAATGAGGAATGTGTGAGAGTGAAATGGCCTGGCTCTGGAGGCAGTAGGTTCCTCATCATTGGACATCTTCAAGCAAAAGCCAGATGACCACTTGTCAAGGATAGTATAGTAGGAATTTCTTTTGTATATCAATTGGAGTAGGTGGTGGCTGAAGATTCTTCCTACTCTAAATTCTGTGGTTGGATGAATAACCTACATGACCATAGCAAGTACCTTTAGCCTCTCTCAGCATTATCAATAAACAAAGATATCTCATTTTATCTTTTGAGAGATTTTGTACAATTCTAACATATGCCAGGTAGACACCTCATTGGAGGACAAAATTTAACATGGTATTTTTGCTCTACCCAACCAAATAATAAGCTGTTATATGGACAACTCACAGAAATGGTCCATAGCTCTTTAAAAACACTGTTCATGGATGATAAACAGAGGCTAGAACTGAATAAGAGGAGGAGAGAACTAGAATGAATGTGAGAAACATACTATACTTTTAGTGACCCCAAGCTTCTATCTGAAACCAAAGTTTATCTCTTTTTTAACATCAATATTCTTCTAGTGATATTCTGTTGATGATGAACATGAATAAGTTTCACTTCATTACCAGCTAAGAATCCCATAGAAGACGTCACCTAAAAGATATAGTCATCCAGGAAAGGAAAATATATAGTCAATTAGTCAAAGCATAACCTGTGATGGAGAGCCTGAGGATTCCATTGTATCTACTCAATTTCAAGAAAAGACCCATAATGTTGGGTGAATTCTAACGGAGAATTTACAGAAAAGCAGGGACCAGAGTCACCAAAGGGCAGGTCTGGAGAGGTTGGAATCTGCACCATTAAAAACCATCCATATAGGCATTGAATTATACTATTATTATATTATTATAATGAATATATTTACCTTGATAGTTGCCAACATTGGTGTCATGAAATATAATGGTAGACTAGAACAACACTGCCTTCCTTTGGGGCCCTTCTCAGTACAGCGTTGTTTTTCTGAGTAGCACAAATGTAATTCTGAAATATCTATTCATTTCCATCACACCTCTCAATATACTCTTCCCTCTTTTCTGATAAGAGATGGATGGAGTTTCATTTCTTAGTGCTTCTTCAGGACTTTGAAATCTTCCCACAAAGGGCAATATGAAAGAAATGTATGAGATTTAGCCAAAATCCAATTGCGCTGTTATGACTCCTTGCCATGAAAGATCACACAAGATAGATTTGCACAGCAATAGAATCAAGAGTAGCCACATTAAGTGATTGACTGTGATTACTTTAGAGGCAGATATTAATGTCATTCTCCTCTCACTCTCTTCTAGTACTTGAAGTCCCTTTGGAACTTAGCTCATTTCTATGTGATCCACATCCATTTGGTTGAATATTTGTCTCCCCTTGTGTGTGAACAAAATTAAATCACCCTAGTCGTTCAAGACAGTATGCTAACACAGAGTAAGCTATCCTTCAATGTCCTCATTATTCTAACAGTATAATCATAATTATAGTAAAATAATAGAATTTTCCCTATGTTTCTTATGACTGTATGCACAATTGTCCCAGTTTATGGATAAAATGCAGATAGAGTCTGGTGCAATGGAAAGCACTTTCTAACTAAAGTCAAGAAACACCTACTTCCACCTATCATGCGCATTATATCCTATATGAGCAAAGACAAGCCAGTCAACTTCTCTGAACCTCCTCATTTATAAAATGGGTTTAATCAAACCTGAAGCAACTATTTCACAAAGGTATAAGAGAATTAAATGAGATAATGTATGTAAGTGCCATACAAAGATCACCGTTTAATATTATTACATGATATTTAAAATCATTTCAACCTATTAAATGTATTATTCATAGTTTAATTAGCATTAACATTAATAATTGGTTGGCATTTTACATTAATAGTGAATTTTAAAATACACTTTAGAGGCTACTCCCTAGAGATGGAGTAGTTTCTCTACTAAAGTCCTCCTCCAGTTCCTCAACGCAGCATGGGTAAGAACTTTGGTTTCTCAAAGACTGTGCAAAAGAATCACAAGTTTTGGTGGGTTTTATCAAGTTGGAAAGATCTCATATACAAGCCTATGGATTGTAGGAACATCTTTTGTCTGAGGACCAGTCTAACCAGATTCTGAAAAGTCGATGGCCATATTGACTACCAAAGGATACATTTTTCAACCACACCTACTCTCAGAGGTAGACTTTTGGGTTATAAAGTGGTTCTTATCAGCTTCTATCAAGAGTGCAGTCACACAGATGAAACCATAGGTCTTTGAAATATGAAAAACAACATTATAGTTGTAACTTATTTTAATGTAAGTATACAGATGAATAATATCAGAAAAACTCATAGATGAACTCTGAATGGACTAGAATAACAAAAAACAAAAAAACAAAAGGTTGAAGTTTGAGGACTTCAGATCCCACTCACTTCCAACAGTGGGGCAGCTAGGTGGTGCAGTGGATAGAGCACGAGTGCAGGAGGACCTGAGTTCAAATCTCACCTCAGACACTTGACACTCACTAGCTGTGTGACCTTGGGAAAGTCACTTAACCCCAGTTGCCTCATCCTGGGTCATCTCCAGTCATCTTGATGAATATCTGGTCACTGGATTCAGATGGCTCTGGAAGAGAAGTGAGGCTGGTCACCCACACAGCCCTCCCTCACTCAAAACAAAGTCAAGTGCAAGTCATGTCATTATTTCTCTGATGGCATGATCTTCTTCGGCAATGAAGGATCAACACACACTTCCAACAGTAGATGATTCTGTAATCTGTACTGAAAGATAAAACAAGGCATTTAAACTCAGGCCCATAGCAAAAGTAATGAGATCACAGACTTGTTGGTGGTCCAAGGGAAAGAGCATTGAACTTAGGGTCAGAGAACCTGGGTTTGAATTTTTATTTTACCACTTATTAACTTGGGCAAATAGCTTAAGCTCTATGGGTCTCACTCTTCTTATCTTCTGCAGGAGGTCTTCACCTGGTCCCCCAACCTGGTAGTGCCATCCCCTGCATGATTCCCTTGTGTGTACCTGCTTTGGATTAGTCCCTTACAGACTTGTATATGTACACGTCATCTTTTCCATTAAATTCTAAACTCACACCTGGAGGGCAAGGACTTACTTCACTTTAGTCATATAGTAGGTGCTTAAAAATGTACAACTGATAAGCCTGGATGGCTTCTGAATTCTCTTCCAAGTCTATAGTTGTGAACCTATTTAGAAAGAGGGAAACCTGTAGTACCCAAAATCTTCTAGCCCTACTCTGATTAAGAAGAGAATCTCCAAGATGAAGGCTGCCCAGAGGTCCTCTAGAAAACAAAGACAATATAGCTCCTACCTCACCAGGTTCTTGGGAGGATTAAACCACTGGAAAGCATCTTGCAAAGTTTAAAGCAATTTAACTCCTTGGATCCTTGGTTACCTGGTCTATAACGTAGAGAGTTTGGATCCAATTTCTCTGTTCAATTTGTGACTCATACGTATTTTCCAGACTTCTACCTAAGCCAAATAGTGGTTACTATTCATGACCTTCTCCGTTAATACATCAAAAAATTCTGATTTTGTCAGCATGAGAACCCCAAGTGTGGGCATTCTTTCTATTTCTTTCTAAGCCATTCATCAACTCAAATAATGCAAGCTTCCCCAGGGCAGGTACCTTTTCTTCTTTGCACAATGCCTGGCACATAGCATTTAATAAACGCTGGGTGATCCAGTGATCACCAATATAGACAACAACCCATTTGTAACTTAGGCAACTCTGTCTCTCTAAGTCACTTCCTCAGAAAAGAAAGATGGGTAAATGAAAAAAGGATGTTCCCTTAACTAAAGCTCACATCTTTCTCATTGCCACTCTGATCTATTCTTTCTAGACTTGCCCTCTGGTGCCAAGTGGAACAAGGAACAAGTCCTATCCTTGTTGCCCATGATAGCTCTTCAAATACTTTTGAAGACCCTCATCAGGTTTCCACTAAGTTTCTCTTCTCCAGGCTAAAGATCCTTCCTTACTTCAATGACTCTTTATGGCACAGTCTCCACACACCTCATAAATGTAGTCATCTTTCTCTAGATGTCAACATCTACCTTAGAAAGTGGCATCATGAACATGCTATATTACCTGAGTTATCTGTCCAGGGCAGAGCAGACTGATGAGGTAATTAGGGCCAAGTGTATCCTGTGTTCTGGACACTAGGCAGCAAAGAATCTTCAAGTGCCACAGACATTATATATAGTACCTACTATGTGCCAAGCACTGTGCTAAGTGCTTTGTAAATATCATCTCATTTTATCCTCATAACAACCATAGGAGGTAGGTGCTATTACAATTGTAACAGTTTAGGGTCTGAGTCTGAAGTTATGTGATTCACCCAGGGATACACAGATAATACGTGTCGGAAACTATATCTGAATTCAGATCTTCCTGAATCCAGACCCAGCATTCTGTCCACTGCAACACATAGCTGTTTCATATAGTCATTTATACATACATACACATATGTATTTATACACATATATTTGTATAAATACTTCATGTATACATGTTTATATGTGTACATATATGGGCCTTGTGTGTTTGTATATAAATCCTAATGACCACATCTGAAAGTGAACATAGTTTAGGGGAATAAAGTTGGTAACATTTTATTCACAGTTATGAAATAAGATATTTTAAGATATGAATAAATTCACCATATTTGTTGACTTCCTCCTAAATTTCCTTGTTCTTTAACCATCTTAATTACAATAATGCTGATTTACATTTAAACTGTGCTTTATACCTCCCAAAACAATTTTGTACACATTTTCTCACTGATCTTCACAAACCTGTAAAGTAGATAACACAAGCACTGTTACCCTCATTTTACAGATGAGGAAACTGAGACAGTGATATTTATCCAAAGTCCAAGCAAACTTGTACCCAGGTTTTCTGTCTTTTAAGTACAATGATCTTTCCACAAATCTATTAATACCTACAGGCTATACATTTCCTGAACACAGATAATGATGATAAACCCTAACAAGTGAAAGGCTTAGAAATATATAAAAGCCAAGTGATTAATAGATACAACAAAAGTAGTAGTACTATAGAATATTTATCTCCCACTGTATCCAAAGCACTTTACTAGAGTTATGGAGAAGAGCTGCCTTCAGGGAGATTACAGTTTAGCGTCATCAGTTTTTGTTCCATCCCATAGAAGAAGGTTAGGATAGCACCCACCAAGAAATCCAATCCTTCATCCACCTTCAGGATCCTGATACTGAAAATAACTCCCTCTCCTTTTTAGCTTTCAGATAATGAGGCATATCTATTGATCGAAATATTACAGGCTGTGTTTTAATAATGAATGATAAGGAATAGAAATTCCGCAATCTTCATAAGGATGTATATCAAGAACACTTTCGTTCTTTTCATATCATTACTTGGTAGACATTCAAAATTTTAGGAAGGCATTTCCTTCCTGTAACATAATCAATTCTTCCCACATAACGTGAAAACAGAATTAATGCAATTATGATTTAGGCCAGTAAAATCTTTGACTGAAATATCAAGATAATTAAAGAAAACTTTGTGTAGGGTCCAGAATGTTGACTATAATTTCCTCAACTCTTCTCTTCACTTTTAGTATGTAGCACAGCTGTAACTAGGGTACCGCAGTCTGGACTTTGCTCCAGGGTACCAAATTTAAAGGGTACGCATAGCACTTTCAGTCCTTCATCAGCATAGAAACAACAAGTTTAGCACATCATTAGCAAATATAATTAATTTTAAAAAGGAAATGACCATATTGTAGACTTGATTAACTCTGCTCCCCTAACCCAGTCCACTTCACAGGCTATTTCTCTGGATCTCTGTCCTCCCACATAACTTTGCACCACTTGTCCCAGGCTCAAAAGTCCCTATTTATGGCTCTGATGGGTAGATTTAGTCATAACCAGTCTAGTCTCATCCTATTATAGATGTGGGGATAAATAAAATCTGCAACCTCTATAAGACAGTTTCTTTAAGGAAGGGGTTTTTTTAACCTGGAGTCCATGAACTTTAAAATTTTTTGGAAAACTACATTTCCATATAAATGGTTTCAGTTATAATGCTTCATATTTTATTTTATCCATCTAAAAGCATTTTTCAAAGAAGGGGCCCATGACACAAAAAAGTTAAGGACCCCTGCTTCGAAGGTTGGAAGTTTAATGATTTTTTCAGAGTGATCAAGTGCCTGTAAAGGTCATCTACCTTACATAGTTCTGAATACTTTGCTTGCAGGGGAGTATTACTCACTGTGGCTAAATGGTTGGGCTAACACTGCAGTTCCTGATAGATTATAAATTGTTTATTTAGTTATCATGACTGCTTAATTTCAGAAATAATCACCATTTTCATTATGTAAAGAAATTTTCAAAAATCCCTATGGACCAACCAACTCTCAGAATGTAATTCTTTGCCTCTTCCTTTATGCCATAACTAGATGCTAGCTGAACCAATTAACTGCACTGTATAAGCCAATTAGCTCTTCCTTACTTTTCGTATTGAGTATATAAACTATCTGTTCCAGTTACAGCATGTTTGGCAAAGTTCAGGGCAATGCTTACTTTTACCATACTATGATGCTCATTTGACATCATAACACAGCCTTCAATGGCAACACATCTTCTCTAGCTATAGGGAGGTCTCTGGTTTTCAGCAATACTGGGAGCCTCTCCCATCAGGACTGTGTATGCTCCAAATTGGCACTGTGACAATCAGACTAGAGCACTGCAATCTGGTGTCTTCACACAACAAAGACAGAAACGAAACCCAACTAAGCCGGTAGTCCAAACCCATCCTAAGGTGCTTAAGATACAAAGGGCTACTTTGAGAGAAAAGGAGGGTCACTTACCTAGAGACATATTCAGGATATACAGAAAACAGCAGGACCCACATTTGCAGATGCCTAATACAATCATTTTTAATATAACAGAGGTTAATGAATATGATATGATAAAGATGGCTCCTTCTGCCCAAATATGTGGCTCTGTGCTCAAGCACAGACAGAGAGGAAAAGATGCCTGTCACCAAGGATGCAACCCAGCATTTGGAAGAGTAAGAAGAGGACTGTTGAGCATAGCTACTCTTGGACTTTCTAAAAGACATTTAACCAGCTTAGGCATCCAAAAGGAGAATGAGAACAGACCAGACAAGGGTCGGGAAATGTGTAACTTTGTCAACATTTATTTTCACCCAACAACTCATTAAATCACCATAAAAGTCATTGCATATGGTCGGATTTGACAGTTTAAATTCCATCACAAGTCATAAGTCAAGTTAAACTCATCATCCATAATGTAGTTGGGGTGTCTCATCCATGAATTATGACATTTTTATAACATCCCAACTGCAAATTACCAACTTGTTCCCTGTCCTGCCAATCTCTTGATTAAATGGGAGACAGCTCTGCATTATGGAAATATATTATGGTGGAGGGTGGCTATCATTTGTCTCGGTTGCTCCTGTAGCCTTATTTAAAGCTTTATCATTAGAGCAGCTGGTCCCAACTGAGTAGTTTATTTAGCAAAGTAACAGTAGGAGGGACCAAGTAAGGAAAACATTCTTTTTCCAGAAGACCCATGTCTCATAAACTGGCTTCTTGGGTTGTGTCATTGCATCTTTCTACAAGCCTTGTGTGTAACCAGCTCCTATTGTATCCATTTTACCCCTGTAGCTCACTCTCTTCCCAGTTTGCTTAGTTTCTCTGCCATTGGGAGTAAGAAAAGCGTGTTCAGTGCTGTGTCTTATACTAGAGATGGGTCAATAACTTATGTCCATCAATAACCCACAAAATGGTTTTTCATCTGGAAGCCGACTAACATTTCAACTAAAGAAATCTTTCTAGTTGCTATCATTAAGCATTATTAAAGATCTACATTGTGTTAATTCCAACGTGGGGAAGGTGGGAATGAAACCTATGGGGAGTAGTTACTTAGAAACTCCCTCCATCAATGCAAATAGCTCATTGTCTATAATTTAGAGATGTTGAGAGTTGCTCCAAGGACTAAGTGACCATGGCCATACAGCTAGTGTATGGTAGAAATGGGACTTGAAACTGGGTCTTTCCTCTCAATACACAGCTCTACATAAGAACATATGTGTATAAAAGTCTTTTGTAAAAGTTTACCTTCTGCAACTGCATGACACACGTGTGTTCCAAAATACATTTGAAAATAAACATATGTCAATCAATTTCTAAGTGCTATTTGATTTGAAACGCTTCATGACATAATGGGTACAGAGCTGACGTCAGAGCCCAGGGAACCTGAGTTCAACCCCTGCGTCTAATACATGCCATCTGTAGGACCATGGAGAAGGTGCTGACTTGCATTGGTAAAAAGAAGTTTCACTCCAAGAATTTCCCTTCTGCCAATGAAATCACAGGTCTACACTTTATCATGTTTCTTTCACATTTGTTTGTGGTCTTAGATTTTAAAGTGAAAAGGGGTCAACTTGTCCAATCCCCTTTAGGGATTAGAATACAGGCTTTTTAACTCTAAACCCAGAGCTCTGTCCACTTCTTTGGGTTCTTCTTTCAGGAATACAATTGAGTTCTTGTTTTTTAAGAATAGTTGCCTTTGCTGTGCCATGGAAAATGTCTTTAAAAAGTATCTTAAATACGAATCTTTATCATTTCTATAGCACTTTCTGCTTTAGAAAGACCTTTCCTCACAATACCATAGTAAGGGACGTATAGTAAGTATTTTTATCCCCATTTTATAGATGAGGAAACTGAAACTCAGATGGAATTGCTTATTCATAACACACAGCCAAAAAGTAGCAGATGTGGTGATTGAACCCAAGTCTTCTAATGCTAACTCCAGTGCTTTCTCCAAATATTCTTTTCTTCAAACATTTATACAGGATACCATTTATTGAAATCACACTGAATGTAGGTCATTGTATGCTCAGTTAGTTTGAACCTGGTGCTAATGAGGTGAAGGTCTTTCATATGATCCTAGTCATGGCCTCTGCTTTGTCAAAGGTGGTCATAGATTACACCATTAGCTTGAGCAGATATTGGGTAAAGATAGGCCACGCAGAGTCTTAGGGAGTTGCCTGGGAGGCTAAATGTCTTGTCCCTATGTGAAGAGTACATAGGGCAGGGCTTATACAAGGGGTAATTAGTCAGTCAGTCAATAAGCATTTATTAAATAGCTATGTGTCAAACACTATGCTAAGTACTGAATAAGAAGATGTGTATTGAGGCTACAAAAATCCATCACCACCTCTAGAAAACAACTTCACAATTGATCAACTATTTATTGAATATCTTCTATGTCCTTGGCAGCTCTTCAGCTTATAGAAAATACAGTCCAACACAGAAAAAAATCAAGAAAAACTCCCATATTCTATCATGAAGTCTATCATTCATTATATTCTCTAACATCCCTTCCAGTTCTGAATTTTATGATGTCTTCCATGACACCTTACCTTATTCTGTCTGAAAGTCTCTCCCTTCCCAAATTTTTTCACGTACAATCTATAGTAACAGTGATTTATTTTTGTTTAGTCATTTTTAGTCATATCCAACTCTCCAGGACTTCTGGGGGGAGGGGTTGTTTGCAGATACTAGAGGGATTTGTCATTTCCTTCTCCAACTCATTTGACAAATGGGAAACTGAGGCAAACAGTGACTTGCCCAGAATCTCACAACTAGTAAATGTCTGAGGAGAGACTTGAACTCAGGAAGATGAATCTTTCTGATTCCAGGTCCAGTATTCTTTCTGCTATACCACATGGCTGCCCAATATATATGCAAAGCACTGTGCAAACCTCAAAATCTTATATAAATGTCAATTATTATTCTATCATCTAACAATGTATCCTTCACCATCACCCTACAGCAGAAGGCAATGTAGCTAAACAGATGCTTTTGTTGGCCAGGTTTTTTTAAAAGCTGATATAAATAATTACCAAGCTAGAGAAAGCAACATTTTTCAACTTTTAACTATTTTATTCCAGAAAGAGTGTGCGTTCATCCTTCGTTGCTGAAGAAGACCATGCCATCAGAGAAATGATGACATGACTTGCACTTGACTTTGTTTTGAGTGGAGGAGGGCTGTGCAGGTCATCAGTCTCACTTCTCCTCCAGAGCCATCTGAATCCAGTGACCAGATATTCATCAGCACGAGTGGAGATGACCCAGGATGAGGCAGTTGGGGTTAAGTGACTTGCCCAAGGTCACACATCTTGTGAGTGTCAAGTGTCTGCGGGTGAGATTTGAACTCAGGTCCTCCTGACTCCTGCACTGGTGCTCTATCCACTGCACCACCTAGCTGCCTGAGAGAGAGAGAGACAGACAGACAGACACACAGACACACAGAGAAGGAGAGATAGGCAGACAGAAACAGAGACAGAGAGAGACGGCAGTTGGATTATCCTCCCAGAATGTTTTGGCTAGGATGATAACTTGTCCCTAGTAATGAGTTTCTTGAAGCTTTCTGAGACCTTGCTCCCAAAACTTACATTTTTTATTCTGGCAGTTATAAGAGGCTTCTAGGACTGACTTGGCTCATTATGATAGGAACTGACCCCAGACTTAATCTTCAGGCTCAGAGTGAAAGTACATTAAGCCATCCCCAACCCTTGATGTGTCACTGGGGACATTTTGATATCTTTTTATCCCTGCTGGATGGTTTTCATCTTGTTGCCCTCTGTGCTCATGATGCCGCTTGAGAGTGTGGAGGAGGGCTCCAGACTGTCACAATGAAGGCTGTTCCTCAAGTGCATCTGACCTACATAGACTCAGGACTTTCTGGGCACATTAAGATTAGTAAGAAGCCTGGAGATTCACCTCATCTCTTTTTCTTTTCCCAGGTAGGGGCAGGATTGTAAAGTGATTTCAAAGATGGGTGTCAACCCCAAATTCTGGTTTTTTTAATCTTAGGTGGAGAGTATGTTTTCTGGTATCCCACAAATGGTACTATGAATTTAAAAATTCTAGGGACATAGCTTCTAAGTAATTTAATCTTTTCATTAGTTAGGCTAGCATGTTATTAATTTTAAAAGGCCATTGGCATTCTCGAATGCCAAAGATTCCCCCATAGTGGTGGGCTCACAGTTTATGTGTTCTTGGAAGAGTGAGTATTCTTCAGGGTGGCAATCAACTCTAATTACTTAACAATTAATGACAAAATGGATATTACAATGAGAGGCCGGCTATGTTACAGTGAGGATCTTGAAGTATGTGACTTGGATCACTTGCCTGTTAGTCAAAGAGACATCAATTTGCATCTCACCTTTCTGACAAAAGGGAGAATTCACATTTTCCCAGATCTAAGTAAACACAATGAGCAAAAATGACCTAAATTTAGATTTTCTTTCCCTGGATAAGTCTCTGAGAAAGATTTCTCACACTGGTTGATTTCTGGATGAGGAAGTAGAAAAGAAGAAAGATCTTGGTCCTAATTCAGTAATTAATTATTAACACAAGAGAGAAATAACCACATCTTTCAGTACCAAAAATTCAGGAAGTTCTTCCCCATTTTCCGTCATTGTTATCAACAATAGTTACAACCTATGAGATCTGGTGCTTTGGAAAGCACACTTGAAGTAGGAAATTCCAGTTCTGCCATTTACTACCGATGAGACCTTGGGCAAGTCACTTGACTTCTCTGTGCCTCTGTGTCCCCATCCACAAAATAAGAGTTATAATAACTCTACTCCCTACTTCACAGGGTTGCTATAATACAAAGTGTCTCATTTGTTCAAATGAGTTACATAAAGGACTTTACCCAATGGAAATATAAGCAGCTTAAGATCAAGGACTATTTGGGATTTTTTTGGTCTTTATATCCTGAGCACCTAACAAAATGCTTTGTAACACAGTAATTCTTAATAAAGGCTTGTTGAAATCAATTTAAATGTTATAGAAATAGCAAATATCATTTTAATGATAGGACAGCTTCTAGTTGTTTTTGGTGAGTATTTTTGAGGAGGGATTCCCAGTGCCAGTAAAGAACAGATTCTTAGGGGATAGACTTTGTGTCTCTTTAAAAGTCTGGTATGGTTTCTATTAATTTCCTCAGGCCATTAATGACTTTCTCCCTTTCTAAGGCACTGGAGATGAGTGACATGCTCCAAGGTGTCCCACTGTCTCTCCCAAACCTTGCCTTCTATCTTCTGTCCCATTTTACTATCCATTACCACCCCTCACATACTTACTACAGAGACTTCTCTGTATCCTTATAGATATTTCTATCCTAGAGGAAATCAAGTCTATTTGGTGTTTTTTTTTTAAATCCTTAGTCTGATCCAATCAAAGTTAGAGAAAGAGAAAACCCTTGACTACCCTATACTTGGTATATCTTCTGCTTAATCTGGTTTTCTAGCATGACACCTGTGACTATCAACCTGTCTCTGTGTCTCTCTATGTCTCTATGTATTTCTCTGCCTCTCTGTCTCTGTGTCCCTTAGTCTCTCTGTCTCTATCTCCCTCAGTCTCTGTCTCTGTGTCTCTGTCTCCATCTTTCTCTTTACCCCTCTCCTTCCTCTCTCTCTTTTTTCTCTCCCCCTCCCACAGTGAGAATCCCTTCCAATGCTACTATATGGCTCCATATCATAAAACCTCATATTCTTGAAAGACTCAAAATTCCAAGTAACCTAAAGGGCAAAGGGAAGATGCATGATGGGTTTATAACTGATTGCTTAAAAGATGTGACCAAAAAAATGGTCAAAAGATAAGAAGGCCAAAAAAGGTCCAAAAATGAGAATGAGAAACAACAAGCCGGCAACTTGAATGCTACATTGGCACTCCTGACAGGAAGACCTCCAAGCCAGTTGGGTCAATCATCTACAGAAAAATTTATGGAGATGTATGGCAAGAATGTCACAGAATTAGAAGGTAAGGAGAGTTCACAGTCTGCCACTTAATATCTTCATGACTTTACCCAAATATTTTAACTTATCTGAGCCTTATTTTCCTCACCTATAAAATAAGAGATCTCAAAGTTCAATAATCCCACCCTTGTTTTTCTTCTGATGACGCCACAGAGCACAGGGGAGAGAACTCTGAATTTTGTATTAAAGAGCCTGGGTCCAAGTCTCACGCCATAGTTTACTGTCTCTGGGACTCAGGGTTAAGTCACTTGAAATTTCTTAGCCTCAGCTTCCTCATCTGTAAGATGAAAAGATTGGTCCTTTCCAGCTCTCAGTCTGAGTCCTCTCATTCTAGGACAACAAAAAGGAGTAGCCTGGCTAGAGCAAAAGATAAACATTGGGGAATAATAAGAAAGTAAGAGTAGATAAAGGGGAACAGATTAAACAATCACTCAACAAGCATTTATTAATTGCCTATGTACCAGACACTCTGCTAAGTGTGTCTGAGTGGGGATACAAAGTCAAAATAAAAAATGGTCCCTGCCCTCAAGAACCTTGCTTTCTTAATGAAACAACATATGTAAATCTGTGTACACAAGACAAACAGAGCAGATGGAAGGCAGCCTCTAAGGAAAAGGCCCTAGCAGCTGTGATGACCTAGAAAGGCTTCCTAGAAAAGATGGTGCTTGAACTGAGTCTTAAAGGAAGCCAAGATATTTAAGAGTCAAGGCTGAGAGAGGAAGCTTTGAAGGTTTGGTAGACAGCCAGTTCAAAGAAACAGGAGATGGAGATAAGCCAGTATGTTTTAATGGTAGCAGTGAGTGGGGAGGAATAATGTGTTAAAAGACTGGAAAGATAGGAAGAAGGGCAGGTTTTGAAGAGTTTCAAATGTCAAGCAGAGTTTTACATTTGATCCTAGAGCTAAAAGGAGTTTACTGGACAAGGGGGGAGGAATGTGACATGATCTGGCCTTCACTTTTAGGAAAATTGCTTTGGCAGCTGTGTGAAGGATGGATGTGAACAGCAGGCAATCCAATTAGAAGGCCATGGTGATCATCTAGGAGAGAGATGATGAGGATTTGAACTGGTGGTGACTTCTTTAAGTGGCGAGATGGAAGAGATGCTGAGGAAATCGTAAGATCTGGCAACTGGGCAGTTACGTAGTATGAGACAGGAGGTGAGGATGGTGCAGAGGTTGCATACCTAAGGTTCACACCTGACCAGAAATATCTCTGGCCTCCATGCACCCCTATGATGGTGAAAGTGACAGACTTGTTGAGTACCTTGGGGTGAATGAGACTGAATCCTTAGGGGCAAAAGGAGAGGAGGCAGATTTAGGGGGACCAGAGACTAAAAGGACTCATTTTTGAAATATGCCTTTTTCCTTTACCATGAAATTTAAAATTTCTAAGAAAATGGGAACCAGCACAAAAACAGATTTCAGTCACTGTGGGGCAACATGAGGAATGACAATTATAAACCTGCTGTCTCCAGAAAAGCACTTCATTTACAAAACAGATTTGACAGCTCAAGTTTGTTTCCAAGGCAGAGCAACCCTCCCTGGCCCCCATGCAACCCTGTGAGCTTGGATTACAGTGTTGATGTGGGCTCCTCCACCGAGACCCCCTAAAAGGGAAGTGATGAATGAGGTCCTGTCAGGCTCCATTCCCTGGGTGGCCTTGAATCTATCCAGTTATGCGTTACCCTGCCAGGGCTGACAGTGATGAACACAAGGCAGGCAGCTGATGACACCCCGATTCATTACCCCAAAAGAGGAAGAGCTAAAATAAAGAGGAGATGGCAGCAGCTGCCTTCAAAATGTCACTCATTCTCTGCAGACTCTGCCTGGAGAGGAAATGATGGGCTCAGTTTGTCTGTTGGAAATGGGGTTTCTAAGGGTACTAAGAGCAGTGCATGAGAAAGCCCCATTAAAAGGTAGCCTGGGAGTTCCAGCGTGCCAATCTAGAGATTTGAAGTCACTCACCAGCTTTGCAAAGAAACAGAACAAATGTACTAGCTAGCTTTTTTCCTTTTAACCAGGGTAGATTCATCCAAGGTAAGAGGGACAGAGACAGAAAGGGAGAGAAAGAGAAAGAGACAGAGAGAGACAGAGACAGAGAGAGAATTTCATCTTGCCCTACCTAAATTTGGATTAATTTCAGGAGAGGTGACAAGTATCTATGTCTAAGTAAGTCCCACCACCCTCCCCAATCTGCCTATATGAAAATAAACACATGCCTTGAGAAAAAAATTAATCACTAGCTGGGAATTGTTCCAGTCAATCTGGAAAACAATTTGGAACTGCACACAAAAAGTCACTAAACTGTTCACACCCTTTGACCCATCAATACCACAATAGGCCTATCTACCAAAGAGACCAAAGGAAAAGGAAAATGACCCATATGTACAAAAATATTTATTGCAGGTCTTTTCATATTTATAGCAGATCTTTAATTTCTGAAAGCTGGAAATTTAGGGGATGCCTACCTCCTGTGGAATGACCATACAAATTATAATCTATGAATGTAATGGAATATTTTTACTCCCTATGAAATAAAGAAATAGACAGTTTTACAGGAAGACCTCTGTGAACATATTGAGAGTAAAGTGAGAAAAACTAGGGAAACGGTTTAAAGAAAAACAATTATGAAAGTTTTAAGAATATAAATGATTGCAACGAAAAGCTGTGAGTGCAGAGGATGGAAGATGACAATGCAACCCACTTCCTAATGGAGAGGAAGCAAAGCTAAAATGCAGAATGAGACATACATGTTTTGTTATAGTTGATATGGGAATTTGTTTTGCTAAACTACGCATTTTTTTTATGACAGTTTTATTTTTTGTTTTTTGTTTGTTCAGTGAAGGGAGGGAGTAAGAAATATATGGGTATAAAAAAATTTTTTAAGAAGCAATTAATCACTACTTTTAAGACACTATTAGTGTCTTAAGGTCTGTATAATGAGAATCAAAAAGTTTGATTGAGTGAAAAAGTCTCTCCCTACTCAGCAATCTGCAGACCATACCTGTTACACATAAGATGACTCCGACTAGTCTTGTTTCACTTTTATTGCACAGGATTCAGTGCAATACAGTCAGAGGAACTGAGCTGAAATCTTGACTTCGTGAGAATTATAATCACCCAATTTGCAAGAAAAAAAAACCACAGACAGAGCTCTGAGACAATGGTGTTTTATTAAAGGGTCCATGGTCTCCTCCAATGAAGAGGACCCCAGAGCTTCCTCACAGTCTGAAGAGAGGACTTTATTTTTAATTTAATCCTTGAACATTCTAGAGGGGCTATCCAAAGTACAGAATATCCTATTGGTTGCTAGACCTTCCTTCGGGGGCCAAAAATGATGAATCATCTAGAAATAGTGTCAGCAGCGGGGCTCAAGTTGGGCAAAGCACGGAGCATTACCACTAACTAAGCAATCAAAAGATAAGATAAGGTGGTCACTTGCTCATATTGGAAAAGAGGAGGTAAAAAAAAGAAGTTGGGGGACTTTCCATGTAACTGACTCACTTCTGCCATGCTGGGCTTGGTCACTGTAACAAGGAGAAACAAGGAGTAAGGACCTCTAGTTAGCTTCCTATGGCTAAGCAAGTGAACTCACAATCTCCAATTCACAGCTCTGTGGCCTAATATACAGACCTTACAATCACTACCCCTATGGAATCATATCAGACTGATTGGAATATAGTAGGAGTCCAAGTGAATAATTTCTCACATCGCTACTTACCTGTGTCATCTTGACAAGTCATCTAAACTCTAAGGATGTCAGTTTCCTCATCTACAAAATGGTGGTGGAGTAAGGGAAGATGGCGCTGAACTAGATAACTTTGAGGTCCTATCAAACTTATGATTGTATAAGCCTTTATACATATATATATATATGTATATATATATATATATATATATACATATATATATATATGTATAATATACATGTGTGTGCATGCTTTATATGTATATATATACCCTTACAAACTCTATAATACATATGCCATATATGTGTATATATACACATACTCTTACCAACTCTATAACACTAACATATATATATATATATATATATATACACCAAATTCAACTTCTAGCTAGGTAATCCTTGAAATTGTCCTGAATTATCTCACCTCCGCGTACTCATGAGGGTTGTCCTCCATACCTGAAATACATCCCCTCTACTGTTCCATCTATTGAAATACTTCAAGACCCAACTTAGAAGTGAGAGCTCAGGACTTGGAGTTAGGAGGATCTTACTAGCTGTATGACACTAGACAAGTCCCTTAACGTCTCTGCTCCGAATTTCCTCATCTGTAAATTGACAACGATAGTAACACATACCCCACGGGATTGTTTTGAAGATCAAATGAATTAACATATGTAAAGGACCTTAAAGCATTATATAAATACTAACTGTAGGTAAACATTTAACATTATACCTCATCCAGGAAGCCTCCTTTGATTGATACCTCTCCCTTTCGCTCTCAAATCAAAGTGATCTCTCCTTGTTATGATTTTTCCACAATATTCTATCTGGATCCTCTTTCTTCCCATCATACTATGACCCACCTTATTCCCTATTTATTTGTATACCTAGGAGGCAGCATGACATAATGGACAGAGAACTGAACTTAGTGCTAGGAAAATCTGATTTCTAATGCCACCTCAGATAATTACTTGCTGTGTGACTCTGGGCAAATCATTTAACTTCTCTGTGCTTCAGCTTTACTCAACTCTACACATGAGGGAATCAGACTCTATGGCCTCTAAATTCCTTTCAATTTAAATCTATGATCCTATGTCATTTCTATCAGATTATAATCCCCGAGGGTAAGAGAGGTATTGGTTTTCATCTATATATGCACTGTGAATTACAGTATTCAACAAATGTTTGTTGCATTATTGCATTTGCTAAATTTGACTTCTCTCCCACTCACCACCTCCACCACCCCAAGCTAAGAGGCTTTCAATAAAACCTTTTACTTTAAAATATTTCTTTTTCTCCTGATGAGAAAAAGGGAGTCCATGTTAGGACTTCCTGGTGTTTATTAACAGAATGTTCTGTGATTCCTGAGCCCAGAGTTAGTGTTCTGTGAACTCTTGTTGAATTCATTTGCATTAAACACTTCTGGAAGACAATTTTCTCACTCCCACCACTCCCCTGGCCACTGCCATTTTCTTCTCCTGCTCATTTTACAGAAGAGGAAACTGAGGTAAGCAGAGTTAAGTGACTTGCCTAGGGTCACACAAGTAGGAAGTGTCTCAGGTCAGATTTTAACTCAGGTCTTCCAACTTCAGGCCTGGCATTCTATCTACTGCACCACCTACCTGCCCCATACACCCTAAGTAGAGATAAAACTAATCAGATTCTTCTGCTTTCCTGTAAAAACAACATGTCATCATCTTTTCTCCAGGGGAATATTCGCTATTCATTCACTTTTTTTAAATTTCCTGATTCTTATATAAAAGTAAATATAAGAAGCCTGAGGGCAAGTACTGTCTGCCTTTCTCATTTGTACCCCCATCCCCTAACATGATAACTGGCACATGCTTAATACTTGTCAAAGCAACAAACGCTTCTGATCACCACTAGCAGAGATTCTTTCCCTGGAGGTCTATAAACTTGTTTGGCAGCATAGCAATCACTTCAGTATAATTGGTTCCTTTTGTAATGCTATGCATTTTATTCTATGCATTTTTTCTGAGAAGGAATCCATAGACTTCATCAGACTTCCAAAGAGTCCATGGTATATAAAAGGTTAAAAATCCTTGACCTGGAGTTATGGCATTAAAAAAAACAAGATGGGCTTAATGGAGCAGTGTCAAACCCGGATCCAGGAAGAATTCACTTTAAATCCCTTGACTTTACTCTGTGATCATGCGCATGAGGTATATGCATGTGTATCTGTGTGTCTGTGTGTATATGTATATTTATATATGTAAGTATTTATATATATATATGTGTGTGTGTGTGTGTGTGTGCATGTCTGTGTGTATATGGATATTTGTATGGATATATGTATATGTATGGTGTATGTGTATTTGTGTATGTGTACATGTGTATATGTATATGTATACAAACAAAGGCACCTAAGTGGTTCCATAACACATATAGTACCAGCCCTAGAGTCAAGAAGACTCATCTTCCTGAGTTCAAACCTCTGCCACTACCTGTGTGACTTTGGAAAAAGTCACTTTAACTTCTTTAGGCCACAATTTGAAATAGCTGAACTCTAAGGTCCCTTCCATGGGCAGCTAGGTGATACAGTGGATAAAGCACTGGGCCTAGAGTCAAGGAGACTTATCTTCCTGAGTTCAGATCCAGTCTCAGACACTTCCTAACTGTGTGACCCTGGGCAAGTCACTTAATCCTACTTGCCTCAGTTTCCTCATCTGTAAAATGAGCTGGAGAAGAAAATAGCAAACCACTCCAGTATCTATGCCAGTATGTACTCATGAAGAGTCAGACACAATTGAAACAACTGAATAGCAACAGAAATATATCGTATATGTCATATGTATATGTGTATATATACATATGTATATAAAAATCTTATCTGAACTTCACAAAAGCCCCACAAATACCACAAACACCAAAGAATCAAAATCAAAAACTTCAGTGTTGGCAGAGAACCTAGCATGTCTCTAATTTAACATACCTGAGAAAAGATTGCCACAATAAGGGACTCTTCTGCCTTTGCCTGAAGACTTCCCTGATGCCTTTTCACTTTGTAGCCTCTCCCCTTTTCTTCTGAGCTCCATGTTTCCTTACACGTGACTGGTATTCCAAACTTTCCTAAGTCTGTGTTTAAACAATACATTAATAGCATTTCTAAAGTTTGACCTTTGAATTTGTTCCCTAAACACAGACAGCATTATTTACAGACTAACCTAGCTGGCAAAGCACAGATAAGGATCAAGAAGGTTGATGTAGATGTATGTGTTTATATTCATATATGTGTGTGTGTGTTTTAAAGTTTTATTAGGCATCATAGACCAAAATGACCAAAACAGGAGAAAAATTGAAACCGCCTAACATGCAACATTGCTTTATTATGGATCCAGATACAATTTCCTCCAGGAAGTCTTGACCCTCTATTACTCAAGGTATCCATAAATTACACACAGAGCTGATCTGCAGAGCACTGCAGGATAACAAGAAATGACCTCAATAAGTCTGTATAATCTCTTCTTCAGAAGGCATCTAGGTTTCAGATGGTCAGAATCGATTACTGTGGAATGCTTGGAAGAGATGAGACCACCCAATGAATTGTACAACAGCAGAACTCCCTCCTCTCTCCTGGGTCTTAAAGTAGTCCCTTCAGAGGCAGCTGATAAATGCTCACTCTTCTCCACAATTGCAACCAGAAAATGAAACACAGGGTCAAATAAGGGGAAGAAGTAGATCACTTTTTTTTGCCCTTTGCTTATAATGCTGGACTTTAGGATTTAGAAGAGATAAGAAAAGTTTCATGCTAATGTTTTTTATTAAATAGAACTTTTCTCTCCAATATTTCCAGAGAAAATGTTTTCATTCTAGTTTTTCACCAAACAAAAAACAAGTTATACCTCCTCTCTTTTCCTACACACAAATTATTCATTTGTGTGGATGACTTTCTATCACTTCTCTATCCACTGGTGACCAATCCAGAGGAAACCAACTTAGGAGAACTCTTATATCAAGTCATTCACTAGACTGAGATAGCTTTAACTCCTAAGACTTGTTTTAGAAGCTTCCCAGGGATTCTCTGGAGACAAGCGTAGATCAATGAACCAGAATAAACCAGAGAAGAGCTTTGCCATATGCCCCTCCACTACGACAATATTTCACTTCAATAGACAAAAGGTCTTTAAATGGAAATAATCCAATGTAGTAAAAGAACCTCTGGAGTAATAAGTCCAGAACTATGGATAATAGGAGAAGAAATGAGAGGGTAGAGTATGAGTTCACTTCCAGCACTCATCCCTCAGTGTATGGGAACAGACAGTCTCATAGCCTTTGAGTACCACTCATGATGTTATATGGTATAATTGATTAAAACCTTACCCATAAGACTGGGCAATCAGTTGCCCTGTCTACCAGTAATGATGTCTGATAATATTGGGGACCAGGGCCCCATAATTCTGCAGACAGTTTCACTCTTTCATTTTAGCTAGAAGGAACAGAAAATGAAGTCTGGCTGATTGCCTTGAAAAACCGTTTGGTCTTCTTTGACTTTAAAATATTACCCCCCAGAGCTCAGGGTTTGCTCTCATCAGCCAGGCAATGAGCTAGCTACATTTACTGCTATCCATGCAAGACAAGGCATTCAAAGTTGGCCTTCTTCAGCAAAATTAAATCCAGAAAGAAATCCACAACATGATCCAACTAAAATCATATTTAAACTCTGTCAGCCCAATAAATAATTTCAGCGAGTGCCTTCAACTTTCTCTTAATTCCAAAATTAACAGCTCTCCAAAGGAGCAAAGAAAGGCAGTGGGATGTCTTGTAGGTCCTCCTGCAGCAATCAGTGTGGAAGCATATGACTTAAAAGGAAAGACTTCAGCTAGTCCTGAGTTTAACAGCTTCCCAGTGACTTCTATCTCTATTTTCCCCTTTTCCAATGATAGGACCTCAGAAGTCCTATAGATGAACTCCTTTATTTTACAGATGATGAAAGGAAGAACGAGAGATGCTAAGTGGCTTCCCCAAAGTGACTTCCCCAAGTAGTAATTAGAAGAATGAAAACTGAAACTCACATCTTGTGATTCCAGTTCAGAGATCTTTCCAGTACACAATACTTCTCATTCTTCTTGACTCTATCTGCAGGAGCTCTATACTCCTCACCATTTCGCTTTGCATAGCAGTCTCTTCTAGTTATTACAACCACATATAACATGGTCCCCTTAAGGTAATTTAAGCAGAAAGGACTTGCTAAAGTTATTAAGGAGAGGAAGGGTGTAACCTTCATCATCATCTTCATCATCTATATTTACATAGCCTTTTGGAGTTTGCATACCTTAATGATTCAAACCCAGTAGAGAGATTGGTCTGAAGAAAGACTAACCTCAGGGGCACCTTTTCCCCTTGTCTTCCCCTCACTTGGAACGAAATGGAATAAGCATTTATTAAACACCTACTATGCACCAGACACGTTCTAAGTGCTTTAAAATATTTCATTCAGGTTTCATAATAACCTGGGGAGGTAGGTTCTAAATTATTGTTTCCATTTTACAGTTGAATGAACTGAGGCAAACAGAGGTTAAACGACTTGCCCAGGATCGTACATCTAGTAAGGATAGGAATTCAGTTTATCTCAGGTTTTACCAATTCCAGGCCTGCTACTCAATCCCACTATACTGCCTACTTGCTTTCTCTCCCAAATATCTCAATTGCCTTCACCCAGACTCCATCAGGGCTGCCAGTCAGGAAGAGTAACATAACTGTTCATGCTATTTGGATGATAGGAAAGACAATAACTCTAATCCTTCCGGCAAAATGGAAAACCATCAGGTGCTACCATCTTCCCTACATCAACACCCTTCCATCCCATAACACTATCATATAACCTAGGAGTGTGCCCTGAGGATGCCCTGGCTCTTGCCATCCACTCTGCTGCTTCACTCTTAGGACTTCCAGGATTTTCCATTTGGATGATGGCAATTAAACCCATTTGTATGTTATCTCCCCCAATTAGAGTATAAAGTCCTTGAGAGAAAGGACCACCTCATTTTGTCTGCTTGCCTGCTGGGGGCTTACTTAACACAATTCTTGGCACTTATTAAGCACTTAATAAACAGTTTTTCATTCGTTTTAAAAATGAGAAATCCAAGTCTGGGAGTGATCAAAGTAAGTCCCTAACATCCCACATCTATAAAATGGCAGAAGTGGGACTGAAAACCAGGATCCCTGAATCAAAGTCCAGTGATAATTCTACCACTGCATCATGCTTCCTCTGCAAATATCATCTCCGCACCCCCCCCCCCACACACACACACACACAGACACACATGCACGCCTCCAAAAGAGAAAAAACTAGAGCTTGAATAAAGCATTTAAGTCCAAAGTATTTTTACTTTGGGCTGCATGTGCTGTATTGTTAACTTTCATCAAAGGAGTTCATATCTTAGGAATCACTGAAAAGTTTCAAACGTGAATGATGATTGATGGCTGGTCAAAAGAACAGCCAGAGAGTGATAAGCTGTAGATCGGAAGGCGCTGAGCTTGCTTCGGGATTGCCTGGCTGGGCCTTTCAAATTTCTTTCATCACAATCTGTGACTATAAGCACTGCAGGGTGAGAACAAGCCTGGACTTTGTGGAATATTCTTAACTGCTGATATGTAATCCATATAGCCGTTGGTTGCAACCCAAGGATAAATGATTTAAAGAAATGGAGACATAGGGGCTGATTTTTTAAAAGGAAAGTTGGAGGGGGGAGAAAAAAGAGTGAGAACAGTAAGATTTATGTTAACCCGTTGGGAGTGCACTGGAAATCTCTTTGATGAAGGATTGAGATTGCTTTGATGCAGACTTTATTGAAGCAAAAAAGTAAGTGTGGTGCCAAGGGATTCTGGGTGATGAGGTCACTTATCAGTCTTCCCTGACTTTGAGTTTGTTTTTTCATTCAAAATCCAGCATGGTGCCAGATTCTCTCATACTGCTCTGTAGAGAAAATACCTCTATTTCAAGAAGAGGCTTTTATAAGGGTGACAATTCCTGGTGTAATTAGCAGAAAACTTGACTGGTAAGAGAAGAAAAAACCGCTGTGATATAAATGGTACATAGGCATAGCCTTAGAAAAGAGATACACAAACTCACATTCACAGACAGACACATACACATCTTATCACACCAAATATATCAATATAATAAGTAAAGGGATGATTAAAAATGTCTTCACCATACTCCACCGATTGAGGTTTCATTTTTCAATATGCCATTCCCAGCAAAGGGCAGCCAGATGGCAAAGCGGATACAGCATAAGGTTGGAGTCAGGAATCTTCCTGAGTTCAAATTCAGCTTCAGACATTTACTAGCTGTGTGATCCTGGGCAAGTCATTTAACCCTATTTGCCTCAGTTTCCTCAACTGTAAAATGAGCTGGAGAAGGAACTCTAAATGGGGTCACAAAGAGTCATACATGACTGACAAAGTACTGAACAACAACATTCCTCATAAGCTCAGATTCTATCTCTTCTTAGGCAGTAGACTCGAAGTTGAATTTGGATCAATGCTATGACAGAATACCGTAAAACAAATGTGCTCTTAGGGCTATGTTAATAGAGGCATAGTGTCTAGGCCAAGGGAAATGATAACCCTGCTGGTTTTTGCCTCTGACCACATATGGAATATTGGATTCAGGCTCTGGCAGACACATTTTTAAAGAGAGGTACTGATATGCTGGAGAGAGTCCAGAACAGGGTGACCCAGATGGTAAATAGGCTTGTGTTTGTGCCATAGGAAGATGATTAGAGAGAAGAACTGGGGATATTTAGCCTGCAGAAGAGAAGATGCCGAGGGCAGATGATAGTTGTCTTTAAGTTTTTAAAAGGTTATCATGTGGAGAAGGGATTAAATATGTTCTACGTGGCCCCCAACCAGCAGAAAACTACGAGAAATGGGCAGTAAACTTGGGCTGAATGTAAGGTGAAACTTTAGAGCTATCCAAAAACTTAATGGACTACCTTGAGAGATGGAGACTTTGCCTCCATCAAAGGTTGGGTGACCCTTGTTGGAGCTGTCAAAGGGAGAATTCTTATTCCAGTAAAGATTAGAATAGCTGATCACCAAGGTCCCTTCTAGTCCCATAAATCTGAGCTCCATGCAGGGACTCTCAGAGCTTTTAAAGTTCCTATAGTCATAATTTTCAAAAAATAAAGATTCATAAAAGCAAAATAAGGCATTTAAAACTAAGTCACTATTTGAAGTTTGTTTAAATATCTTCTTCTAGTATTCCTGTGAAAATTCACTAAATGTTTGCGGAAACACAAATAATTTTTCATGTATCCTATGTGAAATTTCATTTCACACCAGGCATGCTGTGACCATCCAAAAACTTTCATCCTCAAGCTAAATATTGATGGTGCTTTTTCTGCTAAATTTGTGAACCCTTTTGAGTTTTAAGCCCAGACTCAATAACCCTCCTCTGATTGGCCTTGCCTCTATTTCTGTCCTAAAATGACCATTCCATCTATCATTGACCTTGAGGGCACAAGATGACCTTGTGTCCTACTCTGAAAAGAACAATCTTCAATTCCCTCATGAATTATACACTCCCCAAATTTTCTTCATTAATGCAATTATTTTAATAGTCCAAAACAATTCTCAGGCCTCAGGTTCACCAAGCCTCTACTATTTTTGCGGTAAGCTGTCTCTACCCTAGACATACTTCTTTCTCCTGTTTTGACAACCTAGTCTGTCTATCCCTGCTCTTTTCTGGAAACTTGAAACTCCATGCTTAGACAATCAGATATTCCCTAACCAGCCCCTGACATCTCTTTTCCTCTGATACTAAATATAAGTCACCAAATCAAATTGAGAAGCTGTCCCCTCCCTGGGAAACTTATAACCTTCCCCTAGATCATCAGACCCATAAGGAGGAATCCTGACCTTGTGCAGGAGGAGGGAACAGGTGCCAAGTGGAGATATCATTCTCAACCTAGTTCCCAGTCACAACTCCAGACCTGAGACCTGGGCTTGAGGATGGCATTCCAGGATAAAGAGCAGCAGCTCCAGGATTAAGAGTGTCTAGGCTTTGCAAATGATCAGAGAACAAGTTCAGAAGAACGTGATAGCTCTGTGGCTCTAACTCCAGGAGCAGGGCAGAGTCTCATTTCTAGACTCCATCCAAGACTGAAACCTACAGGGGAATAATCAGGGCAAGAATTCCAGACCCAAAGGGAGCCTAAAATTATGTCACTCTGATCCCACAGAGCTTCCTAGATGATTTATGGGGCAGAGTATAGCAACAGTCTACTATAACTTCTAATCAAGGACGGACCAACGGCAATGTTGCACAGACCCAAAACCAAGTCAGGAACTTGGAGAGCTCAGAGTAGGACAGTGGTGGTAGCAATCAAACTTCATCCTCTCACCATTTACCTTTCACTTTTTCACCTTTCACCCCTTTTGAGATTACAGAAAACTTGCAGGTACTAAACCAGAGTTGTCCCTGAGATCCTGAAAAAACACAAGAATCAATACACTCAAAAAAGTTGCAAAAGGACTTAAAAGGAAAAAATGTTCAGCCTGAATATCCTCCTCAGGTGTGTGCAGAGTCCTATCCTAATATAAAGTAGACTGAAGAAATAAGCAAAAACAAAATGAAAAAAGAGAGGAATTCCACCACAAAGAGCTATTGTGCTGAAAGAGGTGCTCAAGAGGCAAACCCAGAATAAGAAAATGACTCTAAATCCTCAATGAAAAATATAGCTCAAACACAAATCAACTAGGGTTCCTGGAAGAAATAAGGTAAGGTGTTTTTTTAAAGAGCTAAAAACTATTCTAAAAACAAAATGAGAGTGCTAGAGAAAAAATGAGGAAAGAAATGAGGGGTGTGGAAAAAAGATTTGGAAAGAGAATTTAACAGCTTGGAACAAGAGACACAAAACCTTATGGGGTGGGGGGAGGGGAGAGGGAACTTCCTGGAAAATGAGAATTAACCAAACAGAAGTTAATAACTCCATGAGACAATAACATAGAAAGAAAAGCTCATTAAGCTTCTCTGGTACAGAAGTGTCCATTAACCTTCCATAGTACAGAGGACTCAGAACACCAGCTGTCTGCCACATCGACTCCTAAAATTAACAGGGAGCTGGTGGAATGGTTTGTGCCAATCCTGGTGGCTACCTTACTTCAAGATCATTGTAACTTACCTTTTTCCTTCTAAAGTGGCCTAAAGATCATCGTGTCCAAGATTTGACAGCCTCCCTGGCTGTTGTTTTTCCCCTTCTTGGGTTTCTCTTATTAAGTGTTGGACCTTCTCTGGTGGGAGGCAAATTACACTGTAATAAAGGCCTAATTTCTCTGAACATTACTGACTGGCTCTTTTGTGAAACCTTCTCTAAGTCCCCAAACCACTATAATGGACTTGGACCAAAATGGGTACCAAGAGTACAGTATATTTCACAACAGACCAGCTCAACTCAAATTCTCCTTTCAACTGTTTTCTTTCTGTT
This sequence comes from Potorous gilbertii, assembly GCA_028658325.1. Taxonomy (NCBI): domain Eukaryota; kingdom Metazoa; phylum Chordata; class Mammalia; order Diprotodontia; family Potoroidae; genus Potorous; species Potorous gilbertii. The sequence continues at coordinate 168,553,904 of CM053772.1, read as the reverse complement.
GTAGCCTTATGACACTGGTGGCTGGTATATCCCATTCCACACCGCCCCCCTCCTTCTCTCTTCCTCTCTTTGATCTCTTTTCCTGAATATATTCTTTGTCCTTCTTTTTGGATGAATGTGTACTTGACAAAGAAAAAGAAAAATGAGATAGTCTCCTATACTGAGTTGGTGACCTGTATGTTCATTTTTTAAAATTTCCCAGTACCCCATGAAAATTTGTAAAGATTTTGGATGTTGGTTGATGCTGTCAGGTGCTAGTCAGAAGACAAAAGTAAAAGCCTTCACAGGCCTTCATCATAGACCTACAGGGCCAAAGTGAGATCCAAACTCTCCATCAGCATTCTACCAACTCTCCAGCCTCTTTAACTCCCACTCCCGAGGGTCAGCACAGTCTCACATCTGGGAGGCTATTTTTAAGTTAAATCAGAGACTTCTTTCAAGGCCCAATGCTATTTGCACTACTTTGTTTCTCACTGCTACATGGTCTTTTCTTTCCTTATTTTCTTTCACTCTTTCTTCTTTTGCTATAGCAAAGAGCATATATGCTTGTTTAAACAAATCTTTCATATTTCTACTTTCCAGATGAACCTTTTTGGCTGGTTTCACTGTCTCCTCCTTGTTGGTTCTCTGATACCAGCAGGACCACCTATTATTTCCATGACCATGAGGAAGTCACACTGCTACACAGGATTCCAATTGTGTCATCTGTTAAATGAGGGACTTGGACCAGGCAATCCCTAAGGTCCTTTTCAGCTGGAGAGTGTATGATCTCTCTTTGCATACACTGATCCTATAAGTAGTGCTGTTCTTAAGGCCATCAGCACGGCTTAACTATATTAATATGAGTAAGTCGCTTAAACTTCCAGTGCTCTAGTCTCAAAGACTGAGTTACGGATGAGTTGATGATCTATATTGATTTCCATACTAAGAATTCCTCACCCTGGTGAAATGACAGTTCCATGCCAGAAAGAAAAAAAAAACCAAACCAAAATAACAATAACCTGAACATTAAGAATGTAAACATAAAATAAAACTGTTTCTGCCCTCAAGGAACTTATATTCTACTAGAATATAGACAACTCTCAAAGTCTAGCACCTCATAAATGAGCTATGAGCCTCATTCAGCAAATGGAGTACACACACCATGGAAATGATGCCACTGAAATATTAAAGTACAGACCTGTGATTTCATCCGTGTGTGAAACTTCCAATATGGAAACTTCCTTCCCCAATACAACTCACCAATTTATCTATAATTTTTAGTCTTAAGAAAATTTCCTAGACCACTAAAAATCAAGCAACTTAGCCATGGTCACACAGCTAATACATTTCAGATGTAGCACTTGAATCCAGACCTTCCTGACTCCAGTGTCAAATTTCTATGTGATTAGCACACAGTAAGAGTTTAATAAATGCTTGTTGACTTGATTCAACTCTCCAAGATTGTGAAGTAGATCAAAGAAAACCTTATAGCCACTTTTTGTAGTAATAAAGAATGAGAAATATAACAGATGTCCTTCAGTTTGGAGACTGGCTAAATCCCTTGCAGTAATTGAATATTACTATGTTGAGATAAATGATGGATTTGTAAAAACCAGAGACTCATGGGAAGACTTATATGTTCCAATAGAAAATACAGTAAGCAGAACCAGGAAAGCAATATACGCAACATAAATGAAAAATCAGTAAGACTATGTTGAATGCTACATAATTACAGGTATAATTACTGTATAATTAACTGATTAGATTGTAAATTGCTCGAAAGCAGGAAATGGTTTTTGCTTCTTTTTATATCTCCAGCACTTAGTACAGGGCCTGGTACTTAATAAAGGTAGATGGATGGATTAGGATGACCAAGCCTCAATCCCAAGAAAGAGTTGAGAAAAAGAAGTTGACTCTCTCTTTTGAAGAAGGGAGTGGGGTGGGGTGGGGGGAGAGTGGGAAGACTATGGGTATAGACTATTGTGTTTATTCTCAGAAGGAGCTGATATGTTGGATGATTTTGTTGCGCCAGTCTTCTCTGTCTTTTTTGTTCTTTGTTGCAAAAGGATGGCCCTCCGGGGAGGGAAGAGGAAGTGATATATTTAGAAATTAAGGTGACAAACTAATTTTAAGAAGATGATTTTATAGCACAAACATGCTCCTCTACACCTCCTCCTAGTTCTTCCAGCACTATAGAAGAAAAGTAAAGCTATCCCTTACATATGGTGAGGGCAGAGCCTCAGATAACTCATCAGAAATCGTCTAAATTACCTGAAAAGAACTTAACAAATACAGAAGATTGCATCTTCCCTGGTGTTTGCTGTCGTCTTCCAAATCAAGCTCCTTTAAGAGCATCCCAGGCTAACCTCACAAAAGAGACCTCTGAAGAGTCCACGTCTCTCCATGAAGAAGATTCTTATTAAATAAAACATAAATACTGTAACTCACTCCCTGCTATTTCTGGCTTATGGAAAAACAACTTGTACAAGAAAGAGTTAAAGATTCATGGTCACTTAGCACTTGGAGTCAGAGATTGTGGGATTGAATCCAACCCTTTCCAATAACTGCTTGTTCAGTTGTTAGTCAAATCCAGGGATGGGTATTCAGTCAAAGGATTGCACTTGGGGACCTAGTGGGTGGCCACAAGTTCCCCACCCCTGGTGGAATCACTTCTCTCCCCTCCCTCCTGATGTGGATAAAAACAGTGCTCTATAAGGGCCAGTAAGGGTCACTTTCTCAGGTTCTCTGAGGGGGTTTGAGACTCATTCAACAGTCCATCCTGCAATTTGAGGATATCCACTGCCCATTACCCCTTATCTTAAAATACTATGCACCTTGTACTAAAAGAATTGCTTTCCCCCCTTATCCTGTGTTCCCTATCCTGTCATTCATCTTCCTCACCCTGTACCATGACAACTTTTCCTTATCTTGCAAGCAACCACCTTCCTCACCTTGTCCGTACTTATCCTGTCCCTAAAATCTGCAACCCCCATAAGAAACCCTAAAATTACATCACTTTCTGGGTATTTAAGTCTGATTCTTTTCCTATATCAGTGCCTTTATTTAGCTCCTTGCTAAATCTCATATCTGTGTGCTTTTGCATCAGCAAAGCTCCCTTTTGGCTAAAGAGAAGGTCTAAGTGAATTCTTTCACACCTGAACCAGCTGTAAACAATTCTTAACCTCTTCACTCCCAAATCTCAGTTTCCTTATCTATATAATAAGTCAGTTGCACTAGGTAAATTCAAAAACCTTGCCCAGCTCTAATCTATGACCCTAGGAGCAGCGCCTACTCCTAACCAGGACCTTCCCAGCCCTCCCTTGCCACAAGTAACTGGGCTGAGAAGGAAGCTATTTAGCAAAACAGATAGATAACACAGTCCCCTGGAAGAAACCAGAGAAGCATCATTGAAAATAGAGGCTGCTGGAAATGTGACTGGAGGAAATGTTCATCTGGAATCTCACTACACAGGTCTCCTAAGGCATTGCCTTAATGATTGCACTTAGCCTCCGAGTGATAAAGCACGATTCTCTCCCAGGCCTTCAGGCTGCCCTTACCCTGCCTCTAATACCGGCAGAGCTAAACAAATGACAGAGAGTGAGGAGCTTTCCACTGGATGATAGGACTGGGGAAGCCCAGGCAAAAGACAGCTATAGCCTAGAATCATGGGACTCCAGGGGAGCTGGGCCAGTTAAGTAGTTCATCCTCTAGCCTTCAGGCAAGGTCTCACCTAAACCACCCCCAAATGAGAGCCATCCTATTTTTAACACTCCTGAGAAGAAGATTCGAGAGCTCAAAGCCTTCCTTATCCACAGAGGTAAAAAGGTTAGAAAGTTTGCAAATGAGAGCTTGAGCAAACTAACACAATTAAAAAGAAGAAACCAGCCTAGTACAACAGAAAGGGTGCTAGATATGTAATCAGATCTTTCAAATCCAGGCTCTCGCTGCTACCTGAGCGATCTGGGGCAAAATGTCCTCTCTGCCCCTCAGTTCCCTCCTCAGCCAAAATGACTGTGCTGAACCTTTAAGACGATGACTTAAGAGAAAAAACTGTGGTCCTATGTTTTCTATCATTTAGATTCAGAAAATAGGCCTGTGATTTCATTAGTACAAGAAAACTTCCAGGCAAATCTAAGGACAGAGACAGGCAGGTAGGCAGGCAGGCAGACAGGTAATTATTAAGCACTAGTGACATACATAGAAATCAAAACAGGTCCTGCCTTCCAGGAGATTATATTTTAATGGGGAAAGATAATATGTAAAGGGGAGTCGAAAAATGAGATGAAGGCAAGGACGTCCAAGGGTACATAGTCAAGAAATATCCATAAAACGGGTATAAGTTGGGGCAAGACCAAGTGAAATCTCACCCATTGTCCTGCAATGGACAAAGTCCAAGTTTCTGGATATGGGCTGGATGTAATCAATGAAATTCAGTAGGGATAAAAGTAAGGTCCCTGAACAAATACAACTGAGTCAGTTACCACAGAAAAGAGTCCTCATGAAAAGGTAGTCGTTTTAATTGACTGCAAGCTCAGTACAAATCAATAGCATGATATAGCACCCACAAAAGCTAATGTGAATAATTTAAACAGAAAATAACACTAAAGGCTGCATTGATGGCCCCTTCTCCTAAGATATCTTTCCATTGCTGGATATAGGCGTGGCCCTCAGTGATGGAAAGGCCTCCGGAGTTTTCTCTGTCTTTAGAAGATACAGTTCTGCCAGCCTCGGGAACACTAGGGATGCCATACCAGACAAAGGACTCCTCTTTCCCACTCCTCCCATGGACCTCTTACTTCACATAAACTTGCCTGAAAAGCAAACCCCTCCCTCACAATCACAATCCAAGCGTTCCAGTCACCAACTTCAGGTTCAGATATGGTCACTCCAAATTTTGATTTCCTTTCTCTTTCAAGCACTCTGGAGGGGCATCCCTCCTCTAGGGAAATACTCCTGCCATGTTCAGGAATTATTTCTCCTTTACTATCTCTCCTAAATCCCAAAGAATCTCTAAGGAAATTGGGTAGGATTATTCAGATCATCAGAAGCAATCAGCCAAATGACAGTAAAGGGAGGGAATGAGGGAAGCTGTGTATTCTTTTATCCAGCATGCATTTTTTCAGAGGACATGATTCCTTTGGAGGAGCAGGACCACAGGAACTTGTTTTAGAATCTGAAGGGAACTTAAAAGTCTTTTAAAAAGTCCAATCTCTCATTTTAAAGATAATTAAACTGAAGCCTGAAGAAGTGTAAGATGACTTACCCAAGGCCATACAGGTAATAAGTAACAAAGAAAGTTTTTTAATTCAAGTCCTCTGACTACACATTCTTTACAATGTGTCACACTCTCACCACATTTAGCTTAGAAAAAAGATGACTTGGGGTGAGAAAGGAACACAAAATCTGTCTTTAAATATTTGAATGACTGTCTTGCAGAAGAGGGATTAGATTTGTTTTGTTTGATTGACTCTGAGGAAAGAATTTGATGCCAAGAGGTGGAAGACTCCAAGAAGCAGATTCCAACAGAATAAAAGACTTCCCCAAAACTGGAGTCCAAAAGTAATGGTTGCTGCTTTGAGAGACAATGAGCTCCTCTTCCCTTGAGGTCTTCAGAAGGAAACTGGATGATTCCTTCTTGGGAGAGTCATAGAAAGGATGTGTGGTTTGAAATAGATGATCTCCGAGGTTTCTTCCAACTGTAACACTCTATGATCCTTTCATTCTAATCCCCTTATGTGGTCAACAACTATTAGCATATTCGTTAATTAGGGTCACTGGTTGGACTTCTCTTGTCAATTCTTATCATTTCTGGGTTTGAACAAAGGTCTTTTTAGTTTTTCAGTCATTACTATCTGTCAGGAGGAGATAATGAGCTTGAATTGCAATCTGTGAATGTGAATAAAGGAAGGCTTTTCTGAGGAACTACCCCAGTTGATATTTTTACAGAATGATGGCTGTCAGGAAGACATAGAAACTTCCTTTCAGCTACCAAGTAAACAACTGACACTAACAAGACCCTAATTAATGAATTTATAAAGAATATTCTCTCTTATAAAGGCAACATGAAAGAGAAGAGAAAGTCACCCTTAAACTTAACGAAGACCTGAACTTAGAAGCTTCCTGACACATTGTTGTTCAGTCATTTCAGCCACGTCTGACTTTTTGTGACCCTATTTGGGGTTTTCTTGGCAAAGATAGAATGGTTTTCCCTTTCCTTCTCCAGCTCATTTTACAGATGAGAAAACTGAGGGAAATGGGGTTTAATTGATGAGGGCTGGGAAGGGGGATAGGATGGATAAAATTCTGAAATCCCCCAAAGACTGGAGTACAGGGGCAGGTCATGGGTCAGCTGGAATGAATTCACGGACTCAAGCATTCGTGGACCTTTCACTTGATACAAATTTGCCTGAAGAGCAGACCCCACCACCACCACTACACTCCAACAGAGTCTCAATCATCAAGTCCCGGTTTAGACATAGTGACTGAAAATTTTGATTTCCTTTTTCCCTCAGGTATCAAAGTTCACTTTTAGGTCTCTAGTGTCTAACTTATCTTCAGAAGAAAAAGTGGGAGAGGGAGGGAGTGGGGGGAAAAGAGAGAGAGAGACTATAAAATCTGTGGTGAAGACTCTAGGCCTGGCACAATAGGGTTGGCTCCATCCGAGTTAATCAATTCTATCCTGAACTAATAAAGTTATCTCCTATCTATGAGACTTGATCACTCATCCTCAAAGAAGTATCAATGGGTCTATAACTGCTCATGGGCATACCACTCCTTTCATAGAAAGATGCAAAGTCCCACATAGTCTCACCTTCTTCTAAGTTCATCAAGTTGTTCAGAAAAATTTTCTGGTCAGTTCCCTGTATCAGTTACAAAAGAGTTGTTGATCTGCTTCAGTGGATGGAATTTCCACTCTGGGAGTTCTCTACTCAACTGAAATCATAGACTCGGACCAAAGAACAATAAAATTTGCTTTCAGAAAATTCACTCAAGTTCTCTTCAGTAGCCTGAAACATAAACAGCTCTGCAACTTTGATATCCTGCCTTGTCTTTTACAAGAATACCTGGGCACCAAGTGGCAGTAAGCAAGCCTTGAGGAGAAAAAGTCATTTTCTATAGTTGGAGCTCTATGTAGCCTCTTCTGATGACCAATGGGCTCCAAAGATAAATATGTACATTAGTGCTTTTTCTGCTATGTATTAGTATACATTATTGTAGGGAGGAAACCAGCTGTCTACTATGTGCCAAGTACTGGGCTGAGCACTTCACAAACATCTCACTTGATAATCACAGCAACCCTAGGACCTAGTAGGGGCTACTATCATCCCCATTTTACAGTTGAGGAAACTGAGTCAAACAGAGGTTAAGTGATTTGCCCAGGTAACATGGCCACTAAGTAATGAGAATGATGAGGATGAGCAGGAGGAGGAGGAGGAGGATGGCAATAGCTACCACTAACATAGTGCTCACCATCTGCCAGGCACTGCGCTAAGCACTTTACAGTTATTAGCTCATTTGATTCTCACAACAAGCCTGAGGCAGGGGCTGTTTTTAGTCCCATTATATAGATGATGAAACTGAGGCAAACAGATGTTTAATGACTTTCCCAGCTTCAGTCATCTGTTAAGTGCCTGAGATGGGAGTGGAGCTCAGATCTTTCTGACTCAAGGCCAAGCGCTCTAAACCCTGCACCACCTAATAACCTCCATATTTATAGTTTCTGCACAGACAATGGCAGATAGTTTTGACTAGAGGTGTATGCACAATTACATGGACTGTAGCCTAGGAAAAATAACTGATGCTATGTCACACATTTTTTTGGGAGGGGTAAGTCAAAGCAATTGGGTTTAAGTGACTTGCCCAAGGTCACACAGTTAGTGTCAAGTGTCTGTGATCGAATTTGAACTCAGATCCTCCTGACTCCTGGACTGGTGCTGTATTCACTGAACCACCTAGCTTCCCCTACACTTTTTTATACATCATTTTGTTGTGATCCTTACAACAGAGCATGTATTATTAATATTTCCTTTTTGTAGATGAGGAAACTGGGTTCCATAATGCTGGAATCACATGCCCAAGGCCATATGTCTCAGAGGTGAAATTTAAACTCAGGTGCTCCTGATTCCAGGTGCAGCGCTTGATCTACTTTACAAGGAAGCCTTTTTATATTAAGAATTCTTCAAAAGATGATTTTACACAAAAGTTTTTAGCTTTAGCAGGTTTTTTTTTTAAGTTTGGGACATTCTTCTGTATTTAACAGAACTACAGTTTGAAGCACTGTATGTTGTTAATAAACCTGTGATAACCTTGATAATTTGATGGATCTGTGATCTCATCCGTGTGGGTGTTCTTCCCCATGGCACATATTGACGACAAGCTGTGCATTCTCAAGATGGGCAACTTTTAGCCACATCTTCTATCACTCTTACCCCAGAGGTCCATCCAACATGTTGGGGTCATTTTGTCCATCTGTTAATTCTCTTTCTCCCCACACAACTAGCCCACCTTCTTTTTCAGTCATATACACTTTCTGATTCCTCTCCTGCACAATCCTTATTTCTTCACACACCCTCCATGTACCTCTCAACATATTATGAACACTTAGAGATAGGAAGCCTCACTTTTCTCTGCTCTAAATCCAAACTGAATAAGTAAGCAGGGAGTTCTGAATGTCATCAGTAGTCCTAGATATCCGCAAGTTTGCACAATGATAATGAGGGTCATTCAACAGAAGACTCACACCAAGAATTCAATGTTCTGCTTGGAGATTTATTATGTTAAAACTTATTAGAAGTGCATGGAGTCTAATAATGTTGATTATATCTGAGAGATTTACTCATCACTCAGAGGGACTGATGAGAATGATAGCATTACATGAATCGAATTGAATATCAATGTTTCTAAACACAGAAGGTGGTAAGTTTGAACATGAATATAGCATAATGAAAAGAATACTGGATTTGAAATCAAAAGACCTGAATTCAAATTCTGTAACCTTGGGCAAGTCAATTACCCTCTTTGTTCCTAATTTCTTCTTCTGTAAAGTAGAAGCATTAAACTAGATGATAAGGAAATTTATAGTTCTAAGCCTACAAATCCAACAAGTGTACACAATGATAAACATAGATTTTGAGTGAAAAGAACTGAAATCAAGTCCTCAATCTGCAACCTGCTATGTGAGAGACCTTGGAAAAAATCTTTCTGAATTATCCTCTCTGAACCTCTGTTTCCTGATCCGTAAAAATGAACACTGGACAAGATGACCTCTAAAGTCCTTAACATCTCTAATTTCTAGCTTCTAATGAGAAAATTGAATATTCTGCTAATATACATTGCTAAGGACATGATTTCATCAATATGAGCACTCCCTCTTCTGGCATAGATGGCCAGTCCTCCACAATCCAGTTACTCAGTCATGTTATGAGTTGTGGTAGCCAAAAGATCCATCTCCTAATGACCATCTTGTGACAATGAGCTTCACTGATCCAGAGAAGAACCTTAAGGAAATGTGAATCTAAAAGAAAATGAGAAGCAGGAATATCCTCAAACTCAGAGGTGCCATATTTAAATCTGCCTTGGTATTTCAATGCCCCCGTACTACCTTTTTGCCTGTAGTCATTCTAAAGTTCTCTACTCTCCCAGTGTCAGAGCTCCTCCTTGTTGGACCAAATACATCTCATTGTTCAGGTTCACCTACTACATCCAGAAAACTTCATTGCTCCTGCACCTGGAATCATTACAGAGCATTTTTTTTTTACCCAGGAGTTTATTAACTTATGGTGAAGACACTTCATGTCTTTGAATCTGTTTTCTTATTTATAAAATGATCACACTGTTTGTCCATTGCAAAGAGCACTGTATTTTGAATGAGACAGCCTGGGTCCCGACCCTTGGTTAAGGGTTAAGCTACTAGCTAACTGTGTAACTTTGGGTTAGCCACATCTTACATTGCAGCCTCAATTTCCTCATCTGCAAAATGAGAGAATTAGACTTTGATGTACTTTAACAGTTCTCTCCAGCTCTAAAATTCCTTGAACTTCAGAGAGCAAATCACTAAAGAAATGCACAGAATAGGAAAAAGCTAGTGGTAAATATCATCACATAATTTGACTCAATCATTTTTCCTTTTAAAAATTTCAAGATACTTTCCACTGATTCTTTCATCTGCTCCAAAGATGCAGATTTCAATGGGAGGGAAGAGGGGGAGGAGGGAGAGAGAAAGAAAAAGCAAGGAAAAGGAGAGGCAGGGAGAGACAGAGAGAATCTGAACAAAGAGAGACAGAAAGAGACAGAGAGAGAGACAGAGAGAGAGACAGAGAGAGAGAGAGAGAGAGAGAGAGAGAGGGAGGGAGAGAGAGGGAGGGAGAGAGAGGGAGGGGAAGAGAGAGAGAGAGAGAGAGAGAGAGACAGACAGACTTAGGACATTTAAGTGTCTAGGCCAATAAATCTTAACTCTGCCCTCTCTGAGTGTGCATGCTACAACATTAGTACATTACCTGGTTATACACTGCTGGACAATATGACATTATGCCTGGAAATGTGAAAGGATAATATGATGGAAAGGAATGGAGTTTTCTTCTATTGTGCTCCCCCTGTAAGGCGATAAATAAGGGGAATTGTGCTCTCCTGATTTATGTTTATGACTGTGATGACGATGATTTATTGGGCACTACACACTGACAGGGAGCCAAGCACTCTACCAAGCTCATAAGAAAAAGTGGTTATGCCCTGGAGGCATGCAAACCAAGACAAACAATTCAGCCATAAAGCTTCACCAGCCAAAGGAGGCTCCTACTTAATCTCAACAGGGCAAGTGGGCTCAGAATTTGTGCTTAGGTGGAGGGAATTTCCTCTTCCCCTGGGAAGAAAAAGAACACTGCCCTTGAAAGACTTTTGGGAGGGGGGAAAAAAAGAGGTGCATACTGGGCAGGGAGGGAGAAGAGTGGAAGGAGTGAGAACAGGAAGCAATCTTGGAGATCATCTAATACAATGGCTTCAATTTATAAATGAAGAGCCAGACAGAGAAAGGTGAAAGTAACCTGCCCAAGGGCACCTAGCTGGTAATCAATCAACCAGTCAACAAGTATTCATTAAAGTTTACTACCTGCCAATGATGGATTTAGCTCAATTGTTTCATAGCCGCTGAATGAATGAAGAGTCGCATTTATTAAGTGTTTACTTCGGTGCCAAGTGGTGTGTGCTAAATACTGAGGATAGAGATGACAAAACAAGACTGCCCTACTCTCAAGTAGCTAACATTCTAATGGGAGAAACTGTATGTATAGGAAAATGGTGGGAAGGAAGGGAGGAAGGAAGGAAGGAAGGAAGGAAGGAAGGAAGGAAGGAAGG
>CM053772.1:168525585-168542073 GCA_028658325.1 Potorous gilbertii | reverse complement strand
TCACAAAAGTAGTAACCAGGTGTTACTGAGTTCAAGTATAATAGTCTATCTACTACACCGGTGACTAATGTGTTAAGTTTTCAGAGGTGAGCACCAGCTGGAGCAAGGATCCCAAGGAATATAGATTTGGTACGACCTCCTGGTTTCAGGTTTGCCTTAAATAGTCCTTTCCCCTCATTTTGCTTAAATTTGAGTAATTGTAGAATTCCTTTCCCTCCATCATTTTGGGCTTTTGGAAAGGATTTATTTAAGGGTACCATCAAAACACTTTGAATTAAGTACCTAATGATATCAATCATGACCAGCTTAATATAAATATGACCCTTCATCAAACAAGAGATAGCACTTCCAAATTTTCCTACAAAGAGGCACCTTTGTGCTAGGAAACCAGGAAGCAATTAAACAAACTACGAAAATAAAATAAATTCCTCCTCTCCCAAAAAAACTCCAACATTTTGAGAAACACTTAAAATATAATTTAAGAAGATCTTATATAGACATAAAAGGAATCAGTATTTACCTTCTCAGGCAAGACTACTTTGGAACTTAGACTTTTGTACAACTGTTCCAGTTTTCAAATAGTGCCCAGTGAACCTCCATTTTCTAGTGAAGCATAATTTTAAATATGATAAGCAACAGCATTCTCCCCTCTATACTATAATAAAAATAACAATACTTAGCATTATTTATTAATATGGTACCTAATTAATTTATAAATTATTAATTAATTATTATGTAATATCGACTACATTCCAGGCACTAAGCATTTTATAAATATTTGAAGTATAGGTTAGAACTGTGTTAACATACAAAAAGCACTTTGCAAACCTTGAAGTGTTATGTAAATGTCCAATATTTTATTATTCCAAAGCAGTAGACTTCCAATTTAATATGGCTTGGAAACAATTCTGATGTTCCATCAAGATAATTAAAATGAATTTCTATCTATTCTGCGTCATTTAAAAGGGCAAGAGGTTGTTGGAGTACCAGCAGGGAAACAACGGTAGGTCAGTAAACTGAGATTCTAGTCCTGCCAATAGCACTACTTTGTGACCTCAGACAAGTCACTTTGATTTGATGAGACTCCATTTTCTCAGTTGTGGAACAGGAGTAACAATAGCCACCCCTGCCCCTTATCTGTAACCTCCTAGAGCTGAGAATCACTTGAGATTTATAGAATTAGTTATCTTGGGTTTAAAAAGTTAAGTGACTTTCCTAAAGTTACAAAGCTGGTGTCAGAACTGAGAGTCTATCCTGTTGGTCCCGACTATATATATAATTTGTGTCAATGCTTTTGGAAATGCAATTGTTATTTTTGTTTGTTTGTTTTAAAGAATGTAAGCTCATTGCAAGTAAGAATTACTTCATTCTTTGTATTTATAGCCCTGGAACCTAACAGAATACAGTCTGGCACACAGCAGGGTCTTAATAAGTATTTATTGGTTGAAAAAAAAAAGTCAGTTCAATTACACAAAGAAAATGAAGCCATCCACAAAAGACAAGAGGCATCTTCCAAAGAAACTTGGCCTCAAACTTTGAATAATGCTGTACTCCCAAATATTTTCCATCACAATTCCATCACAAGACTCTGATTTTGTTATTTGATTTTTCTAGGGGGTGTTACAAATACTTTGTGCTGGAAAGACTTTTAAAATACATGCATACACACTCAGGTTGTGTGTGTTCATCCTTCGTTGCTGAAGAAGACCACGCCATCAGAGAAATGATGACATGACTTGCACTTGACTTTGTTTTGAGTGAGGGAGAGCTGTGCAGTTCACCAGCCTCACTTCTCCTCCAGAGCCATCTGGATCCAGTGACCAGATATTCATCAAGATGACTGGAGATGACCCAGGATGCATTGAGAGACCTTGGGCCCTTTAGGCCAAGGTCTTTGCAGATACTCACTTAAGGTGAGGTAATGCCTATTCATTGAATAGGCCTGTTTATGATATGATCAAAGTTACCACACCCCCCATTGGAATAGGCCCACCTCTCATTGTAATATTCATTCTCTTTCATTAATTGTTAACCAAGCAGTGTTGACTGCTACCCTCTGGAACACTCATTCTTCTAAGGGCCTACAAATTATGAGCCACCCCACCATGATTAGTTTTTGGCATATGAGTGTCACTCACCCATTTTATTGGTAATATACTAGCATTATTAAGAAAATGACTAATTACCCAGAAACTATATCTGTCAATCTTTTTAAATGGCACATGCTCCAGTCAAAATGATCTCCATGCCTTCTCCCAAGTTCATTTCCATGTCTGTGCCAATCCTCATGCTATTTCAATGCCTGGAATTTATCTCCAGGCTTCAGAAACTTTCTCCAACACTCCAAACAACCCCAACTCCTGACTTCTCTCAGTTTGGCAAAATTGAACACGCAATTAATGTTTTATTTCTGTTATTACTCTTTCTCTCCATGGACTATGGACTTTTTGAGGGCAGACACCATATTTTTTGCCCACAGAAGACCCTCTTTGCCCAGGTGTATTGGAATAGACTGCAATGCACGGTGCAAAGTACCTGGTACATGTACATGCTTAATAAAGGCTGGGTGATTGATTGATTCAAAGAGCCTTTGGGGGGGTTCGAATCCCAGGGCTTCCACTTTGTGTGTATCCTTCAGTAAGTTATTTCATCTATCTCGACCTCATTTTTCTCTTCTGTAAAATGGGAGAAGCTTTTGACTCCTGGGGACTGATGACAAAACATTCCTCTCTCCTCTCAGCAGACAGGGGATACATGACACATGTGGAATGAGGCAAATATGACCCAATATGGTAAATTGTTTTGCTTAATTCTGTCCTAAAAGAAGATTCCATGGGGAAAAGAATGAGAAACAACTTACTGCTTTTTAAAGCATCAATAGCACAATACACAACTGAAGGGTATTAGATTTCATTATTTCTAAGGTCCCTTTTCCAGCTCTAAATCTAGGATCTTGTGCTGCTAAGAAAGGTAGAATTATTGAAGATTTCCAAGGGTGCTGCTATAATTTGGACAATGTTTCCTCCCTTCTAGATTCCTGGAATAATCACCAATGGGAGTGAATAGCATAGGAGGGAGATCTCTAACCTTAAACTATAAATTCTTCCCAGCTCCTATTTTAGCTAAATTTTAAGTTTATTCAAAGGAAAAGACTGGGAAAGACCTGCAGGTGACCAAAGAATACTTGCAGATTGACTGATAACCATTTCTCTTATTTACTTTGGTGATGAGGACAAAGGATCCTGTGGGTATTATACTCTTAATATATTTATCTAGAAAATAGGGAGGCAGGTAAATTGAAGCAAACTGGAGCAAGGTCTGGTTCTAGAACCAAAGCTGGTGAATTACCGTGGTCCAGAGTGAATGCCGGAGCTGGAACTACACACACACACACACACACACACACATGCACACACGCACGCATGCATGCACACACACACTTTGCCTCTAGAGAATTCCATGTCTTCAGCCCATGGGGTAATGGGGACCTGTCAAGCTATCAAATGGATGCCCAAATCAAACAGCAGCTACCACCTCTAATTAATGCGACCTTCCTCCCCCTTGTTTTATATACCCTCTTCAGTCAGAGCCTTGCTAGGAACCCCTCCTATATCCTCTCCAGGACTGTTTGCAAGTGCTTCTATTGGTATTTTTATTTCAAAAACCAAAAGAAATATGTCTACCCTTTATGGTTGTGCCAAATGGGAAATGTGTGTAAGGCATTAATCTGAAAATATCTCCATAAGGCAGTCTTTTTTTTTTATTAATTAATTAGTTGATTGATTGATTCTTGGTTACTCTAGGTCATCAATGCCACTCAAATAAAGATGTCTACACATAAAGTGCAGTTTCTAGATCCATAACCAAAGTGATATGGGATTTGCCTCAGGGAACCAGAATTTCAAGGGTGCTAACAACTCTTAAATTTTTTCAGCAAGTAGAAATAACTGAACTTAATAACTAACTCACAAAAGAATTCATTAGAATAGGAAGATTTCAGCTGACACATTTCCTTCGATAGCCCATGTGAGCTCCCTCCCAGTCTAGCCATACTATGGTCTCTCTTCAACAGCGATCCTGAGTTTTCCACAGTTAGGGCCTGTAGCCCAAGGAGAGTATCCTGAGGTTATAGGCCCTTTCATAGGCATTCTTCTACCCTCTTATCAACAAGATTTGTCTTTTCAAAATTGATTTTAGGGTATCTTTTAATCTGACTGCCAGAGGCACCAAAACTATTGGCTATATCCTTGACAATAGCTAAGAATTTCAGAGGCTTTAATTAATGAATTAAAATGAATCTAAAGGACTTAGTAGGAGCTATTACCCTAGTTTCCTCCTGTCTCTAGACGATCATCCACAGGCCAGACCCTCTATCCACTGGGCACCTAGCTACCCCAAGAATTTCTAGCTCCCTTTAAAGCTCAGCTCACTTGCTAGATCCTAAAAGGCCTTTCCTGACACCCCAAAATCAAATGAGATAATATTTGCAAAGAAATGCTTGGTACACAGTGGGGATTAAATAAATGGTGCTTCTCCTAAGTGGCTGATACTCCTTTTCTACAATTCCCATCCCTGAATTTACTTTGTATCATCTGTTTTGTAGTTTCTTAGGATCAAGAGTTGGAAGGAGCACCAGAGGTGATTTTTTCCAACTCCTAAAATTTACATATGAGGAAAGAGAGGTAAAGTGATAAGGCTAAGGTCACACAGAGATTAAGTATTGGAAGTAGAATTTGAATCCAAGTCTTCTGACTCCAGACCCATTTTCTACTATACCACACATTATCTAAGTATATGTTGTTTCCCCCTCCAAAAAAAAATAAATTCCCTTATTGAAGGAATTATTTTTTTATTTTTATATCACTTGAACTTAATACAGTGAGTGACATATAATGGGTGCTTAATAAATGCTTGGATAGCTAGGTATCACAGTGGAGTCAGGAAGGCTCATCTTCCTTAGTTCATATCTGGCCTCAGACACTTACTAGCTCTGTGACCCTGGGCAAGTCACTTCACCCTATTTGCCTCAGGGTAAAATGAGTTGGAGAAGGAAATCGTGAACCACTCTACTGTCTTTGGAAAGAAAATCCCAAAGTGGGTCACAAAGAGTCAAATGCAACTGAAATAACAAAAAAAGGCTTATTGAATGAATTCATTAAATAGTGAAGCAGAGGGATGATTTTATACTTGCTTATATTTCATTCATTTTCATTCATTCTCCTTTCAGAGTTTATTTTCATCATTTGAGAGATTTGGATGACATGAACTCTACAATTCCCTCTTTATCTAAAGCAATGATCCTAAGACCTCCTGTTCCTAATATAGCTAGACACACACCAAGGTAAAAGTGACTTGAGTGAGTGAGGTTTGAGATGGGGAAGGAAGTGGTTCATGAGCTTAGTAGAGAATTACTAGACTAGTGTAGATATAACCCATATCATCAGACAACCCTCTCATCTCAAGAGCTAAAAATGCATACTATTCAAAGAGCAGGAAATACATTTAACATTCTTAAGATAAATCCTTACACCAAACATATACCTGACCCCAAATCCTATCTATGAAAGATCTTCTTTGAAATGCACAATTCATTCTAGAAATCATAGCATTTTAGATCTGAGAACCAAGAACAAGTAATGGAATTAGCCCGCCAGGGAGCCATCTTCCTTTTATTGGTGGATATAACTGAGAGATAAATGTAAACATTCCAAAGACCCCCATCTGTGTTTATTCCTCCACAATGGCAGAACTCAAACTGGGTGGATGAGACTGCTGCTTTTTCAAAATGTTTTTGGTGTTCTCTGTTCCTGGAACAGCCTCACCACAATTACCCTCACCAAACACAGGGAAAACTTTACATGGAGAATGGATATAGTTTTCAACCAGCACCAAATGTCTCTCCTTCTGCCTTTGTGTCTTTCCAATCAATCAGGACGTGTAAAACTCCCAAATGAAGAATAAACACACATTTCAGTTTCTTTTCATCTCCTAACATATGTCATACAAGAAAAAAAAAACTCATTCCCAGCTTCAATCAGTCCTTCATTTTCTGTGACTTGAACCTTAAACTGAAGGGGATGTTGTTGTGTGAGCCAGGGAAAAATGTTGAATATGTGCCGACTTCTTGCAAGATAATAGGTATTCGCTGCATACCTGCGTCTTGGAATCATCGTCTCCCTTGTGAACACTTCTGTATTTATAGGTAATGATCTCATTACCAGGCAGCTATTCCAATTTCATTCAGACTTTAATATTTCTTGAAGGAGAAAAAAAACAGCGTACAAAAGGGTTGGTGATGCCGACGCAATCAGACACGCTCTTGATGGACAATTATTCAAGTGCAAGCCAAGACAAGAAAAAAAATCATTTCCAAGCGCCTTCTGTCAAAGCTAAGTTCTCCAGTGACGATGTTTCAAGTAAGTCTACAGAAGAGAAGGAAGAAAATAACAGCTAACTGAATGAGGAAAAGAATGAAAGATTAAAAACCAAGGAAGTTTAATCCTAACCCTTCTATAAGGTGGTACAGACACTCAAAACTCCCGTGGAGATTCTGCCCACCTGGGTGAACATGCTTCTGATCTCAAGAAATGGAAATATAGCCACTTCCATTTCTACTTAACTATAAGGTTTATTAATAGCACATAAACTGCCAATGGAACATGAAAAGACACAAGGAGACATGAACTTACAACTTATCACCACCCCTGGGTAGCAGTCTTGGAACAGTTCTAAAAAATAAAACTATCCTTCCTATCTGTAACTCAAAACATCAGTTCATCCCAGACCGCGGAACCATTTGCAATGAATGGCCTAAAGCTGCGTGGTTTTATGCTAAGTTAGACCAAGCAAGATGGGGTCTTTTGTAAATACATAGATCCCAGGTCCCTTTGAATATACCAGCTCATATTTGGTAGAATTCCTCTGGTAGCCAGGGCTGTACATATAGACACATCAGTAATTGCTACTGTGTTTATCTTCCTGTTCCTTCCTCTTCCCTGAGGGAGGGCTCTGACCAAACCAACGAACATTATCATTCCAGATTTCACTAGATGCTTTATGCCAAGACAGAAGAAGAAAGCGACTAGACTGAGGAAATTGACCCTTGGTCACTCTGTGTTTCCTTTGGCAGTAGAACTCTTAAATGGATCAAAGGGTGTGGGATATCCTTTTTTTTTTTTTTTTGCATTTGCCATAATAGAGATTTTGATAAATAACATTTATGGAAGACTTTGAAGTTTTCAAATGCTTTACATTCTTTATCCAGTGTTGTCATAAGTCAGGAACCACACTGTCCCTGTTGCTGTCTTGGTCTCAAAATAGATTTCGATTTGTTTTGTTTTTTTAACTCTTTATACATCAAATTTCCATTCACTCAAAACAGTTGAGAAATGGAACATTCTGGCCTATAAAGGAGAAATACCGTTTCTATGTTGTACATAGATAACTGGTTTTCAAAGAATTAAAACTGAGTAAGATATACTTAATGCTAAAATTGACTATAAATTAATCTTTCTTTCACAATTCAGAAGGCACTGATAGCCTTTCAGTGCTTCTGGGTCAAAATTTAAAACTTTAATTATCATTGAATGAACATTGCCCAGGGTGCTTGGAGACCCAGCACCTGGGCTCAGTTCTGCCACCACTGTCTTGTGTGGTCTTGGATAAATAGCAGCCTCCCCAGTCCTCTGAAGGACTTTGATCAGATCAAGGGTTCTTAACCTGAAATCCACAGACCTAGTCTTAAGTTTTATTGGCTCTAAAACTCAATCTATCCATGCATAGATTTCAAGGGGGCTGTGAACTTAGATGAGAAAAAAATCCCATCTTTATTTTTTAACTAACTTCTAAACAAAACTTAGCACTTTCCTCAATTATTTAAAAACATTTTTTAAATATATAAAAACCAATTTTTCCATAGGTTTCATGGGTTGCAAAAAAAGAGTCTATGATACCAAAAAAGTTTTTTTTTAAAAAAAAAGGAGTTAAGAACACCTGCCCTTGAGGGCAGTACCTTTCTCACTCTTAGGTGGAAGAATGACTCTGTCTCAGCTTCTTCACCTCAAAAATAAAATGCGGATTATCAAAGCACATACCCCTCACAGGGTTGTTGTGAGGGTCAAATGAGATATTTGTAAAATGTTTAGCTCCATGACTGGCATATAGAAGGGCAATGGTAATCTAAGGCTGATGGTGGGTAGGAGGAAGAGTTAAAGATCTTCCCTGCCCATTAATAGACCTCAATACTTTTTGGTAATTTCTACTGAGGCTCTAGGTCAGAGAGTCCTGTCCTCTGGCTCTGAAAAGTGTATAAATATTCAGAGGTGAGGTTTTACTTTGGAAGAAGATTCATGTGTCAGATGAGACTCTGGGCAGCTGCTAGAGAGCCCCCCAGCTTTCAAAACCCAGATGTCAGTGCTTCTCTATCTGGCAACTATTATATATAGTCAGACAGTTGGATCTGTCTGTTGATCTGTGATGTATATATTGCTTATGGTCAGACAGTTGGAAGCCCTGTCTGTTGACCTTTATTTCTCTGTCTATATTTTCTCTGAAGTTCAGGGTGCTGACCTTTTCCCCCGAACTAAGTGAATGATTAAATTAAATTAAATTAAATTATTAATTAATTATTGATTTTTAATTATTAATTAATTAAATTAAACTAAGTGCTTGATTAAAGTGATTGTTGACCATTCAGAAGTTACCTTTCTTTTTAGAAAAGAAATCTAAGAACCTGTACAGCAAGCCCTCCTGTGTATGTTGGGGTCATGGCTGATACAAGTAGATACTTTTAAAATGCCATAATATTGATTGATTGATTTTCCTCTAGCCACCATCACCCCAATATGTACTCCTAACTACTGATTACCAAGTCTCCTATTTCATTAAAAATATCAAATGAGAAATTCCTCTGCTCCATCTTCACTTTTCCTACAACCTCTAAAGGACCATCACATCATTCTCTTTCTCCCCTTCAATCCCAGAAGAGCTATCCCCATCACTATAAAAGCTAATCCCTCTGTCTCTTCCTTCAATTCCATTCCCTCCTGGCTTTTCCAGTACTTTGCTTCACAAATCATCCCTTTCTTATGTTATCTTCAATTTCTCTTTCATTTTATCAAATGAGATAATATTTGTAAAACTCTTAGCACAAAGCCTGGTACATAGTAGACAATAAATGCTTGTCCTGCCTTCCTTTTCTCCACTAGTTCCTTCCCATATTCAGGGCTCCCCAATCCTTGGTCTCACGATCAATATGCGCTAAAATTAAATCATTGGATAGATAGATATACATATTTAATTTTATATATTTAACATTAGCATCTTTATTCATTAAGAACATGAAATGATCCATGAGCTTCCCTCTCTCCCCCTTTGCAACAGCATATCCCTGGTATCTTTCACTCTACCCATTAGTTTCAAAGGAAGAGGTAACCCTCTTCTTCTCCAAAGTTAATCTTAGTCTCCAATATCTTTACCCTTTGCCTCTCCATTGATTCCGACTTTACTTCCTCTAAAAAAGTTTGTCTTCCTTACTTTGTAGCACAGTTGCATGATATGGCTGCTTTTGCAGCTATGACCAAATTTCTCTCCTTTCTTTTCTAGCCAAATGTCTCAACTATAAATGGAGATGATAACATCTGCCTCTCAGACTTACCATGAGGATCAAAAGAAATAATATTTGTATTTGCTGCATATAATAATATAATTATAATTATATATATTAATTATATATTATTATATATTAATTAATTATATATATTATTATAATAATAATGTCTTCAACACCTACTCCCTGGCCCATTGAAATCTGACTTCCTCTCTTGTAATCACCCACTTGAGACTCCTCCTGAGATCACAAACGATCTTTTAGACAAACCTGCAGGCATATTCCCAGTCTAATTCTTTCTGCTATATTGCTGTCATCATCTTACCCGTCATCAATGTCATTTTCATCAACATACAGGCTCAGTGAAGGGCTAGGTCTATTATGGAAGGGCCAACCTAGCTGCTTCCATGTGGAAAAGCTCATCAGAGGCAAAAACCATGGAAGACCATTTACCGAGTCACAAAAGAGATATGATTTGTGTCAGGGAGTTATTGAGCATTCCTTCCTCCTTAACACTCTGTTCTTTTGGCTTCCATGCTATTCTGCCTTGCTGGTTCTCCTCCTATCTCTCTGACTACTCTCTAAAGCCTTCCCTGGACTTCAGTCTCAGAGAATCAGAGTTGGAAGAAACCTCAGACACCATAGGCCAGCTAGTCATTAGGAAGTTTTTCTATACATCAAGCCTAACTAGTACTCCTATACCAATCTAGATAAAAAAGAAATAAGAAAATCCCAGGCCTTCTTAGAAGTCTGGCTTGTGAGCAGGCCCTTTTATGTTCATTTTTAAAATAAATGTTTACTGATAACTTTTAGCTTTTAGATTGCCTAGACTTCTCCCTGTCTCCCTCCCTTACCCATAACAAAGAGCTATCCTTTATTTAAAAAAAGAAATCCTTCTGTATATTTTAATAGTGGCCTTCAGGAGGTAATACTCTTCCTGTATCATTTAACCCAAGGGAGTAATTCTCATAGTGGAAATTTCAGGCCCCAGTGGAGAAGCGAGTGTTACCCTCATCAGTCCACCTTCTCGATGTGTCCCTTGATGATGTATTAAGTATCATGAGGCATAAAGCCATGAAGGCAAACCTGCTCATTTGTACTGGAGTCATCATCCTCATCATCATTTTCATGCATATATAGGACCAGCGAAGGACTACGTCCATCATCCAAGGACTAACCTAGCAATTTTATTTTGTTTTGTTTTTTTCAACCTAACAATTTAAATGGAGAAAAGCTTATCAGCAGATTAGGCCTCTGGGTGACAAATTTTTCAGCCACAGAAACTATGAAAGACTATTCACCAAGTCAGAAAAGAGTTACAATTTGTATCAGTGAAGGATTATGTTCGTCCTTCGTTGCCGAAGAAGACCATGCCATCCATGACGGAATGTTCCCACCAAAGAAATAATAGATCTTTGGAGGACTGAATTATCATTCATCTGAATGACATCAAAAACAATTATCATTTCTATAGCACTTGAAGTTTAAAAATTAATTTCTTATAATAAATAATAAAATCATCCTCACCTACAAAATGTAAGAATTAAACAACTAATCTTTAAGGTCCTTTCTGGTCCTAAACCCTAGGACTCTCTGATCCTTTCTATCATTCTCACATTCTCAATTCTTCCTGCTAATTGTAGACAGTTCTGGTCTTACTCATGAACAGAGCGTTATCTGGGTACTGTGATTTGGAGAACAATCACAATATCTACTACATACACACACACACACTCACACACACACACACACACACACACACACACACACACACGCATACACCTTTTGTCTCCCACACTTACTGGCTACTGTGCCTGAAATTGAATGATTGCTTCATTCACTTTGCTTATCTCATGGAGCTCTCCATCAAAATATAACTACACAGGGAAGAGTTAACAGAATAAACCAAAATAACCCACTATTGCCTTCCCATGGTTAGTTTGTTAGATAGCTACCTATCACCTTGGAAAACAGACAGCTTTCTTCCCATAAAAAATCTGATTTCTTAAGTAAATAGACTACAGGACAGGTAAGGTTTGATGGAGTTCCATTGACTGGGGAGAAAACAAGTCATGGCCAAAATGTGATATTTTTTAAACTTGACCAAAAGGTCTCAAGCTCAAGCTTCCAAGGGAGTCTGTAATTAAAGCACTTCACCAGTATGTTTTGTTGTTTAGTCCCTTTCCAGTTGTATCCAATTTTTCATGACGCCATTGGCAGTTTTCCTGGCAAAGATACTGGAATGGTTTGCCATTTTATTCCCCAGTTCCCAGGGTCACAGAGCTAGTAAGTGTCTGAGGCTGGATTTAAACTCAGGAAGATGAGTCTTCCTGACTCCAGGCCTGGCACTCTATCCACTACACCATTTAATTGCCCTTTCACCAGTACTACCACACCAGGAAAAAAACATTTTTTAAAAATTCTCTCTCTTTGGAAGACAAAGTCCTTGAACAACAATCGAATTTAAGGAAGTTAATTATAAAATCTTCTCTGTGGACATTCTGAAATAATTTTTTTTAATTATTGTGTGAGTTTAAGGAGATGTCTTTCCACACTTATCACTAGTTTGGGATGCAACAGGACTGAGGAGAGAGAGGAAATAGCTGCTGACCCTTTGGGGAAAAAGTCACTTCTTCTCCTCCCCTTCATCTCCACTTGTAAAAGGCAGCTACAAAGAGAAACAAAGCATTGCATTCAGTGGAAAGTAAAGTTTCAAGGAGCAGGCTTCCTGCTGATGTCCTTCATGTTGGGTGAGAGAGCAGTATGGGTACTCACACAAATGTGACAACCTGAAAGTCCATATCTGTGAGTGCTCAAGAGGGCCTGAGAGTGGACATTGGTGCAGAGTTCAAGTACTTCAGCAGCACATTTGGGTACTTGGAATGAGAGTAGAAGTAGCTGAAGAGTGGGTGTAAGCCAGAGAGCTTGAGTGCAGGTGCCTTTAGCATTAGAGTGAAGAGTGCAGTGAGAATGGAACCTAAGTATGAAGGGAGGGCTGTCTTCTCCTCCCCTCTACCATCTATAGTAAAGAGAGGAGAAAACTGAAGCTCAGAGAGGTTAAATGACTCTGCTGTGGTCACACTGCTGGTGTTGGAGGGGAGATACAGACCCACACCTTCCCACAACATGCCCTCTCAAATATACCGCAAAATACTTAACATGGTAACTATCACCAATGATGATAGAGTCGATAGTAGTTATTCACTACCACCACTCTCGTGGCCGGACAGTAGTCATCAGGATTTTTGTTGACAATTGCTACCTCTCTGTACACACCTCTTTAGTGTGTATCCACCAGCCCATAGGCTTATATCACTACTTTTCTATAAAACCAGGAATCTCAGTGTGTGGAACACAAGTGCTATCATATTACCCTGTATAAAAATGGCTTCATTTCAGTGGGGTTTTTTTCTCAGTTACCATCACATTCTACTACAGCAGATTATTCTGATGACTTCTGCACAACAGAGAAGAGTACCATCTTTGATCATTTCTGGAAGTGAGCTAACTGACTTTCCTCCTTCCAGTTAGATGAGAAACAATGAGAAAAAGTTAGCCTGCCCAAGCAACTGGTCAAAAATGCTTTATACCTAACCCACTTCTGTCAGGAAGGTTACTGTGAATAAATGCAATGATATAACCCCTTGATATGGTCCCCTTTGTCTGGAATGCACTCCCTCCTCACCTTTCCTAGTAAAACCTCTTGTTTCACTCAAAATCCAGCACCCAGGAGTCCTTCCCTAATTGTCTCCTTTCTCTAGTTCCTAGCATCGCTTCTTAAAATTGTTCAGTCATTTTCAGTTGTGTCCTAATTTTGTGACCCCATTTGAGATTTTCTTGGCAAAGATACTGGAGTGGTTTGCCATTTCCTTCTCCAGCTCATTTTACAGATGAGAAAACTGAGGCAAAGAGGGTTAAGTGACCTGCCCAAGGTCACACAGCTAGTAAGTGTCTGAGGTTGGGCTTGAACTCAGGGAAAGGAGTCTTCCCAACTCTAGTCCCAGCACTCTGTGCACTATGGTACCACCCAGCTGCCCTCTTCTTAAAATTACTTTGTATAATTTGTATTCACTTCTTTATGTGTATATTATGTACCACTAGCAGGATATATTATGGCAAAGTTGGACTGTTTCTATCTCATATTTTCCTCAATACTCTCCATCATTCTCACAGGCTTTTAGAGTGAGTACAAAGAAGGGCATGTGACTTGAGCATTGCATATATCTTCTCTTCCTTCTTTCTTTGGGGTAGTAATATATTATCCATGATATTTTCCACCCTTTTGCTCTCTTCTCATTTTTAATCAGTCAGTCAGCCAACAAACATTTATTGAGTATATACTAAAAGCCAGAATAGGAGGCAGCTAGATGACTCAGTGTATAGAGTATGGAACCTAAGTTCAAATCTAGCCTCAGATTTTTACTAGCTATGTCACCCTGGGCAAGTCACTTAACCTCTGTTTGCCCTCATTCACTGGAGAAGAAAATAGCAAACTACTCCAGTGTCTTTACCAAGAAAACCCCATGGACAGTATGGTCCACATGAAGAGCTGGGCATGAGTGAACAACATGATATCAGAGTAAGGTGCTAAGGACTGGGGATCCAAAGAAAGATCAAAAAACTGCCCCAACTTCAACAGGTATACATCTAAATAGGGCAAACAACGTAAAAGAAATACACAGAGTAGATAAAGATAGTCTGGAAGGGAAAGGCATTAGCAACTGCAGGGACAAAGAAAAGACCTCCTGCAGACAATGAAATGCTTCAGTATTTCAACAAATCTATGATTTCATTAATCCGGACCGCTGCCTCCTTTTAAATGCTCAGATCACAAGCTACCCATGTTTTCCCATCTTGTCTGACTTTTGTGCACATCCACCTATAAATCCTCCAAGAGTGGTGTACCTCCTCTCTACCTCTTAACACTGTACGGA
Source organism: Potorous gilbertii (assembly GCA_028658325.1). Classification (NCBI taxonomy): domain Eukaryota; kingdom Metazoa; phylum Chordata; class Mammalia; order Diprotodontia; family Potoroidae; genus Potorous; species Potorous gilbertii. Next base: position 168,527,532 of record CM053772.1, on the reverse strand, counting down.
TACCAATGGAGCATGAAGGATGTCCATTATTTTCCATTTCCTCTCATTACCTGATTGACTGATCTCTTTCCAATTACATTTCCCTCTGATATCCCTATATTACTTCTACATGCAGCGCTGGGATACTCCTTTCCCTGTGAGTTCCCAGAAAAGCTACTCTCTGAATAAGCACCCACTCAAAACTATAGCTCAAAAGTACCCATTAATGAATAATGGGAAGCTAGGTGGTACAGTGGATAGAGTGCCATGCTGAGAGTCAGGAAGGCTCATCTTCTGACCTCAGATACTTACTAGTTGTATGACCCTGAGGAAGTTACTTCACCCTGTTTGCCTCAGTTTCCTTATCTATAAAATGAGCTAGAGAAGGAAATGGCAAACTGCTCCTGTAACTTTCCAAAGAAAACCCAAAATGAGATCCCAAAAAGTTACACAATACTGAAAGAACTGGACAACACAATGCATTTGCTTTTACCATTCAGCCAAAAGATACATTTGTTTTTTAAAAATTAATTGAATAAATTGAGCAACAAGAAAAGATTCTCTCATACACACATAGAATATACTTTCTAAAGGTTGCCACATTACCAGTGAGGGAGGGCAAATACATAGAGAGTATACATGTGTGGAGGGCACACGTTTAAAGGCACCTATTTGGCCAAAGCAGCTCACACCTTTAATGTTACAAGCATGATGTGTTAGGCTGTTTCTCTACATGCCATCACAGCTCCGCTCTCTACAGAAGATATCATTTCTTCTGGTCCTATCATTTCTGCCTTCTATCTCCTCTGGGCATTGAACATCACATCATCTCTGCTAGGTGTCTCTTTTGGACTTATTATTACTGAGCTCCTCTCTACTACCATCTTCCTGGGTGCCAAAGCCTCCCCTTGACAGCTCTATCAAAGCATAGCCAAGGGCTGGGAGTCACTCCACCCAGTCAACAGTCCAGAGAATGTCCCAGATTAAAACTATCTATCCTTTTGTGAATGAATGCATCTAGCCATAATTTGAAATCTTGGACAGCTCTGTGACATAATTAAGCAATTCCCTTCTAACTCCTGTTACTTCCTTGATTGGATCTTGCATCCTCCAAGAGGATCCTCAGGAATTCTACCAGAAAAAAAAACCAGGTGGTTTGAGGAGAGAGGATCACTGAGGGGAACTTTACTGCCATAATCATCTTAGCTCAACATATTAATCGGAGCCGAACAAAAGCTATCCAAATACAAGGCTGTCACCCTCCATTTCCCTGCTCCACAATCTTGCCATTATCATATATATCTGCCAGCAACAAAACTGTTGACTTTTGAATTGTATTCTGATAAGCGCAAAAGCTCCATGTCTGCCTGTGTGCACAATCCTTTATTGTTAATATGCTATAACCTATTCGCGCCCCTATGTGCCTCTCTATTAGCTCAGGGATGACCTGCAACTCTAGTTCTTAATAGACTGTGGGATTTCATTTCTGAGAATCATACAGCACCACTAGAAGAAGAATGTTAAAAAGATGAAACTTTATTTCAGAGAGAAGCTTGGGTTTTTAAAAGCCCTGTACCACCTCTCAGAAAAAGCATCCATGCTCCCTCGCCTTCTCCTGGTCAGTTCTAGGGCCAGCTAAGTGCCCATTTACAGGATCTGTCCAATATATATGTAAACCAGCTCTACAGAACGTGCATGCAACTGGCTAGTCAAGTCAAAGTGATTGATATTCTACACTTGTTTGATCTTTCCAAAGTGGATGTTTAGACTGAATTTTTTTTAATGCCTTGTCTAATAATGTTAAGAAATTTTATGTTTTAAAGTATAATGCTAAGAAATTTCTGTTGAGTTGAATTGAACATGTCATTCATTTTGTTGTCATCTGAACTTAAGCTATATGAACTACTTAATAAAGAGTCCCACAGGTCTTTCTGATATGGGAGTTCCTAAAAATTTTGTATCATAATC
>CM053772.1:168495257-168525085 GCA_028658325.1 Potorous gilbertii | reverse complement strand
GAAAAACAAGAAGTTTACTCTCATCATATTTGACTAAAGGAAGGAATAAAATGCACACTCATCTTGGTATGAAAACCTATCTTACAATACAGGAAAATGAGAGAGAAGGGAATAAGCAGGGTCAGGGGGATGATGGAAGGGAGGGCAATGGGAGGAGGGAGCAATTTGAATTCAACACTCTTGGGGAGGCACAGGATCAAAAGAGAGAACAGAAGCAATGGGGGGCAGGATAGGATGGAGGGAAATATAGTTAGTCTTACACAACACAACTATTATGGAAGTCATTTGCAAAACTACACAGATATGGCCTATATTGAATTGCCTGACTTCCCAAAGGGAATGGGTGGGGAGGGAGGAATCAAGAGAAGTTGGAACTCAAAGTTTTAGAAACAACTGTCTAGTTCCTGCTACTAGGAAATAAGAGATACAGGTTATGGGGAACAGAAAGTTATCTGGCCCTACAGCACAAAAGAGAAGATGGGGACAAGGGAAGGGAGGGATGATAGAAGAGAGGGCAGATTGGTGATAGGGGCAATTAGAGTGCTCGGTGTTTTGGGGTGGGAAGAGGGGACAAATGGGGAGAAAATTTGGAACCCAAAATTTTGTGAAAGTGAATGTTAAAAGTTAAATAAATTAATTAAAATTAAAAAAAAAAAAAAGAATTAGCCTCTCCAATTCTGTTGGCCCTGCACAATTTAATGGGACCTCCAGCCAATGCCTTCTATGGCAGGGCTTGAGATGGAAGTCTAACCTTCTCATGTGTTCAAATGCACATATGATTTCATATTATTCCAGATGCCTGTGGTTCCTTCAGGCTATGAGCTGGTGTTTGAATCCAAGCAAACTGGTAATAAAAAGAGTAGAGCAATCTATAGCAATAGATAAATACATGCATAGATATATAGATGATAGATACTATAGAGATATATAGCTACAGACAGACAGATAGATAGATAGATATACTCTCATATAGATATCTCAGACAGACAAACAGATAGATAGATAGATAGATATAGATATAGATATCTCCAAAGACACTGGAAGCTCAGTGAAACAACCAAAGAGACTTTGAAGTGATGCTACCAGAAAGGAAATTAGGATCCATCTGGACACACCAGGGAAACCTGATAGGATAAATTAGATGGCTGCAATGTCAATACCAAGAGCTGGCATGGGCATGGAAAGAACAAAGAAATGGGCAAGGGAGGGGTTGAGCTATTGATCAAAAACAGTCAGACTGGCCATGAAATACAGATGGATGGTGAAGGAAGCAGGAACTCCGAAGCTTTATGAGTTAAGGTAAAAGACACACATGGAATGAAGAGAAATTAGCAGTGGGTGCCTTCTATAGAGCATTAAATTAGGATGAACTCACTGATGAGTTACTATAGAAGCAGATTAAAAAAACAAACAAAACAGAAACCCATAGATCATAAATAAATAAAATGGAGCTTGTAGTAATAAATCTCATCAGAAATGTCTCTCTCCTCTCCTGCCAGCTACATACTGAAACACTAATAAGATCTCAAACCTGGAAGGGAAATGGGGTGTCATCTAGTCCAGCACATGCCTGAATAGGAATCCATTCTATACCATCCCCATTCCCAAGCCATTCAGACCTCAAGTCAGCAAGGTCATTCCCCTCCTCAAATACTCCATTATTATTTACAGAATTTCAAGGGAATAAAGGAAAGTCTCAACCATGTGGGACAGGGTGGGAGTAAAAGTCTCCTGTAAGGGATTTATGGGAAGAGAACACAGACAAAAGTGACACAAGATGGTCAGGCCTGGGTGTCTTGTAATTTGTACCATTAAAGATACTGATGAGATCACAGATCCATCAGAATATTGGTGTCACTAGTTCCCAAGGGGAGCCTATTCCAATTTTGGACAACTCTTTTATTAGGAAATTTTTCCTTTATATCAAATCTAAATCTGCCTCTCTGTAAATTCTAACCTTTGATCCTACTTCTACCCTCTGGAAGCAACCACAGGCTCATAAGATAATAAATTTAGAGCTAGAAGCAAACTTGGAAATTATCTTTTCCAACCCACTCATTTTTCTGAGTAAAGAAACTGAGACCCTGGGAGGTTGTTATTCAGATTTCAAATCCAGAATTTTTTTCCCATATGCTAGAAGGTGAAGGACCATGAGGGTGTTGAAATACTCAAACATTGATCTGGCTTTGCCCAAGTAGAAGAACATATATTTAGAGGAAATATCCTACCTCCAAAGAGCTAAGGGAAATAAAGAGAATGCTAGATGCTATTACTCAAAAAAAAAAAAAGCAACATTGAAAGTTCTTTTCACTGACTAAAACAGAACTATGAGAGATGATTGATAGAGGTCAATAAGGCCCAATGGAAGGAAAGAGAGCAGAAGAGAAATGGAAACCAAAAACCAGAAAGGAGCAATTGCAGGCAGAACATTTAAATCACTTGGAGATCAAGAAAGTATGTCTAGTGGGTCTATAGACTAAAGGTATCAAAACAGTTAGAAGTTAACAACCATGCTGACTCCCAGTTATGTGATCACAGAAACTTCAAAGTATTCCCACCACCACCAACCCAGCCCCACAAAAAAAAAAAAAATCAGATCTGTTATCTTTGGAAAATAAAGATGTGACCAGATTAGCTGGTTAGCTGCTGTTGCTTCAAATCCAGCACATTTTCAGCTTTGAAAATGGAGTAGGGGAAGGGTTCCCAGTTGCTTCTCCTCTTTTGGATTTGTTTATATACTTACATTCTGATAATAAAATTAATCATACCAGGCACACCTTCATAGGAAGGAAAAGCTTGTATTATAGTAGTACTCCAGACTGCTTTAGGAAATTCACATACATCCTAAGTTATTTTATAAAAGGGTATGGTTACCCTTATTTTGCTGGTAGCAAAACTGAACCCAAAGAGACTACAGAATTAAAGCAAAGTCAGGGGCTGATCTAAGAACATAGACTAAGTCTTTCAATACCCCTACCCAGGCTCTACAAACAGATCAGAACTTTGTAATGTGGGTGCTAGTCTCACCTGGAAACCTGCCCCTAGGAAGATATAAGAAATCATCAAAGACAGGGGACCAGAACCTTCTGCCTGCTCCAGCGAAGCCCTGATCATATTCTTATGCACCACATCAATCACAAATAATAATATCCTGAGGCACTCCTTTCTGTATTAAAAGATAAGAACACTGTTTTGTTTTCAGAGCCCGGATGCTCTGTTTCCCTGCTCTGTGTGGCTTGTGTAATTCAGAAGATAGACTTCATTCAGAGAATGAAAAATAGGTGAATCTGAATACCTCTGCCTCTCTGCATCCATTCAGTAAGCAGCTGAATGTTATCACCCTTGGAGGAGGCTCAGCTTGCTGAAATATGACAAATTGTCTTGCCCTAACCTGGTCTGTACTTAAGGCTGTACCATGGACAATGGCAGCCCGGTTCTAAGAAAAGTTTATGTTGGTTAATGGGAGCCAGTGTGGGTTCCAATATTCTGATGGATCTGGGATCTTAACAGTCTCTTGAATGGTGAAAATCATAACACACCCAGGTCTGACCATCTTATATCACTTTTGTCTGTGTCCTCTTCCCATAAATCCTTCACACGAGATTTTTTTTTCCCCTGCCCCACATGGTTGGGACCTTCCTTATATTCTCTTGAAATCATGCAAATAATTATGGAGCATTGGGCAGGAAAGGTAGCAAATGGTACTGGTCATAGTTTTCCATGCCTTTGCTCTCTGTGTGAACCATTTTTTAAAATCAATCAATTATCAGGTATTTATTAAGTGCCTACTATGGACTAAGCACTGAAGATGCAAGAGGAGCTTCCACATTAGGCTGGTGTCTAGAATTGATGGGGGGGAAAGGGAATAATTGCACATGTAAGTGTAGTACCTCCTCTGGGATCAATCTTCCAACTACACTCATACTAGCAGCTTGGGTCCCAGGCACTTGATTAATTCTCCCCTGAAGGTTCTTAGGGGTAATCCTAAAGGGTTAAGAGTGTCTCTAATATTGTCACTCATCAGACCTCATCTAGTATGTTCACTTATCAATATTAATTAACCAATTGATATCAATATCTTTTAGCCACACAGACAAGTAGTTTTTAGTTAGGGGTATTTACTAAGGAGGTTTAGTAAGAACAGTAGTGCCAAAGAACTAAGCTGTCAAAAGTCTGGGACAAAAGTCTCTCCTACATGTACACAGAGAATCCAGGGAAAAGTGGGCTCAAGCTTAAGGAGTACATATGGCAAAAGAGTAATTCACAGATCCTGATTGTTAAGTCTTTCATCTTTCAGAAGTACTCATGAAGTTCTACTGTAGTGCATGTAACTATGTTGGGCTGCAAGAGTTAGTGTCCTCTTAGAGTCCTGATGCTACCTTTCCTCACTGTGTCTAGTTTGTTCTCAGACCACCATATTCCTGAGATATTGACACTTGCTCTGACGAGAAGTCTAAACCTTCGACCTTTGGAAGATCACAGAGTGAATCCTCTGGACAGAAGGATCATGGTTCTTGGATGCCATAACTGTTTTTTTGGCAAGATCAATTGTTTCCAGAAGAAGATGATTTCTTGGCTCTTTTGTCCCCTCTTTGTGCTTTACATCTCATTGCCTTAAATGTTTTAAACAAATGATGACATTCAAGGTGAAATCTTTGCTTTTTTTCCATTTCTAATTTTTTGGCAATAGTGGTTTAGTAGAACAGGTCAAGTCAAAGTCATTTCAATTGAATGCTGTCTTCCAAACTTGAGCCTGTTTTCCAATTTGATATTGATTTTTATTGCTTTTCCTCTAAGTTATTTAGTGGTCTGTCTACATGTAGACCACTAAATGATATGACTCCTCTATCAGTAACCAGTCATTTTCCAAAGCTATAGTGAATTTAAACAATATGGATATTTTGTGAGTAAAGTCACTACACTGTTCATCTTCTTTGACCCAATGTTCCAGCAGGTCATATCCCCCAAGAAGGTCAAAGACAGAAGGAAAGATTCTTTCTTCTTTTCCCTCTGGGGTCCAAGGTCACTGTTATAGGGCTCAGATCAGCTTCTAAATAGATCCCAAACTAAAAAGAATGGCTTCTTCCATCTTCACAGTACTTCTCCTCCTTGAGGGAGTGTTGTTCTCCTCTTCCTCCTCTCCCTCCTCTGGAATGCTAGAGAACATCTTCCAGTATGTTGATCTTCATCAAAATAAATTTATTTAGTCATCTAAGGAACAGGTGGCCATTGAAAGTGATTTTGTTCAACCCCTGCCTCACTTCAGACAAGAAATCTTCAAAATGATGGATATAGATGCAAATAAGCTTTGACACTTAGGAGTCACTGTAGATTCAATAGACATGGGACATCAACAACTACCTGATGGGTAGAACCTTCCAATACCTCTCATTCTTCTAGCTGAACTTGGTAATGACCCAAAGAAATCCACACTGTGTTTTTATGGTCACTTGGATGTACAGCCTGCCAAAAAAGAGGATGGGTGGCATACAGATACCTTCACCCTGGTAGAGGTCGATGAAAAACTTTATGGACGAGGAGTAACAGACAACAAAGGATCTGTTTTAGTTTGAATTAATACAGTGGGTACTTTCAAAGCCCTAAACCAACATATCCCAGTGAATATTAAATTCATCATTGAAGGAATGGAAGAAACAGGTTCAGTTTCATTGGCTGAGCTTATCAGACGGGAAAAAAACCATTTCTTCTCTAGGGTTAACTATGTTATCATCTCAGACAACCTGTGGATTAGGAAGAAGAAGCCTGCTCTCACCTATGGAACTTGAGGAAACATATACTTCTCTGTGGAGGTAAAATGCAGGGGTCAAGATTTTCATTCAGGAACTTTTGGTGGCATCCTCAATGAAATGATAGCTGATTTGGCATCCCTTCTTGGCAGTCTGGTAGGTTCATCAGGCCATATTCCGATCCCTGGAATCTATGATGATGTGGCTCCCCTTTCAGAAGTGTAAAAGAAGATGTATGAAGCGATTGATTTGAACCTAGAATACCAAAATAGTAGCCAAGTGGAAAAATTCCTATTTGACACCAAGGAGGAAATCCTTACGCACCTGTGGTGGTACCCATCTCTTTCTATCCATGGAATAGAGGAAGCATTTGATGAAGCTAAAACAGTCATACCTGTCCTAGTAATAGGAAAATTTTCAATCCACTTAGTACCTCACACGAATATTTCTATCATGGAGACACAGGTGAAAAAGCACTTTGAGGATGTATATTCTCAGCATAATAGTTCCAAAAAATTGAAAGTCACCATGACACTGGGAGTGCACCCATAGATAGCTAATATTCGTGAACTTCAGTATGTGGCTGCAAGAAGAGCAATAAAAAGTGTTTGGAGTAGGTCCTGATATGATACGAGATGGAACAACTATTCCAGTTGCTAAAAGATTCCAGGTTATTATCCAAAAGAGGATGATGATGCTACCACTAGGAGCTGTTGATGATGGAGAACACTCTCAGAAGGAGAAAGTAAACAGGTATAACTATAGAGACAGATCCAAACTGTTTGCAGCCTTTTTCCTGGAGTTGGCTAAGATGCATTCATAACTTACTCAAGCTTCCAACTCCAAGACTACTAAACTGCCAGATCCTACTGGACAAGGATGTCATCCAAATACAAGAAAACTTTCCTCTTCAACCAAGAGCTTGTTTAAATCTCTCCATTCAAATTATCTTGGGAACTTTGGACAAATAATTAAACATTGTGAAAGCAAAAAAAAAGACAGAAGGAAAAAAAATCTCCTCTGTAGACCAAAATAATTACAGAAGCATTTTCTACAGTAGCAACAACTACAACAAGTGAAAGTAGGAGTACCCCCACTAGGTAATGACTGAACAAACTGTAGTACACAAAAGAAGTAGAATATTATTGTGTGATAAGAAACAAGGAATGTGACAGATTCAAGGAAGCATGAGAAGACTTGTGTAAACTGATTCAGAACAAAGAACAATATACACAATGAAGGCATCACAGGACAAATGAAAGAGCCCCTGGCTCTGGAATCAGAATCTCTCCATTGATCCACTGACTTGTATGATCCCTTTGCTCAACCTCAATTCCCTCAACTGTAAAATGAGGAGGTCAGATTCCCTTTGAGGGTTTTTTCCAGCTTTGTAGATACAGTTCTATGATGCTGTAACAGTAACAATGTAATGTTGGTACTAAAAGACAACAAAACTCAGATTAAGAACCATTACTGTTTCCCTATAACTAATGTTGGATTACTATTAGTAAAAATATGGTGAATTACTGGTGTGGAATATCATACAATCAGTTGATTACTGTTGCTATATGAGATAGTTTTGCTTAAGGGTGGTTGGGACGGGGGGATTGTTATAATGTCAGGGGAATGGCTTTGATCAAAAAAAATTATTTTTATGGAAACAAACATAATTTATCAAAAAACAAAGATGTGGTCGACCTCAGTTTTTTGTGTGTTACCATGCCCAATACCTTCCAACTCTCTTTGAAAGAAAGTATTTCTTGCACATAGGTGGAGAAATAAATAGCAAACCACCCCAGCATCTTTGCCAGGAAAAGCCTAAATGGGGTCACAGAGTTGGACGCAACTGAAATGACTCGGCAAAACAACAGTTTATTGCATATAGATGGGAGGCTTCTAAGTGCTCTATAGTTTATTTCTTTTCCAAATCTAAGCCAAATTTTCTAGTGTGCCTACCTTTGAATTTAAATGACCATCAAAATATATATTAACCTGGCTTAAAAGATCTTATCTTAAAAATTTCCTTGTAGAATTTTTCTACATCATCATCTCTTAGAGATCATGTTCAAAATGCAATTATCTTCATAATGGTCTTTTTGATTTAAGCTCATCATAAACAATGCAAAAAAAACATGATGGGATATCCAATGAAATGATGTTTCTTATTGCCTTTGATGATATGATTAAATGACTTCTGGAAACTTCACTGGAAACCTCTCCAAAAAGAAACTGTGATCCAGCCTACTCTCTAGCCACAACAACCTGTTGTGTTCCAGTTTCATTTATCACAAGATTTTTAGTATAGATGGGGTCCAGGTTTTCCAAATTACCATCAGTTCATTGGTTATTAGAATATCTGAAGCTAATGTGACTCTTAACAACCTCCATCATTTTGCCTAACACTTCACCACTATTAATGAAAAGCAAAATGGGACCACACAAAACTGAGATCATCTTTCTTTCTTCTATTTTTATTTGTCTATTGGGTTACCATGTACAAAGAAATTATCACCTAGTGAAAGAGTTATTGGTAATGAGCCTCTCCATATTCCATCGAAATGGTCAAAGTCAATAGGCAGAAGGTCAGTCTGTTGCCAGAACTGTATTCAAAGACGTTCCAGTCTGATACAACTTGCTCGAGCTTGTGTTTCACTTGTGTTTCCCTAAGTTCACTTTTGAGAATATAGAGTCATCTATACATCATAATGCAACATAGGAGTAGGACTTTGCATCTCATTGCCTTAAATGTTTTCAATAAATGAGGACAATCAAGGTGGATTATCATGAGAAGTATCCCTAAAGCTGCCATTTTGAAAAAGCAATGCCATCAAGTAACCTATTTTAGGTTACACAGCCCAAGAACAATGACTTTTAATGAAATAACAATACTGATTTTCTATGCAACTTTCATTTAATAGCAGTCTAACAACGATTTCAGTCTCCTTGCTGATGTCCCAGAATCATCTGCCCCACTCACAAACGTTACGAGCAAAGCCAATGGCTCGCTGAGCAAAGTCAAAGACTGGATTCCTGCTTTGCACTCAGATGATCAGGCATTTTTCAGGAGGCAAAGACTTCGAAGGCAGAAGTATTTGATTTAGAGCCCAAATCCAACCTCCACAGTTTGAAGATCATAACAGTGTCTGATGTGACTCAATGCGCTGCAAGGACAGGCAAGAACCCTCTATACTATCAATCATGAGGTTCCCAGAGGCTCCACTTCATTTCCCATCCACTGGACCTGGGAAGGAAATAATGTTTCTGGTCTCCTTTCTTAACCCACCCTCATCCTTTTTTTCAGGACATGCTCCAAAGTCAGCCTCCAAGTCAGAATAACCAAATAACTCATTTGCCAAGGAAGAGTCATGATTAAAGAGCTACTAATATCATAAAGTTCAATTCTATTCAATAAGCATTTACTAAGCTCCTTATTCAAGGCCCTGTGCTCAATGAAGGGTATACAAAGATGAAGAGAAAGCAGCCCCAATCTCAAAGCATCTTACCTTTTATTGGAAAAAAACATGTATAGGAATGAGCAAATAGTCTCTTTTTTTGTATTTATGTCTCCAGGTGTTAGGACAGTGCTTGGCATGCTGTAGGTGTTTAATGATTGTTTATTGACTGACCAATTAATAAAGTGATTCCAGGGAAGATGATAGTGACAATTGTGAGATCAGAGTCCCAACTCTGACGGTTACTCCCCAAATGACCCTGGACAAGTCCAATGCCCTTCTCTGGATCTGTTTCATCGATTATAATATGAAACTATTGCATAAGACAATTTTTTTTAATTTTATTCATTTTATTCTGAACTTAAGAAATAAAACAAACATTTCCATAATATAGTAGAATGGGTGGGAGGGGGTGAAAGATGATTGTACATGAAACGGCAAATCTATTGTGTATAATTTGGTAAAGTTATCATGTAATTTTCTTTTCCTTTTTTTCCCCCTCCACCCTTCTCCCTCCCTCCTGCCTTTTCTCATCACTAGATCCTGGTATCAACACAAGCTAAACGTTAGTTCTTCACTTTTCATTTAACTGGAGCAATTCTGGCTTCTGCACCACTGGCCATTCATTCCCTTCTTAATGCAATGCTTTTACATCATCAGTTTAGAGTGGTGATGGACTGCATCACATTGTCTGTACTTTCTCCCTGTAATCCAGAATTCCTTTTATAGGATGCATAGTACTAAAATTAGAAGTATCTGTGGCAGAGAGGAAAGAACCCTAAAAGGAGAGCGAGCTAACAATATGACTTCTTACAAAGCTGCCGATCAGAATTTTAGCACTGAAAGGGACTTGGTAATCAATCAATAAGTACTTATTAAGCACCTACTATATGCAAGACACTGTGCTAGGTGCTGGAGATACAAAAAAAGACAAAAGACATCCCTGCCCTCAAGGAGTTTACAATCCAAAGTAGAAGATGATGTGCAAACAAATATATACAAAACAAGCTATCTTCTGGATCAACAGGAAATAGTTAATAGAAGGAAGAAACCAGAATTAAGAAGAATTGGGAAAGGCTTCCAGTAGACGGTAAGATTGAAGGTAGGATTTAAAGGAAGTCGAGGAGGTCCATAGTTGGAGCAAAGGAGGGAGAGTGCTCCAACCATGGGAACAGCAAGAGAAAATCTGAAAGATTATCTTTTCCAAACCCCATTACAGATAAGACTCAGAAAGTAAATGACTTGCTTGAGTTCACATAGTAAGCCTGTGACATAGTTTAAACTAGAAACCAAATCTCCTAATTCTCTGTCTTTCCAACATACCATTCTGTCTTTCCTTAGGAATAGTAAAGTACAATTAACAGAGCAAAGCAATTTGGTGTAGTGGATGGAACACTAGACTTGGAGTCCAGAAAACCTGAATTCAAATCTTACCATACACACTTACGAGCAATATCCCATCTTGGAAGTTCAGTTGCTTCATCTGTAGACTGATAATAGAACCTTGTTCAAAGGGTTGCTGTAATGTTCAAATGCATATATTCCTTGAACAGCTAAATGGTGCCGCAGATAAGAGTGAACTCATCTTTCTGAGTTCAAATCTGGCCTCAGATACTAATTGTGTGACCCTGGGCAAGTTATTTAACTTCTGCCTGCCTTAGTTTACTCATCTGTAAAATGAGTTGGAAAAAGAAACGGCAAACCATTCCAGTATCTTTGCCAAGAAAACTCTAAATGGAGTCATGAAAAGTCAAACACAACTAAACAACAACAACCACAAAAATGCATTTCTTAAAAGATTATGTAAATATCTACTGTGATCTTTATTTCTAAAGATACGCACGACCAAACCCAGTGCAACCAAGATTGGGAGGGAAGCTGGGAAATAATTTTTGCAACCAGTACCTGTGATAAAGGCCTCATTTCTAAAATATATAGAGAATTGAGTCAAATGTACAAAAATACAAGTCATTCCCCAATTAATAAATGGCCAAAGGATATGAACTGGCAGTTTTCAGAGGAAGAAATTAAAGCTATCCATAGTCATGTCAAAAAATGCTCTAAATCACTATTGATTAGACAGATGCCAATCAAAACAACTCTGAGATACCACATCACACCTATCAAACTGACTAACATGACAGAACAGGAAGATAATAAATGTTGGAGAGGATGTGGGAGAGTTGGAACACTAATTCATTGTTGGTGGAACTGTGAGCTGATCCAACCATTCTGGAGAGCAATTTGGAACTATACTCAAAGGGCTACAAAAATATGTATACCCTTTGACCCAGGAATATCACTTCCAAGACTATATCCCCAACAGATCATCAAAATGGGAAAGGGTATCACAAGTACAAAAATATTTGTAACAGCCCTATTTGTGGTGGCCAAGAACTGGAAATCAAAGGGATGCCCATCAATCAGGGAATGGCTGAATAAAATATGAATGTAATGGAATACTATTGTGCTATAAGAAATGATGAACAGGAAGACTTCAGAGAGGCCTGGAAAGACTTATATGATCTGATGCTAAGTGAAAGGAGCAGAACCAGGAGAATTTTTTGCACAGCAATGACCACAGTGTGCGAGAGTTTTTTCTGGTAGACTTGGATGGAACTTCATTGCAAAGGAAGGACTTAAAAAAATCCCCAGTGGTCTTTTAAGGCAAAATGCCTTTCACATCCAGAGAAAGAACTATGGAATTCAATAGCAGAATGTAGCAGATCATTTTATTTTGTATTATGTTTTGGTTTGTTATATGATTTCTCCCATTCATTTTAATTCTTCCACACAGCATGACTGTAGTGAAAATGTATTACTAGGAATGTATGTGTAGAAACCTATATAAAATTGTATGCCATCTCAGGGAGAGAGGGAGAAGGTTGTGGGGAGGAAGGGGGGAAACATCTAAGTTATATGGTAGTGATTTTAGAACGCTGAAAATTAGTATAAAAAATAGCTAAAAATATAAAATAAAATAAAAATAAAGTTACACTAGGCCTCTTGAAACTGCCCTCTTTTAGGTCACAGGGACATCTTCAAATTCATCTCTTTCTGGGCTTCTTAAACTAAGAGTCTGCGCATAGATTTCAGAGTCCGTGAACCTAGGTAAAAAAATGCACCTTTATTTTCATTAACACCTAATATTTAGCATTTCCTTCAATTACAAATGTAGGAAACAAACCAATATTCCAAGAAAGGGCCCCAAAGGCTTCACCAAACTGACAAAATAACACGCAAAAATGGCTAAAATGTGGGGCCTTGGGTTTGATTCCTAGCATTACCACTCACACAAAAAACAATTTTTAATTTAAAAAAAAAATTTTGATGGTTAAGAACCCGTAACCTAATTTCATTTTTAAGAACATTTAACTTACAAGTAAGCATCAAGTGAATCTTTGTCAACATTTTCCATTTTAAGAAGCTAGTGGCTGAAGCTTCTCTGAGCAAGGTATTTGGACTTTGACTGACATGTCCTCCAACTGTCCTGTCACAGCGGATTCCGATGAATCTGGCCTTTTAAAACATCATTGCTTTCTTGCCCACCTCTGCTTTGCTATCTGGTGAGGACGGTGCTATGGAGCCACAAAACGCGTGTTGGGGTTTTTTATTGTTTGTTGTTTGGTGTTTGTATGTGTGTGTATGTGTTTTTATGTTCTTTTTTTGGGAGTGGAGGGTGGTTTGCTGACATTTCTGTCTTTGCCCGCTGTTTGGAATTTACAGCCATTATCCTTTGGTTGGTCTCGTCTCTGTATTTTGGCAGGCCACGACGTCTCCCATGTGATATCCATTCTGCAGAGTGTGCAGCAGGAACTCTGCCAAAGTACAATGTCACAGAGCTAGGAAAGCTGGCAGTGAGTCGTATACATTGGCCCTGCCACCCCCTGGAGTCTGTGGTCTAACATCTATCTTAGGCTCGGTCTGCAGAGCACCAAGTGATATGGGGGGCTGGCAGCTCTTCAGCTCAGCTGACAAATGTGGGCAGTGAACCTAGAGAATTCCAGCCCCCGCATAGTGAGGTTAGGAGGTACGGTTTTCTTTTTTTGGAGGGAGAATGGGCAGTTCTTGGCTTGAGCTGGTTGTCGGGTTGTCCACAGCAAGTAAATGACATGGAGAATGGCCAGATCTTGACTTTGCTTCAAGCTGCATAGCCAGACAGATCCTGTGGCAACAGAGCAAAAATTTTACTGGGTTCGAATCTTGGTTCTGTGACTTACAACCTATGTGACCTTGGGCAACTCAATTCACCTATTTGATCTCCAGTGAGGGAACCAGGGTCCAATTCTCCAAGGAGCCTTCCAGCCCTAGATACAATTATCTCACAGTCTATGAGCAATAGTGACTTCTAAAGGTAAATGCATTCCCTTGAATACTATACTCTTCTACATCTAGGTCCCCTCCAATTCAAGGTGCTACCTACTCATGTTCTATACCTTTCAAACATTTCTGTAATATGTGTGTGTATGTGTGTGTGTGTGTGTGTGTGTGTGTGTAATGTATGTATAAATATATGTGCATGTATAGGTATACATACATATGTTATTTCCCAGAAGTAAAACATTAGCTATTTTTAATCAGTCAATAAATTTTTTAAGCACCTCCTGTGTGCCAGGCCTGAAAGGTAGAGATGGCTTTTCTTTTTCATTTTTGCTTCCATAGCATAGTGCTTCACAAAGAATAGGTGCATAATAAATCTTGTTGAAAGAATGGATGAAAGAATGGCACAAAACATATAAATGATATATAGATGTGTTCACTAAGGAAAATGATACCAGTTGACAATTCTATAACATTTTAAAATTATAAAGCATTTTACATACATTATCCTACTCTCATTTCCCAACAACCCTGCAAGGCAAAGGTATCCAATAGGACACTGGCCAGCTCCATTGCTACAACAAGTACAGCCCCAACCAGATTAAAATGTAATTGGGAAATATGCAACAAAATACATTTTAAAATACAATGGAATGTAGATAATATTATTATGTGGTTTTCTAAGGCAATGTCTCTATTTGACTCTGACATCACGGCTGTAAGCAGTTATAACACAGATTTTAATTATCTTCATTCTACAGATGAGAGAGAAGAGTCTTAAAAAGGTTTAGTGAATAGTTAGTGTCAGAGGCAGAACAAACCCCCAGGTCTTCCTGACTCTGTGTCTGGCACTGTAGCGACTACATGCTGTCACTGAATATTTGGAATCTTGACTGGAAACCCAGTCTTCCCAGTAAAAGTACCATCCAGACCAATGTATCCAGCTGTTATTAACTCACCGGGCGAGTACATTCTTGACTACCACAATGACAAAGATAAAACTAGCTTTTTCCTGTGGAGTAATTGTCTAATATTTTCTTTGAGACCAACATAGACCAACTCACCTGAGCCTTCACCACATCTGTCTTCGACTGAAGCAGAATTGTACTTCCATGCAATACATAAGATACTGGAAAGTCCCTGTTCTTGGTTAAAAATATATATATATTGTTTTCTAAAAAGTGCTTTAAAGGAAGAGAGAGATCTTTCCAAAGCTAAACTAGCAATTTTGTCTCCTGCATGAAGTAACAGAAAATGTCTCCCATACAAAGGGCATCTGGAGTAAGCAGGAGGAAATTGACCTTGAAGTCCATATTGGTGACCACTCAGGATGGAAAGGTGATACAAGGAGTAACTGAGACAAACTCAGGCAGACTGTAGGGGAAATGAGTTACTATAGAAGCTACTATTCTGTGTTAAATCATGGTACCATAGAGAAATGCCACTCTTACCCCCATTCTAATTACAGTCCAAATATCTCATAGAAAACAGAAAGTAGCACCAGAAAGGATCTTGGACATCATTAGATTTTAGTCTATTGGCAGTTACTAGCTAGTTACTTTCACACATTATAGATATTTAATAAATATTTGTTGGTACAGGGAGTAAAATCACTTGTCCAAGGTCACACAAAAATACAGTAGGCAAAAGATGAGAATGAGAGTCCCCAGAGGTACTCTGTGCCAGGCTGCATAGCACCATCTATCAATTTACTTCTAGGGTTACAGGAAATTCCAGAGAAGAGTGGCTCTTTCTTTAAACATTTATTAAGTGACTACTAAGTGACAAACTCTGTGCTAGGCACCAGAAAAACAAGGCCAGAAAATACAGTAATCCCTGTTCCCAAGAAGCTTACAACCTATGTATAGTTTATCTCATATTTACCCCCTTGCCCCAATTTGGAATATACCAGAATGTAAGGATAGAGACTAGATAAGTGATTACACTCATGGAGGGAATTTCCAGATTAGGAAACTACCAACACTGATCAGCACCTTCTTCACAATTTTCAGCCTCAGAAGAGAGGTCAATCTCAAGGTTTATGGCCACTTGCAGCCCACAACACTCCCCAGTCCAGCCTGAATCAAATTAAAATATAATTGGAAATATTTAACAAAAAAAATAGAAATGGTTAGAATAACATATTATAGAATAATATTAATATATCATATAATTCTATAATATATAATAATAATATTAATATTATAGAATAGAATTCATTAGAAGCAATCATTTTAATAGGGTGGTAACATAACTGGCATCCAAGTCAATATGCAGGTATCTTTGTGTACTGCAGTTTAGTGGTCCCCTTTCTTCTTAAGTTTGATACCATGGGCCTAGAGCACTGAGAGATCATAACATTTGCTGGGGGCACTCATGCAGTAGATGTCAGAGGATACACTCGAACCCAGGTCTTCAGGCTTGAAAGAAGCTCCATCTACTACACTTCACTGTTCATAGAATTGTACAAAAAGTCTGAGACCTGGAGCAACAAGTGTTAGGAACTCAAGATTAAAAAAAAAAAACTCTAATAACTACAGATGGAAAGATAAAATGAGATAACATGTAAAGTACTTAGCACAGTCCCTGCTATACAGTTGCTTTGTTTTTGTTGCTGCATTGTTTCAGTCATGTTTGACTCTTCATGACTCCATCTGGGGTTCTCTTGACAGAGGTACTGGCATGGTTTGTCATTTCCTTCTCCAGGTCATTTTACAGATGAGGAAACCTAGACAAAGTTAAGTGACAGGCCCAGGGTCACACAGCTAGTAAGTATCTGAGACTGGATTTGAACTCAGGAAGATGAGTCTTTCTGACTCCAGGACTGGTCTCTATCCCCTGCACCACCAAGCTATCCTCCATGGTAGGTACTGGCACACCTAGCTGGCACACAGTAGGTGCTTAATGAATGCTTGATCCCTTCCCTAAAGAGTCATAACAGTAGACATTTATGTAGTTTTAAGATTTGTAAATCACTCTAAGTACATTATTTCTTGTGATTCTCTCAGCAAAGTATAACATACAGGAATTATCATTTCTCTTCTACAAGGGAACTAAAGGTCGGAAAAGGCCAGTGACTTTCCCATTGTCACACATCTAGCAAGTAGCAAAGCAGGATTCTAACCGAAGTCTTTCCATGGTGGGTTGCTGCTCGCCTCCCTCTATTTCTTCTGTCCTGGGACTTCCCTAGAGAACATGGCTTGGGACTGACTATGGCAAGCAGTAAAACTTTCATCCCATCTTAACGTAACACTTGCTGTTGCCAAAAACCCAGTGCAATTTGAGGATAACTGTTCCTCTCAGAGAGAGTCGGGTGCACAGCCCAGGAGCCAGTTAATGCTTGGTATCGATTCAAACAAGTACGTTTTGTTTATTTCAGATCAAGCTCCAGCACCAAGATCAGGTTTAATGCGGGTCAGGAAGAAGCCAAGAGCTTACTCAGGGCCAGTGGAGCCCAAACAACAACTTTCAGCCTATCTGGAAGCTAAAGATAATCAGTTAAGTATGTAAAGTTTAATGCATTTGCAGTCCCCCGAGACTAGTTCCTGTCTCAACATAAATAATACCCAGAGACTCAAATATTCCATGCACACCACAATACAATTAATCAGGCTTTTCTCTATGCATCGACTCTGTGGGCAACTTTCTGTTGCTTTCCAAAATGGAAAAGATACTCTGCAAGGCGAGCATGAGGGCAGCTTGGCTTTTAGTGGTACCCCTGTGTAATTGAATTGTGGCTCTAATCCTGTGATTAACAGATGGCACTCTCCTGTCCCAGTGTACTCATCTTCCTTCTCTTAACCTCAGGAGATCTATTGCAGGCTTATTTGGTCCATGACCAGCAATAGTCTTGAGCTCAATGCTTTTTTTAGGAGTTAACTCTTATTAGGATGGAGGACGTTTCATACACAATCTTCCTACCCAGGTGACAACTCCAGGGAAACCTTCTTTTCAGCTTGTTGATGGATTTAAATATCTAACTCCCCCAGTCTCCTCCATCTCTGAGCATCTTATTTCTCACAGGGGACAAATAATGCAAAGGAGGAGGAGGGGGAAAAAAGGGATACATTATCATAGGATCAGAGTGTTTGAGCGGAAAGATGCCTTGGAGATCTTCTAATCCAGCGTCCTCGCTTTATAAATAAAAAGGATGCCCAAGAAAATTTAAGTGATTTGCCTAAGGTCACATAGACATTATGAGATAAAGTCAGGATTCAAACCTGATATCCTCTTACTGCAAAATCCGACCTTTTTCTACTGTACTACTTTTCTTTTATTTCATTAGGTCCTAAGATACTAATTCATCAGATCCTAAATTCTTAATGGATTTGATCCAAAACTCCGCTGCAGAAGATGGGGAAAGCTTAGCCTCTGGGGTCTACCAAGCTGTCTCTCCCAAGGAGCCAACCAGTAGAGATGTAAAGCAAGCCCTTGATCTGAGGAGTAGGCAGAAAGAAAGCCCCAAATGCTGTGCCATTTCTGCCCTTGGGAGCTAAGGTATGAAAGCCATAGAGAAAAAAATAAAAGGCCCATGAAACATGTGCCCAGGCAAGGTCTCTGGTTAATCAGTTTAGCATTTGAGATTTTAATATTTTCATGCCCCATAAAAACCAGTGTCGCCTAATGGACAGAGACGTAGACTTGGAGTCAAAAAGGACTGAATTCATATCTTGACTCAGAAACTTACTACTGTTAGGACCCTGGGCAAGTGGCCCAATTCCTTTCAACCTCAGTTTCCTCATCTGTCAAATGGTAGTTATTTTCCAGGGTTGCTCTGAGGATCTAATGAGATGGTATTTGTGAAGACTTTGTACATTCTAAAATACTTTATAAATTGCAACTATAACTATTAAATCAATCCTTGAAAAAAATTTCATTGCAAGAAAAGTCTTTTTTTTTAAAAGACATTAATGACTATTTCCCTTGTTACATGCCTCATTCTATTCCAGTTAGTAACTTTAAGTCAAGATAACTCATAAACAATGTTTCTTTAAGGGGAAATTTGGTGATATAGAAACAAAAGATACCAATAAAAAATTTCATTTTTTAAAGAAAGGTTATTTTAATAGCAGATTCATGTTCCACAAAAAGGTCTTGGGGCCAACCTGTATTTGAGCAGGAACATACTCTTCCTGTGGACAACATCTATTGGATGGCTTTAGGTCAAAGAGTCTTTTTGAAAGTGATTTTCTGAGGAAATGTTGATGCAGGTACTCTTTGCCCCAAAGCTTTCTGGTAAATGCATCCAAGAAGAAAAGTATTTGCCTACCCATACTCAGATCTTCCCCAATGCCTCCTAAGAGGGCACCAAGGCCGTACACCTGTAGGTCTTAAAGTAAGAATAAAGGATTTTCTTTTTGCTATGATAGAAACAAAGGGGAACTGCACAGGGATGTGGAAGGTAAATTTTTTTAATGCTCAAGGTCTATTTAGTGAAAGTGGTCCCAGATACCTGGTCTTAGGATCATAAATCTATACCTGGAAAATATCTCACAAGCCAGCTAGCCCCTTCAAAGATCTGGTTAGTCACTTCATTTCACAGATGATGAAACTGAGTGCCTGAGAAACATCATTTGCCCAAGGTCACAGAAGTAGTAAATGGGAGGCAGTGTGGAATGGAAAGTGCTTTTAGTATGATTTGGTTAATATTTCTTTCATTTTTTTTAACAGAAGTTTGAGCTCCTACTATGTACAAAGCACCATGCTAGAAGCAAAGGATGCTACCACAATAAAAAAAGATATGGTCTCTTTTCTCAAGGAGTTATTCTCTGAAAGTAGACATAAAACCTCTACACTCTTAAATCTAATGAAGTTGCATTTCTCTACAAGAAAAGTACACAGTGTTCTGAGAATTTACAGAGGAAGAGATCATTTCCAATTGGGGAATCAAAGAAATTTTCATTGAAGGAATAGAAGCTGATGGACCTTGTAGAATTTTAACAGACAGAGTCGGGAAGGGAAGAAGAGTATCTAAGTGGTCAGAGAAAAGATAAAAGTGAGAAAGTACAGGGCATTCAAAAAGAAATATTGTAAAAGAAGGCTGAGATAGTAAGATGGTGCCAGATTATGGAGGTCCTAGAATATTCAGCTAAGAGTTTTGGACTTTATTCAATAAGCAATAAAGAGTTAGAGGAGGGTTTTTAGCCAGGAAATGTAGTGTTTAGATATGTACATTAGGAAGATAAATCTATCAAGGATGTGTAAGACAGACTAAAACTGAGAAGAAGCAGGGTGATGGGAGGGAGGGGGCAGGGAGATAGCCAGGGTAATGTCCTTGCAGAGGTCCATGTTATAAAGCCTTCCAAGTGTTTTCTGGAAAAGATTCAGTCATCTCTTTCAGTCTCTTAGTGATTGTATAACACCCCTTTTCCTTCTTTTACTTTCTTTGATTCAAAACTAAAGCTTGTAAATCAACTGCAGATAATTTTTATAGTCTAGAAGAGGCACACGGCTCCTTCCCTGCTACCGCCACACTCTCACCCACGCATCCACCCATCTGCAAAAGGCTTTTTTATTTTTTGGTAGTTCCAGCCTCCTGTTTTCAGTCAAGCTTCCTCCATGATGCAATTCTGTTTTATAATTTTAAAAGCAAAAGATTCCAGAATTTTGTCCCTTTTCAAAACGGATGGTTCCGTTTTTCATTTAAGATGCAGTTTAGAAAGATGCAGCCTGTGAAGCCAATTAACTAATTGGAAATCACTTAATGACTGTGGCAGCATTTTGAATTTCTGGCACTGGTTCACAGCAGTCAAAGAAATTCCTTTCCAATATTATAAGGTAAGCTGTGGAGCCATCATGGGGGGAGGCAGAGGGCTGTTGAGAGTGAAAATCAGTTCTAATACGCCCACCAAAAGCATGGAGACATAATCACATGGGATCCGGTGATTGGAAAGTAAGCACGACATAAAAACCAAAAGATACATGGATGTCTGCTGAGAATAAATGTGCAGCTGGAGGTTCTGCTATGGTTTTCAAAAGCTTATAATCTTAGTTCAGGCATCTTGCAGTTTCCGATCTCTCCAGCTTATTAAGACAAAGTCCAAGGCGAAGTGAGACAGAGATAAATAAATGAATGGATGAATTAATTAATTAATAAATGAACAAATGAATAGCTTGAAAAATAAATAAGTGGATGAATTAAAAATAAATGAATGAATGAAGAGAGCAAAGGTTCATATGGGATGGCCCAGTAAGAAAGTGAAGATATTGTGACTAAGACTAGGTTTACTTTTTTTTTTTTTAATTATCTAGTTATTGGATCAAAAATAGATATAAGTGATGGGCTTCAGACCTTGGGAGCCTCTTTGACTTCCCCTTGAATCTTCCCACTTAATCTGGCCTTTC
The DNA here is from genome assembly GCA_028658325.1 of Potorous gilbertii. NCBI lineage: Eukaryota > Metazoa > Chordata > Mammalia > Diprotodontia > Potoroidae > Potorous > Potorous gilbertii. The sequence goes on along the minus strand of CM053772.1, from coordinate 168,504,222 downwards.
TTACTCAAATCTAATCTTCCCATTTGTTCTGGCAGTCTCAGGAAGCCCATGGGTTTTTCATTATCATTCTGCTCAGGTCTCTGTTGCACTCCCCACCCTTGATTCCATCAAAACCCCATTCCCCAGGGCTACTGACCGCTCCCATCAAGATCTGTATTCATTTCCATACTGCCCTATCAAGATCTCTGGATTGCCCTGCCTGCTTCCCACCCAAACCTTCCACGGTCTGACATCTCCTGATTGTTTCCAGTCTTTGACCTTCCTTGAATTCCCTCCTGGGACTTCTCCTCAAGGCCCTTCCTAAACCCCTCCTCCCATCTCCCTGGACTACCAGACCACCCCCCAGGTCCCTCTGGGATAGTCTTGTCTGTATTTAGTCCCATCTTTCCTCCATGAAGGCGGTCGGATTCAATCCATCTCAGACTCTGTCTAGTTGGGATTCTATCAGGCCAGCTTATTAATGCAAGCATTACAAATGCTTAGGCTCCTTAAGAGCCAACCCAAGGTGGTGAATCTTTAATAAACTTTGTTTTCTTTGGCTTTAAGAAGTCTTGAGTCGAATTCATTCGAGTACGACCCGGACTGTTGGTATTTTGGGGTCCCCAGCACCCCTAAACCTCATCATAACCTGAGAAAAGAAGTGGCTATTGTGAATTAACACAACAACCATATTTTATCTATTTTCCATTTGGTTTTTATTAAGCATCCACTATATGCCAAGCACTGTGCTAGGAAGGAGGAATACAAACAAAAAAATGAAACAATCCCTACTCACAAGAGGCTTAAAAGTACAAGAAGCAGATATGTATATACATATATTTATATAATATATATGGAGTAAATAAATACAAATATACAAAAAAGTAGTTAAATACAAAATATTTTGGGAGGAAAGGCACTAGAGGTTGGAGGGATTGGAAAAGGTTTCATGATGAAAATTGTACTTGAGCTGCATTTTGGAAAAGGAGGCAGGTGAAGGCAAGGAAAGAGTGTACCTCAAGAATGAGAAAGAGAGCAAAAAACCACAGAGATGTGTTATGGAGTGTGTAAGGAACAGGGAGAAGGTCAATTTAGCTGGATCACAGTCAGGGAGTAATGTCCAATGAGGCTGGAAGGATAGTTTGGGGGCAGGTTAAGTAGGACTTTAATGGCTAAACAGAAATGTTTATGTTTTATCTTGATGTCAGTGGGAAGTCACTGGAATTGGTCAAGCAGGGAGTCACATGGTCAGATATGCACTTAAGAAAAATTACTTTGGCAGCAATGTGTATTATGGACTGTGGTGATGATATTTTTGAGACAGAGAGATCAATTAGATGGCTGTTGAAATAATCTTGGAAAGAAATAGCAAGAGTCTAAATTAAGGTAAGTACTAGCTGTGGGAAGAGTGGTAGAAAGAATAGGTTGTATGTGTGTGTGTTCATCCTTTGTTGCTGAAGAAGACCGTGCCATCAAAGAAATAATGGCTTGACTTTTGTTTTTGAGTGAGGGAGGGCTGCGCAGGTCACCAGCCTCACTTCTCCTCCAGAGCCATCTGAATCCAGTGACGAGATATTCATCAGGATGACTGGAGATGACCCAGGATGAGGCAGTTGGGGTTAAGTGACTTGCCCAAGGTCACACAGCTGGTGAGTGTCAGGTGTCTAAAGTGAGATTTCAACTCAAGTCTTCCTGACTCCTGCACTAGTGCTCTATCGGCTGCACCACCTGGCTGCCCAAGGTTGTATGAGAGGGATGCTGTGAAGATAGAAATGATAAGACTTGGCAAATGGCTGAATATGTGGAAGATGGAAGAACGAGGAATCCAAAATAATGACTAAATTGTCAGCTGGGGAGTATTGTGTTACCTTCGACAGAAGTAAGGAAGTTATGCCCAAAGGAAATCAAGGGGATGCTCATCCATTGGGGAATGGCTGAATAAATTATAGTGTATGAATGTAACGGAATACTACTGTGCTGTAAGAAATGATGAACAGGAAGACTTCAGAGAGGCCTGGAAGGACTTATATGAACTGATGCTGAGTGAAAGGAGAAGAACCAGGACAACTTTATACACAGCAACAACCACAGTGTGTGAGAAATTCTTCTGGTAGACTTAGTCCTTCACAGCAATGCAAGGACCTAAAAAATTCCCATTTGACTCTTGAGGCAAAACACCTTCCACATCAAGAGAAAGAACTATGGAACGGGATCACAGAATGAAGCAGACCATTTTCTCTTGTGTTGTGCTTTGTTTTGTTTTGTTTTATGGTTTCTTCCATTCATTTTAATTCTTCTATGCAACATGACTAAGGTGAAAATGCTTTTAATAAGAAGGTATGTGTAAAACCTATATAAGATTGCTTGCTGTCTGGGAAGGCAGGGGGAAGGGAGGGGAAAAGGAGGGGCAAATCTAAGATATATGGAAGTGATTGTAGAAAACTGAAAACAAATAAAATAATTTTTAAAAAAGAAGTAAGGAAGTTTGGAAGAGTGGAGAATTTAAAGGGAAGGATAAAAGAGTTCAGTTTTAGACTTGGAGAGTCTAAAATATCTCCAGGATAACCAGCATGAAACATTCAATATGGCATTTTGTGATGTGAGACTTAAGCTCAGGGGAGAGATTGGGAGTGAATATAGAGATCTGGGTGTTATTTGCATAGTGATATCTAAATGTATTTAAGTTGATGAGGCTGCCAAGAGAGAGCATAGAGGGAGAAGTGAGAAGGACCAGGGACCAAACCTTAGGTGACACCAGCAGTTAGTGGATACGATATAGATGTTACTGTTCAGTTGTTTTTCAGTCATGTCTGATTCTTTGTGACCTCATTTGGAGTTTTCTTGGCAAAGATACTGGAGTGGTTTGCCATTTCCTTCTCCAGTTCATTTTACAGATGAAGAAATTGGAGCAAACAGGATAAAATAATTTGCCCAAGGTCACATAGCTAATAAGTGGGAAGGAAGGAAGGAAGGAAAGAAGGAAGGAAGGAAGGACGGATGGAAGGATGGAAAGAAAAGAGAGACTAAGAAGAAGCAATCAGGCAGATAGAAGGCAAACCAAGAGAGACTAGTAGCCTATAAATCCAGAAAGTATAGAGGAAGAGACAACAGCGGTCAATGATATCAAACACACCAAATGAATCAAGAAAGATTAGAACTGAGAAAAGAACAGCAGATTTGAGGACTGAGAGTTAAATTGGAGAGAGCAGTTTCAATTGGGTGATAAGGTTGGAAGCCAGATTTCAGAACTGAAGAATAAGAGGACAGAAAGTAGAGGCAATGAGTATAGACAACTATTTCAGGAGTTTAACGGAGAAATGGAAGAGGGATACAGAGTAATAGCCTGCGGGAATGGTAGGGTCTGCCAAAGTCTAATTGTTGTTTTTTAAGGATGATTGAAAAAGAGCATCTTTTAAAACAATAGGAAAGGAAATAGTTGATAAGAATTTGAAGATTCATGAGGGGGAAATGATTGAAGCCTTGAAAAGGTTACTAAGTATGAAAATTGCAATTCCCTTACTACATTTCCTTAACCACTGGGGATCTCTTTCCACTCTGATGCCAATAATGACTGCAATGTTGGGACACTTTGTGGGTCAGTATCCATATAAAATCGTATCATGAAAGAGGAGCACCAGCAATAGAAAGTTTAAGAAAGTCATTTGAACTTTCTTATAAAATAAAATGGAAGATTGGTTTTTTTTTTTTGCTGTAACAGCCAAAGTAAAAATATCCATGAGACCTCAAAGAAGAAAAATACTTAGCAGTGGTTACCTTTGGAATTAACCCAGAACCATACTCCACGGTGAATAATCCATGAAAGAAAATGCACAATATAAACAATCACGTTCCTGCCTCCAGAACCATACCTACAGTAGGGACCAATGTTTTATCTCCAAGTACCAAAATTCAGAAGGCACTTACAGCCATAGATATGGAAGTGAAAGAGACTACACCCTTCATTTTGCAGCCAAGGAAATAGAGCCTCAGGGAAACTCACAACCCCAAGGTCAGGTAGGTAGAAGCTATTGGTGGCCAAATACGAATACAGTGACTCCAAATTTGGCACGTTTTCAACTATACCATACTGTCTCCCTTAAGCATCATAGAAACAATTGAATTTAGGATCTAGTTTTGCAGAATAATTATTTAAAGGAAATGGGTATAACAGGGTACCCCACATGATGCCTCTGTCTGGGTGAGTTCTCCTTCTGTCCCATTTGCTTAACTTGCTTCCCTCCCTCCATTGATTCTCTCTCCCTCAGTATTTAAGTGCATATCTGGTGACACTTTCCCAGGTGCAAAAGTTATGGCTCTGTCTCCTTCCTGACCTCCCTAAGATAAGATTTGCTACCCACTAATACCAGGATCATTTCCCCCAAAAAATGGCTTAGATGCAAGTTAAACAGTATATCTTTGCTTTTAAAAAACCCAACACGAAGAGGCTGCAATGTCCACGTGTCACAAATGAGTGATTCCACCCCCTCCCCAACCTGTACTCAGGCAATTCCAAGGCCACATCCTGACAATCACCCTGTTTTTCTCTAGTCCTTGAAAAACCAAATGTTTTCACAGAAGAAAGCATACTTTTATCTAGTTTGCTACTTAGATCTCCCTCTGCTGTCTTCTGTGGCCTTGCACATAAGCTTACAGTTCATTGCTAAATTGGACAATTACTGAGTGAGAAGTGCATAATTAATGAACAGTCACCGTAGATGTTTGGAAAACTGTGACCCAATCATTGAATAGATAGCTGAACCACTAAAATAAATGGCTTGTTCCACTCATTACCTGATCAGCATTTGTTTAGAGGATCCTCCGTGCCCTATCAAAATTCTAATCAGTCCTATTTAAATTACATTTTTTTGTGCTGCATTGTTACAAATGCTAATTTATGCCGAGAATGGAACAGCTTTATTTCCTACCTCCTGAAGAAATGGATGCATAAAAACATACTTCTACCGGGCATAAAAGATTATCAAGGATTCGATGACGACTGGATTTTGCACTTGCCAAAACACATCGTGAGACTCCGTGGTAAAGCTTTAGGAGACTACAAGGACATTGCGATCCTCACACAACAAAGCGGTTGCTGTAAGAGGGGCACAGAGCGACAAGCAGAGCATCTGTACGATGCCAGCTTGGACTAGTTCTCTCCCCTCACAGGGTGGGAAAGGAAGGGAAAAGGGAAAGAGGGAGCTGTGCTCACTCTAAAAATAATCATCTTGAAGCAAAGAGATTTTAAGGGCAGAAAAGAGTCCCGGATAATTTAGGACACATCTCTCCCACTGAGATGTTCCCAAAAGCCTGGTCATCCGTGCTCTCTTGCAGGGGATCCATTCTCCACATCCTATAAGGAGATGACAAACAGAGCATAGCCAGAGCTGCCCCCATCCCACCCCCCATCAGAGATTTAGAGCTCGAGGAGACCACAGTCTCTGGTCCAGCCTCCTCATTTCATACGGACAAAGACATTTAATGACTTGGCTAAGGTCATACGAGCAACGTAGGATTGGAGGCCAGAATGTTGGAATCCCTCATTTTGCTGATAAAGGAACTGGTCAAGAGAGCTAGCCAAGGTCACAAAGGTAGTAAGTAACTTAAGCCCCTCATTTTACAGATGTAGAAACTTGTTCAATGGAACAAGTCAGTAAGAAATTATTACATTTTTTGCGTGTGCCAGGCACTATTGCTAGCCACTGAGGAAGCCAAGGTTTAAAAAAAAAAAACAGTTCCTGCCTTCAAGAAGCTTATATTCTACTGGAGGGAAACAGAGAAGACAATATATACGAATAAAAAACAGGAACGATTTGGGTGATCAGAAAAGGCATCTTCTAGAAGGTAGAACCTGAGTATAGCCTTGAAAGGAATAGGACTAAGGAGGGAGAGGGAAGGAAAGGAGCTTCCTGGAAAGGACAACCATTTCAAGGAGCTGCAGTGTCTTTTGGGGGGAATTCATTACCATGCCTCTGCCTCTTGGAGCCTTTACGGCTCTTCCTCAGCTACTGATGCCTTTCCTTCTAAAGTTGCCTTCCATCCAATATGTATGTATCTTGTATACATCTATTTTTGTGCCCATTGTTTCTCTGATTCATACGTAAGCCTCTTGAGGGCAAGGGACTGTTCTAGCTTTTTCTTCAGATCCTCAACATTTAGAAAAATGTGCGGCATGTAGTAAGCACTTCATAAATGCCTGATGATTGACTAATTGATTGATCATAAAGGGAGGAATGCGGAATAATCGGACAAGAAAGGCAAGCTAAAGACAGATTATGAAGAGGTTTGAATTTCAACCACAGGATACCCAGAGAAACACTTTCCCAAGGTTACACAAGCAGATCAGGATTTTAGAATTGATGGTTTAAAAGGAACTCAGAGGTCATTTGATTCAAACATCTCACTTTATAGGTGAAGAAATGAGACCGTAAGAGAACTCAAGTGATTTGACCAAGGACTCATGGGTAAAGAAGCAGTGACATTTGACAGTATTCAAATTCAAGGATCCTCCCTCCATATCCAGTGCAAGTTCCTCTATTCCACATCCTTTGGAAACTACAGTCTCCAGCCTTGGGACTGGTACTAAGTATGTTAAGCCTAATTGTCCGCAACCCTTGACCTTTCCAATACTATTAGTGGGGTGGCATTCACCCTAAACTAAAAAAACATATCCAAACTGGGGCAGGCTTGCTGGTCTAGCCAGGCTTAAGATCATCCTGAATCGAAAGGAGACCAGAGTAGTTTAAGGCTGACCCAGAGAGGATTTTTTTTTTAGATCTGTATGTATCCTAGAAATAGAAATCCCCTAAAAGACCCTCAAAAGCCATCATTAAAAGAATGCTTTACTCAGGTGTGCTGCCCCAGTCTCCTGACTTGGTGTCTGTGGGAGCTCGGTGAGACCTTTGCTAACCTGCTCCAAGTGGGCTGCATGCAATCCACACTTGGTTGCTAAAAATCTTTCTGTGAGCTAGGGAATTATCTTGTGGAGATTGAATTTCTGAGCTCGTCAGCAGCTGCTGGGAAGCAGCAAGGCCATCTCATCCCTCCTGCATCTCTGGTGTCTTATGGAGAGGGACACCGTAAGGCCAATGATCAAGCTGGTTTAGGACTGCATTGCCCAAGGGAAAAAGCACAGGTCACAGAGGTGTTTAACTCCATTTAAGCTGTGTTACGAGTCTGAGGCTTAAAGCAGGGCTGCAACGTTCTCTCACCGATTATCTATCACCTTGTTCACCTGGGGGACATTGAGGCTTAAAGATGGATGAGGAGGACAGGGTTAGGAGGAAGGAGGTGAGGGGAGGGCTGGCTAATTGGGTAGATGAAATGGGAAGGGGCAGTAGAGTGCTCCTGTTTGCTATCAGTAGATGGTAAAGAGTGAAAGAATTTTGCTTTCTAAATGTTTCTTTTTCTCTTAAATAAAAATGTTGTTTTCCAGACTGCACGGATAATCATTTAATGGGAAAGGAAAGAAAATCACTTTTATTCATTTTGAATATGAAGCCTAATCATCACTATTTGAAAGGAAAACTCTTCTTAATGTATAAGCAATATAGTCATTTTCTACAGGATCTAAATATGGAGAGAAAGAAAGTGAGGAGGGGAAAGGAGAGCTATAGATGACGTCTCAGGAGGTTTTGTCAGGACCAGTGTGGGCAAAGGTGAGGACTTGGGGCAGGGGAGGGAGGGAGGGAGACAGATAAAGGAAAAATAAGAATCCATAGACAAAGACATAATGAGCAGCCTTTGCTCTTCGGGCAAGTGGCATAAACTATGCCCAAGGAGCATAGAGCCATAGGAGAGGATAGAGTAGAGGGAGGCAGCTGGGGTGCAGTCCCCAGAGTGAAATAATTAACTAATTATTTATGTTTTCTTATTTCTAAACAGCTGAAGAACCTCAAGTATTATTGTACCCTCTAAATTCTTCACCACGGGGCAACACTCTGATTGCCCAGCTCTAGTTAAAGCTCTGGCTGCAGAGGTCTATAGAAGGCAGTTCTCCCAGACAGAGCAGAGCAAAAGGAGCACCAGCTCAGGGAAATCTATCTTATAAAGCTACCAGACCAATCTTTTGGGGAACTGAAATTCTCCATGACACTACGTATAAAGCAAAGGTCCTTAACTTTTTTGTGCACTACAACCCTTTGCCAGTCTGGTGAAATTTGTAGACCCTTTCTCAGAATAATATTTTTAAATGTTATAAAATAAACATTTTATTTTATATAAGCAAAAAATAAAACACATAGGGTTATTTTTTAAATGATTATATTGAAATACAGTTACTGAAAAAAAATTTAAAGAAGTTCATGGACCCCCAAGTAAACAATCTCTGGTTTAAGGTGTAGCAAATGACCTTCATCTGGCAGGGGATTACGCATAAGAGCCTTGATAACTGTGGATTTACAACTTGTGCATCCTGTTAACGTAACACAAACCCCTCCCCTGCCATTGTATATTCCCCGGTAATTCAACCATAATTAATTCCCCGAAAATCCCTAAGAGACCATGGGTTGTTGACAAGAAGTATGGGAGGAAGGCAAGGTGGAGAACCTTGTGGTCTTCTCTCCACAGGGGTCCTGGGACTTGGGACTGGAGCAAACAGAGAGGAATGACAGCAGTTTCAAAAGATAACAACGGAATGCTTAGATAAGTAACTGAGTGATCATGGGGCTCTCATCTCGTAACAGCAGTAGTACAAGATACAAAATAATATCAACATGTTTGAAATGTCAGTGTCCTTATAAGTAGAATCCTGGTATCAACTCCCCTAATATGTCCAGTTCATGATCCAAGCATTCTGGAGAGCAATTTGGAACTATGCCCAAAGGGCTATAAAATTGTGTCTTACCTTTGATCCAGCAATACCACTTCTAGGGCTGTATCCCAAAGATACCAGAGAAAAGAGAAAAGGACCCACATGTACAAAAATATTTATAGTAGATATTTTTGTGGTGGCAAAGAATTGGAAATAGAGGGGATACTCATTGATTTG
>CM053772.1:168467860-168494757 GCA_028658325.1 Potorous gilbertii | reverse complement strand
CGGAGATTCAGGTCCCTGCCGCCTGCTGGGCTCTGCTCGCTCCTCTCAGTGCCGCGTGGCCGGGGCGGGGGAGAGGAGCGCTCCGCAGGGCAGGGCTCTGCTCCCGTCCAGGGTACCTTTGTGGTCGGTTTTTCAGGGCTCTCTCGGCTTTATTAGATTTTGATAGTGGTGCATGATGTAAAAAAGGTTAAGAACCTCTGCCCTAGACCTTTTAATACTTTTCAGATCCCGGAGTAATGTTTGGGCTGTCCATTTGGTATCTTCACTCATGCTACATGCCAGATCAACATTTGCTCTGCAGTCTGTACTCTTCGTAATCTTGGTAGATGGAGACATTGTGATGTTCTTAGTGTTACAGAGTCTGTATATGTTAGAGACTGCACTTGAACTCAGGTCTCCCTGACTCCTTATTCCATTATCTATCCATCTCCATAACTATGTTATAATATGGGAAACAGGTATCCACCATCCATATATGGATTGTCAGGTTGGTTTTTTTTGAGTCACTGTGGATCTCCCTGAGGAAATTTAGTAATATTTTGGTGCTTGATACAACCATCACAATGTTATTAACAAATAGAAGCTATCTGCAAGACTTTAAGCAATAAGCAATTGGTCTTTATTTTGCATTTTGCACAGGACCTCCTCCATGACAGTGACAAATGCCTTTGGTGAGTATGTCTCCATATTTTATACCTCTCTTGATATCCTAGAGCAACAGTCATATAATCTTAGACTAACTCAGACCTGAAAGGAATTTTCCTCTATCATACCTGAGAAGCTGCCCTCCATCTCTTGCTTGAAGACCTCTAGTGTGTGTATATGTGGGAAGCCTCCATACATTGGAAATCTTGCTTCCTCAGATCGGCCATGTTAACAAATCATTTATATCTTATATTAACAGTAAAGAAACTAGAACATTTTACTTCACAGAGCAAGCAAGCCTCTTGGGATCAAGGAAATAAATAGACATCAAACACTCTTAATGCCCCAGGCCTAAACAAGCTGCCTTATCTTTTCTTAACTCCCCCAGGGATGGAAAGTTGTGAGTTTAATCTTCTGAGAGTCTGAAAAAAAATAAAAATCCCAACATTCCCCTCATATAGCCCCCATCTCCTCTCCACCCTCCCACCCCGCCGTGAAATATGCCATTCATGCCAATGATACTCGGCCTGCAGCACCAGTCCATGAAACATCACTTTCCACTAGTTGGGTGGAGAAGCTCAGGGTCAACCTGAAGCCTGCAAGTGGCACCAGGAGCAGTAGGGGATAAGAAAGGATATTTTCTGTGAGGCCTGCCTTCTCATAAACCCAGCAGTCCCACCACAGGGAGGCAAGAGAGGAGATCACCTGACTGCTGAGAAACTGGTGGAGAGGTACTGAGACTCAGGGATCCCTTTTTGCTCTGGATGGATAGGGAGACGTGTTGGGCTTGCTTGGGGCTGGGCACTCCAAGTCGCTGTGCCTTCCCAGGAGCACATGCCTCCTGGCCAAGAGAGCCACATACTCTCCTCCCTTGCTCCTGCTGCCCTCAGGTTTGAACTCATTTATATGAACTGACGTGGGGTAACAGAGAACAGTGCTCCGTGGCACCAGGCACAGAACATTTCTCATAGTACAGGTCATTGAAGGAGATGGGAAAGTCACCGAGGGAAATTTACTTTTAGTTTTCTTAAGGCGAACATTTATTGAATACGGAGTCAGAGGTGGTGTAGTAGATAAAGCCCTGGTCTTGTATTCAGGAAGTCCCGAGTTCAAATCTTGTCTTAGATGATTGTTAATTGGGTCACCCTGAGCAAGATACCTAAACTCTGTCAGTCTCAGTGTCTTCATCTGTAGAATGGGGAATAACATTCATACAGGGCTTACTATGTGTTAGGCACTGTGGTAAGTACTTTATATAATTATTCTCTCATTTAATTACAGGGTTGTTGAAAGGATCGAATGAGATCATGTATGTAAAACTCTTTGCAAACCTGAAAGTGCTATAAAAATGCTAGCTATTATTATGATGTGTGGCAATAAGAATAATACTTTTATTCATCAAACTATAGGAACAAAAACTATTTGTTATTTTTAAAATTAACAACTAAACTTTACGTAAAACTTAAACTTTGCAAAAGCAGAGATTATAACTAAATTCGTTCTCTTACCCTAACATACAGAGCAACCTTTTCAGTCCTATATTCTTGGCTAAAAAAATCCTAAATATCTTCCCAATTGGATATTGCTACGCAGCCTTGTGGGAGTCAGCTAGGTGGCTCAGTGGATAGAGCAACTGGCCTGGAGTCAGGAAGATCTGAATTCAAATGCAACCTCAGACATTTGTGACCCTGGGCAAGTCACTTAATCTCTGTTTGCCTTTAGAATGAAATGGCAAATCACTCCAGCATCTTTGCTAGGAAAACTCCATGGACAGTATGGTTCACTGGATTGTAAAGAACTGGACACAACTGAATGACTGAACAACAACCCAGCCTTATTCTTTGCATGGAGGGCTAGTGGAGTTTAAGACCTGGGAATCAGAGGAATCTTTTCTTTTGTCCTCCTTGCTCTTCTCAATCAGAGGCTCAGGGCCATGGGTGAGCCATGGAAAACAGTGACTTTGCTAAGCAACAGAGACTCTCTCCACCGCAGCTGGCCCCAATCCAAGCTATGCTTCACATTTCATTCATCTGGCCCTGGCCCCTGTGGTCCTCTCCTTGCCATCTCTCCAACCACTGTGCATTCCCTTCTCTCTTTTGTCCTCCTTTCCGCTACCTTTATCTCTTTTTCTGACGAGAGTCACCAAGTCAACACTCCCATTGCTTTTAGAAAGAGCAGGTCATATGGATGCCCTGGCTTCCCTCACCTTTATGACTTCACACCTTCCTGTGATTATCACTCCTCTCTAATCAAAGTCAACTGCAAGTCATGTCATCATCTTTATGTCATGGCCCTCTTTGAGAATGAAGGACAAACCCAACCACTCCTCTACATGTATTGTCTCCCTCTATTAGAATGTGAACTTCTCCAGGTCAGTGACCATCTTGCATTTTTTATATTCATATTCCCATTGCTTAACATCATGCTTAATAAATATTTACCTTCATTTCTTTGACTCCTTCCTCAGTCCTGGTATTGCCACCTGCCTCTTCTATCCTGCCTTGGATAACCAATCCTGGACACCCTCCTTGCTTTTTCTGATTACACATTCTCTGGATATCATCTCTTCTGCTGCTTTCTGTGTGCAGGTCATTGTTGGTAATATCCCACAGCCCACCCCCCCCCCATCCCCTTTTCCATTTCCTTCTGTAGGAAAATCCCAAAGGAGATAATAGTTATGATTAGTAATAAACATATGACTCTATGATCTCATTGACTGCCAGTATTCCCTCCAGTGGTACAGATCACCACACAATAATAACTCATGGTAATCCTCAAAAAAAGTGAGTTTATCTGGTGCATTTAAAATAAAATCTGATGCAAACAAAATGGATTTACATGGGTTTTTGCTCAGTAATCTACCTATTGGCTAAAGTTAAACACATCTGTGGTAAGATACAGAGGTCATCCACATATTTAATATATTTTCATATTGACACTAGACCTTCCCCTACTGTTATTTCTTTGCTTTTTCTCATTTTTCCTTTCTAAGAGTGGCCAAGCCTCTTCAAGGGCATAGCTCCACATTCATTGTTTATCAGCTGTGTGTATAGTTCTTCACATTCTGGCTTTAGACAGAACTACTCTCCTTGGACCCTTGGCTTCCTTTTGTTTTCTCTTTAAATAGAGGAACAGGAATATAGGTCGGTGCCATATGTAGAGCGAGAAGGAGGTCACCAATGAACCACTTCATTCAGTGGATAAATGATCTACCATCTGAGCCTCACACAAAGGGCATTTCCAGCAGGGAGTTACCAGGCTTTGAGAGCAAAAGGGGAAAACCAGCTGTGAAGGATTTCCTAAGAATTGTCTAACTGAAGAAAAAGAATCTTTGGGTCAGTTTAGCTTGCTAATTTGTTAGCAACTTGGCAAATTCATACCGAGACTCTCAAAAGCAAGATCTGATGTCTGTCTGGGTTTGTGAGACTTGCTACCTGCTCTCTGGGAAATGTTTATCTGAAGAGAAGGGAGGAAAGAGAATGCTGCCTTTCATTTATTTATTTTTTTGTTTTGTCATGACTGACAAACCAAGTTGAGCAGTCTCTGGCTTTTTGCCCTTTGTAAATTACTACATAGGATGACTGCTATTCGTGAATATTTTTTGTGTAATCACTAATTTTTGTTAGCTTCTAGTTTTTCCATTAAATTTGACTTTATTTTCTGTAATTCAGATTTTCTCACTTTTTTTTTGTACATTTAAAAGTTAATAACAGGTGTCTTATCTTTCTGATATGTGTAATTATTTGTGACAAAGCATATACATATGTATGTCTGAATTTTTCTTTTCCTTCACAACCAGTTCATTAGAAATATTGTTTTAAATCCAGCTATTGTTAAGGTATGAGCACTAGAGAGAGCAATTAATTATATTGAAAGAATTGATCAAGATCATCCCTAAAGTAGATGTGGATTAAAAAATAATCATCTCCTCAGATCAGTTTTATTAGGGGGTTAGAGAAAAATTCTGATGAAAATATGTTAAAAATCAGGCTCTTCTCTTCACCTTCTCATCCCCTCTCCCAAAGAATTAGACATTTTGTTAGAAAATTGTTCTTGTATTGGTTTTGAAAAACAAAAAAAAGGTATTGCCTTACAGTATTTGTAGCTAAAAGCAAAACATTTGTTTAAAAAGGCAGTTGGAGGGGAGAAAGATGGTGTGGGGTATTTGTAATTGTCATTAAAAATACCTGTCAACTGAAAAAAAATCCTCTTCTACCTGTGCTTTCCTGAGCCTGATAGGTTGCACCTCTTTTATCCTCTAAAGAAATTTATGAAGACCAGTTTACCTGAAGCATCATGGGATGAGGCCTGCTTCTTTTGAACTGCAGTGAAAAGATGAAGCTTTGGGAGCAAGGGTGGGAGTCGTGAATAGGAAGCATACTGAATTAGGAGTTAGGGGACCTGAGTTCAAATCCCAGTTCCCTTCCTTGTGAGTGATACATGTGAGATGTTGAATAAATCCCTTTAGCCCTCTTAGGTTCAGGCTCATCATTTGTAAAAAGAGGGAATGGGACTGATGAAGATTGAAAGACACTTTTTAAAATCGAGGAAGATTGTTTTAAAATTTTAGTTGGTATATTTTGTTTCTCTGTGTTCTCCATATCTCCCTTCTCCTTGCACTCCCAGAGAGTCATCCTTTATAACAAACACTTTTTTTGAAAGGAAAAAGGAAGAGAAAAAAATCAGTAAAACTGGTGAATACTTGAAAAATTTGACAATATATTCAATATGGGTCTTATGCAACCATGAACCCCTCCATCTCTGCAAAGGAAAATAGGGAGAAGTATCTTTTTATGTCTCTTCTTGGACATCAGCTTATTTTTTGGACTTTGACAACATTCGTTTTTGGTTGTTTTGTGATTTTCCACTTCCATTTTCATTGTATAGTCATTGTGTATATTGTTTCTGGACTCTGTTTACTATTTTTTGCATCAGTTTGCATAAGTCTTTCCATACTTCTTGGTATTAATTATATTTATTGTTTAGTACCACGTAGTAATATTTCATTAATTGATGTGCTATAATTTATTTAGCCATTCCCCTAATCGATGGATATCTACTCTGTTTCCAGTTCTCTGTCATCACAAAAATGCAGCAGTAACTATTTTGGTGTATGAAAGACTATTCTTTTTATAATCACCTCTTTGGGAATATATGACTAGTAATGGAATCTCTGGATCAAAGCATATTGATATTTTAACCACTATATTTATATAATTCTATATTGTTTTCCAAAATAGTTTTTCAGATCCACAGCCCTACCTACAAGGCATTAATGTGCCTGTCTTTCTACACTCCTTCCAATGTTGACTACTCCCACCTTTTGCCGTCTTTGCTAATTTGTTGGATGTGAGGTGAAACTGCAAGATTGTTTTTATTTGTAATTCTCTTATTGGTGATTTAGGACACTTTTTTTTATAGGACTGTTAATAGTTTTCAATTCTTGTTTTGAAAACTGTTCTTTCTTATCTCAAAGGGCACTTTTAAATATTATTTTAAAAAATGTACACATTGGTAATGCTATAAAATTTTGCTTTGCCAGGCAAGGAGGTATTTGTTTCATGATTACTTGAGAAACATATTTAACAGTGAATGCTTAAAGATGCTGGTAAGACATTAATATCCAGGGGCTACTATTTTTAAACCTTCAGAGTTGAAGGAGTTATTGCACAAATATTTTGTCCTAGCTCTAGAGATAGAAAGTCTCTGATTCTGGAGGAAAGAAATAATTTCTGGTTAATTTAAGAAACATTTCTCTCATTTTGCTCTTTTAGCAATATCGTTTTGTATTTACAATGAATATTGTTATCATTTTTAGTTTCTACGGATAGCTTTTATTTTTACGTTCCCTTTATTTACAAATAGATTTACTTCCTTTAATAGAAAATTATTCATTGTAGCAAAAAATAAAAAAGAGAGAAAAAATCAATTAAATAAAACCATCTAAGAACCAACCAAGTCTGATAGTATAGGCAATGTTCTGTACTCACAGTCCTCCATCTCTGCAAAGAAGGAATGGGGTATGCTTTTTCTTCTTAGATGAGGCAGCTAGGTACATGGTGAATAAAGTATTGGATCTGGAGTCAGGAAGAGCAGAATTTGAATCTTGCTTCAGACTCATATTAGCTATATGATCCTGGGCAAGTTTCAACCTCCATTAGCTTCTCTTTTCTCATCTATAAAATGGTTAATAGTATAATACTTAACATAATAATAACATTGGCCCCACAGACTTATTGTGAGGATCAAATCAGATAATGTACATAAGAACTTTTGTAAGTCTTAAGGTACCATATATCACATGACTATCAGGAGCCAAGCTTGTCATCACATACCTTTCAGTTTCTTTGTTGTTGTTTTTGCCCTTTACATTGTTGTATACATTGTTTTATCAATTCTGTGTATTTTACTTTGTCTCAGTTCATATAAGTCTTCTCATGCTTCTCTGTATCCTTCATATTCCCTATAATTTTATGTATGCAGTTCAACAAGTTTTTATCAAATTCCTGTATGTTTTGGCACTGTGCCACTGAAATACCAGAAAAAACCCCAACAAACCACCAAGAGAAGACAGGAATGGAAAGAGTTTCTATCCTCAAGGAGCTTATACTTTTTGGGGGCTACTAGGTCTTACAGAGAAAGTAAGAGACTTTTGCCTTAGGT
Source organism: Potorous gilbertii (assembly GCA_028658325.1). Lineage (NCBI taxonomy): Eukaryota > Metazoa > Chordata > Mammalia > Diprotodontia > Potoroidae > Potorous > Potorous gilbertii. The sequence continues at coordinate 168,487,449 of CM053772.1, read as the reverse complement.
CTTATAGTTTATAACTAGTAGACTCAGAACTTGAATCTGAACTTTTTGTTGTGATTCTAAATCTAAATTCTCTTTCTATAATGTCACAATGCCTCCTTGTCTTGTCTTACACAATGGACAGAGGTACACTTAAGAGATGTGTTATAACTTGAAATGTCTCCTGATGTCCAGTGAGATAATGGATATGAAAAGGTTTCAGAAAAGTATGAAGTACTATGCAAATGTAAAATTTTGCTATTTTGATTCCTTTACTAAAGTCCTATCCTGATGACTCATCTTGGTGTGAAGGTGATTCTGGACTCTAGAAGGTTATGCCTAAGGAGTGTAAATTCTGGTGGTTGTCTTTGAACAGGAAGGCTTAGAGGATGACACATTATCTGTCAGCCAAGATTCAGTCTAAAGTTTAGAGAAGGACTTGCCATTTTCACTTCCTGTTCATCTGAGCTGGGAGGAAGCAGTGTTTGGATCTCAAAGGTGATAGGATGCTAGGGGCAAAAGGGAATCATCTCTGCTTGTCCCTGGGAGCACGTAATGGCCATAAGGGTCTAGGGTCAAGAATCCATTCTATTAGTTTCTACCCTGCCTGTTTGGGCTCTTTCTTATTCGAATTATAGGTCTGCCATCTCTAATTCTTTGATAAGTAAATTTAAGTAAGAAGAAAGCATTTCATTTTGTTTTTGCTTGGGACCCAGGGTAAATTACTGGCAGTGATAGGATCAAAATTAATGCCTCCCAAATTTATAATGGCTAGGTGATGAGCTATGGTGTCTCTCTAATTTTCTGGGGATATGAAAGCATTTCTAGCAGTATGTAGTCTGAGCAGAATGACCTCTTTTTGTGTTCCACTAAAATAAAATCTTTGGAATCATGGGAAAAGATTCATATAAAAAAACCATACCACCAGAAAACACTATGTTAGAGAAAAGTGCCTTTTCATAGTTTCTATTCCACAAAGGAAAAAAGATCTTGACATTTTCCCAGGAGTGAATGAGCAGGTGCAGCAATTTTAAGAGTTAATGGCAAGATTTCCCAAGAGCCCTTAGATAAGGATAGGATCATGACCAAACTCTTCAATGAGCTTTTTAAGGGGATGGTGTACAGGCTGGAATCTAGAATTCCATTATGTACTAAGTATAACTAATGAAAAGTCTGTCCCAGCCTTTCTTTCATTCTGCTTCTATCATCTATCTATCTGTCTGTCTGTCTATCTATCTCTATCTATCTATCTATTGATCTATCGATCATCTATCTCTGTCTATCTCTCTCTCTCTCTCTCTCTCTCTCTCTTTCTATTAAGCCCCTCTCTCTTCTCATTCTCTAATTGTTGAGTTGGGAGGGGGCAGGGTGGGTTCAGACTTGTAATTTTTATTGAGGTAGAGCCCTCCCAATGTGGAAATTCTCCTGCATTGATGAAGATAAGTAACTTATCTGTACATTATACTCTTGGAAAGTTGCTATTGTACTTAGAAGTTGAACGATTTGCCCATTTTCTCCACTTATTATCAATTAAGTGAACCTAGGTCTTCCTCAACAGTTGAACTCTGGTCTATTACATGTTATTGATCCCCAGAGCACACTCTGCTCCACAAAACTTGCTATTCTTTGTATGGGATGTTCCTTTGTATCTTTGTCTAGGATGCATCCTGTGCCTGGGATATTCTCCCTGCTCCAAGATCAAGACTAAATGCCAACTCCTCTAAGAATCGTTTCCCGATTCCCCTGGTAATTAGTGCTTCCCCTCAAGTGACTTTGTATTTATTTTGTAAATATTTTGGATTTATCTGGGAGCATATTGTTCCTTCTGTAAGAATGTAAGTTCCTTGAGGGTAGAAGCTGTTTCATGTTTTGCATTTACTCCCTCCCAAACTACCTTATATTGAACTATTTTGGATTGATTATTCTTATTCTTATACATATACATGTATATATGTATTATATATCTATATGTATATATATATATTTATAATTATATAACAGCAACAGCTCACCTACAGATCATTTGTGGAATGACATAAGAGATGGAATTTTTTTTCAATCACAGCAATTCATGAACAGTGAACCAAGGTTCAGAAAGATTGTAAAGGGCATCTGTGTTGTGAGAAATCACATTAATGAAAGAACAAATCCAGAGGACACAACATGGTGCAGGAGTAAGATCATAGGCTCTGGAGTCTGAAGATCTGGATTCCAATCCTACTTCTGAAGCTGGCTTACCTGTGTGAACTTAACCAGGTAATTTAACCTCCCTTGGCTTCAATTTCCTGAAGTTGTTATATAATTAGATCTATAGGTCTAATTATGTATATAATATATAATTATTATATGTATATATACATGTGTATATGCATTATTATATTTGCACATGTATATATATCATATATACACATACTAATATATATCCTGTCTTCCCCATTAAGAGTGTAATCTTGCAAGTAGGAATTGTTTCATTCTTTGTGTTTTCATTCTAGCACAGTGCCTGGCACACAGCATGCACTTAAAAATGCTTATCAGTCAATCAATGAATTGATAGATGTTTGTACATTGGCCAAATTGAAACAAATTGAATTCCTGACTCTGACATGGTCCTTTCTTCCTTATAACATGCTATCTCTTTAGTGATGGCTTGTCAGAGCAAAATGGCTTCTTTCCCTCATAGGATAACAAGTTATGAGACACTTTGCTCCCATCTCTGGTTTGCCAACCCTACTCCTGAGTAGACCATCCAGGTGGTTTTATGAGATTACATGTCCAAGGCTACTATGAAGGCTGAGGCACCCATCTGTAATCCTTGCTAAGCACTCAGAAATTCCTAGGCAGGTAATCACAGATACTGATAACAAGGTCACCTCTTAGGAAAGGGGCCATGGTGCAATCTCCCCAGGCCCTTGTTGATAATAACAAACTTTCTCTCAGCTGTTTGTCTCTAGAGGTATGGATGGAGCTTCAGTGGCTGAGAATGCTGGGAACCCCTGAAGTCAAATCTCTTAATGAAGAGCTTTTTGAGTTGCTGAGTCAAGCCATATTTCCTAAAAACAAACAATAAGAAGCGTATTTTTTGAATGTCTTATTTTCCTCCATACCACACCGTTCTTCTTAATGTGCAGGCATTTTAGGTTTTTGTAGGAAAGGGACACTCCTGTCCGAGGAGTCAATGAACCATCAATGTAAAATTGAAAGAGACTTTGGAAACATCTAGCCCAACTTCATCATTTTACAGCTGAGGGAGTTTAAATGACCTGGTTAAGGTCACACAGGTAAGCCAGCTTCAGAAGTAGCATTGGAATCCAGATCCTCAGACTCCAGAGCCTATGGTCTTACCCCTGCACCACGTTGTGTCTTCTGGATTTGCTCTTGATTCCTCACAACACAAATGCCCTTTACAAACGTTCTGAACCTTGGTTCACTATTCATGAATTGCTATGGTTGAAAAAAATTCCTTCTGTCATGTCATTCCACAAACAACCTGTAGGTGGGTTGTTGTTGTCAGGTACATCCTTGGATCTTGTTCAGTCTTACAGGACCTGTCTGAGCCTGGGAACCTTTGAGGAGCCAATGCTCCTTCCATGCCATGAGTCTTCATAGGAGTACGGCTTTAGGGAAGGGATGGGGGCCTGAGAGAGCCCAGTTCAATTAACTCACATTGCTTTAGCTAAATGGAGGGTGTCCAGAGTTGACCCCACAGGTATGAAAGCCACTGGCAGGCTATTGAGGTCTCTTGCATTGACTTTCCTCTTCTCCTATTCTATTACTCATGGAAGAATTTGCCACAAAGCTTGTGTCACATAACTTGATCCGGACCAAGATGTTACAGCACTCTTGTAGTATTTGTATAAAATGGCATCCAAGTACTGATTTCTACAGGGAATTGTAGGAAAGGTGGTTCCTATATTTTCGGAGTACCTTCCTTTACCCATTCTCTTTTGCCTATAGAAATCAAATATTAACTAGACATAATTCATGTCTTGTGGTCATAAAAGTACTTTTCCTTAAATCGTGTCTCACAACCAAGCACTATGCCTGGCACATAGTAGGCATTTAATAAATGTTGATTGATTGATTAAACCTTAACTAACAAATGGAGCTTTGTCCTAGATTGCCAACACATGGAGTATGCTTCTCCTGGATGGCAACCACTGATCCTTTACTTTACCTCACATTCTGATGCATTCCACAACCAGGATGCATCTCTCTTGGGGATGCTTTAACCCATAATTCTCGGGAATCATTTCTTCTCTTGGCATTAGTATATCTGTGGTCAGACGGTTACATGATCTCCTTCCAACTGTTTTTGGCTCAGGCCAAAAAAACAATCCCAGTTACAACCCTGGTCCTCCATGAGGTGAGTAGTATAAGTGGTAATAGTTGACATTTATATATAGGATGTTAAAGTTTACAAGGCCCTTTACATATATGGTCTCATCTGAGTTTCACAGTGGCTCTGTGAGGTTGGCATTTCCTGCCCTTCCCTCCTTGGGGGGTGGGGAAGGGAAAGACGGACCTGTGATTTTATTGGCACAGGGAACTTCCCTTGAGGATACTCACTCTCCTAAATACAGGCCTGTACCTGCTCGGCAAGTAAGACTCTTAAAGAGTTGCCATGGTCAAATGGATTTTATATCACTTGCCCAGGGTCAGAGACAGGACATGTCAGAGGTGGGTAATGAGTCCATCTTTCTGATGCTGAGACCAGCTATACTTGCCATGGCTTTTGAGATGTGTTGTCATTCTCATGTTCATGACTGGGAAATTGAGGCTTACAGTGGAACAGTTTAAGTGACTGGTTCGTGGTCATAGAACTAGTGGCAGAGGTCAGATTCAGTCAAGGCAAAGTCTTTCCTGACTCCAAGTTCAGGACTGTATTTCCTATGCCATGTGGTCTTCCCATGTATTTTTCTTATAATAATCTTGTGATGGTAAACATTCTTACCCTAGTTTTACAGTTGAGGAAACTGAGGCTCACAGATGTTGTTCAGTGAAGTCTAACCCTTCATGACCCCATTGATATGGGAGTGCTTTCCTTCTCCAGCTTATTTTACAAATGAGAAAATTGAGGCAGAGGGTTGAGTGACTTGCCCAGGGTCACACAGATGGTAAGTGTGTGAAGTCAGATTTGAACTCAGGAAGGTGAGTCTTCATGACTCCAGGTCTGGTACTCCATCCACTGTACCACTTAGCCACCCACCTGAGGTCATACAGCTGATAAATGATGAGATCCAGACATAGGTCTTCCAATACTTGAGGTCACTGTCCTTTCCACTGTTCTATCAGAACCAGCTGGGTGGCATGGTAGATAGAGTGCTAAGCCTGGAGTAAGGAAGACCTGGATTCTGATGTGACCTCAGATACTTTCGACCAAGTCACTTAACTTCTGTTTTCCTCAACTGTAAACTAGGGATAAAGACACCACCTACTACTCCATAGGTGGCTTTATGCTCTTATGAAGATTGGAAATAATATTTATAAAATTATTTATATACTTATACATATTTTATGGCTTGTATAATTATATATTATATAATTTACATATGTTTACATATTTATGTATAATTTATAAATTATTATAAATATTTATAAAATTTCTTAATGCTGTGCCTGGCATGTAATAAATTCTTATTCCTTTCCCTTCATTCTCTGCTGGAGGGTATATTTGGAAGGAGTAAGGGTCTGTATTAGATTTCCAGTTTCTCTGTTGCTTGTTTAAGAGGATCGATAGAAGAAAGAACACTGAATTTGGCAGCAGAACCTGATTTCTTTGGGAATATAGATCTGATAGTGGTATAGCTGGTTTAAACTATTTCTCTCTCTACTTGGCTTAGAGTAGATAGTTTAGCACAGTGCCTGGCACATAGTAGGTGCTTCATAAAGGCTGGCTGACTGGCTGATGCTTTTGCAGCCCTCCAAGGCTTGTGAAAGAGCCAAGCCCATCACACACACTGTCAGATAAGCCAGCTTCGTTGCGCTGGCCAGCGCTTGGCTCTGCCAAGCCAGTTAGCATCTGATCTCGGGAGCCATATTGTTGGCTTTTGTCAGATTCCAAGAGGAAAATATTTCAGAGAGAATTGACAATATTCAGTCACTAGATGGGGATAAAGGTCCACGAATGCTTTGGTGGAGGCTTTTTGCAACTCACCCAACCTTTGCAGCAAGAAGTCTGCGAGCAGAAGAGAGACCTTGATCATAAATCCCATATGCAATAACAGCATCCTAATGCAGCCCAGCGACTACAGGTTGTATTTTTTTTTCCTCCCCAAGAAATAAAGTTTTGCTTTCGATGAGAAGGATGTGTTTTTACATCTAGCATGTGTCTAATGCTAAATCTCTTTTCAGAAGAGCTGGCTGGCTAAGCCTTTAATGGGCACTGACCAAGACATCTGGGGGATATGTCTGCAGTGAAATGCAGGATTGATAGCTTGAGGGAGTGAAAACACTTAAGCCACAGTCCTGGTAGCCTGGATAAAGAGGGTTTTTTAACCCCCTGAAAATGAACATTTGACTTGTCAAAAACATTTTCTCATTGATCCACTGAGACAGAATGTGCTGGTTAGAGAGCTGCATTTGTAGAAAATCTCCTTCATTTTGGAAACGAATGAAGAGGAATCTGGGAATAAATTTCCCCATGTTCCCATCTCTTCCCCACTCTCACTTCTATTTTCTTTGTTTCTCAGTGAGGAATTTAAGAACAGAAAACAGATAATGCAGCAATTATTAATTATTTTAGAGCTCTTCCCTGTTCCTTCTCTTTCCACAGCACTTTATATGATCTAGTAGTAATATCAAGACTCATAAAAAATTGCCAAATGATAGAATTAGGAGTGGAATTAAAAAAATAAAAACAGAATCTACCTACAGTTCAATTTGCTATCATCAATTTGGTTCATAAAATATATTCAGCAAAGGCTTACAAACAAACAACTTCCCACCCTCTTCCTCCCCCAAGGCTTTGGTTTAAAAGATCCTGGGCATGGGAGCTGGAGGGAAAAGATCCATTTTACATTAGTGGGAACTGCTGCTCAGAGAGTTATTTTGTTCATTAGATTTATCTCCAGTCACTTAAGAGAACTTAACATTCTCTTTACTAATAACTTTCTCTTTCAAATTTACTTTGTCATAGCCCTAAATGGTTATTCTTTTAGGTCTCCTGGGATAGGTGATTTAGGGCTGGTCTTGGAGCCAGTAAAATATAAGTTCATGTCCTGCCTCTGACACATGCAAGCTGGGCGTCCATAGGCAAGTCACTTAACCTCTCATTGTCTTAGATGACTCTTTAAGATTATAGGTTACAGATGAGTTGCTTAGTCTGCATAAATGGAGGGAAGTTTCCATACTGGGATAGTTCTCTATAAGAGACGTGTCAAATACAAAACCTGTGGCCAACAACACACCCCAGTACACCAAATGTATTAAAATGTAATTGGGAATTATTTAAAAAATAAATAAAAGTATCATAGAACATAGATAATATTAATATATAGTTTTCTAAATCAATATGCAGGGATTCTTTTGTACATTTTGTTCCCCCTCCTCCCTCTTTCTATTTCCCTTTGGCACCTTTGCCAAATCACAGGTCTAGGCAATATGTGTGTGTGTGTGTATTATATATATACATATATATATATGTATATATATAATATGTGTGTGTATTGTGTATATATACACACACAATATACATTTGTGTACTAAAAGGAATTTCCTAAATGAGAATAGGTATATTTCTATACAGAAATGAAAAGAAATATCTCAGCTAGGTTGTACACTGACCCCTCAATTAAGGCAGAGAATGCATTTGAAGGATCTGTTTTTTGGAGGAGGGAGTCAGAAATCAATCTGAATTAAAACCTATTATGTGCCAGACATTGTGCTAAGTGCTAGGGATAAAAATACAATTATTTAAACAATCTCTACTCTAAAGGATAAAATGGATACTACCACTACCACCACCACCACCACCACCACCACCACCACCACTACTACTACTATTATGACTTTATACTCTCATAGGAGACTGTTATCAGAGGTGGAAAATAATATTATGGACTATATAACCTTCAGCCTTCACTCCAGTTCAAAATTTCTGTACTCTTATGGAAAGATTCCTTGCTACTTTGGGAAATACTCTCCCTACTATACCACTGGGACAAAAAACCTTCTTGCTTTCTGGGAAAAGTAACATTGTCCAGAAAAGGCAGGTTGGTACTTCTGGACTTAATATAATGGATACTCCCACTCCATTTTGGAAAGCCAGTGATGCTCCCCCTGCCTCCCCTGGGGTAATAGGGCTACTTGCTGCTTGGAGTGTAGTCCTCCCTCAGTCAGGTCCTAACATGCTTTGAGATCTTGTACATGGACCAGGTGTCACTGACTCATTGAGAAAACAAGTGGTTACCCCATCTTCCAAACTCAGACTGACTTTGTTAAAACAGATACATGGTAGTTGCCAGGGGATTTGTTAACTAAATTATCACATAAAAAATACCAGTAAAAAGCATATACTTCAATACTTGTGTCTTATCAGTGTTTGGGGATCTTATCAGTGCTGCTTTCTCTTTGCTGTTGCAGACTGTAACCCCTTCTTGTCTTGATCAGATTCTCCCATAAATTCTCCACTGGGGTCCATCTAGATGCCAGAGGGGGATTTCTTTGCCTCCTGTTGTCATTGTGAGATTAACCCTAATAGAACCTGTTCTTTCTGCCAAGTACTACTCTCCAGGCTTAACTCAAATGAAGAAGTCTCTTCTGTACTATTCTCTCCCAATCTTAAACTACTCTTTGCTAATCTCATTTTGATAGGACCACACATTTGTTGCTGCTCAGTTGTTTCAGTGGTGTCTGACTCTTCATGACCCCATTTGGGGTTTTTTTTGGCAGAGATACCGGAGTGATTGGATGAGGAAATTGAGGCAAAGAGGGTTAAGTGACTTGCCCAGGGTCACACAGTAAGTATCTGAGGCTCAATTTGAACTTGGGAAGGTGAGCCCTCATGACTTCAGGAACTTTATCCACTGTACCACCTAGCTGCTTTTGGGATAATGTTAGCACAGAAGAATGTGTGCATTTACCTCCTCAGGTACTATATCTGCATTTTAGTCACCTTGCTGGAAGGGATCTTTTAATACACAATTGTGTGTGTTCATCTTTTGTTGCCAAAGAAGACCATGCCTTCAGAGAAATGAAGACAGGACTTGCACTTGACTTTGTTCTGAGTGACAGAGTGCTGTGCAGGTCACCAGCCTCACTTCTTCTCCAGAGCCGTCTGAATCCAGTGAGCAGATATTCATCAGGATGACTGGAGATGACCCAGGATGAGGCAGTTGGGGTTAAGTGACTTGCCCAAGGTCACACAGCTAGCGAGTGTCAAGTGTCTGAGGTGAGATTTGAACTCAGGTCCTCTTGACTCCTGCACTGGTGCTCTATCCACTGTACCACCTAGCTGCCCCAATACACAGTCATAGTATAGCGGAAGTTAGCCTTGGAGTCAGAGGACCTAGATTTAAATCCTCCTTCTGCTACTTTGGACAAGTTATTTATCAGTTCTGGCCCTCAGTTTCCTCATCTGTCAAATGAGGAGTTTAGATTAGATGACTTTGAAGATCCTTTTCAGATTAAAATATATTTGGAGTTAGGGGGGCAGTGTTTCAGCAGCAACTGTCAAATCTAAATGCACAGGCAATCTGTGGTCCCTGACTACGGACTAAAACAGGATGCAGAATTGTTGAGAGAGAATATGAGTTCTTTGAAAACAGGCTCTCTTCTGGTTTTGGTTCTGTATGCCCAGCACCTAGACAATTTCTGGCACCTCATAGTCCCTTAACTACTTCAATGATGTTGTTAATAATTATAGCTAACATATTTGTATATATACACATATTTTCATATAGCTCTTTAAGCTTATAATATGCTATCTTGCAACCACACTATGAAGTAAGTGCTGTTAGTCCTACATTACAGATGAGGAAACCGAGGTTGAGAGGGAGGCTAGATGACTTGATTGTGGTCACACAGCTAGTAAATGTTTGAGGCAGGATTTGAACTCAGGTCTTCCTGACTCCAAGCCTAGTGCTCTAGCCATTATGCCACCTTGTTGCCTAGTGAAGAAGGCAATGAAGGATTTAATCTAGGTTTCTTGGAATATGAAGGGAAACTTTAAAGCAGAGGTTCATAACTTGGAATCCATGAACTTCTTTTCAAAAAGATTTTGATAAGTATTTCAATATAGTTTCCTTCATAATCCATTCCATATATTTTATTTTATGCATTTAAAGACATTAATCTGAAAATAAGCCCCTGGTCTTCGCCTGAATGTCAAAGGGGATTATGATACACATATAAAGTAGGAGCTCTTGGTTGTAATTGTCGTCATTCAGTTGTTCTGGTCATGTCCAACTCTTCGTGACCCCATTGGGATTTTCTTGGCTGGAGTGATTTGCCATTTCCTTCTCCAACGGAGGAAACTGAGGCAGACAGGGTTAAGTGATTTGTCCAGTGTCACACAGTTAGTAAGTGTTTGAGGCCATATTTGGACTCAGGAAGATGAGTCTTCTTAACTCCAGGTCTATCACTTTATCTACCTTACCGTCAAGCTGCATTTTGCTTTCAAGTGGTGAGACTGATTACATAAGCCCTACAGAAAGCCACTCTTATTACCTTGTGTTCATGTTTTGAACTTAAATTTTGAGGGAGAGGAAAATGGATTGGTGGGGAAAAAGGAAAAAGTGATCTCAGGTAGAAGAGATGGGAAAGAAAGAAAAAGAAGGAATGCAAATAATATGACAAATAGATGAACTCTATTTGTGTGTGAAGCCATGTGGGAAGTCTATGACAATGAGGCATGAAGCTGGCGAGCGAGATAGTACAGATCTACAGTGCTAAGGTGAGAGTTTGGCTTTGATAGTATTAAGACATAGCGGGTTTATGATCAAGGAAGGGTCACGGTGAGCCTGCTTGAAGTTATAGGCTCTGTAGGTTGTGGAATGGGGGATGAGTAAGTATGTATGAGGGGATGAATAAGTGAGTAGTGATTGTACTTCTGCAGCTTGGAAGAATATTTCTGAATGCTTTGTTACTTTTGTGTGCTCTTTGCAAGGTTCAACTAGCCTAGAAACAAACAAAGCAAAGTGGATTGGGTGATCTATACCACTTGTAGGAAAAGAAATGAATACATTTTATTATTAACATCTTGCTCACTGATGTAGGGGATATGAGAATAATATGGTAAGTTCCTGACTTTGAATGCTCAATATACAAATATATAGTTACTAAAGATGTTTTAGTCAGAATCCTTTCAAGTCCTACCACCAATGCCTGTAGGATTGTGGTCATGGTGAAAGGGAGAAGGGAAAAGCTGGGGGAGAAGTTTTTTGGAACCACAGACACTTGAGAGATGAGGATATCATCCTGAGGTTCCAGAGGGGTACCATGTGTCTTCAACATAGCCAGTTGGCTATGACAAGACTTGGGTGTGTCCTCTTGAGAAAGAAAAAGAAATGAAAGGGAATCAATATCCATGTGAAGTCTCCTTTTATACCCAGGCTTTGATTCTACTACCTGTTTAGGTGGTCTCATGTAATAGGGTTTCTCAAGGATGCAGGAGAGACCTAGGTATTTTATATGGATGTGTGAAGTCTTACATAACCAGTTAATCAATATGCATTTATTAAATACCTACTATGTGCCAGGATCTCTGCTCAGTGCTAGGGACACAAAAAGGGCTATATTTTGATCTCAAGGAATTCACAGTACAATGAGGGAACAATTACTATGTACAAATAAGATGCTGGAGCTAATTGGAGATAATCCACAAGGGGAAGGCATTAAAGGGGATCAGGAAAGACTTCTTGCAAGAGGTGAGATTGTATCTGGTACTTAAAAGATGCCAGGAGTGAGAGATGCTGAGGGAGAGGATTCTAGGCATGGAGGAAAAGAAAGTAAAAATGCCTGGTATGGAGATAGATACATATGATTAATTTCCCAACTCTGATATTGCAGTTTAATAGGCACCAATAAGCCAGGAAACTGAAAATTCCTAGCTAAGAAGAGAAGGGGAGGATAAAGGAATAGAAAGGGGACAGATCTAGAACAGGCAAGCTGCTGTAAGAAAGGCCATTCCACCCCCAAACCCCACACTGAGGTTCTTTGGAATATAACATCATCTGATTCATAAATGAATGGATTCATTCCCTAGTAACTCCATCTGATTTTTACCAGTTCTAAGGTCTCTTCTTATATTTTGGCAGGCATTTAGCTGTGCTTTCTTATCAATGAAGGTCACCGATTTTCTAAGCATAGGATACTTTACTAAGTAGTCCTTTAACTCAAGTCCTTTGTAAATACTTTCATCAGCTCTACCTCCTTTGAGTTGAAAATAGCTCTCATTTGGCAGAATCATTTATATAGGCTATCAAAGCCCATTCTCCTGGTTGGAGTCACTGCATGGCTGCATCTGTGTCTTGTGTGGGTGGATCCCCAAAGAGTCAGAAACTCTTCTCTACATTGTTTATACTCCCCTCAATGGGGACTCCCATCCAGAAGCAGAAGTTGCTAAATTTAGGGTCCCTCCCAATGCTTTCCAATCTACTTGCAACAAAGGCTATCCTTGCCAGTTCTATTGAAAAGTTCTATGCTTACTTCTCAAAAAACAGCTCATACTGGTCTAGGAAAATCAACGTATGTTCCCCCTGGAGAGAATATGGTAGACTCTGGCAGTAACAATGCTTCATCAGTCTGAGGCACTGGTGGAAGCCTCATGAATACCCATATGGGATTCTATTGCTATGCCTGGAGCTGAACAACCTCCCACCTGCTGTTCCTGAAGCTATTTACCCAGACTATATATTAACTCCACCAGAGTATCTAGTGCAAGATGGTATGGGTAGACTCCATAGTGTATTGGTACTACTTGCCAGGATCCTGCAACTATCAATTGCCAGGGACACATGAAGTCTTTCACAAGAATACCCAAGACAACAGGGTAGATGTCAGAACAAGTTGTCAGGGATGGACTTATTGCTAATCCTGTGGCACAGGACAAGGACTCTGATGTTTTCTGTGCCCAAGATGTCAAGAAGATTATGATACAGTCCATCCCCTAAGACTTCCCCCCTAGACAACATAAGAGTACAGACTCACAGGGAAAGTTTCACCAGTAAGGAATCTCCATAGAGTGACACTGCTCTGTCACAAAGTGGTCCTTCATAGCTTTCATGCTATCTCTCTTTTCCATAGATATGCTTTATCATTTCAGCATAATAAGCCAACCTAACACAAGCCTGAGGCTCAAGCTCTTCCTGTGTCACCTACTTATTGCCTACAGGCTGCCTCAGAGTGGGAAAAAGGCTTGTGCTCTCTTTAGGGCTCTGGACAGCTACAGATCTTCTTTTCTGCCCAAGGTCAATCACCTTGCCTCCTACTTATGGTAACAAAAAGATTCCCGACTACTATAGTCACCAAAAACCCACTCTGTTGTGGTGGCGAGAGTCCTAGATTTAGGGTCAGAGAACCTGAATTCAAATCCTGGCTCTGTTACTTACCTGTGTGACCTTAAAAGGTAGTTTCTCCCCTTTGAACTTCAGTTTCCTTTTCTGTAAAATGATGGGATTTGATTGAATGCTTTCTAAACATTCTCATGACCCTCTAAATCCACAGTGTCTGCCACTGAGCTTCTAGAGAGATGGATGTGATTACCATACCTAGATGACTTCTTGGGCAGTTATTCTCTGTCCTAGATCCTGAAGTCTTAGACACATTTGCCCTTTGCCTGGACAGCACCAATCATTCCTAGGATCCCTCTTCTAATTGCTTGACTCTCAGGCTGCTTTGGCGGTTCTCTCTCTCTCTCTCTCTCTCTCTGTATTGGGATAAAGAGGTGGGTTGGGGAAAGTATTAGTTCCCACTGGCTAGAGGCCTGAATTAAAATGCTCCCTTGAAAATTGTTTTAAATGATGGTTGTTGTTAGATTCCACGGCAGGATCACGAAATTGGAATCTCAGAATCTTCCATTTAGAAGGGATCTCAAGGACTCTCTGGTCTGTGCAGGAATAAAAATCCTCTACAAAATATCTCCAAAAAGTTATCTAGCCTCTGTTTGAAGTCAAGACAGCCTACTTCTCTCAAGACAGTCAACTTTACATACGGAAAGCTCTTATTTATTTTTTTCCCCTGACATTACTTCTTTGAAACTCCTCCCCTCCGCCATCTTGGTTCTTCCTTCTGGAACCAAGCAGAATGTCTGATCCCTCTTCTGTATGACAGTTTTCTAAATATTTGAAGATGGAAAAGTCTTCTCTAGACAGCCTCAGGTCCTTCTACTCATCCTTATATGAGCACCAGAGCCTTGGAGCCCTTCACCAACCTTGTCACCTTCCTCTTGTTACTTTCTATGATCTTCCACCCAACCTCCCCCCCCAGCCCCCCAACCATGAGAGACAGTGGGGACACAGTCAAGAAACATCTGCATTTGGAATCACAAATTCTGGGTTCAAAATCTTGATTTTGCTGTTGACAGCTCTCACAGGGTTCAACAACCAAGCAGCAAATATTTATGAAGCACCTACTATGTGACAGGCACTGAGGACACAAGTACCAAAAATGAGACAGTCCCATCTTACTGGCAGCTTACCATTCATCTCTCTGGTTACAGATCCTTTATCTATAAACTGTGAGAATTCGATTAGATGGTATCCGAAGTTCCTTGCAGCTGTAATCTATGTTCTTGCCAATCTACATAATCCTTTAAGGTTTACAAAACTCCTCCTATAACAACTGTGGGAAGCATTTTCCCTTTTTATGCTTTCTAGATGAAGACACAGAGCCTCTGAGAGGTTATGATACCTGCACAAGCTCACATAGCTACTAGTACAAATGATTTGTAAACTGTGAAATGACTGTTTAGAACTGGTTCTGTTAAGATAATGTTGGGGACAAAATATATATACAAATGATTGAAAAGCATATGACGGTATAGAATCAAGTGCTAAGTGATGTGGTTCATTGTGATTACACCTTCCCCTCCTCCTTCCCTCCCCTAATCTAGATTTAAACTTGATCGGTTTCCTCTTAGCCTGATCCTTGTCTCCTTTCACTACTGACTCTCAGGAACTGAGATTCTTGATCAACAATTTATTTTCATTTTCATGATCCTGAAACAGAGACACCCAAAATGTTTATGAGCTTCTCTTATCAAAGCCATTTTTCAAAATATCCTGAGGAGGGGATGAAGTCAAACTAGAAATAGAAGCCCACAAAAGCATATTTGCTCTCTCTCTCTCTCCCTCCCTCCCTCTCTCTCCCCTCTCTTCTTTCCCTTTAATTTTCTCTCAATCTTTCTCTCTCATTCCCTTCTCCCCAACACACTCCCCTCCCTTTCTTTCTCCTCTTTCCTGTGTATCTCTTCTTCTTGCCTCTCTGTACTCTCATGTACAGTTTCTCCCTCCCTCTCTGTTATATTCTTTCTTCTCATCCCATTTTCTTCACGTCTACTTTCTCAATCTGACACTTACCTCACAGTTTCCATTTTCTCCCTTCGCCAACTCCTTTGCTCCCTCCCTTCCCCTTTTCCCTCTTACTTTTTCTCCTCTCCCCCATTCACTGACACAGTAAAGCCACATAGAGAGCTGTTTTTTTGTCTTTGATCACCAAAAGAAGGGCACTCTTTAAGGCATTTATTGAATAGCACCAGCACATACACACATTTCTCCCTGTCTGGACGGTGGATATGCTGGCAGCTGGGCATTTCTCCTTGGTAGGCAGGTTATAAGTTGGCATGACAGAGTTGAAATTTCCTCCACCTTCGGGGATGACATTTCTTTTCTTACACTGATTTTATATTTTCAGACAAGAGGTATTGGTGAAGCAGAGGAGTCACTCTTGCCTCTGAGATTTCCTCACAGATCCAATTGATATGGGAAATAAATAAACTTACATCAACTTGTCCTTTTTCTTGGACATACACAAAAGTTTTACATGATGTTTTTCTTAAAACTGACCTTTCTCATGGAGCCTTCAGCAAGGATCCAGTATCTCCACCTCTCCTCCACCCCCACTCACTTCAAGTTTATTTTGTAAACTTATCTCTAACTTGAATGGTCTGTTAGAGGATCATTGAGTAAACTTTATTATTTTTTCTCTGACAAGTTGAATGTTCCTTTTGGGGGAGGGTGAAATTGGGGAAAATAAGCTTCCAAAGGTTGAGAGGTAAAAAGGGTGGCTACTGATTTATTTGCCACTCTCAGAAGCTGTTGTCATCTCCCAGAGTCACTTGAGAAAGGTGACTGTCCGGGTAATGGGGTAGGCGATTTGCTGCTGGTGTCACTCCTGTCTAAACAAATGGTTCTCTTCTAAAGCCTGGCAAGCCTTAACCTCAGCACAAATATTAAAAACAAACAGCCCAAACTACAACAAAGGGACAAAAGAGGACTCCAGGGGAGTGTGCAATGTCTTTTGATTTCTGTTGGCATCTGATGACTCCGTTAGCTTTTGAGGTGCTGAAGGAATTTTTTCTTAAAAATATCTTGATTCTTTTAAAGCATCACTATGATTTCTCCTGACTGCCCCTCCTCCCTTTAGAACCCTTTCTTGTAACAAAGAGAAACAGTTAAAACAAGATAACATATTAATTTTTTTTGTATATAAGTGATTTTTCCAAGGGGGTTTTCTTCAATGAAAATATCTGGGACAAGTTTTCATTTAGAATAACTTTATTTTACCTGCTCTCAACTTCTCTGTTATTAATAGTTCCCCAAATCTCTTCATTTGGGTGTTATGAGTATTCTACATGGGGACCAGAGTCTTATATTACCACTAGTACTTTAAAGAAAAGGAAATAGAAGAACAGATAGGTACAGTATTAAAAAATGTAACTTTTATTTTAATTTTCATGAACAAATATAAGTAATAGAATATGTGAATAAGAACATAAACTGTAAATAACCAATCAACAACAGAATGCAAACTCAAGGGCAGAGATGATTTTAATATTTTGTTTTTGTATCCCTAGTGCCAGGTATAGTGCCTGGTCCATAGTATATGTTTAATAAATGATTATTTAACTGAATAAAAAAATTCTAGCTTCATTCGAGGTTTGACTCAAATGCCACTATGAGTAGACTTTTCTGACTTTTCTGAACCCCCTCTCTACATAATAGTGTTTTCTCCCTAATTTTGACTTCTCTGTTGATATGTACCTATTGATTTACCAGTGTAATGTTAGCTCTTTGGGGGCAAGGGCTGGTTTTCGTTTTTGCTGTTTTATTCATGGCTCTTGTGCATGGAGCCCTGTGTACAGTTGGTGCTAAATAAATACTTGTTGGATTGAATTGTAAATGATGGTATATATTCTGTCATTTCCACTATTTATTAATAATTAACCCAATCCTAATTGATGTGAATACTTTGAGTATACTTGCTTTTTGACATTTAGTTTGTATAGATTAAAAATTTCCTGGTGTAATAAATGCTTGTTCACTTGAACTTTTGTTTTCATCTCTCTCTCTCTCTCTCTCTCTCTCTCCCCACTTCTCTCCTCTCTGTCTGCCTTTGTCTATCCTCTCTGTCTGTCTCTCTTCTCTCTGTCTCTGTCTCTGTCTCCCCCTCTCTCTCTGTCTCTGTCTCCTTCTGTCTTTCTCCTCTCTCTGCCATTCCCCTCTCTCATCTCTGTCTCTCTCCTCTGTCTCTGTCTGTCTGTCAGTCTCCCCTCTCATTTAAGATTCAAATGAAACATTTTATGTTTAATTAGGATTCCAGTTCCTAACCTCAGCCTGGGCTGCTGCTACTCCATTGCCTAGGATGGAGTCAGTAGGAGGTTAGTCCCCTTGAGGCAATAAAATATAATAGAGTGATTTGCATACTTAAGTGGTGTGGAGGAAAGGACCTTCAGCGCTGTTCCACCTTGGCAGAAGAGATAGCTCAGACGCTGTACAATTCAAAAACCACTTACTATAGACAAGCATCATGCAGGATTCTGGGAACACAAAGAAAATGAAATAGTCCCTGACCTCATGAAGTTTATACTGTATTAAGAGGGTAAGACATGCTCAGGAATTGTTACAATTCAAGGCAGAATATCGTAAGTACATGAAAGGTCCAAAGTACATGCTTCAGAAAGTTCGAAGTGGTTCAGGTTGCTTCTATTAGGGAAACCTTCAAGGAGAATAGACAGATGTGGGGGCATCGTAATTAAGGAACCCGAACAAGAGTTGAGAGAACCAGGCTTCAAAGCCAAGGGCACCATAAGGCTCAAATGGGATAATGGATGTAAAGCATTTTGAAAACCATAAAGTGTTATATAAATTCCAGTTATTATTTTATTGTACTACAGTTATTAGGCCTGTAGTCTTGTGGTGGCTTCATTCCCTGAGTCTTCTAGCACATTCCTTTTGAGTTCAAGCAGTGTTTATAGAGCAATCCAGGGTTGGTAAATGCTTAACAACTGGGTTCTCAAAAAAAATGTATGCATGTGTACTCTTAAGTTTGATCTGCATTTAGTAACATCTTCTTAAGTCTAGACCATCAACAGTACAATAAATCAAGCTCCCTTTTGCAGTGTTTGTCAATTTCTTTTTTCCCCACTTCTAAAATAGCATTTCATTTTTTTCCAATTTTAGATAAAGGCAACATTTGTCATTTGTTTAAAAAAAATTTTGAGCTCCAAATTTTCCCCTCCCTTCCTCACCACCCCCTCCCTAAGATGATAGGCTACTTGATGATAAGTTATGTATGTGTAATCATGTTGTTAGTCACGTTGTAAAAGAAGAAACAGGTCAAAAGAAAAGAACCATGAAAAAAAAGTAAAGTGAAAATAATATGCTTCAATCTGCATTCAGATTCATCAGTTCTTTCTCTTGATTTGTATAATATTTTCCATCATGAGTCTTTTGGAATTGTCTTTGGTCATTGAATTGCTGAGAAAAGCTAAGTGGTTTAGAGTTGATCATTGCACGATGTTGCTGATACCATGTGCAACGTTCTCGTGGTTCTACTCACTTTGTATCAGTTCATGTAGTGCTTATCAATTTCTGAAGTGCAAATGTTTGCATTGAAAATTTGACTACTGGTTGTAAAAAGTCAGTTAGAACTATCTCTACGACATTCCTGTGTCAAATACCACTAGTTGTTTGACCCTGAGCAAGTCACTTTATTTTTCTAGAGCTCTGTTTCCTCATTTGTAAAATGAAGTTATTGGATTTTATGGACTCTTCCATCTTTAAATTTATTAATCTGAATCCTTTCTGAAAACAAAGATATGGAAAGGGGAACAGGTATATGTTGGAAGAGTGGGGTACAAGGAGGAACAGTTTATTTTGGCTGTCATGAAGATGAGAGTGAGATAAGATAGAAAGATAGGCTGAATCCATATTTGTGACTATCTGGAGTATATTTATGTTTTTTTTTTCTAGTTGACAATCAGGAGTCACTGAAAATTTTCTATCGGAAGAGTGAATGATCAAAAAATCCTTTTTGAGCTCTTCCATAGCCTGAGCCCATGGGGTATCTATTTCAGATGTTTGGGATACAGAGGCCTTGACTCCTATGTCTTTACCTGATGGTAAGCATTGTTCTTCCTCGTCAGAGAGGAAGGGCGGAATCATCTGTTCACCAAG